>CM032880.1:4970000-5570000 GCA_019176425.1 Megalops atlanticus | reverse complement strand
GCTTTGGTGCAGCAAAAATGCAGTATTATATCCAACTGTATGTGTTTGCAAACATGCAGATGTCTGCATTATGTCTGCTTTTTATTAATTACTGTGGGAAATGAGCTTATTTCAACCAAATAGTGTTCTGATACCGTGTTCTGTAGGCCAGATCTCGTAACTCATTGATAAGGTGATGCAAGACATAATATTTGACTTGCTAACCTGTGGATCTTAAGTGCCCCAAATATCACTGTGACTTGTTTGTCCATGACATACGCTATGTCCATGCTAGGCTTACTGCAAACACAATTGTATGTGTTGTTGAAGCTCTTAGGGTCACTGCCACATCCCCCAAACCGGTGTCATCTTTGGAAGGACCTGTTTGGCTAGTGTCTCTGTCTGGGTGTCACATCAGATTCGGTTCCCCCTGTCAGAACTTGTTCCTTGTAAGTCGGTTAAGATGAGGGTTAAGGTTAGGGGTAGGATTAGTGTTAGGGTTGGGGTTAGAATAGGTGGATTGGTTAGAGTTCAGGCTAGGGTTAGAGTTAGGTGACCCCTTTAGGGACAGTAGAAAAACAAATAACATGGGAGCGTGTGTATACAAATATTCTGATATACCTTCAGCTTCTAAAAGCTGAAGTATCAAAATCTGATGGGGGCAGCAACTCTATGCAACACCTTCACAAATGAAGTTTTCTAGTCCAAGACAGTACATATAGCATAATACATAGCAAAAGTGCATATACTATCCATCTAGTGAACAAAACACATTTTATGGTGTCCCATGACTGTGTGTTTAAGTTTGAATGTGTATTGTTCATATAAACTGGACAGCCCTGCGATGCTTAAGGTTTGTGGCCTTCATGGAGTGGAACCTGCTTCAGAAATCAGAGAGAAGGCACACCTCCTTTATGACATCATCTGGAAGGTTTCAGGAAGCCATTTTCATCCTTAGCAGAGAGTCTCCATCTACGATATTAATATTAAGTACTTTAAACACAGAAACCCTCATCTTCCCAAAGCTGGGTTAACTTACGGTTTCACAGAATTGCGAAATTCATGCTTTCTTCGCACAGTCTATTGCTGTACATGCTCAGGCACAGGTGGGTCACAGTACATACAGAGTTATAAAAAGGAAGCAAGACAATTCGACTTCGAGTTAGAAACCAAAATAACTCACTGGTTGTGGCAGATGCACACACGAGACAGCGCGAACACACACTTTGAGGAAACGTGACACAAGTGAAGGCACACTTTCTGTCTGTCACAGCTCTAGAGTTAGATCATAACTCCCAGAGGATGGATCTGATTTGATTTTTGAAGCCTTTTCCCTCTATTCATATTTCTATATACTGTTTTTAAACAAATCAAATTTGAAAAATAAAACATGATGAATGCTAGAAGCTATGATTTGAGACAATGTGTATGACTTGATGTAGCAACGGTATGTAGAATATCAGTAATTTTTAAATGGCATTTTGATGACACTGCTGTGTTTCACTGATATCATACCAACAATGCTGTTTAGTCTCTGGATGTGTGTGGGATTCCCTCAGTCCATTTTAAACGCCCTCTGCAGGTTCAAGCATTTGGAAAGTTCCTGTTTACTAATACTGATTAAAGTTTGAGAAATTGGTTGTCAAGATGAAGTGCATTATTTGCAAGGGGACAGACACTAAAGCACGCCTTGACCTTTACATATTTGCTTATTATCTCATATTTTTGGGTGCCTCCATACTTCCTCAACTGTGAAGAGCTCATTCTCTTTGTCCAATGAGGGCAGTGTAGATTCATTATCTGTGCAATCTCTATAACGTGGCACTCCTGTTCTCTGTAAATCAGAGATTTCCTGAGAATTTTTTATTTTCTTTGCTCAGTTAACACAGTTATCGAAACAGGCTTTTGCTTTGCCAAGCTGCACAAAAGCCCTGCTGCAAAAAGCAGTAATCCTTTCAAATCCACCCTATATGTCTCAATTAAATGCTGGCATGAAAATTAAGTAGCTTTTGTCATTACATGAATAAGCTCATATGACCCATTTCACAAAGGTATAATAAGTATATGATATTAACTGAAAAACTAATGCCTTCAACTGATTTTTTCAACCTTAAATCAAATCTGACTGTGTGCTCTACTCCATTGTGTAATTGGACATGTTCCCTGTACCTGTGGTCCCTCAGCAGGATTAGACACTGGAATCACAGAAAACTTGCACATCAAAGAACAGTTTGATATTCTGTAAACAAGAAAAGCAGCAAAAATATTAATTAGTCTTCTAGGTTTTGAGTTCAGTCGGGCCACATGTTTCGGCCTACACCACAGAGCTTGTTCGGTCTGGCCATACCCTTGGGAAGATCCGCCTTTCACAAACATCCATAGTGATGTCTGCACGTGGTTCTTTCATGGCCTGGTTAAGACCTGCTTTGCTCAGAGGGGATACGGTGTTAAATTTGCCTCCGGGTGATTAAAAATGTGCTTGTTGTTGTTTTTAAAACTTATTTCAGTATAGGATATTGCATTTCCTACCCCCGTTTTTCAGTATGGTTTGATATCCAAAGTTTTTTTTTTTTTTGCACAAAGCTTTATTTTACTGCAGTCATCACACATGCAACTCTTGCCAGAGCTGATTTGCTCTATACTCATCATTTCAGTCAGTGATAGTCTCTGAGCTGCTGTTTGCTACAGTGGTCCATTTGTGGGGCTGTGAGCTGTATTGAACTTTTTTTGGCGAAAGACCCTGGGTGTTTCTGTATGGGGTGCTTTTATCTCAATCCTACAGCATTTTGAACTTTTAGCTCCTTAATTATTGTTGTAAATGCCCAAATGGAAGTTATTAGAGGCTAGAGGCCTTCTTCTGCCATTAATGATGCTTTCTCAGGTCTAACTTGGGTGCTTCTAATTTAAACAAATCTGGATTGATCTTGAATTAGGACTGGCTAAGTGAAATCTGAGTTGCTGAGTTGCAGGAAGGTCTGTGGTCTGAGGAAGGTTGACAAATTTAGAACATCTTATCAATAGCCCGTCTTGAGCAAATACCTCACAACAATACCTTATTAGACGTTATATTTAACAATACTCATGCATATATGCCATAGGGTTTTTCCAGATGGTACAAGTCACCACTGCACCACTGCGCTGAAACAACTATTTTCAGACATGGTTTTAAACATTTCAGAACAAGCTTTCATTCAAGACTTAGGAACAGTCAGCTGGGATTGAATTGTGTTGATTAAAACTTCTGAAGAAGACGTTTCATTTTTTTCAGGAACACTTTTTGGTTGTTGCAAATAAGCCCCTCGCACAAAATGTAAACAGCACAACACAACAGAACCCCTGTGTTGCGGCCCACAAGACCCCCATGTTCAGAAACCAGAGACTTTACGCAAAATTAAACACAATTATGCGGCACTGAAAAACGGCAAGTGGGACGGCAAATTAAAGAAAGAAAAGGGTACTGTCCGGGTCACCCTACCATAGGGTTTCGGACCCTGGGTCTTTCTCACCTAAACAAAAATTACAACATAACAAACTTAAAAAAAAATTATACCAAAAGACAACAGGATAACTACAAAAAGCAAACGAATGCTGAGTGGAAGTAAGTTGGAGCATCAGGAGAAGCAGACATACATCTTTCGAGAGGTCACCACCCATGAAAGGTGCAGCACAGGTTAAAGCGATCAGTGTCAATTTGCAGGAGAGCTCAGCAATAGGTGGATCAGCAATAGGTAGATACTCTAGGAGGGCCATCACACCCCCACCCATAAAACAAAAAAGAGACAGAAAGATGGCGTCAGAACCTCTTACATATACCTTTACCAAAATGTTTTACATTTTAGATTTCTTTTTTGGTAATGCTGGCACCAATCAATCATACAAAGTTCAACTTGTTAAACAAGGCAGGGGAAAATAACCAAAAAAAAAAAAATTCTGAAGAGCTCGCTCATCTCATCCATGTTAGAAATTAACATTAGCAGTAACAGTAGAAGATAAGCAACTCTTTAGAACTCTTAGGAATCAATGCTTTCATAAACTAACTTCTGAAAATTTGAATAATCATTCTAAATTCTGGAAAACAATCAAGGCTTTACAAAATAAGAACTTACCCCAACAGTTTAATATTGGACACACGTGTGTCACAGACACTGGAGATATACTGAATGGGGATGTAGGATGGTACGTTTTGATCTGCAAAGCCATCGTAGGCAAACTATCAGCATATATCAGTGCCAAAGTTTTTTCCTCACACAGTAGCCACAATCTTAGGCTGAAAAGATGACTGCACTTTATGGTACTGAGTGTTTGAACCAAAGCTTGAAAGAAGAGTTTGATTTATTACAGTCTGTGGTCCTGGAATGGGCTGCAGGCCAGTCTCCAACCTGAGTCCCTCATTTCTTTGGCTGATTTTAAATGGAAATTAATAGACATTCTCTCTGAAAGCTGTTATTGCTTCAGGCTGTAATTTTATCATTTCACATATGTGTTGATAAAACCACGTTTGTTTCCAGTTTGTGTTTTATAAAACTCATGTCTTACACATGTTACATGCACTGTATTTGTGTGGAACATGCTTTTAACTGTGCTGCCTCTCGGCTAGGTCTCCCTTTCAAAAGAGATTCTGTATCTCAATGAGAACTTCCTTTTAAAATAAAGATTAAATAAAAATGAAAACGAATGTCTCTGGGGTTCAGGCAGAGAGAGCATGGTTTGAAGAACACCATTATGAAGTATGACTTTGCATAAAACCAGTGATGGACTAGAACAGAGTGGTTTCTCTGATCTCATTTAAAATAAAATTTGCTCTTCCTCTTTCTCCTGCTCTCCCACCACCTAAGCTGTTTGTCCTCTCCATTTCTTTCTGATTTTGCCTCTGAGTATGTGTCAAGCTAATGTTCTCATCCATATCATTGGCAATATTTCTGGCCGTGCATCTTACTTGACAGAAACACCATAGGCATGAGTATCTCATGGTATTATGTGCTTTTCTGCTTGGGCTTTTTCCTCTATTAGTTCCAGCTTTTTGTCCTTTGCGAATCGGCTCCATTGCCCTCAAATACAGACGAGCTCAGCGGTAGCCCCTCTAGCACTTACAACAGAGCACCCGATGCACTCTGTAAAGCTAAGCCTTTTATATTTGCTCTGGGTAAAGTGTGATTCACTTTAGTTGGTGTCAAAAGTGTGTGTTGGAACTGCAATTCAGGCAAAACGAACCAGAATATATTTATATTTTAAGTATAGTTTCAAACAGTTCTTAGATAAAACCTAACCCACTGCTTTTCGTATTTGCGACCATAGTTTCAGTTCCAGTGTTCTAATGACGTATAAAAAGCGGCAACTTCACTTATGCCTGGCAGGTGTCATTTATATCAATACACACTAGATGTCGCCATTTTAAATATGTATCCCTGATATTAAGGGAAATGCGCTGTACGTCTTCTGTTTGCTGCAAAGATCACCGACGTGTGAAAGATATGTACATTTGATCCAGTGAGACTCATTTGTATGAACCAGATCAAAAAAAAGGTCCACTTACAAAATTCTGGAGCAAAAAATTAAGGATTTTTCCCACTTTTTTTCTGAATGGGGACATGTCCCTAATATAAAATAATGGACTTATTATGATAATGATTAATAACTATTAACCACTATTAGCCCAAACACAATGAACAAAGAAAAAAATGTCAAGATTAAATTACAAAATGATTCTCGTGATTGCTTGGAAGATTGATGTGTGAATTGAAACCAGCATGCATTCTCAACTTCCATTACTGACTTTCAGGGTAAAAGCACACAACGTTTCATTTTACATACTGTAAGTCTAAAAACAATAGCTCCAGGTGCAAGCTGTTTCAATAGAAATGGGTGAAATTGCACTTAGTGTCCTTCCTCACTAATATGCGTGAGCTTTGCGTTGAATTGGTCAGTGTGTGTAGGAGAGAGGTGGGTGGTCATAACATGCTAAAATTGCCTTAGGACAGCCATTTCTGATACATCTATCCAAATTAATGCATAGTTTAATCTGACCTGTTTATGACCCTTTGCTTCTGTGTGGGAACCTCTCCAGGCTACACCCCCCCACCCAGGCATTACCCTTTGTTCCCCTTACGTGTAATTATTATTTAGAAGTTTTACTTTTGGGTGTGTGTTAACATTACCGCTTGGAATGGTATTATCTTGCACTCACATGTTAATCTCATCTTGAGATCTCAGCACTGTATTTAGCACTGATAAATTTCATATTTCATGCCACTTCATTAGATGCACTTTGTAAGTCTCTCTGGCTAAGAGTGTCTGCTAAAAAAAACGATAATGCCACAATAATCTAATCTTAGGTTACAAACCTTAACCATTCCCATCTAAGCTTAGTGTTAGCTGGATCGGTTAACCAGCTGGCTGAGGTTATCAGTCCCTCCAGCTACTTAGTTAGCATACAAGCCGAGCACAGGGTGGGCGGCTGTTCCTGTATCGTCATCCGTTGCTCTGTTTGACCCTTATTGTGGTGAGGCAGATGGTGACGTGCATGCATTGTGATTAACTGAGGGGAGTCAGAACTGGAAGGGCAGCACACATGTTCAGACCTGGTTTAACAGCCAAATATAAAATCAAAAACATGCTTATAACGGCTAAGTGCTCATTTGATTCTGTTCGCATTGCCATGTTGAAATATTTTATGTTAGTGAAGAATTTTATAGTGGGGAAAGTGTAGCTAGCTAGATAAAGCTGTTATGCTCAGAAGAAACAAACACCCGTTATCCCTGTGGGATAACTATAAAAACCCCATCTTTTTAAATGCCTTTGAACAAGCATTTCTTTTCTATCATATCTCTCGGCATATAGTTAAGAGGGATTCAGTGTGATCTGGCTAACGCGATGCCTAACCTGGTTTAGCCCACAGTTCTGTCCATGGCACGGTTCTCGGCTCTTTCATATTGCGGAGAGAACAGACAGCTGCTTTCATGATTTTATTATTCACAGAGAGGACAGACTGCTGTGCCTTCCTCACTCTGCTGCCAGTGCAGCCTCCCGCCAGGGACTGCTGCACCATAAGGCACTGTAGCACCTTTGCGCTCGTGTGCAGAATCTCCCGCCTCACTGGACTCATCTCATCTAGTTCTCTGGCTGGGCCATCACACTGGCTGGCCATGAAACACACACACACACACACACACACACACACACACACACACACACAAACATACACATGCATGCATGCACACATGTACGCACACACACACGTGCACACATGCCCACACATACATACACATGTATGCACACACATATATACACACACACACGGACACACACAAACATATGCATACACAACCACGCACACACACATGCAGGTGGGCACACACAAACATATTTATACACAAAGAAACACACACACACACATACTGATACATGCACACTCACACACACACTTATGCAGATGGTCACACACAAGTACACATATACATGTATATTGCATAAATTACATTTATTTAGCAGATGCTGTTTCCAGAGTGACTTCCAGCACAAGAGAACACGAGTGTATCCATCCAAGTTAAATGACCAACAATGACAGACCAGGCTATCAACACTCTCAAACACCATTAAAGCACTACCACAAGTTAACTTCTGCTAACCTGAAACTAGACAGCATAGAAAACTAACGGAAATCAAGTACATACACTACCCTCAGTGTCTCAGAGTCACTAGATCACAATATCCATAACACATCATGAGATACAAGTAGCAGGGATTGAAGTGGAGGACACACACTCATGTAAACAGAAGCACACATGCATGCACACACATATGCACACAAAAGAAACACCCGCCCACATACAGTGCGCGCACACACACACACACACACACACACACACACACACACACACACACACACACACACACACACACACACAAATACATATACATAGATGCAGACACACACGCACGCACACACACACACACACAAATACATATACATAGACGCAGACACACACGCACACACACACACACACTGAGTGACTGGGTTAACAAATGCTCTCTGCTCTTCCTCCTCTCTACTCCTCCTGATTCTCCTCTTCCTCTACTCTCCCAGTGGAACTCATCACTGCATCTTCATTTCATACATCTAAATTCATCTTTCCCAGTGTTGCCTTGGCTGGACCTGTGTAAATATATGTGCAATTGCCTGCTTTATTTACTTCAGTGATTTGAATCAAATCAATGGTTCTCATCATTTTGTTTTGCTTTTTGCACTAAATCCATCCAGACTAGGTTTGGACTCTGCACAAGGCTCATACAGTGGGCTACATAAAAAAAAGTTACAGAAAAGTAATATAAAAAAAACGTAAAGAAAAGTAATATAACTTATGAAAATATCAGATAAGAAATTTAAAGAATATTTTATTAATATAGTACAGGTCCATATTTACTCCTTATACTGAAAATATACAAAATAGAGTAACAGAACTGATATACAATACCATAGACTATATTATAAATTGCACATGCTGTCAAATGTATTCTACAATATAAGAATGTGTCTGAGGTGGAAGCAAGCCTAATTTTGACTTTTTGTCTCACATACATGTGCTTCTACATGCGTATAATAAATAATAAAATACCTTTTTATTTTAGACTCCATATTTCACCATACATTTGACATACATTACTTTTTTCATTAGGAGGGATTAACTTAGCCACTTCTCCCACCACAATGACATGCAGCTCTGCATTAAAAAACAGGCCCGCTGCTTCCCGCGATCATGCTCTGAGAACACGGGCACATTTGATTCAGTATGTTTCCCCTGTGTGTAAATCACGACTGCATTAATCAGCCGCGCTGCCTTTAAGCATTAACATCCTTCGCTGTGTAATCATGGAAAAAGAGGGCTTTTAGAAGGATGAAGTATCAAAGAAAATAACAATAAAGGGGACACGGAATGATAAGAACATAAAAAAGTAGCAAAAGCAATATCACGACAGCAATTACATTCCAATTTGAGGTGTAATTAAACATCCAAGATGGCAGCAGTGTGGAGCAGTAGTGGGGCAAGCTGGGCTTGTAACCGGAAGGTAGCAGGGTCAAAGCCCATGTGACAGTCGTTTAAGCAGTGCAAATTCAACCCGGAACCTGCAGTCAATGTCCAACTGTAAAAACTAAAGCAGCCAAAGACACAGAATCAGAGGATTCAGACAGTGTGATTGGTTCGACACTCATTTCAGATTCGGTTTGATGCTGTAGGGTGGAGAGAGGGCCAGAGAGGACAATGGCTCTGAATAAAAATGACACTGAATGTTATAAGGGGGAAATGGTGATGTTGGAAGAAAAATCTGATTGCCAGCGACTGATCCAGGGGCTTCCATGTCTTCTGTGCTCTGTTTGTTCTGTCTGGATCTCGTCGTTAGGAACCGACTGAGTCTCCACCATTGCTTCCTATTCATCAAGAAAGGCAAGGGCATTCTTTTCAATGGATGAGTCAGTCATCAATTCGTCTAAGTGCAGTTTCTGTCCATCACTGTCTCACTCCCAGAATCCTCCTGTTTTTTCAGTGTGGAGCAAAAAATACTGATCTTAACAACCCACATTCAGTGTTTGCTCTCAGCAAGTGATATATATTTCAGTGGCCCCTTAGCAGAGATTAAAATGAAACAATTCAAAGGCGAGCATACTGCCAGGAAAAAAAAAATTAAACAAAAAAAGGTGCATCTCAGTATGAAACTGGACCCCTCCCCCTCCCCCTAAAAAAGCCATAAAATGATGAAAAATGTATCTTTACACCTAACCTCTATTAGGAGTAAAACTCTTACTGGCTTAATCAAAAAAAAAAAGTTTCATTCCTACTGATAAATCTGGCTGGTACAATCTCTGTTGTTACATTTTTGTCCTTCTGTTTTGGTCAGTTTGGTTCATCTTCATTCAACAGCATATCCCTGTGAATTCCTTGCGCGTGGTGGAGAATTCGGATCACAGATAATAAGATCACGGTATTCAGGAAAACAACACATACAATATGAAATATACTGTGGCAAGAAGAGAGAGATCCTGTGTAGCAGGACCACTCCACATTACCCTGGAGACGAGGGTATCCAGCAGGGTTTCCACCTCTCCTTAATCCACTAACACTCTCAGAACTGGGGGTGGAGGCTAAATCGATTCAATCAAGATGATGATTAGTCGAAACAGGTGGTTAAGTGCTGGGCTGAATCAGACGCCTGCAGACACCGTGGCCCTCAGGGACCAGGTTTATGTAGCCCTGCTATATGAGAAATAAATGAATCCTCATGCGGACCAATGAATCATCGATACATGTACTAAATACAAAGTTATGCTTAGTGCAAACATAATGTGAAGCTAGTACCACACATATTGAAAATATTCCTCATGTTAATTGTAACTGGATGTCTTCAAACAAAACACTTTTTAATATAGGGATAAGGAACACTAAACTAACTACTATATACTAAATACCAAATGTATTGCTCATATGAACAGGGCAAAGTTTTTTTTTCCCCAAACAAATCGCTTTCCCTGCACGGCCCGATGCCTCATGAATATTGGGACACCCAGCTGATTTAAAATCTGTTTTCTCTCTTTTCCCAATCAGCAAGCCTTGTTAGCCACCGCAAAACATGATTGATAGATTTCCCGGAAGAGCGAAGATATGGAAATAACAAGAGAAGCACAAATGCAAATCGGGGAAGAGTAGCTTTAGGTAAACCGCAGCCTAGCGCTACAGACAATTGGCTGCACTCTCGGAATGCTAAACAGCGGTCCCCAGCATAAACAAACCGCCTCTATTCAATTTCAGTGGCTTTAATTAGAATAAACGAGAAGCTTGCAATCGCGAGTGAAGTGTTTGATGGGGAGAACGGCGCTCCAGATGGGAGTCGGACGGAGAGATAAAGTCGCACGCGCGAGGCCGAACCAATCCGCCGACCGCAAACTCCAGCGGCGAACGCTGCCAAAATGAATTTAGGGACGGAATGGTGCACACATTCACACGCATACAAATGCAATTCTTAGCATTTTGTTCACACGTTTAAGCAGGGCAGCAGGCGTGGAGCTACCTGGAACTGTTTTGTAGTTTTGTCGGGTGTTGTGCCGCTTGCTTCAATTTTGTTGCCGTTTAAAGACACTGACACGCTGTACCGCTGGCTTGGGTTCCTGACCGCAAAGAAAACCGATCCACCCCCTGCCTGAACCTCCATAAATAAACATAAGTGCTGCCTTAGGTGCTAACAAAAACACATTTAATATATAAACTGGTGTGAAGCAGGTGCTTACTAATCCGAATACAACTGTAGGGAAGCGTTCCCCTGTCCGCGTGGAGCCCTTGAAAGTCACCCGGATTGAAAAAGAAAAACGGAAATTGAGAGAATTCACTATCGTCAGTTGTGAGCAACGACTGTCAAACTTCATCAGCCAGTGCAGGTGTCCTCTGCACGAACAGGTGACAAATGAGACGGGATCCATTAGCCTTCATTATTATGCTTTGCAGTCTCGTCCAGTTCAATTTCATTCTCTCTTCTGTGAGAAACCATTAGGTGCTTTTCTAATCATTGTCGCAGTGATAGGTCCTTACCTTTCATTGGCTGCCCTGTAAAGAAAATTTCCCATTATAAGAAAATGTCCCTCATTATAAGATTGCATTTGATGATACAATATCAATTTCATACGCATTTCATGATCTTCAACTACACATTCTTGAATGAAAAAAGGATGATAAAGACAGAAAATATTGGTTGTAATAATAAGGCTTATATGGATAATTATGGTAAATTCAGCATTTCGTTTAGTTGAAACGAAATGCTATTTTTTCAGAAATATTTCTCATAGCAGAATATATCGCAGATGAACATTGTGAAAAATATCCTTAATACCAACTGGCTTTATATTATTTAGTTTTCAACATCATTCCTTGCCATCACTTTCCTAACTAAAATCCTCTTAATGTCACGGCTTAATTGTATCTTAATTCGTACTGAACTGAACAGTTAAATGAAATATTATGAATGAAATATAATCAATAAAGGGGATTCTTGTACTTCCTTACAAAGGGGAATTGCAGAAATCCTTTTTACATTTCAATTAAATCTCAGGATGAAGCTGACAGCGAGACTGTTGATGACAACGAGCTCGCTGTGACCTCATCAGAACTCCAGTCTGTTGATTGTTTTATTGTTCATTAACGCCACCTTGTGGTCAATGTGAGACTTAAGGATAAACCACAGTTGACTTCATTGCACTTATGACATCAATTTTGTCAATAGTATACTTGAATCACAAACTTAATTTACGACATCAGTGACTTGGTTTTGATTGAATCCAAAGAGGTCACTGTCAGGATTTACAGGAAAAACACAAACAGCAACACTAGCAGCAAAAATGCTTCAATGAAAACATTTTCTGTCGCTCTTCTCCTAAATTGCCAGCATCAAGAATAAAGAATCTCTCTAACTGCCCCCCTAGCTTAGCAAGTATAAAAGCATTTAACAGCCTCATTAGTTCAAAACTTGTTTAATACCCAGAGGCTGCACTCAAAAATAGCATCCACATAAGATTTTGCCAATGGTAATTACCAATCGTGCAGGGACCGCTTTGTTTTCGGGCCTCTGTGTTCCCATTTACTTATTTATCGACTGAATCAATGAGTGTTCCAGAAAACAAGAGAAAATAAAAACAACAAAAAAAGCAGAAAAACCCTAAAAGGCGGTTTGAAGTGTCTCAAGCAATCAATGAGCTCTTGAAAGGGCCATATGCTTTGGTTTGTAATCTGGGTTGCCAGGCCCTGGCTGTGCCTACTCCTCTGTGGAGGATGTATACAGTTGCTTTAAAAAGCACTCCATTAATCAGGTGCTAACTGCAGATGTGGCAACCTCTTCAGAGCACTCCTGTCCAAGGGTGTCATGCCCTGAAAGAGTGACCATCTTCAAATCAGTTAAATCGGAAACACATGTTACATTATTGTCAGTTAGCAGACACTCTTATCCAGAGCGACTTACATATGAAATACAGTATCTAGCAGAATGGCTTTTTTGACAAAATAAATTCAATTTCAAAATTGGAATGGTATTCTTAAGTATCTTCACTGCTCTTACCCTAACCTTCTTGTATGCACTTTTGTAAGTTTCTCTCGATAAGAGCTTCTGCTAAATGACTAAATGTAAATTAAGTTGGACATACTAAGCACACCCTAAGTCAGTGGAACATAGAGTGGTAGATTCATAAGTGCATGGTCTATCAAGCCAGACATTTTTCTGTACACCAAAATGTTTGGTTCAGAGACAAATGAAGTCTGATGCATTTTAATCCTGCTGGACTCTGTTAGAATTAATTGAATATTTCACTGTGAAGTGAATGTTAAGACCATTCACTTCTGTTGTTATAGATGAGTCCTGGATTCCTCTGCTATAGCCATAACACATGATTGACAACTATGTAGTTACACATGTATTGGGGCCGCAGTATAAAAGCTTATTTTTAAAAAGCTCTCGCCTTTCAAGCATATGGAAAATATTCTCTTTGGGGAGAATACATCCAGCAATATCTAGCCCTTTTCACTGTTCTAACATGGCCCCTGTTCAAGTTCGGTCACATGCAGAAGACACTACACATCGCCCTTGGACACTAGCATGTCTTTCTCATCGACTTTGTGCTGACCTGCTGCTTGGCCCTTTGTCATGGTGGGGGTGGGGGGGGGGGTCTGTCATGATGGAAGGACAGGTGGAGGGGATGTTTTTAGGGGGCAGAGTCAAGGTAATGGCCATTCAGAATAAATAAAGGTCTTTTAATCCAAGCGTTGCAGTCAAAGAAAGTCACTCCAAACATTACATATTACATTGTTGTCATTTAGCAGACGCTCTTTTCTAGAACGTCTTACATAGATTACATTTTACATTACATTTTATTCATTTATACAGCTGGATATATTTACAGAGGTAATTGTGAGTTAGGTACCCTGCCCAAGGGTACAACCGCAGTGCCCCAGTGGGGAAATTGAACCAACAACCTTTTGGTTACCAGCCCTGCTTCTTACTACTACACCACACTGCTGCCCAAAAACTCTCAGCCGGGGAATGGTCGGCATTTTCTCCGATTACTTTTTGCTTTTTTATCCCTGCTCAGCACCTCAACTCTGCAGGTCTGAGGGCTGGTGCGAAAGGTTAAATGTCTTGTGCCAGCGAAATGCTTTGTGAGGGCTACACTGTTGACTGGCTCGTGCTTTTGCTTTGGGTTCTGCCTGTGAGCGAGCTAACGAGGGAGCGGGAGAGATCTTGGTCATTTTGACAAAGGTTGTTATGGCCAGACTAACTGAAAAGTCAGCACTCTCCACGCTACAAAGCTGGCCAGCCTCACTCTGTAATATTTTCACCTGCCTTTTCAGCCCACACAAATCAGATTCATTTCGGCAAAACTGCTTTGCTCAGGTGGACATTCTATACATGTCAACTTGACACATTTGGGCAGTGCCTTTTGAGCAGTTGCTCAGTGATGCTGTCCATTATATATATATATTTTTTTGTTTCGCAGGGGTGGGGGTTAGGACTGGGGTTGAACACAAAATACAAAACAAATTGGAATTTTGTTTAGTTTTTACCTTTTATAGATTATTTATTTCCCATCTGTACACCCAAGTGTACACTGCCAAGTAAAGGAACTAAAATCAAACTAGCTCATGATTTATTCAAATAACAATAATGTGACATAAAGTGCCTGCAATAACAGATTTTTTGTGGGATTAAAATCATATTTATTTCTTCATCTATGTTGTCTGTTTATTAGATATTTTATATAAAAATAAGTACAATGTTTGTACATGTCTTATTTGACTTTTCATCTATAAATATTTTTCAAACACATATCAAATTTTATCAGACATATACGCTAGAAGTGTGAACATAAATGCACACACAATTGAACACACAGTATATATGAAATAACTGTAGATTGTTAACACATTAAGATTCCACTGAGCAGCAGTGTACACTGTGCACGATCTCTGTGTACAACAGAGGAGCCCACACTGTATCCCTGTGTGCACTGCTGTTTGTTCAGGAACAAGCTATTCCCCAAACGGAGTGAGCTGTTAATTGATGTCCAGCATAAATTGGCCATTTACAATGATTTTTCCTCCAACCCTTTCTTATGTGCATTTGTGTAGTGGGTTTATCCAAGGACTCGCTAGTCAATTCAATCAGTTTGCAGCTTACTTATGTGCTGTGCGGCTCTTCCTTTAGAAAGAAGCAATATTTGCTCAGTTTCTTACTTGATAGAAAGACTGGTTACTGAAGCAAAATGCACGCCCGAGAAAAGCAAAGACATGGTAAATGGCAAGGAGCCCAATGTGTGTTGCGTCTGATTAAGGGAGAGCACCACCCAAAAAGGGCTACAGCACTGAACACAGTATTACAGCACATCGATCACAGTCATTCAAATTAAAGGCAGAAAAAACCCCTCTCCTACTTTAGCCTAAATTGACTTGCATCTCGATGCTGCCGAAAGTAAGGCGAACTTGGGATTCAAAACTATCTCTGAAGCACATGGTAAGAATACTGTCTTCCATGAGTATCTCAGGAAACACACCTAACTCAGTGAACACGCTATACCATCAAACACAGTCTCAAGGGGTTTAAGACAGCAGTGACAGGGAGGAGAAGAAAAAACAGATATGAAAATGTTTGAAGTTTCTGAAAATAAATCTTCATTACCCGTATGTATCATTACTCCCAATACGAATGAGTACACTGTGCACGCAAGGTTTGGGACACAAAAGGATTCAAGTCAATATATTTTCCACTTAATACTGTGAATATGTAAGGCAACGATCCAGCCTGAGCATCCCAACCTGAGGAGACTTTAAATAGTAGTTGCCACAGGAGGTGCGTTAAACGTGCTTTTGCTTTCAGCTCAGGAGAGACCCCCTTGTTTGAGTGGTTCCAGTGTTCTCTGACTCCCTCGGGACAGGCGTGCCAGTCCATTAAGTGAGAAGTGGAGTCATGTTTTCCACTAGGCCAACTCCGAACATCCGTCTTGTCAAGCTGTCACGGCAGTCCACCACCGTACAGAGTACAGAGACGCACAGTGCGTTTCCAAAGACTTGCTCGCTCTGCATCGGTGACAGCCATCCAATGGAAAAGTAAAAATGAGCCAAACCAAAGCGCCAGCATCTCAGAAGTCTTTCTGGTCAACAATGAGAACAGGCAGCAAGCCAAGGTCAAATGTCACTGCAGGAAACTGGCATGAACATAACAATGTATGATTGCCTTAGCACTGGGATATCCCTCCCTGTCAATCATGTTATCAATCAATGAGTGGATCAATCAGAGCAGAACAATTAACATCTGGAAGAGTGCATGGTTTGTAACAGATCCTCCTCTGAAAAAGTAACATGTAGTTTAAAGCAACACATTATAAAGTAGATTTTACAAGGAATGTAAAACATTTTATGGTAAGTGCCACATATTCTCACATATTAAACCATTACTTCCATTTCTGGAGTTCATGTTTTACCAGATATTGACATCAATAGCGTTTCAGTGAGGCTTTTGGCCTGGTAGGGGAAAGCTAAGGCTTTTGGCACACAAACAGACATTGTGTGGTCTCTGCATCAGGCAGTGCTTGCATGTCAGCAGTGCATGTTTATTGCTCTGATCAGCAGTGTCCGTCAGTGTGAGACCAGGGTTCTCTTTCATCTGTCAGCCTGCGCTCTGAGCCTGGATTCCCCATGCATGTTTACCGTCTGCAAAATGCCGTCCTAGCGCCAGACCACCTGGAGCAACTCTATGAAATGTAAAAAAAAGTAGTACGTAAACAAAATTAAGTACTTACGCATGCACATGTATGTAGCTTACCTTACAGTAATCACTTAACTTGTAGGTTAAGGCCAGAAGCGATTTGAAAGCATAACCCCCGGTCAAGTGTTTATTTGACTGCACTGAGAACACAACCAACAGATTTATAAATGATTAAATCAAACACTTTGCTGGCATTTCTCTCCCCTTTGAAAGTGCTAGTTTGCTATTCCATTTATTACATTATTAATTTGCTTAAGCATTCACTTTATTCAGGGCAATTAACATGGCTTACATTTTTACATGTTATCCATTTATACAGCTGGATGTTTTTAGAGGCGGTTCAGGTTAAGTACCAAGATAAGGGGTGCTAACAGTAGTGGACCTTCGTGGATATGAACGTTATATTTATCTCGTCCTGGCGTCCTGGCTCAGTCTGCCATGCTGCTGCTATTCTCCTGCCTGTGTTTTTCCTGTAAACTACAACTATAAATACAACCATGGCCGCAAGGTTTGCAATGCAGCTGGATCCTCCAGTGTCCAAGTTGTACCAGAGCGCTGCTGTTGGCTCGGTTCAGAGGGAGCCCGGTTGACCCGTGTAATTGTACTCTGGTGAATTCGACGCAGGCCCTCGCCGAGGCCTTTTCGCTGTCGTTTCGGCGCGCTTGCCATCTCTCTCGAAAACACGGGAGCATCGGGGGGGGGAGATAGCTGGCCGGCGCCCGCCGCCTGGTCTCGCCGGACGTGCTTGTTTATCGCAGATTGGGCTGGCGGACGAGAGCGCCAAGCGCTGCCCCCACCGGGGGAACCCCCCCCCCCCGCCCTCCCGAAGTGACCGCGTCGCATCTGCGAGGAGACACAGTGAACGTCCCGCGGACACGCTTTGAGCCCAGGCGTCATGCTGCCCACATCCCGGGAAAACAACATCAGATTAGCCTGACAGACACAAACAAAGCCCTGCGCCCCCCGCCCTTGCCGCCCGGCCAGTCTCCAGAGGCAGGCCTCAATCACACGGCCTGGGTGGGGGTGGGGGGGGGGGTGGGGGACCCTGTCATTAGGGACGCCTCCAACCGCTGTGACCCGGAGCGAGAGCCTCTTATCGGCCCAAGACACAAACTGGACGTCTTTCAGAGAGGCGCTAATGGTCAGTAATGGATTTTTTTTTCCACCCCCAAAACCGCCCCCAAGCTTTGCTTTTTCATGTCTCTGCGGGAACGACGAGAATGTCCAGAACATACATACGGTTTACACAAACAGTGTACCGTACACACGTTGATGCGTGCAGATAAACTTGCGGCCTTGCATTTTCAGCTGCGTGCCAGTGCGGCGTTACCCACTGAGGGGATCACAGATAAGAAGTGGCAGGCAGCTCTCAGCGCCGCCGCAGGTCGTATTAATTTAGTCTCTCTTGTGGCGTGCCATCTCGATGTCATTTCATATCCACAGAGCGCATATTAGGACACCCTCATCCCTTATTCAATGCTTGAACTACGTCTGCTGCTGGTCAACGCGACTCTGTTTTGGATGTCACGTTTTTCAATGATCTTTGGCTCTGGCATTGAACACGGTTCCGTGACCTCACATCTTTCAGTTAAAACTGCATCAGTCGCCACCAAATAAGTGGTCTTTCAAACTGTGTCTAACTCTTTTTCAACTGTAAAGGTTATTGAAATTGTTTTGCATTATTTTTATTGGTTGATTTTTGCTCTGATTGATGATTGTCCTGTGTTTCCTTCATTTGGCCTCTCTCAGTTTGAAAATCTCAGAAGTCAACTTTGGGATCCAATCAAACTTTAATCTACGTTGTCGTTACTTTATTAGTGTGCTAAATCTATTGCACATGTGAAAGAACAGAATATGTTAAAAATGATTGTGTTTAGAATACTTTGAAGCTGTAATCCGATCCGACCCCTCCCCCTTTATCAAAAGATGTACCCAGAAGCAGAAGTGTGCATTTTTAATAGACAGATCAGAGCGGAGATAAAATAAAGACATCAAGCACCGAATGTTTATTGTTCATTTTTCTTTTTCTCCATCTCTAGGCCGAGTATTCTTACCAAATCGCATTTCATCTCCTTCCTGTCGTTTCCTCAATTTAACTGGAAACGTTCGCTGGTGACAGTGACATATTATTTGTGGTTAGGAAATATGGGGCGATACGTGTAAAGGAAAATGCATTCTATTCATTTCAGTAGCGCAGGGAAGATTTAATCACCAAGACAGGAACTGAAATATTGAGAATATGTTTCAGCTGTGTAATAAAAAATGAATCCATCATAGAAAAGAGTAAATCGACTTGGAACCAGATAAAAATAATAATGGCATTTTACTGTAGTTGCTGATGACAATAATAGTAATAATAGTAATAATAATATTGATAATAATGATCATCTTCATTATCATCATCATCATAATCATAATCATTATCGTCACCATCATCATAATACAATCAGTGTGTCTGTATGTGTGTTTGTGAATGTGTCTGTAGGTTTGTATGTGTTTGTGTGCGTGTGCATGCATAAGTGTGTGCGTGTGCCTGGGTCTCTGTGTGTGCATAAGTGTGTGTGTGTGTGTGTGTGTGTGTGTGTGTGTGTGTGTGTGTGTGTGTGTGTGTGCGTGCATCTGTATGTGTGTGTGCGTGTGTGTGTGTGTGTGAGTGTGTGCGTGCATCTGTATGTGTGTGTGTGCCTGGGTCTTTGCATATGTGCATAAGTGTGTCTGTATGTGTGTGTGAGTGAGTGAGTGTGTGTATGTGTGCCTGGGTCTGTGCATGTGTGCATGAGTGTGTCTGTATGTGTGTGTGCTTGACGGGACACTAAGCACTCCTGTGTATATTACTGTTGTTATTTGAGATCAGTGATGAGCCCCTCTGCTAATTTGAAAAGATCCGCTCCCCTCTTTCAAGTGCTTCAGGCTGAATGAGGAGGAGAGAGAAGCCTTGGTCCAGTGGCAAGAGGCCGCAGTTTCAGTCTGCTCTGACACCGAGCGGCGAAGCCTAACTTACCAACTACCATGTGAAAGCGAGATAGGCACTCCTCCCGAGGCCCATTTGTCAGCCTTACAGACTGGTCTCATATCGCATTGCACTGATAAATCCATTTTCATCCGCGCTGGTTTTCTTCACTGGAGCACAGTGGGTGTGATTCCCTGGGAGGGGGGGTGTTTGTGTCTGTTGTGGAGCAGCGCAGGGAAAGAGAATGCAGGATAGTGTGGAGTAACACTGGAATGCATGAGTTTGGGATCAGAGAGGCTGGAGTTTGAATCCTGATTTAAGGTGGTGTGTCATGTTGCATGTAATGTTTGTTCAAGTGGAGCGCAGAGGCTGTCACAGGTTAGAGGTCACAGCTTACTTAGCCCGAAGGTGTTGTGATGGGGGCCAAAATGAATGTCTTCTAAGGCCAGCTGACAAAAACCTGACAGGACGTGGGTGAACCTGCAAGTGTATCCAGTGCAGACTGATACAGCAACATGGGACAATCAATTGCCTTATTGAAAATGAGTATTGTTTTTAAGAATATGGTAGGATTGGAACAGTGCCCCCTGGTGGTGGAATACCCACATCACTTTTAACAAGGCACTAGTTTTTCATAGCTGTCAAGCCTGAGTACTGACTAAGCTTAACCATGCTTAGTATCAGATATTCAGCATATATCATATATGGAGAAATTAAACTCAGATATGGAACTCAGCTTTTAATAGGGTATATGAAATACAATGTAAACTGCAGCAGGATTCAACTCATATCATTCAATGAAGGAATGAATACATGTAACAAGTCATTACTGCTTAGAGGGCTTGACTCTGGACCAGAGTGTCACAGCTGTAAGCATATATGTGCCTGTGATATGTATTAAGAAGGATTTAATGTCCGGATTGTTCCGGATACACAAACCAACAGCGACAATACGCACACTAATATGTACGTGCTATGTAGTATATTGCCCTAATCAAGGCATCCTGCCAAGAAAAATACATGGCAATTAAGTATTGGGAGGGGACTGTGACTATGTTGAAGAAGCAGGCATATTATTTTGCCTGTGACATGCTGGTCACTTACGGGACGTCTGATGTTAGCGCAAAAACGGATCTCATTTATGTTTCCGAACTGATTACCCGCAGAGTAATGCAGCACAGCTTCATGTTCAAACAGACAAAGCAGTGGTCATATTAATGATCACAGTTAGCGGGTGTTCCCCGGTTTGACATCCCCCAACCTTTATCTCAGTGGAGAAAGTCAATTAAGTGCCATTCAGCATAGGCTGAGCTCTTTAATACAAAACAGCAGGTCTTAGTAGCAAGCAGTACAAACTGATGCCCAGCACAATAATGTTCATTGAAAAAAAAAAACAAAAAAACAATAATGTTCATTTCACTTAAGTTTCAGACAGAGGAAAAAAAAAGATTGATTTTCATTTCTCCTCACTTCACTCCATACTCAAGAACAGCGGCCATTTGATTGCCAGTTCGGGACCATGCTGTCGTGCCAGTAAATACAAACACACCATCTCACAAGATGCTAGTAGATGCTAATATAAGTATGAATGAGAAGAAGGTGGTGCATGCTTCAGGTTGCTATGGCCCTCACCCTGGATTCGCAGCAGTATGAGTGTTCATTATTCACCAACCGGGCCAGGAAAATTTAAATTTTGTTAAATTTCAGGGGCTAAAATGTCCAGTGCTGTTCCTTTCTCTTAATTTCACAGCAAAACATAACAGAATAAAATGTAATACAAGAGCATCAAACTGTAATACAAACGTAATGAAGATGTAGTACAAGACCAACACACTGTAATACAAATGTAATGTAAATGTAATACAAGACCAACAAACTATTTGCGTTTCAGCTCATTTGTCAGTTCTCAGTTGCATTTAAACAAAAAAAAAAAGATGTATTTGATCCACAGAATATAATTATTAAATATAGTTTGTCGGTTGGTGCACGGTTAGTGTAGAATTTGTCATCCCATCTGTCGGCAGGCAGTCCGCAGCGAGGGGCCACCTGTGCTGAGTGCTGGAGGGAGAGGAGCAGCGGTGCTGGCCCTGCAGCAGTGAGGCCCGGGTGAGGTGAATCGTGGCCGTCACGCACGGACGGCTCTCCAGCGTACCTGTCCCCGGAGTGCACCTGGGGAGGGCTGTCCGCTTTCCAAAGGTGGCCGAGGCGGCGAAGGGAACGCGGTCAGGTATTTCGCTGTAACCCTGCCAGGCAGGCCGCGGCCAGAAGGTGCTGACTGTTCACGCGCCGCTCATCCATCCAGGGCCCTCCGGAACCGGTGGCACAGCGGGACTTGAGCTGGCAATCCCCTCAGGAGCACTCTGTCCTCTTGGCTTCCCCTTATCGCCACCTGTCCACTTCCCGGTTGCTTGGATCCCCCCCCAAAAAAAAAAAAAGAAAAAAAAGCCAGGAGACATTGCCGCATTTCTGTGTGAACTGCAGCAAAGACGTTCTGCTGGAGACCACCTGTTTTTTTTTTTTTTTCCTGCAATTATCAAGCTACGGCCGTGTATCTTTTGGTTTAAACAGTACTGTCTGACAGGGGCCCCTGCCGAACGTCTGGGCTGGAAGATTAGAAACGAAAGCCCCGCTGTGGAAGAGGGTGTCCGATCGCTGGTGCAGAATCACGGCCGGGAAGATCAATCATGCCCCAGGGCGAGCAGACGATATTACGTTTGATGATACCTTCTGTCCCCGTCTCAGAAACGCAGACAGAAACAAAAAAACAGCAGTGAGGGCCAAGCGTGCCAATCTTATACCTGGCTGAAGCCAGCTCCATCACCCCCCGGTTCGCCGCCACTCTCTGATCCAGCTCAAGCCACTCTCCTAATTGTTCATTCCCCCGATTCCTTGTGTTTCCCCACACAGCATGTCTCTGGGAATGAGCGTGGCGCCGGCTTACACTTGTTTTCGCTCGCTTTCTTTTTTTTTTTTTGTTTTTCCCTTCCATTTCAAAGCCACCGACAAAAGAGCGCGTCAAAAGAAAGGCCGCGCGCTTCCGCTGAACCCAGCAGGAAACGTTTCGGGGGAAAAACCGGGAGGGGGCCCCCCACCCCCCAAAGCAATCTGAAACAGCGCGAGACCTGCTCTTGTTAGAGCTGCGATCCCACACTGTGACCATCTGATGCCGAGGGCAATTATTTGGCTTTCAAAACGCAAGCGCCGAAGTGCATAATCACAGGATTCCAAGTGCTTAATTTCCAATGGCTTGTTTCTGAAAGTGACTGCTTTTTTTATATTTGATTAGCATTTGTGACCCAAGTGTGCCACCACCCGCTCCCTCCCGACCAACTAGTAGGACATTCAATTACATTAAAAGGGCACCTCGGCTGGTTCTGCGAGGAATTTCAAAAGGAGAAAGGATTTGATTGGATGAACGATGGGCAAAGCTGTTAATTCAGCTTGAAAAGGGAAACTTTGATTGTGATTGGTGTGACCAGCTAAAAGAATCCCCTGGGGTTTCAATAGGTGCATTCTAGAAAATTTCCACCGAGTTTTCAAACTGTAATTAAATACTATTGTTAAAAGTTAAATAATTATAAAGTAATGATAGTAAACCAATAGTATGTTTCTGAGAACAATGCAGAGAAAAGGAGAACCTGTACACATCCACAGATCTGTGCAGGCACTGGGTAGGAATGTTTTCCTTTGGAGTCAACACTGAGAAGAGCATACAGCAGCCCACTGTCTTAATACTCCTCCACGATTACTTTTTAAAACACCTGGAACCGAGGAAACCTTTTAGTCAAATCAGATTTACTCCCCATTAAGCATGAGACATTTCTAGATTAAGTCTCTGAGGAAGCCTATAAATAAAGGCGCTATGCACAAAGGAGTTTCACACACAAATGCGATGGCTTTCACCACCCTCTCGGGCTACAGATGCATGATGGAGGCACAGCTGTGTGCACTGGTGGTAAAGAGCAGGGCTTGCTGGTTCAATTCCAAAGTGGGGCTCTGCTTATCTGCCCTTAGGGAAGGCACCTTAAAAGAATTGCTCCGGTAAATATCCAGCTGCTTATAGCTCAGTATAAGCAAAGAAATGTTTTAGTATCCCAGTCATTTTTGTACAGCACATATGGTTGGGGAAAACACTCATACGCTTCCAGATATGTATTACAGAGCATTGGACACAGATTAGACCCGGTGGCAGTTCATTTTAAATGCCATGGACACACTGTACTGAATGAGAACATTGGGAACACCTAAGGAAAGCTTACTCTCACCCTCTTAAGATCAAAGTTGTTGTCTAATGTTGTCTTCTGTTCCTTGGCTCATTAGGAAAAGGCCCTTGCTCCAAATGACCATAACTACCACCATCTCAGCTGTTGTTTTTCTATGTGTATATATATATATATATATATATATATATATACACACATATAGATGCATGTGATACAGTACATGTATGAGATATGGCTCATAACTTTCTTTTTACTGGTGAGCTTTGAACTTAAGGTGGGGTATCTGGTATTGTACTCAGCATTGTCTAAGAGGAAGTTACTTAAGTAAGGGGGTGTTTTCGTGTGAGTGAGTCCCACCACAAAAGGAGAGGGAAAAGGCCAAGGCTTATATTTAGAACAGTCCTTCAGTCAAGCCACAGTGCAATAGCAATGACTTTGGACTGAAATAGTGCAATAACACTGTGTTCATTTAAAGAAAGGTTGTGCAAGTGTCATATGAGGCATCTATATTGATCCTTCATTCCGATGAGCTTTGGATACAGTTGATATTAAAGTGAAGCCAGTCGTGTGGTATATTGAAGCAGAGGGGTAGACTCAGAATGTAGGAGACAATTTGTCTATTAGCTTTAGCAGTCCCTGTTCACTCATGAAATTCAAAAGGTTTTTTATTATCTTATTTATTTTTCATAAGCCTGAGATGAGAGGTACGTGTGCGTGCGTGAGACAGAGATGGTGTGTAAACGGCACATATAAGTATAAGATCTAAAAAACAGAGGAAAATAAGATGATTTCTGAAATTCCTTGTTGTATTGAATTATGCAAGAGTACATTACAAGACTGGTCTAATTAAAAGTCTAACATGAAAAATGACCCTGGTGTTATGGGAGTTGTCTGGAAGGACACTGACAGAGACAGAGCTGTTGATGAAATTTAAAGCTTATTTGCGAATAAAATGTGTCTTTTAATAAAACACAAGGAAGCACTCACATAGACACACACATCAGCTTACAATGATGAGACTAATATGATAAACCTTTACAACACTGTGTTCTCAGAGAGGCTTTTCAAAGCTTGTAAATCATTCAAAGAAAATACATTGCATAATTTCAGATAATTCTGGATTTTATGTCTTGGCATATAATGCACTTTAGTAACAGAGGACCCTGCACAAATGTATGGATGGGCAAGAGTGTGTGTGGGGGGTTTGTAGTTACTGTGCAAGAGCCCGCGCTGATGAGGGGGGCCCTGAACAGCTGCCAAACCTGGGATGAGGGCTGACTTCTGCCCCCATATTTTATTGCTTCCTGATGAGAAACCTCATGTTGCCATTAATCAAACTTTATATGGCAGCCTCTGAATCTCTCCGCCCCGTGCTCTCCTCGGCCCTCTTAGGAGGCATCATTCATGCCAGATTTCGAGGCCTCTCAATTACTTTTTAATTCGGCTCCTTACAACAAGCTGCACGAGGTGCGGCAATCAGTGCGCTACCACCCAGTCCCACTTGTAGAGCGATGGCATTCAGATATAACGCAACGTAATCACCCCTGATAAATTTCAGCAACGAGGGGCTGGCCTCCAAGCATGAATGCAGACGTTTGGGGATATAATTATCAGAAGTGATGGGCTTCGTAGCCCATGGTTTTAAACTCCCTCCCTGTGATGTTCAGTTGACAGAAGCTGTCGTGTAAGTGTTCTGCTCCTTTTTAGTAAACTTCACGAAGATCTAAAACTGTAACGAGCCCTGCCATCTGACACCATCACAAAGGAGCACACTGATATGATACAGAGTCAACTCTTAAAGTTGTTGTTTTGAAAGCTAATTTTGTACTCAGCCTCTGGCAACAGCAGGGGCTCGTTGTTATGCGTTAGGGGTGGGAGATGGTACTGTGTGCTGTTTAACTGTACACGTTCATTCTTTCTTATTCTTATTCGATGTGTTTCTTTTTTGTCCTCTCATTCATCTGTCTCACTCTGTCTCAAAAAAAAAACTCTCTTTCTCTCTCTCCACCACCTGTGCCCTCTGTCTTTTTCTCTTGGACTCTCTCTCTTCACTACTCTCTCCATCCGTCTTTCAGGGACGCTGTCTCATATTCTCTCATTGAGAGTGTTAGCTCTCCTCACTTTCTCAGTTCTTATCAATCCACCCGTGCCCTCCACCTCTTTCTCTCACTCTCTCTCTCCACCACTCTCTCCATCCCTCTTTCATGGCTGCTCTCTCGCATTTTCCCTCCGAGAGAGTTAGCCCTCCTCACTCTCTCGGTTCTTGTCAGTCAGTCAATCAGACCTCCCCCCCCGCAACCCCGGCTGGACCTGCCCTCCTCCTTCCGCCACATGCTCCATCCACCCCTCCGTCATCTTTTTAACTGCCGCGTGCTGGGCCCTGTCCTCTCTGACTCCCCTGCTTTAAAGCATCTGTCTCCTTAATGAAAACACCCACGCCCTGACAAGATCTGCCAGCGCTGGGAGGGGCAGCGTGGCACAGCTGGTAATAGGCACCCTGTGAATCTTACTGCAAAAGGGTCACTCGCAGCCACCGTGTGGAAATGTCAGCTAACGTTAGCCTCTGATCACGATTGGGTAGGATTTTGTCATGTTGTCTTCCCTTAAAGTAATGTGAAAAATGGGAAAATATCACAGAGAGAATGTTGTGATCTCATTTGTGAAGAAGTCGTTAAAGTTTCACAAAGCATCACAAAGCATCACAAAGCAGTATTCATCATCTGGCCTGTCTATTAATTGATAATGGAGCAGCAGTTTTTCAACATGTGTAGATTTACTAAATTGCCGCAGGCATGAGAGAGAGAGAGGGCAAACAATGCTGTACATATTTATATTTTTCATATTCTTCACATTCACCCTATGACGCGTTCTGCTTTGCCACTGCCTGACCTATAGGATTTGGACAATAAGATGTATCTTCTCAAGCTTTACTTCTAATGAAAGTGAAAATGGCCTTATAGGTTGTGACTTACATATTCAAAACTTGTTCGTACTTTATCTAAAGCATTATGGAGCGCATCCATCTGCAAAATAGAAATGTATGCCATTACATGTTAATAACATATATATGCTAACCTTCTTGAATTGTGAAACTGTATGCAATTACATATTAATTACATATACAGATATGTGCTAACCTTCGTGAACTGTGCCCTTACCCCTAACAGCAGCCTGAACACATCCCTAACCCTTTCTACATGTATGTAATTGCATAGTACTTACACAATACACAGTAGCAGTTACAAAGTAGCTGCTTTATGATTACTGAGTAATTACAGCTCTTTTGCTGGAAATGGCCTAAATAGGAAAGCAAACATTGTGCAGTATTACTTTTTGCTGAAACTTTTTTTCATTTCCATTGGCTTTCATTGGGTTAGGAAATGACAAAAGTGGAGTCTTCAACATGCTGCAATGAGCATTCTTTCTGTTAGAAGATCAAGTCTTTTTAACACCAAATAGAAAAGTGTCTTTATTGTTGTGACCAAAATAATTCATAATGTTCCAGCCCTGAACGTTCTTTTTTGTGTTATATTGCAGCTTAATTAATAGTGCATTAAACTGGCATCCATTGGAGGACCAATCTGGTCGTTGAACTGGAAAGGGTCACTAGCCATCTCTCATCACCAGCATAAAACGCTTGCCCCATTACAGACACAGCTGAACAACCCTCACACATATTTTATGTAAAATAGTTGTGTGATGAAAATGTGTCCCAAATGTCTGGGTGATTATTTTATTTTCAGTGCTTTGCAGCCACTGGTCCCCTCAGACATTACAATTCACATTAGTCTTTCAAGTTCCGTCTCCTCTGCTTCCTGTTGACTTGAGAGTGTCTCTTCCGTATAAATCACACACACACACACACACACACAAATACTAATTTGTGTTCTTTTCAAAACTTTCATACTGTTCTAATTCTGTTGCTCCATACAATTCCATCTAGACATTTAACCACACACACCTGCGCACACACACACACACACACACACACACACAATTTCCTTTTTTTGGATAACTAATCCAGCAGCCACATTTCCTACCCAACAGTAGGCAGCAGATGTAGATTGTCCCACCTGGACCTGAATATTTCCCACTGTAGACCCTGAAGGTGACTCATATTTGCATTTAATCATAAACATAACACCCCTCCCAAATATAATGTAATGTAATGTAATGTAATGTAATATAATGTAATATTTTGCCCCCCTCCCAAACCTTCCACATTAAAAGTGAATGTGAGTAATACAGGATTCCCCATGTTAACGACCTCATTAAAATATAACAATCACACCGTGTGCAATAATTCTGCACGGTTAATGCCTCATTAATAAAACTGATAATACATTTTGTCAAGGCCAAGGGTATTGTGAAAAATCCTCTGCATTGTCTTACCGGTGCTGTTTTTCATACCTTTCTAACAAAAAAAAACTGCAAGCATAATCATTTACTGCAAGTACAATAATTTTGATTTAGAATGGGCTACACATCATGTTATTAGGGCCTGGTATATGAGGGGGTTTTCCTTTTCCTCAGTGCGTGTTCATCTGTTCACGCTGCTCGGAGAGACGGTCAGAATCACGTTGGATTCAGCGTTGTGCGTGACAAAAATAGGCACGGCTAGGCATGTTCGGATGATTAATACGCTGGTAATATAAGTTGAAACCCACTGTGGACCGTGCATTAATAACGCATTATCTTGGAGCTGGACCGCTTCCAGTGCGGAGCGCGGGGTTTTGAGCTTCCCCTTCTCTGCAGTGATGGTTTCATTGTCTGGAGAACCTCATCAGAGGCATTTAGGTCATTATTAAAGAGATTTGTGGCCCCCCGCCCCAACCCGTTTTAAATGTTGAAAGCTAATATAGGCAATACTTAACAGGGCATTAGGAGCACGCAAAAGCAGCCTGCACCAACACTCGCAAGCAGAAGCTGCTTTGAAGGATGGGTGAGAAAAAAGAAAAAAACTTTTACTGTACATCACAAAAATGTTTTTGCCCATAAACGATTTAAAAGGAGGCAAACGCAATGCTCTGCTCATGTAAATCATGCTAGAGTTAAGACTCCAGACAGCCTATTAAGTTAAGGCTTCCTGTAATGGAGGTTCAGTAAATCTACCAGGACTGTAAGCACAATTTCTATGTAATTTCATTCAATTTGCAAGGCTGTAACGATACTGTAAAAATCCAGCCAAGTGAACAGAAAATGTGGAAGTGTGGGGGGGGGGGGCTTCAGCAGCACCTGATTCTTCATCATCACCAACATCATCATCATCGCTTTCATTATTATTTTATGTTTTTTTTTTTTTTTTTACAAATTGGCATATGGTCTCATGTAGTTAGACTTTAAGAGCATTGGCTAACACTCTAGCTAAAGTGCAGCACATGATATAAAATTCAAACAGCGTAAGGAACAAATACAAAAGGTTCCAATTCATAAAATGTAACTAATTACCAATGCAATACAGATAATAGCAATCCATCTTAATCTATGACCTGTTTACATAAAAGTGCTGATTACATGCTGCTATCATAGACACTAATGGATTTTAATGACAGATCTAAGTTAGGCACATCCAGGTATTGATCCAGTCAATAGATGAGGAAAGCTGTTAGTGAATTATTCAGAAACATTTATTTTGAAAGATGATAAACTTGCTTAATATTTTATTTGCTTTGATCATTTCTACATATTTCATGTTGCATGGTTTTCACATGTGTGTGTTGTGTCTTTGAATAATTTGTTTGATTGAAAGAATACTGAGACAATTTCATTTCCATTAGGGACTTGGTATGAAGGAAATCACTTGGCTTCCATCTTTATTTTTTAATGTAGAGAAAGGCACAATGGGTGTACTTCATTAATAAACAACCAAACAAAATAAATAAATAAATAAATAAATGAAGTAAAAGAACAGAGTCGCCAGTGAAACAGCTTTAAAACTAGAGTCCTCAATTTCAACAGCATACATTTACACAACAGTTATTTTCTAATTAGCTATACGTGGTTCTTCCCAATCCATCTCACAAATACTAGATTATACATTTACAGACTCTAAGGAATGGAGACAGTGCAAATGTGTACGTGGTTTAGGTACACTCCAGCTGTTGGTGAGGAGGTGTTGTGTATTCCATGAGTGAATCGTTGCATTGTAGGTGCAATACAATATTAGAAACCTCCTCCTAAGAATGGCAACCAAGACACAATAGAATAAAACAAGTTACTGAAACTGAAATGTGCTCTGACCCATCTCCTAGCCCCTGAGCGATGTACTCTCTTTCAACCACAGGCATGCTGCACAGTCATGACTCACCAGTGCTTGTATTATATTACATTACTGTGCACTGTGGAAATAATTGCAGGGAAGGGTGCAAGGCACTGTACACACGGAGCTACTGCTTTATTGCAACATGATACTTATCGCATAAAACAGGTAGTCACACGTGCAGTCTAAATTTCTGGGATTTTTTTTTCCCAGAAGGCAGATATTTGCATCATAAACCTATACCTCATTCCCAGAAAAACCTTTAGGGCTCAATTTTTAAAGTTCCACTCTCATCTTAACTCCACCAGTCTCCCACAACACCAGTCTCCCAAACTCCCACCAGTTTGTGTCTGCTTGATAACTCAGGCTTAAACAAAAGCTGCCCATGCTCATCTCTTCAAGCTTTATCTCTAGTCTACCTTCCTCTCTGTCTCTCCTATCTACCCCTATTTTCTATTCCAAAAAAGCATTCTACACTAGTTTAGCACTTAACTCAGTATTTTACTGACCTCTTGTTGTACTTTTTGATAACCTCTCTTAGCATTGTGATGCGCTTATTTGGAAGTCGCTCTGAGTAAGAATGTCTGCTAAATGACATAATGTAATGTAATGTAATGTTTAATTCTGGAGTTCAGCCCCCGAAGCACTCGGCCTGTTGGCATTGCTCAGATCCGCTACGGAGCGTAGGCACGACGCAATCTTTTGCGATCACCTCGGCGATGTCTGTGCCGCGGAGGGTGGACAGGCCGGCCCCTGTCGGGCTGCTGGCAGCCTGACGAACCAGCGGAAAAACCCAGCGGAAAATCGCCCCGGGAAAAAAACTCTGCCGCTGCGCCTCCACGCTTGCCATCTAGCCTTAAGCTCCCAAGATGCCCCGAACGCCGGGCCAGCCTGCCAGGCTCAGTCCAGCTCCTTGCTGGTTGCAGTCAAGTGGGAGTGAGCACTGCTGTCATCCAAGCCCACAGACTAAAATCTGCCACTCCATATGTGGACGAAGAGCAACTTATGGAGGCCCAATCATGTTTCCGCTTCTCAGACAGGACACAGGGGGGCCATCTCCCACATGAACAAGCTCCCTACATCCACTGAGGGGAGACTGAGGTTTTGTGGAGCCATTAATAGATGGAGCCAGTGCATGTTATCAGTGATTCACCGTTTTGAAGCTGGTATAACTATGTAAAGAACATGGGAAAAAAATCATTGGACTCGCTCTGCAACCACAGACCTCATGGCCTAGTGGACCCATAGTGAGACCGAAAAACCGATATTCTAGCACTCACACCAGAGACTCTTCTTGTTCAAAACACCTGTCAATCAATGCCTTTAAACCACTATATATGTTACAACCTACAACTATACACACACACACATATATATATATATATATATATATATATTATATATATATATATTGTCGGGAGAGTACCATGCATTTTATGGCTATTTGCCCTGGTCTGGGTTTTCTAGGATTCCTTTCCCTACTTGGGACCAGAACAAGCACAGATAAGATAAGTCAACAAATACACACACATAGCAGGCAAGAGGGCAAATGGTCTACCACCATAAATACCCCAAAATCAGTGACCACAGATCACATACCTACTTAAAATAAGCAGCCATCACTTTAAGATTGCAAGAAGTCACCTAAAACCTAGTCAGATACTTAAAACCTCAACCATAATGATTGACTGTTTGGATTCACATTATTTTACCAGATAAAAGCGGAAGTAGGGCGTGATACGCCCGCTTTGTTTATTGGTAGCATGAATCTGCCCCTCGGATGTAGAATCCTTGGCTAAACGGTGGCTACAGTCATGTTTGGTAATCTGAAAGAGGTTTAGGCGCCAAATACTTCTAATATAATCTTAAAGAACTCTGCCTTTTTAGCAAATCTAAGTTGCTTAAGGTGTAACATCCTGGTAGACCACAGCTGCAGGGGGTTGCCTTCTCTCCCCCCTTCTCCCCTTCCTGAGCACAATCAGCGTGTGTGTGTGTGTGTGTGTGTGTGTGTGTGTGTGTTTCTTTGTGTGTACCTATACGTTTGGATCATTTACCCTTTTGTACCCCACAGTAATTGTACTCTCATGTCATGGAAAAATGTGGAAAACCCAATGTTGTGTGATAACACATGTATTTCTCAATATAGCAGCAAAACCACCATTTTACCAGTTCCTCTCAGCTAACTCTCTCCTCTCAACCCATGCCTATTAATGTTTGGTGTCATTGCGATGCTCATGAAGAGCTGAATGCAAAGATGAGAATCTTGAAAATATATCTGGTATTTCCAGATGTTTGGATCGAAAGGACAAAATTAAGTCCTGGAGGAACTTCCAGGCACTCCCCAACCATAAAATTAATCATGCGTGGGTCAGTGAGGTGGAGAGAGCTTCTTCTTAAGTCAGGCCTAGAACAGACCTCTTGCTCAGTCTTTTGTCGTTGATCAGTTTTTGCCACGGCTCAGTTCCTTGCCTACGCTCAGTCATCCGTTCAGTCATCCAGTCCGTGGCTCAGTTTATCCTGCAACTTTTTGCGTTTTTCCTTTTGGAGTTTTGCTGCTATCGTGAGTGGTTCCTGTGTTCTTCCTTGGAAGAGGTAAACAATTGGCTTGGGCAATTTTCTCTGCACGCATTCATTCACCATTCTGTGATCCATCCATGTTCTTGTTTTGTTAATGTCTGTATGTAATTTAGTGTCTGTTATGGTAGTGGACCAGGTCTGTAGCCCAGACTTTGAATTTTGTCTTGTCTTAGTGTAACTGCTTAATAAACCTTTTTAATTTATTCCAGTTGTGGCTCGATATTTCTGGCAAAGGTTGATCCACCAGACTGCTCATCTCCTATCAACGAATTCGGTGATTTAATTGATAGTTAATATCTTTGATAATAATTATTAAATTAAATCATTTTTATTATTATTTTACATGTTGGTTAAGTGAGGAGTTTTAGTAATTGACATCATTTGTGTCTGGTATTCAGAGTGCTGGACGATAAACAAGGGCATTAATTTCTAAGACCGCTGGGTTCAGACCATAGAACTTTTATTAAATCCTCACTTCCCCGACAATATATATATATAAACTGAAACTGATTTGTTGTACTTTTTAAAAACTAGATGGCTGGACAAAATACATTCTATGAAAATCCTCACAACTGCTGTGATTCCACATTGATTATTGATGTGGAGTGACTACATTTTTTTTTTTCAATTTCAGTCTTGAGCTGTTTACATGTGTTTATCATTCTAATTATCAAGATAGTTATCTGTTCCCAATGAAAGGTTTCAAGATGACTGACCATTTCACCCGGCTGCTGCTGCAAACAGAAATGTATTCTGCTTCGATTTGCGTTTGTTGAAAAAACGCCTGTATGCATTTGGAAAGGTACTGGTACACCCAGAGCTACTTCAGTTAGGTTCTGCTTGGAAGTGCACAAGGCAAATGCACTTCTCTAAAAGCTCTACAGATGGTTATTCCTAGGAGTTTGAAGAATAAACACGGAGAGGATATAACCAAGTGCTTTTGATGTGAGTGTTCCAGAACGGCGACCTGAACGTAGTTTTGAGTCATACAGAAATTCTCTGCACATGGGCAAGGTACTCAACCTGATACAGCTACCGCACACGGATACATACTATATATACAAACGCACACACAGTCTATATGAATATAAACACTAGTATAGTTTACTTAGAACATTAAGTGCGTGTTTATATATACATTCATGCTTGCATACACATCCATTCCTGCATACACACACAAGCACAGATATGATTAAATACAGTGTAACACTTCAGAGCATGTTAGATGGAGCTGTCTGATTAGCCCAATCTGCTGTGTTCATCTGAGACTCGGGGGCACTCGCAGTGGGAGGAGAAAAACAGTCCCGGGGCGATGGAGCCGCAATCGACAGGCTCTGACCACGGCCCTAATACTGGCTACGCTCGGCGGTTAAACGCTGCCAAGGAGACTCAAAGCCCTCTTGATCCCCTCACTAAAGGCCCTGTTTAAAACTAACAGGGAGAGATTAGTTGTTTCTACATACCCGTTGATCCCTAATTTAATCTCCTCAGCCTCCGGGCCCTGTCCGCCACATTGCTTGCCCTCCTCTGCTGGTGATAGAGATGGAGGGAGATGCCGCGCCGCTGGGAGAATTAGGCTGCTCTCTGCCTCCTTCGCGTCAGGGCAATAAGGTTTCCCCGCGCTACGTGGTGCATTCAGCATTGTTTCGGATGCAGATAATTAAACGAAAACACTGTGGGGCAGTGGAATGATTATGTTTTAATAATTTTCATGTGTGATGGCTGAGAATTTAGCCGCTGTGTTTTTCTTCCTAACTGTGAGAGTGGGAAATAGTAATTCATATTCCTTGGCAAAGCTCTATTGGTGACCTGCTGTTTTTGGGCAGCACACGCCCAAGGCTTTTGAGAGACAACTGAAAAAGAAAAGCTTGTTAGCATAAGGGCCGGGGCTTATAACCTAAAAGTTGCGGGTTCAGTTCTCTGGTTGGTCACTGTTCTTGCGCCCTTGGGGAAAGAACCCCAATATAAATTCCAGCATCTCTCCAGCAGGAGAGATGGATAACATGTGAAAATGGCACACTCTTAATAGCAGCATCTGCTAAGAGAATGAAATGAAACTTTGACAGGATCACAGCATTTTCCAACAAGTTTTGTGTTTTTAGGCTTCCACCAGTAAAGTCGTGAGATGAATGGTAGATGAAAGACTGTTTGATATTACACTGAATAACAATTATCAGCAATTCATGCAGCATTATTATTCAAGTGAGTTCCTTCTGACCGATTTTTTTGAGCATCCCGGCAGGTATTAAGCAACTTTTCAACTGTTAGGCAATTTGTTGCTGGAAAACACAGAGAAAGTTGCACATTCTGTTCTTGAATTATTTTTGCTCGTATGACTCACAGGGCTGTGTTATTAACATGCCTTTCAGGTTGTCCACATTTTCTCGGGTCTCATACCGAATAACACCTGCACTCCTTGTTTGTTTAGGTGGAACGTGGTTTGACTTAGACTCGGTGCTTCGGGGCTTCCATGATAAGCAGGCATGTTATGCATTGACTCTTCTGAACTGGGTTTCACCCAAAAGCTGCCACAACCAGAGGCTCGGAGCACTGATCAGAGGCCAGACCTGCTCCTCTCTAACCTGCACTCACAAGCAGATGTGACAGCTATTGAGAGCACCAGCAAACATATGAAATAAACATAATCTCAGCAGATGCAACGACGATGGGCAGCGGTGTGGTGTACTGGTGGGGAGCAGGGGTAGGAACCAAAAGGTTGCTGGTTCGATTCCCTGCTGGGGCACTGCTGTTTTGCCCTCGGGCAAGGTACTCAACCAACAATTGCCTCAGTAAATATGCAACTATATAAATGGGTAACGTGAAAAACTGTAACCTATGTAAATCGCTCTGGATAAGAGTGTCTGCTAAATGACAATAATGTAATGTAACAAAATGGGGGGGGTACCAAATCTGCACTTGGGTGCTGACTCCAGCATCGTGCTTCTGTCTCTGTGTCCTCGTCCATGTCTGTCCCACGCACAAGGACTCACAAGGCTTTATGTGGCACTGATAGGGTTGTTCTGGATTTCTTGGAGTCGATGAATGATTCTGACAGTATAGATCGCACATCCACCCTCCCTCAACCCCAGTCCCCCACTGACAGTGCAACAAGGTCATTCACGTTGTTTGGCAAAGCCCTATGACAGACTTGCTGCTTCGCGTGGTGCACGCCCAAGGCTTTTGTGGAAAAAAATCAATAACAGAAAACACACAGGATCACAGTGGTGGCCTTTAACGGCATTTGCGTTTTCATATTTTGTGTCGCAGTTTGTGAGAATTTACAACAACAACCAACAAGCAAAAAAAAAAAACACCCAACGACTCCCGTGGCGTATCGGTGATTCAGACAGAATATGTCCAAAACTGCAGCTCGTTGAAGAACAAACAGATGGTGAATGGCTGAGATACAGGCCTCTGAGACACGTCTCGCTCCCAAACGAAATGACTCACATTACAAAACGGGTGTGCAGCACGTTACGCATGGTTTATGCTGGATGGGAAAAAAAAAAAAAAAAATCTCGCTCTCCAATAGCCTCCACGTAATTAATGTGAAAAATCACAGTGGGGCCTCACAGATGGGACTAACACCACCATAGATATTCATGTATATACTGTATTTCATCTACATAGTTTGTGAAGCTATTCTGCTGCCAAACCAGTCAATCATGGCAGGCATCACCAAAAATCACCATCACCAGGCAACACCAAAAAAATCTCGACACCACGTTTTTTGGTGGTGAGTGAACGAGAGGCTGAAAGAGGAGCAGCTGAGAGCTTTGCCCGGGCTAGGCCGCCGGGGAAGAGTAACTCCTGCATTTGTATCTTTTATTCACCTTGCGCAAACCGCTCTCCTCACTCCCTTTCAGGTCTGCTCCATTAGCGTCGTCCCCACCCCTCCCGGCGGCCCCCGCTCGCCTTGTCGTGGCTGGTCCTTTTTTGTCGGGGGGTTCCGCGGCGAGCCGTGATTAAGGATGGGCGGCTCAGCTCCGCGATCGGCGGCAGAGGGGCCTGGCAGCTTGCAATTATGTAAGCCTCCCACGCAGGCTGCAGTTCCACCTGCGAGGCCCAGACCAATATTGTCATAATTACTGCTCTCTCTGCCCTGCCACTCCGCCGCTCAAAAGCACGGCATTTTCTCCTCCTCTGGTTTCTCTCTTTCTCCACCTGGATTCTGTGTGTGTGTGTTTTTTTTTCTCTCCACCTCTCTGCCCATTGTTCAGCTGTTTTGTACATTCAGCAGTGTTAGGGGCAGCAGTGTGGCATAGCGGTAAGGAGCAGGGCATGTAGCCAAAAGGCTGCCTGCTCAGTTTTCCGAGATGAGGACATGCTATTGTACCCTTGTGCAAGGTTGCTTAGGTAAGTATCCAGCTGTATAAATACGTAAGCTATGCCCATTCCCTTGGAATGGAGTATCTTTTAAGGATACAGGGGAAATGGTGTATGGTCATATTGATGGCGCAAATGGACATCACGACAAAACTGTCCCACAGGGGTGGCTCCTCCAGGCTGGCCATTCAGACCATTGCCCTGGGGGGGGGGGGTGGGAGGATGGGAGTAAAAATGTTTGGCATCTTCACCGTGGCAGCCTGTTGGTAGAACAGAGCATGGAAGCACAGCGAAACATTTCATTTAAACTCGCGCACGCTTGTTTTTATATTTTAATTTGTGTCTCGTTATAATGTTTTTATTGTGACATAATCAGAGAGAGCAGGGTGGAATGGCCACCGAGGCGTGCGCGCCTTTTAGATATCGGCTGACTGCGCCTCATGGCCTTTCCCCACAATGCCCCATTACGCAATAGATAATGCAGTCAATTAAGGTTGATGTAGCAGGAGAAGGACAGAAGACACAAACACGGCACTGTTGGGGGTGGGGGGCTGGGGGTGGCAGACGGGTGACTAATGAAACCCCTGAGTGTCTCCACCAGCGCAGACACCAGCTCTGTGCGGGTGAATCATGTGTCTGTGCCGCCTCTGTGCTGAGCTCTGCACTCTCCCTCTCCCAGAGGTCCCACGAATCAATCTGTCTCGAGGACTCGACCGCACCCCCCCCCTCCTCCTCCCCACCCACATCAACCGTGAGGCCAGCTTGAATCTGGGGCCCTGGAAGCGAGGGGCTCTTTCCCAGCACAGCGGCGCAGATTTTACGGGTAGGGGGGGACGAGAGCAAAATCGAATAAAGACAAGGCGTCGTGAACCGCGCTCCGGGGTCGTCAGGCATCCGGATCGCCATGGTAACAGTCACAGAGTTAATCCTGATAATGTCGTATTCTCATTCTAACGCAGATGTGATTCAGACTCGTACTTTATCCTGCCGTGGCCTCTGTTGCGCGTGCCCTGTCTGTCTGCAGCTCTACCATTTCACTTTCTGTCCTTATTTATCACCGGATCATCCCTGGATATGGCTTCCAGCCCCGTTCCCGAAGCTGACATGTTGAAATATAATGCCGGGCGTCGCCTAAAAAAAGCCAGCAGAGACAGTCAGATGAAGTGAGCCAGGGGGACACAGGAAAAAGATAAAATGGCACCCATGGGTCTCAGTGATTCTGGACCTGATTATTTGCATATCCCTGCCCACATGAACTGTAACTCCACCCCCTTTCCCTCCACATCATACCCCTGGTCTTCCCATGATCCTCTGTTCCTGCCTTGGTTCTGGCCTATTATGAACACATAAACACCTGGCAATGTCTGCCTAACATCAAGCAATGACTCTGTGTGCATACCCCCCATTTCTCTCTCTCTTTCAAACTCAGTCCTCTTCTCCCACTCATTCCCTCTCCTTCTACTCCTCTGTCACCCTTTCCCTCTCCCCTGTGTCTCTCCCCCTCTCAAACTCTCTCCCCCTCTCCCTCCCCATTCTCGCTCTGACTCCCCTTCTCCCTTACTGTCTCCTTCCCTCTCCCTTTCTCTTTCTCTTATTCTCTTTCCCTCACTCTCTCTCTCTCTCTCCCTTTAAAATGACTTCTACTTCACGCAGTCCAGTCTATTTTTGCCTCCCACTAGGACATTTTCCCCATTTTTTTTCCTCTCCCCTCCATTTATCCTGACTTCCATAAAACATCATCAAGCCTGAGCCGTAATGATCCATCTTTAAACCCCAAAAAAAGAATGTTGCTCTTACAGTATAATTACAGTACACATGATACATCGCCCTTCTCCCCGTGAGATCACCACTGTATTTCACCAACACTGAAAGATCATTAAAAGCCTGTGCTTCCCAGAAGCTCCAGCAAATGGTATCAAGGTCCTTTTTTGCCACATAAGTGCTAATTATAGGCTATATCATCTTGCCACTTTTCTTTTCAATTATGGGTGTTAGAAAATGATGCTTGTAACCTTTAATTATATTTGCAAGAACATCCAGATGCGGCAAATGATTGCAACCATGGAACAAAATTCCATATAGTTCTGAAGTGTCTGCCAAAGAAAAAGAAGGCTTCACTAAAAATAAACCCCGCTGCAGTGTCATTTTCACCCCATGTGTGCCTTTGTAGGCGATGTATAATTTCGGATGTTTATGGATGTGAGATGAACTGATTAGAACAAAACGGCCTTTTTCGTTCTGAAGTCGTATTGCCTGGTATGAATGGTGTTATCAATTACTGATATTTATGCATGGATTACAGATAATTATAAGTTCTGGATCACAGAAAAAAAGGTTTGCCACACTGTGAAAGACGTATACATTTTTTTGATATGCTGAAAATGAACCATCCATGACAGTATACAGTATATATTTTGTACTATATGCTGCGCGGTAAAGTTAGACATACTAAATATTTTACCTTTTGTGACTTCTCTTTGATATATTCACCTGCATTACTTTGTCTGAGGAGAAGACTGTAAAAGTCATCAAAAAGCTCTTCGTTTTGTAAGTGTCTTTTCACAAACCTGGAGAGCTGAATACTCTGAGGAAATAAAAGATCGCTGTCCCGAATGAGAAGCCAATGCACAGGCACGCAGAAGAACATTCCTGCAGAACCCAGACAGGACTGAAGTTCCAGGGCATTGGCTAAGACGGGGAGGGGAATTTCCCTGGCTGGGCCCAGTAAGCTTTGCCAAAAACTTTAAATGAACAAAGACCGAGAGGAGTTGGCAGCGTTCATAACGCTAAACATCCTCAAGGTTGCGAGAAGATGTGATTATATCATTGGGGCTTGTTCTTTCAGATTTGACCTGATTCCATCCTACAGAATCGAAGAAATTATCAAGGCTAACACAACAAAGAATCAGAAATGTATTGTTTTTATGTATCTGAGTAATTATGCAAGTGTTACTTGAAATTGAGAAGACTGTATATTTAAATTGGCATGGGGCTGAGGGAAATTCAGTCCAACTGCCGTAGCACATATGACTTTAAGTAATAGGTTTAAGAAAGAAATTTGTTTATTTTATTTTATTACATGAATAAACTCAAAACATTAGAGGAACAGTGATTTTGTCACACAAAGCCCCACAGCAGTTAGGCTGAATGCTCTTCTGAGACTTTCAAACAATAATGAATGTCCAATTTTGCTGAACCTCACTCTCACCGATTGGAGTGAAGCATTCTTAATGGTGAGTTAATAACGGTGCGCGCATGTTGTGTGAGGTTTCGTCACTGTTTGTGTTTCGGAGGACGAGAGGAGAGGCGGAACGCTGCACCCTGTGACTCCAGACAGGAAGCGACTGGGTGAAAAAAATAAGGAAATGAATGTTGCTCGCTAATTAGAAATCGCTAATAATCATGCTCTTGAAATTTATACTGTCATTAAAAGCCAGGGCCTTAATTGCGACTCTCTCATCTCGGTTCCGTCACCTAGGAGCGTCGGAAATTATCTTATGTCTAATTAATTTGTGTCATTTAATAAACAGCTCAGGGTGAATAATTGAAGGATGGTAGCAGATGAAACGATTAGATGTGTGTCTGACTATGACTGAGGACAATGTCTCCCAGGAGGAGGAAGAACAGGTGCATTGATACTTAATGTTCAAAGAAGATAACCAGACAAAAGCTCTGTGCACGGCACCTTCTCTGGCAGGGGCGACCAGAGACTCTGCTCCCTAATCTGACCATTACCGCTCAAATGATTGATGCCATTTCCACGCATGATGTATTTAGTAAACTTTTGGAAACAGTGTAAAACAACTGAATAATAATTCTTCTACAGCTTTATTTGTGTGAAAGGTGCACTCCCCTCCCCTCCGAAACATATTTGACAAATGAGTCTAACTTAGGTTTTTGAAAGGTAGTTTCCATCATGTGTGAAACTAGCAGCAGTAATTTCCCCAGAGCCCGCATAGCAGTGTTAGCGATGATCAGTCAGAAGGTGTCTGTCTTGTAAGAGGAGTCTGGGAAGACTTCTGTCAAACACTCTCATCTCATCAAGTGAACAGAGCTAATGACATATTTTGATTGGGATTCAGCACAAGTCAAGACATGGGTGATTTCTCAGTTTTCATCTAAATGCAAACACAAACAGACAGAGATGTATATATGAAACCTGATTATCTTATATCTAATTACAGCTCTAAATTGTATGACTGAAGTGCGTGAAAATTAAACAAACAAACAAACAAAAAAAAAGGGAAAGTAATTTGACAGTAGCCCTGAAATTACCATACACGTACACATACTAATTGGGGGTGGCGCTTCTTGTTAACAAGAGACAATAAAAGATAATTGGATAACAGGTTTTCTATGCAAATTAAAAAAAGTTTCACACATCCATTAGTCATCAGCATCAATAGGAGACAGTATTACAGACAGGCAATTTACTAGTGGATACAAATAAGCATAACTGAGAGGTAGTCTAAGAATAACACTTATTAACACACTGCATGACATTAATAGGCAATGTTTTTGTTACATTACATTTATTCATTTTTTTTTATCCAAAGCGACTTACAAGTGAGGTACAACACAACACAAGTGAAAAACCATAAGGAGTCAACAATATTAGAAGCAATGCATGACCAGGTTTTAATAGCTGGCCAAGCAAGGTACAAACTAGCAGGTAAAGCTAACGAGTGCGTTAAACCATTAGATTACTTTTTTTTTTTTAATCATTTTATGCAATGATCTTCTACATTTTATGTAGTTCCTAGGTAGGATGCTTCATTGAAAGTGTTACTTAATAGATTGCTAGCTTAACAACACTAAGTAATCGTCTGTCTCAGGCAACAGTGCTTAGTGGTTATTTTGGGAATGAACGAGATAATGATTCCTTAACATCAAAATCAAAAGAAATAAAATCTTCTGTGGTTTGTCCTCATGGGTTCATTGCACAACATGACAAACTAACACACTAAAAAGAAAACAATACATTCAAATCAAAGTCCTACAGTGGGACAAACATTCCAACTTCAGGGGTTTCACATCATCCTGTCTGTCTGTCTGACTGCCTTTCTCCCATTCCTGGCCCTGCCTGCCCCCCCCCCGCTCCCTCTCTCCATTCCTGTCTCTCTCTGTCTCTCTCTCCTCTGCCCTCCCCTTCCCCGCACTCTCTCTCATTCCCATCAGTAGCACTCTGCTGAGGAAAAAGACAGTGGTTTTAAAGCATACACAATGAGGTGGCTTCTTGTTACCTGGATGTCATCCAGGTGTGTTTGTCTCCCAGCATCCTCCTGGAAAACTCTTATTAGTACAGTGCACAGGAGGGAACTGCATACCGGTGCCACTGTCTGTACCACATGTACAGCATATCATTAAATAATACAACGCATATATTTACATAGTCATATTATTAAATCACACACATCTTTGCATATTTCAAAATTGGACACATTTAAATGCCAAGACTTCTCACACTTATTTTCATATTGGTAATGCATCCATTTGCATGTTCATATTATTCAAAATATACTGAAAGCAATTGGCTCACAGGCAGACTAATTATATGCCGTGTGTCTCTCTCCTCTTATTCCTTTACTGTGGGTCCCAGGCACTAGAGCAAAGATTGATGTCTTGCTTTCCTGCCAATTCCAAATGCCTGCAGCCCTTTGTGAACTGCGGTAGGTCAAGTCAGCACATTTAGAGGAATTACAGACAACAAACATTTTTCCCCTTCTCTCCCCATGGTTGCTTGTGGAGTCCATTAAACAAGAGGCAGCAGCAACATCACTTTCAGTTTTGGAAATGCTAGATCAGAAAGCAGAATTACTGGCTTATTCAGTCAAATGTGTGTGTGTGTGTGTGTGTGTGTGTGTGTACTGTATAGTGCCACCTTCACCTCTTAAGCACAATTGTCAGTAATGTTGTTCACTCTTCTGCAAGGGTTTAAAGTGCAGAATGTTTCACTGTGATATGCTGACTAGTTTTATAGCACTAAGATACTGGAATCGCTTAAGTTTAAAGACTGTGACTTATACTCATGCTTGGGGCGGCAGTGTAGCATAGTGATTAAGGAGCAAGGCTTGTAACCAAAAGGCTGCTGGTTTGATCCCCCACTGGGGCACTGCTGCTGTACCCTTGGGCAAGGTACTTAACCTACAATTGCCTCAGTAAGTAACCAGCTGTATAAATGGATAACAGTGTAAAAAGAATCTATAAATGATGTAAGATGCTCTGGATAAGAGCATCTGCTAAATACCAATAATGTAATGTAACTCGGATTAAAAAATCCTCTTAAATTACAGTACTCTGGAGCATCTCATGGCAGACACGTCAAGAGATTCACGTTCTGAGATGGTCCAACACCAGCATCAGATCGCCACCAGCTCCTGCTCCTGCCAAGCCTTCTATTTCACCTGCTTGTTTTTCTAATCTCAGCCGGGCTCTTCTGATTTCTCCGGATGTTCCACCTTGACTTGCGGTGGCAGATCTTGGCAGCCCATGTTCCTCGCCTCCTCAGTTCCTCCCTCTGTTCGTGGAGTGAATTTTCGGTTTCACACCAGTGCTTCAGCACCTACTTCCATTCCATTAACTCACGATTCCTCTTGTCAGCGTTGTCTCCAACTGCTGCTCGTTCCCGCGGTCGTTCCTTTCTTCTTTTCTTTTTCCTTTTTTTTTTCTTGTGCGCACTTGTTCCCAGCTCACATTGGCACACAAGAGAGGGGAGCCAATTAAAACTAGAAAAGGAGAAAGTTAACGAAGCAACAAGCTCTGGACCACTGACACCCAAACCCAGGGTAAGACAGCGTGGCTGGCAGGTGTGGGTTGGCTCAATATAAGGTGTGAGTTGCAAGACGTCGACTGCCAGTCAACCCAGCCAGACGCCAGTGGCCTGGCATTTAAATGTGGAAGTGGATACCTCCATTAATCACTTCAATTATCACAGTGCTTGACGCGATATTATAGAGCGTCCACTATGAATGATGAACGCTGCTGCTCTGTAAACTGGAGAAGTGCGTCCCTGTAATAAACTCTCCTCTTATTACCTGTAAAAATTATGTTCATCAGTGCCTTAACTTACTGGGTATATAAAACTGTCATTATCGTCAAATGATCTCGCTGCGCATAAAATAGGTATGACAGAGAGAAAGAGAGATGGGGAGAAAGGACAGAAAATAATAAGGATGGTTTTATGACAGGCGACCATGGAGGAAAGACATGCCCAGGACTGAAATGAGTGTTATGGATTGATTGTAGATGAGGCATTAGCTGTGCTGTCTTCTCAGCATGGAGTTCTCTTTAGCTGTAGTCTGGACACCATTGGCCCTCATTACAACACTCAAGACCTCAGACTGACTGCGGATTGCAACAGAGGCTCATTTCTGGCAACTAACTTTGGCAGTGCACGTTGGGTATCCCCGCCACGTTTGATATCATCTATTCATTCTCAGCGATAACAAATTAGAATGCGGGTTTAAACATTTACAGCAACTACCTTGCGGTCCCGCTGATTAATAATGCAGCGGCTGAATTAATTAGTTTTGCCGCGCGCATTGATTGCATCTACCAGTTGGGCACGGGAGCAGCAAAGGCTCCTTCCTCTTTTTCTCTCCAGAATTTAATCTGTTGGTAGGATATTGTTCTCATCTCCCTGATACAAGAATCAGATATGTTGCTCTGTAATGGTGTGCTGCTGCACAGGCCTCCCCGGCTCTCTCTGGCACAGCTGGGTTCCAGCTGGGGCAAATTCGGCGAGACTCCCGCCAGCTGAAAAAAGGCGAGAACTCGCTCCTGTGTTTTGTTTCACCCCCCCCGGGGCTCGGCGCTCGGATCCGCGTCCACCGAGGGCCCGCGGGCTTCCCGAAAAGAAAGAGGCCCAGGCGAAGTTTTCCCTCTCCAATGATTCACAATCAATGATTCAATGATTGTGCGGTACCGCTTGGGCTACAGATTAGTTATTTCGGTTTTCTCCCCGGCACGAAAGGACCTTCATTGTCTGTAAAAAGTCCCTGAGAGAGATCGCAGTGGTGTGCCAAACTGCAAAAAAAACAAAACATACACTTCTGCTGAAGATAATATCTGTTAACACTTAAGCTGGAAGGCTTACGTTCAAAAAAAAAAAAAAAAAAAAAGTTTTGAATGTAGTGCATATAACACATGAATAAACACTACATTAAGATGTCACAACTACTAAATAAGGCATTCATTAAATGTTAGATATAATGTGGCATCTACAGGCAGACTGCAGCTTGACACGGATAACACATGTACAGAATGTGTTCTGTCAAAAGATACAGGTAAACTGTAACATACAGTGAAGGGATCAACCTGACACAGGTTGCAGTTAACACATCAATACCACACTTGTAACACGTTTATGACTGTCTGTAGTATTGCAGCGTACTTACAAGTGATTTAAATGCACTAAAGTACAAAAGTGCCATCATTTTTCCCCACTGGCAACTCATTTATGATAATTAACAGTTCAGTGTACTCTAAAAACATAAATGAGAGGGATACTACAAAGCATTAATGTTAATGACCATATTAACGACACACATACACACATATCTCATGTCATTACATGTGTGCAACAGCATGCATTTTATGCACATAATGAAGAAATAAATATGTATTATTTCTGTATATATAAATATGTATTATTAATGTAAAAGTATGAAAGTGGCAATATCAAGAAATTTAAAACAGCTGTCCAACAATAAGCAAAGAGACAGAGAATGAAACACACATAATATATATTTCACAATTCCTCATTAGATATATTTCACAATTCTTCAGTTTCATGTTCTAACGTGATACTTTTTTTAGTATGGATCAAGCAGGGGAATATAGGGGATGGGGGATATCAATATGAGAGTGAATTCAATCGATATCCACAGTCAGGAGAGGGGGAGAGGCAATGAGCACCCCCCCAATCCCCAACATGTGTACCGCACGGCCCTCTGGGAAATCATCCTTTGTGGATTAAATTGAAAGTCTCTCCCAGTCCCCCTCTTGATTAATCAGAGTCTTTATCTCTGGTAATCTTTGCTGTTGTCTATTGTCCTCTGCCACAGGAGCTGATAGCATCGGGGTACTGAGACACACAGAGGTGGAGTGTCCAATCGGGCCCTCTATATGATAATAAGTAAATAAAGAACGGGTTGATTGATTGGGCGTCGAGCCGGAAAGCATTCCCAATGCCTCTTGTCACCGAGGAGCTCTTTTTTTTTCCTCTACCTGTGCATCTCATTGGTTGATCGGTCTGGTTTTTTTTCATTCATTCTTTTTTTGGCACTTGGATTTCTCCTCTGTTTTGTGGCCAGACGTCCTGCTCTGGTAACGAGAGCAAGGAGAGGCAGAGGTTAAAGACAGCCGGTCTGGAGCTTAAGAGCATTACAGCGCGGGCCCTCTCGTCCGGCAAAGCTGCAGACGGCTGAATCTGATGCAATATTGATCATTATGCCAATTCCAATGGACGTCAGCCATAACACCATCACATTAGGGGAGCAGTAAAAAAACCACATCACAGTTTTTGCATACCTGTCAGTCGACTGTATGCGCACCATTAAATAACACTGCATTATTCATTAGCTCAGCAGATGACCAAATCCAGGACGACCTGTGTTGCTTGGGTAATTTTTTTTACATAACGTGCACACTTTCTGTCGTACGTTCATACAGCTGGGGATTGCTGGAGAAATTCAAGTAGAAAAACAACAGCCAGCATGGGATTTTAACCCAAGACCTTTGGCCAAAAGATGCAGATGGATGTGAAATACTTTGTCCTCCATTTGGGTGAGGGAATTTGGATAATGCTTTGGAAATGGGCCACCATACTGGACATGCGCTACTCCAAGGGTACAGAGCATTATATAAAGCTGGGTTTTTGCTATGGTGTGCCCCGTCAAACCACAATGCAACATTTCAGATATTTTGCCTGATGTTGGAGAAGATATATGGTGACGTGACTCTGCACTGTGGTCCCACGACAGTGACGGGCAGGTAAAATGGACGCCGGGCGATCCCATTCGCGCCTCGCTGGGGAAGCTGCAGCCGGTGCCATCCCAGAGGCAACTCCCCATTACCAGCGAGGTCACCTGCACCGGCGCCTCCGGTCTCTCTCCTCCGGCCTCCCCCTGTTCCACCCACGGGGTCACGAGAAGCGAAAAAGGGTTTGACTGAGGCGGAGAGCTAGCTTTCACACCCCACCCTGCAGAGGTGGGACGGGGCTGACGGGGGGCTCACTGAGGGGAGGAGGTACGGTGACAGGTGCTACTTTTTTCTCCGTCCCGCTTAAACAGAACAGTTGCATTGCAGATTTTTATTCCATCATGCATTTGATACGTGCTTTTTTTAACAAATTGGATTGTCTTGCTTGAATGAAGATGCATTGTTATGGAAATTTTGGAGAAAAATGTCCTTGGCGGACATGTGTTAGGGATTCTGCTAGCTGCTTGCTGCTTGAGGAATTTGTTTTCCAGGATAAGCAAATTAAATTTGATTAAATCAAAAATGTATTGATTTGCCTCATCCCTCTCTGATTATCCAGTTAATACATTTTTTGACTCTGCAATGGGACCTGATTTACCTTAGGCTCGCCCCTCCCCTCAACTCCCTCCAATCATAATCCAGCCTGAGGCTCAATGAATAGAGCCTGCTCACTTTCATTGTTGGCCCCTAGTGGTGGGAATCAGTTATCTACCCTAATCAGAGCAACTCACCACAGTCCAATGGCTTCTTAAGACTCCTTTCTTCAGTCTGCCCCCGAGTTCATCTGACTTAGATCTGCCCTAATCTGTCGATTTGAATGAGACATGAATTGCAGCTGACCTCTGATTTGATCCATCAGCTAAAGATTATGGTTTAGTTTGGTGTTCTAAAACCTGTGATTTGCTTAGGATTTAAACTGGAGTTAGATGGAGGGATTTGTGTTATGATAGGATAAGACTGTCCCCTGTTACATTTTAGGCTGTACTATGCTTCTGGCTGTTTTGAGTTTCGTCATTTGTATTCTTGAACACTATTCGCAAATTGTTCTATGGGACTGAACAAAGACATCTGCCAAATGAACACATAAATAAATAATACAATAACTGACAAAAAATGAAGAGTTTTACCTTGGATGAGACTGATCAGAAACTCAAAGGAGCTGTGACTATGCCAGCAATCTGACTGTGTAGAGACATCATTTATTTATGACTGTCATTACCCCTGTGATGAAGCCATACATATTAACATAGCTTTCCGCAAATAGGAAATCAAAAACATAAAATATTAGTATATATCAAATATGCTGCGTATTTGTCCAACTCTGTTAATGCCTCTGTTAAAAATGGACTTCATATGCATACATTTAGCAATATGTCATAGCCATATATTTATTCAGCAATGTACTGTATACATTTTCTTTCAAATGAAGTACATTTTATTGATGATTCCTCATTTATTAAAGCAAGTTTTGTACATGTCAGATTTTCTGCGCTTATACATTCACATGTATTCATTTTGGAGAGGATGACACGATGCATTGTTAGTGCGAATGTGGGTGTCACGGGGAGGTGTGGGGTGTTCTGAATGCCCTCCCCTTGTTCCTGTCCTGACCCTCTGTGTCTGTGTACATGTTTTTTTTTTTGTGCTTATGCGGCTTGTTTACTCTGGCAGTTTTGGTGCTCCGTCAGTGAGCCTGCCCGCCGGCGAGCCGGGGGCAGAGAGAGGGGCTGTGTTAACCCCGTTTCTGAGCCTCCATCCCGAGGAATGCCCTTGATACCAGCGAGACCTGCCCGATGGCAAGCTGAGGGCAGAGAATCTGCCATCCGCGGCGAGCGGTGCCAAGAAGAGCAGGTGTAGACGGGGGGAGAAACAGGAAGTGAGGACTAGCAGTTTGCAGGAATCACTGGAGCGAGGGCCAGCGTGTTTGGTTCACTGGGGCGATGGGCAGTGCGCAGGAATCACTGCCGAGACTTAAATACCCTTTGCACAGCTGCAGACTGTTAAGCTCGATGAGCGTGCGAACAGGCAGGGGGTCGGAGGAAGGAACCATTCCTGATCAGAGCTTCCCCCAGCTTCTGCCAGGGCTCCAGAGTGCCGCGATGGAACGGGGACCGAAACTGAATGGAACAGATGTGTGATTTGTGACAGGCTAATAGAGCACAATATGTCACACATTATTTTACCTGGAAAGGCAGGGGCATGTGTTCTGAAAAGAAATGAATGAGTAAAGAGAAACAGGGTGTTCCGTTCCGTAGGTCTGTGTGGTGTCCTGTCCTGTCCTGTTCTGTTCATGCCATGCCAGGTCCTCCTGTCCAGTTCTGACCTCCAGTGGTGCAAGTCAAGTGAATGTATGTATAGTATAGTACCAGGAAATAAAAGAGGATGATGTCATGACTGCTATAATGTGCACCTGCCACGGGCTTGCTACCCATAATTAAAATTATTACCATCCACCACCTCGTGTCATCCTCGACCATCTGCCTGAAACTCTGCATGTTACTGAATAAAAGCCTCTGGCTGAGCTTGATCCTGATCTAAAATGTAAAGTGTTATCAGTTACTCTGACTTGCATATTGAAGAATCTGGTGCACACATTGTAGGATAGGTTTAGCAATATATACCTGGATTTATGAATATGATAATGGCAGAAACTGAAATCTATCGGATGTACTTTGACATGTATTAGAATATGTCTAAAAGTATGCATCCCTGCTTCTGCATACTAACTTATATTACATTTCACTAATTTTTTTTTCAGTTAATAGTAACACATTTTATGAAAGCGCCACACTGCTCTTAAATATTTCATTTCTAAATTATCCCCAGCCAAGCTAAATGTGTATTTATTGTGTACTTCACAATGATAAAATGGGTACTGCCAGCCAGACATTTGCCATGATTGAGTTTAGTACGGGAACTGTGAGATTCAAACATTCATGCGAGGATGTTTTCACTCAGCAGAATATTATTGGGTTTTTCACCATCTGTGACATCTTTTACTTTGGCAGTTCTGTCACATCCAGCACTTACACTTCATGGTCTCTGAGCAGTTATGGCGTGACCTTCTCGACTGCTATTTATTTAGCTCATAGATCCCCCCAAAATGGTATTTTCCTTCCCGGTTTCTGAAATAACTGCGGTTTTATTCCACAGTGTCCATAGCTGTGCTATGAATAACCTTACCCAGATCACACAATGGCATTTTAGGACAGCTCCCTTTGCAAACCCTGTTTTCAGAGCTTGAGAGAGTACACCAGTGTCTCATAATTTCTTTTCTTTTTGATTTTATGAAATCATAAGTATAAACAAAACAGCAACATCACAAGAACATAGAGGTATTGTTCCCAACTTACATTAAGCGGCCCTTTTACCTTTGTATTGACCTTGTACCTACAAGTATAATTACACAAAGAGTTACAAAAGGTTAACAACTGTAAGATGTTTGTAGTGCAACTATGTGTAAGTATACTTTTAGTTGCACTATACCTTAGCAGGTACTCTATAAATACATGGGCATTAAATTCCAATTAATGTGAAGGGGAATCTAGGTATTATTGTTGTTCAGAGCACAATATATCAAAATATATATAAAAAAAAAAAAACTGCTGCTTAAGCACTTTGATAAGTTGCGAGCTAATTTCCAGAGTAGAACATGAGATCCTACAGACTTGACCACTGACTGCTGGTCATGTAGGGGACCAAGGATTGTGAGGGAAATGGCTCCTTTGAGCTCAGTGCTGATGGAACAATAGGTATCTCATTACAGCCCCACAGCATTGGCCTTCTCTCCATACTTTGTCATCGCTGAGAGCAGTCGGTGCCTCAAATACTCAGGAAGATAATTGTATGTTCTGTGTGGAAAAAAGAAGGCACAATCAGGCTCGGATTAGGAAAAAATGTGTTCCACTGCTCCATAAGGTAGTGCATGAATCAAGCACGGGGTTGCAGGGTGAGGTCTTACTTACATTCCATGATGAAAAGAGCTGACCTGAGATCAGTCTAACCCGCCTTTCTGCGGTGAAAACAGGAAGGGATGCTGACCTTGTAATGCAGCCGACAGACTCACGCTCTTTGTGCAACGCGAGAGAAGTGTTATGGTAAGGGTGCACATTTCTGAACAGACGCCGTTTTGGTTGTTTCCTGTAAATTCAGGGTTCTTTAAAAGTAAAATGTTGTGTATTCATTTATTAAACCACAGCGGAAGAGCCCCATTGAAATTAAACTGTTTTTTTTGCAGGTGCACCCTGGCCAAATTGGCAGCCACATATACAATCAAGAACAACAACAACAAAAAATCTAACATGACAATATGCACAGTGATCATTCTATGGAAAATATAACCGAATACATTAAAAGCAGATCATGGAAAAAAACAGCAGGTGAAAGCTAAAAAAGTAAAAACCTCATGCACAGTTCTTGGTTACAAATCTGTGAATAAGGAGCTTGAAGGGGAATAACACAGTTTAGGAGTTTAGGTCCAGTTATAAACACTCACGGTGGCCCCTTTAGCTTCTTGCATCAGTTTGCGATAGATAAATGCTACTTAAAGAAACCATTAAAAAGTAATCATTCTTCATTTCTGTGTTGTATTTACACTAGGCCCAATAAGGGGCTGCACAACTTCAGCATCAGCTCAGTCTGGTTTAGTATTCACTCAGCATGCCCTGCTACATACAGATGTCTTTTTTTTCCCTTTTCAAAGTCAATTTTACTCACGGCAGCCCAGCACAGCTGGCACAGAGAAAGCTCGACATTTTATTCTGCTGAATTTTCTCTCATCTAAATTTAAAGGGCCTTTTTGTCCTTGTTTCCTGGCTTGCTTCTGTTTAAATTATTTGATTTGCGTATAGATTGAATGCGTTCTTTACTTACATTTCCAGATGTGTTTTCTTTGTTGCGGTGATTTTACATGATGTGGCAAATCCCCAGCTTGCTCTGTTGTGTGGAAGCGGTGTGTATCTCGGGCTGCAGACGTTTGATGGCTTGGCTGAACTGAAACTGAAAAAAAAAACTAACATATTTTGCTCATTCAGAGGGATGGACCAACTTCAAAGGTTGAGAGATGTCGGCAAAATGTACTCAGAAAGGAATTCTGCAAAAACTACTGTACCTCATGATGCATCACAAAGCAAACAAAACAACTAGCTCACATAATTCAAAATTCTAAGCACAAATAACTGTTTTTGAACCGAAACAGTTGATCAAACTTACAAAGAAACCAATGGCGCATGCACAGAGATATGTTTGGAACATGTGGAAATAAGAGGTGCTAAAGTTCTCTGACAGCCTGCTGTGAAATTAAGTCATTTTTGTAGAGCTGTCTGGCAGTCAAGTTAATATTTTCAGTTCATTATGTGTGGGACACTTTGTGGCTCGTGGTACATTTGCTTGAAATACATGCAGAGGTTTGAAATGTGACAGCAGAACAGGACTATGGACAAACCCTGACAGCCTCCTTTTGATGCAGCACGGGAGAGATGTGTTCCCTCTGCAAAACCTCACTCTTTAGGTGGCCGATTTTTCACTGCTTCAGTAACGATTGTCATGGACAAGATGCAATTGCAGGACCATCACAAAAACAAAACCCACAATCAAAACAAGACAACAGCAGCAAAACTATTTCACAATCTGTCAGCACTTGTGTAGGGGGGACATGTGTAAATAGTGTGTTTCTGACAAGTACAACAACACCAACAACATAACTGAGACAGAGGAGGTCATAAACAGAGTTTGCAGGGTAATGCTTTTTAAACCCTGTTCAAGCTTTAATAGCTGGGGCACAGGCTTTATTGCTAAGTGCTCTTCAGCATTCAATACAGGTAAACAGTTTAAAATAGGCCAGCCAAGTATGCAGGGAAAGATGTACATGAGCTTGCTTTCTATTCTCATTGAACTTAAAGATTTTCTCTCTGTTGAGCGCTGTTGTGGGCAGGATTCACACTGTGCAGTGCATTTTGGGAATTCGAGTTGGAGTGACTGATAAATGGACGGACAAGGTGTGATGAGTAATCTAATCATGGAGCAGCTCAGACTCCACATGCAGGCACAAGTGTGCCTCATGTAATAAAATCTGTGCACAGGAGGAGACGATGTAGGTGAGAAACAGAATTTCCATGACACATGGAACAAAAAACATTTAAATGAAAAAAACATAAAAAAGCTTTTACAATTCAGTGAACAGTGTGGGACATGAAAAATAAATGTGAATATGTGTGTATATATATGACAACATACGTGTCAGCAATACATTTTAGATTACCTTCAAAAGTGTTGTACATTCATAAAGGGATATAGATTGTAAAAATAAATTGTATATTCAGCTGGCGGGGAAAGGAGACGGTGCCAAATATTCATACTGATTCATATCAGCCTGCTCTCTCATTCCTGATGTAATAATTATGTAGACACTTTTTATATGTTGGGAAATTTCTCTAACAGTATTTTTTACTTGACATTCAGCCTCTGTAATCTGTTCAGGAGAATGCACCTTGGTTTGTTTTAGGATGTGGAATGTTACGAGGTGCCAGGTGAAACGTCTTAGGACAGGCAGGTACTTGGTTATAAACAGCTCGCTTCTCGTCTGTTCGCTTTCAAATTTGTCACGGTTTGTGGAAACGTCTTTGCTCTCTCTGTCTATGCATCATGTGTGCAGATATGAAAATTCCCCTGTCAGCATTACACGTGAGGGAAGGAAAAAAAAAAGCCATAAACAGAAGAACCCGCCTGTTCACTCACAACTGACTCCTCTTGCCCTTAAAGGGGGCTTCCCCCACTTTCAAAAAATTTTGTTCTTCAAATTCTCAAAGTGCAACGCTGTTAAGATGCCTAATTTTGACCTTCGTTTTTAACTTTGAGTGATTTTGTTTTTCTTTTCGTTTCTGTCATTTTGAGGTTCTGCCCAATGTGTCCAAATATGAGAGCATGCTCTTAAATCAGACCTCACGGCATTAAGAAATAAGGGTACAAACTGGCCGAGATCTGGCAGAGAGGTAACTGCCGTACTTAAGGAGAATTATTAAATATTAATAATTTAAGATGCTCACCTCTGATCCTGAGCCATGACAAAATGGCTGCCTCCTATCGGTGGTCACCCAACCCGGGGGAGAGGCAGACTAGAAGCTGTGCAAAAGCACGCTACCCTGAATTGCTCACCAATCTCACAACTTACTTTATTAGCACCTCGATCTCAGATGAATTATTACGCTTTTTTTACCGCTTTAATCTTACCTCATGTAACTGAACATGACATTCAATCCACTGGCCTAATAGCGATTTCCACAGTGTTTTAAATACCTGTTCTGCGCAGCGAGGGAGAGTTATCTTTTGAAATCGAATTCTGAAGGCTCAATTTATCGCATGGATGCTGGTGTGTTTTATCTCAGTTTTGACTGCGAGCTTTTTCACTTTGAGATTAATCTTTGAGGTTTTGGTATCAAAAGAAAAAAGTAATAAAAATTGATGGTTTCACTTTACTTGAGGGTGGTCTTTTGAGGAAACCGTAATGCAGTCTATCAGCTGTAAACAATGGCCATAACTGCTGTTATAAACTTATGTAAACATGGTCAGCTTAGGTTATGAATGATGAAATGGTGATCATTCCCTGCCTCATAACATAATCATAATCATTATGACACTCATAACAAAACATAACATCACATTACAGGTCCTTTGAAAAGGCTGTCATAAGCTGGTTGTGTAATGTTTAAGAATGCTTATGACAATGCAAAATATGTTACCCTTATTAAGGTGTATGACTTCTAAATAAGACCCATTTCAATTAGAAAAATATTACCTGATGTGGCTGGACATGATTGTAACAGTGTGCTAGAACAGACACAGTAGCAATTCAGATTTATGGCCACAAAGTTTATGATTTTACAGCCTTTCCAGTGCAATAAATAGCAGTAATGTAAATGTACATTTGGTAAATATTGGATGACTCAGGTTTATTATAAATGATGCTTAAAACAATTCCACCTGAAGTTCATATATAGTATTCACATCCAAGTAATAACAAAAAGAATAAAAAGAAGCATGGAATTGAAAGAGAACATTTCTCTCTTGTGAGACGGTTGGACATAGGTCTTTCAGTCCCTGGCTACTATGCATTCATTTTCATTAGCAAACAGGAAAACTGTGCATCAGACTGCTTTGTCTGATTGAATATTATACTGGGTGGCACAACTCATGGAAAAATGGTTTTCACTCAAGTCAGAGTACTGCTGCATGACATAAAAAATATACTTTTCAAAACAAGCTTTTTGGGTTAGAACCCCACAAAAAAGGGAAAATAGTTTTGCAAGGATGTGAGAAAATGCAAGCTCTTCCATCAGGAAACCGGAGGACCTTTGTACTGTCAGCAGTGTAGCTGTACAGACTTACACAAACTCACCCGCACACTCACCAAAGGCAAAACAATGCAGTCAGTCGACTATGCAGCTAAACTTAAAGCAAGAATAAGAAACCAGGGGAGACTACATGCTCGGGCAGGTTCAAATACTTGTATGTTATCGCGCTGACATGTCGTGTATCATTCATTTCTGTGATTCTGTACATTTCTGCACTCTGTCTGTCACTCAAATTCTTCTCCACCTTGAGAAATCATCTTGTACAGCTTCAGTGACAACTGATTTTTTTGCTCAGCAGATATCCAGAGTGACTTACATAGCTTATGCAGGTCCTTTTTAGCAGGCTGTCTCTGGTGTATTGATCACCTTTAAAGATGTCTTTTTTTAAGAATGGGATGATGACATCACAGAAGAATAGGTGGTTCGCTGACAATCCTTAAAGAATCTTTGAACATTTGCTGTCTCAGGACTGCCCTAATCTGCAGTGCCTCGGTTGCCCTTTCGAGATTGATCTTTGAGGATTCTGACTTCTAAAAGTACTGGCAAGTTAATCCATGCATTCACATCTCTCTGTGAACAAGTTCTTTCTTGTCAGTTAATTTTTATCTTACTCTCGCTCAAGTACTCTAATTTCTAGCATGGCACAGTATCAAGCTACAACGAAGTGTATGTAAAATATATACCAAAATGTAGTTGACACAAAGGTGAATGTCCAGGTCAGCCTGTTAAAGTCATGACATCAGAATGCCTTTGGTGGAGGCACCAGCAGATGTAATGTTTGAATTGCAGAGGATGTGACACAAAGGTTTCATCAAAATCGGTTTTAACAAGCACGATGTTTGACCCGTCATCACCTGCCACTTTGCTGCGGCCCTGCGAATAAGAAAATCTCTTAGATCCTTTCTACGCATGCAAATCCCATTAATTTTCACTGGCCTGTTACTGCACGATAAGTCCTCAAAGCGTGGTTGTGATTTTGGAAGGGTTCACCACACAATGAGTGGCATTTATGTGCGATAAACCGACTACCGTCTCATTGTTATTCTGGCCCCGTAATGAGATTGTGTATTTAGGAAAAGTGATGGGAATTCTGATGCCGGTGTTAATCCGTGCTCACTAAAAAAAAGGCATTGTTCCTTGTAATGTTTCCTTTGAGATGAATTAATTCTACTCCAAACAATTTACTTTTGACAAGGTTTGCTGTCGGGGAAAAAAAAAAGTGGTCTGTCAAATGCGATTAAATATCTTCACATCGGAATGCAAATGAATCCAAAGCCGACGGATGTGGTACGTAGGGCCATTTGTTCTGAAAAAAAGCATGAATTATTTACCCCTTTGAAACAGTAGCTAACAATTCCTGAGGATGAATAATGGCTTAATTAACTTTGGATGATAATTTGCCTCTTCAAATTGCAAATAGATTAAAGTTGTTAATTAGTACATTCCTTCTTTTTTCAACAAAGAGCGTGGTCTAAGAAGCTGTCACATTGCAAAAAAAAAGAGATTTAAAAAGGAAAACCCCAAAAAAAGCAGACTCTTGACAGACCAGAGGGATAGACTCTTGATAGAAAAGAGGGATATATTGATAAGATATGGATATTTTGTGTGATTGACATCCATTTGGTTAAATATATCACCTCTTGAGCTTTGATTTGTTGCTGTTTCTCCCTATTTCATGGTACAGGTATCTGGGTAATCTGTTATGTAACCTAGCCTCGGTATGGCAACGATTTGGCTCAGCTGGTGAACTTGGCTAATAACTAACTGACTAATACAGATACTGTAGTGCGATTCTTATCTGTTACTAACAACAGTGTGCATAATTTCTTAAAGCACACGATACATTCATAAGCCCTATGTAAGAATGACATAACAGCTACACCAAGCAGTCATGATACTTTCATAATACTTGAAATAGCTGTTATTTTGATTTTCATGCACCACTTGTACCTCGGAGTAACCCACAGTTACACATCTCACTTCTGCTCTCTCCAAACCTGGATAAGATTCATGTCACATAATCTGGACAGTTATGCTGTGTGATGAATCAGGCTTTGACAGATGGCTGAGTTTGGGGTTAAGCTGGAAAGTGGTCAGAGGATGAACTGCGGGGTCTCAGTGCGCTAGACGCCGGCGCACATATCAGAAGCTGAAATTTCACTGAGGAACTCATTTGCGTTTATATGGCGTCTGGAAAAGCAGTGATTTAGTACACAACTGTCAAGCCGCATTCCCAAGGACGTGCGTGCCCGCCTCTCTGTTGAAACAACTGAAGGGCTGTAGCCTGCGGTGTGACGTGGCCCTGTGATGTCATCAGATGGAGCCTGACTGCTGGCCCCTGGTCCTGCAGCTGCTCAAACGCTTGCATGTCGGTCCGCAGTCATGGCAGAACTGAGCTGAACTGAGAACGGAGGCGGGGCTGGAGGCGGGGCACTGCTGCCGGTAACGTGAAGGAGGAACCGGGCAGCATGGCTCCTCATTGGTCCGTGTGAAGGGGGCCTTCTCGTTGATTGCCATAGTAGGAACGCGGTCGGGCTCGGAGGCTGCCTCGCTTTTCCTCAGCGGTGATACACTGCCTGTCAGCGCATGGCTCCCGGCGGGAATACTCCATCTAAGCATGAATGATCGCACGGGCGGGGCGACCGGCAGGAAAGCCCCATCAAGGACCCGAGGTGATGGATACTTGACCGCAAGCTGACCGATCCCCCTGGGACGGCCTTGACTGCGAACCACAGCAAGAACAGCAGGCTGTGATGTAGTGGAGCTGAACGACAAGGCCTGGGCGTAGGTACATGATGCACACATTGTGTGCACACCTTGCACAGCCTTATATAAGGATATCGTCCCTCTGAAGCAATGTTTCCCTAAATCTGTGTCTTAAAAACTAGTAACAATGACTTGATGGCTTGCATAAGGTGTTATTATTTTACCAGCAAACTAGTATGTTATCAGAAAATGCACTGCTCAAGTTGCAGTTGACAGGTAGCACAAAAGAAATGACAGACACTCAAGGAAAAAATGACACATGAAACAAAACAAAACAGAAACTGCTCGAAAGAGCCTCCATTTAATTATTGTCTCACCATGATAGATTTTTGGACTTTTTCCCACCTCTTTTAATTAACTTGTAAATGTGACGTAAACCACAATTGCAGATTCCAATTATTCACTTTTGTCTGATTAATTTCAAATTTTCATGACATCTGTCCTGCCTGTAGGTAAACACCCCTTCTTAAGGTGGACTTGGTTCCCAGAACGCATTCACTCCCTGGTGCGCTTTTCACTGTGGATCTGAAAGCCGTGATGTCCAGGCACTGACAGCAACACATGTAATTTTCATGTCACTTCTCTCTAATTCTGACAGAAGTGAGCCGCTGCGTCTGAAGCGCACAAAAGCAGCTTGTTAATTAAAAGTGCTTTTTGTCTCTGATGGAACCGAAACAGACTTTCCGAACAAACGTCTCCCGCTAAACACACCAACATCCATTATGCCGATCAGAGGGTGACAAGTCACTTTTAGGGAAAGAAAACGGTGAAAAAGTTGTGCGCTAAATATATATATTTTTTCATATTTCTTCAGACTGGGACAGAAGTAAGGATCAAAGTGCTGGCTTTCATGGTGTCACATTGTGAGGCCCTGAGGTTATGATTTTATATTTTTCTGCTTCTTCCCCATTTTATCACCCTCTTTGGAGTTGCTACTAGGCTTGTTTCACTGCAACACCCTCTGCACTCACTCATCTGATACTCTCACATGCTGACAGTGACTAACTTTAACACTACATATCCCACAATGCACCAGGAGAATGGATGGTGAATGGAGGATAGGCACGTGTCCCTGAAGTCAGAAGATACTCATAGGTGCTTGTCAAGTCATTGGGCAGCTGTAGAGCATTTTAATGAGGGGAGTCCAGCTGACAAAGCCCACCTTACCCCAGTGGAACAAAGTCAATTAGTATGGACTCCTGGTCATTGTTGGCAAATGACACAGCTCAGGCCTGAACCTGGGTCTGGGTTCAGAACAAGCATTTTAGCTGACTGAGCCACATGAGACCCCCATTGTTATGGTTAATGTGCTGAAATGAATTCCCAAACAGCTTTGTAAGAAATCATAATTGGTGTTAGATTTACCAGTTATCTGCTCTCTTCATCTTATAAATTTACAGTAATGACCTCAGAAGACTGGCTGTCACATCCAAACACATACAGGCATTTATAATATGGCCGCTTATATGGTGCTGTATTGTGATTTTATATATTGAATTGTTACTCTTGTACAGTCTTCTTTCCAAATGTGGAAAGGGTCAGTAAAACTATCACTCTTCAAATTGTCTTGGCTTGGTGATAAATCATCATTTATCTTGGGGTAAAAGCTAAATATTGACCTCATAATCACGTTTCAAGTGACTAATCAGCTGAATTATGTGTGGATCTAAGCAAATGTACTGTTTGCACAAAAACCCCCTACAATTTCTAGAAACCTGTGAAAATAAAGTTAGTAATAAAAAAGCTTGTTCTTCATTAAGCAGCATTGATTAAATTAATTATTATAATTATTAATTATATTTATTTAAAAGTGAACATACACCTATGAATATTTAATGGGAGCAGTGGTGAGGCATAGTGGTTAAGGGACTATACTTGTTTCCAGGGGTTTCCATGTTCAGATCCTAGAGACGTCACAGCAGTGGTGCCCTTGAGCAAGGCACTTAACAATATCCAGCTGAATGAACAGATTAAGTGTAAGATATTTACGCCAATGGATAATGATGTCTGGTAATAAAACAAATAATGCACCAGTACCCACAAATGACCTGCATTTCCACATCTTAATAGCTCACAGCAAAGGATGCATTTTCCTTTTGATCTCATACATTATTTGCTGCCTCCATTTTTTTTTTCTTCCGCTTCTTCGCCCCAGACGACTTTGCGTCTTGAGCGCAGTGGCATGGCGTTTGCACGTGCATTTATTCCTGAGACAGTGCGGTATCCCAAATTGCATCGCGACTCAGGAGCCGGCACCTTTTGTCGGGCGCGTCGGGGCGCTGGACCCTGAAATCGTGGAGAGCAACGCGAGCGCAGCCAGCCTGCAGTAATAAGTTATTTAAGTGCAGAGCTATGCAAATCCTCAACGCTCCAGCGACGCTGGCGGATCTGAGGGCCTCGCCGCGAACGCTCCTTCAGCGTCACGGTGAGACAGAGAGCGGCAATGCGATGATTAAAATATACTGCCGCGGGGGCCGTGTGCGGCGCGCAAATATTTGCTCCGCGTGCTTTTTTCTAAAAGGCTTTTTAACGCGCCGGAATGCGGAAACAACATTAAACTTGTAAACAAAGTTGTTCGGCGGCCCTCCCGCTCTCGATGCGCGGAATGTGCGAGAGTTATGGAGGAGTCCTGGCGGAGACTCGATGTGTCAAAATGCTTTCAGCCAGAGCGCAATGGCTAAACATTAAATGATGAATTGGACGCCTTTGTGACTTATTCAGTTGACACAAAGTGTCCCTGCCTTGGATGGCTGAAAGCTTCATGTTCAGTTGAATCAAGCAAGCCATTTGTTTCTCTCTCGCATTTAACAGGTTAAACCCGCTTCCTGTGCTGTGCTACCTGGAGTCTCATTTGATGGTTTTCTTTGCACTGTTGCATTATGAAACACCACACCTGTTATAATGCATACCGCATGCTATGCTCTTCTACTTGAACACAGGAACCTCACAGATAACCCCATGGCTCCAATGACTGAGTGCATTACATGTCTTGTGTGACTGGCGGTAATGAACGGTTTGAATGCAATAATTGGTGTGATGGTACAGAAGGGCACAGGGGCTGCATGTAGGAGGAAATGCAGCCAGCGATGGTAGCCAGGGGTTTTAGGGATCAGACCAGAACCAACCAGCACTGCCGTCGGGCCTCAGACACGGCATGCTTTCAGAAACACCCCACAGTCTGCACGGTAGGCGCAGGCAAATCAATTAAACATCGCCCATCAAAATCCTCCCCATAGTGTCCCCGCCTCAGATTCGGAGATGCTGTTTTCAGGGGGGGCGTCGGGCGGTTTAATTGGCTCTGGAGACAGACCGCTGAAGGTGGGCCAGGCGCTTTTCACCGCGAGTCAGCCCTTTCATTCCGACAACAAACGCCGGCCGCCGCCGCTGTCATCGTCCGACGCCTTGCCGTGAAAGGCTCCAGTCTCACGGATCCATCGAGGGGGACGGGTCCACGCCCGCGCCCGCCCATTTTGTCATATGCCGCGACTCCTGCGCTCATTTCCAGGGACTTTGTAGTCTTAGATCTCTGTTAAGTCTGTGATCTCATTATCCCTGCACTTTATCGCTGCTACTTCAGAAAAAACGTGGCACCTTACAGTAAAACATTCTTACATATTTCCAGATAAACACATGTTGCCATGGTTACATTCATCAATCCGTTTCCAAAAAAAAAAAAAAAAAAATCAGCTGGGTGACAGCGTACATGGAGACAGCGTGTGCTGTTCGTATGTTAATGCAGACAAACGAATCATGGAATTAGATGTTACGTTTCTGAGGAAAAAGAATCTAACTAGGATTTCCATAAAGTAAGGAATGTATATTTATGTCAAAATGTATCTGTATATGTGAAGATTAAGCACATATGGAAAATATTTATTACCACATGTGGTTTTTACATTTTGTATAATTCACTTCCAATACATATGCTCTTGCAATATTTACAAAAACATATTCACAGATGAATATATAAATGTAGCAATAATTGATATGTTTTCCAGTAAAGGTCAGTAAAATTTCAAATGCATCAAAATGCATTCCTTGAGGCTGTATACATCAACCTAAAGCATGCAAATTATTTGCTACAAAAAATTATTGTGATTATTTACTCCATAAATTTGTTACTGTTACCTGTTTGTCACGGGCTAGTGCTTTGTATGTTGGGCTGTAGATCCCCTTCATGAAAAGAGCTAGATGCATTGGCTGGCCGGGGGGTTGATGTTGGCCATTCCAGCTCTGCATACAGAGTCACTGAAAGTGTCTCATCACAGCTGTGAGAGGAATGCAGAACGATGGGGTTTTAGCTACCACATTACCTTTCCTTTGATACCCCGTCTTCCTTTAATTACTGTGACACCTTGTAACAGGACTTTCACAACCACCTAGGGGGGTCCTTCTGATGGCCTGGGAGCTTGGATAGGGAGGGAAAGAGAGAGAGAGAGATAGAGAGTGAGAGGGAAAGAGATGAGTGGGGAAGAGAGAGAGAGAGATAGAGAGAGAGAGAGAGAGAGAGAGAGACGCCTGATGGGGACCGTGATCGTGACAAACGGAGAGTAATGGCCTATCTAAGGCTGACAAGCCTGCATTTAAGGTGCGCGCTGAAGCGACGCCTTTGAGACAGGCTCTGGCCATCTTTGTTTTCCGCGCAGCGCCCCGCCTCATTCCTCACCGGCGTTTCGCGACAGGCCTTGTTTCGCGAAAGCCGTCGGTTACCCCACAAAGCTGACGCACAGCACAGGGTGCCACGCCCACCGAGACGGAGCGCGAGAGACACACGGCCTGTCGTTCTGAGGGTCGCTTTACGCATGTCGAGTCTGTGTTTCAGCTGCCCTGCATGGCTGCTGCTGGACCACGACTATCCATGGTCTGACATTCACAGCCGGAGTGAGCCTCTGCTATTTTATTCATAGTCTCCGTGGTGATGAAAAGGAGAAGACAGAAACCTCTTTATTTTATTTCTTTTTTATACTGGACTGTGTTTGATTTTTTTTTTTTTTTTTTTTTTTTTGAGGAGTGAAAGAAGTCGTGAAGCTTGTGAGCTACATTCCGCAGAAGTCAGCTCAAGGACCGAGAACCGCGGTCAGCCTGTGGTTACCCTGGCAACCAGAGGGGGGTGGTGGTGGGGGTGGGGGTGTACAGATCAAGGGTGTGAGCGTCCCATTGCATTTTAAAAAACGAGTGCTCGCTGAAAATGCTGCAATGTCTGTGACACAGAGACACATCCGTTCAGGAGATGGCCTTGTCCAGTATGACATACAGCTCTTTCAGCTTCAACATCTGACGCAATCTGTAACCTGCTGATACAACGGCAGTGACTCAGTGAAGATCTGAATGAGCGGCATTCAAGATGAGAGTGGCACACGCTCCTGGTTCACATGTTCTACTCTTTCAACATCAGTCATAAAAAAAATAAATAATGATAAATTTAAAAATCAGCCCCTCCCACAGGTCGGCTTATGCTTATGATACAGAACTGGACCCCGTCCATCTCACTTCACAGGTGACTTTTTTTCCCCACAGCAAAGATGGCTAATTTAAAATAAGGCAGTCAAAGCAGAGAGAAGGCGTGACCATCAATACCAATTGAGTTAAATTCTGAAGTATTGATCGTGTCCTTCGTTCCCCTGCCACAGGAACTCATCCTGTGTGCATTATTCAAGAGTGTCCGTCCCCAATTCATATGTAAAAATGCATACCCAGCATGTGTGCCAGGATCCCTCATAAGAGTGAAATCTGTGAAGACATGATTTATGGATAACACTTGCTGCCGATGTTTTTCCCTCAATGGGTTCCCTGAGCAATATTTGATTTAAGGGTTAGAGTTAAGGTAATTGTTTACTCATGATTGACCATTATCTTATTATCTTATCCAGAGCAACTTACATCACTTACAGTTTTTTTTTTTTTACAATATTATCCATTTATACAGCTGGATATTTACTATGGGTTAAGTACCTTGCCCAAGAGTACAGTAGCAGGGCCCCAGTGGGGAATTAACCCAACAACCTTTCAGTTACAAGTCCTGCTCCTTAACCACTATGCTACACTGCCTTCCACATACATATGTTGTGAAGAAAACAGACAAATATTTTCCCTCTTCCCTGTCCCCTTTTTTTCTTATATTTCCCTCTCTACTTTTTTCTCATGTTTATTTCCTTTTAACATTGTGGCCCATGTTCAAGGTTCAAAAAAAAGCAAAAACCCTCTGAACATAAACACACCAAGCAAAGACTTGAACGGTCCCTGTTGTTCTTAATCATCAGGAGGCTGATGAGAAACAACCTAACCACAGAGCCCGGGCGCTCTTTCTGTCCGGCGGATCGCCTTCGCCGACCTCCCTTCAATACCAATCAGATTGTGTTCGCTGGAAACTGGGGGTTGTGATGTATTGATGCCTTATTTCCTGAAGTGCGCAGAGGTGAGTATCGATCGGCTTCGAGAGGTTCCTCTGTGTGTGCAGGGGGGCTGAACTCCAGTCTATCGTAATCGATTCTCCCCATACGCCGCGGCACCGCAAGGTTTATTCCTCTGAGTCAATAAATACAATGTCAGATGCATCATGTTTATTATCAAAAAAGAGAAACTTGTGGATGTCTAAAATAGCCAGACTTACAAGGCTGAAGTACATAATGAAGTACGGTTTACATAATTAGCTCTAAAAAGAATCTAATATGCCCCAGGAACTAATTAAGAAAAATCTCTTTTTTGTTTCATTAAAAAGGCATTCATCTGATTGCACAAAACGAATATACCAATTATTCATGCCATATCAACACAAGGCCTGACGTTTTGCTTTGAAAACTTCTTTGATGAATGAGTATATTTATCAGACGGCTAACTGAGCACATCTAAAAATGAAAGCACAGACCAATGAAGTCAGCCTCTGAAATATTTAGAGACATAATGCATTCTGTAATGTAATGTTTAGTCTATTCACGGTGCAGTGCTATTTTAATATGTAACAAATGTGTATCAGCATGATGGATTAAAAGTAACAGAGTGGCACAACTAAATAGTTCTACAAGTTTCTGCTGACAAAGAGATGCTCAATGCTTAATATGTGGTATCACTTTTCACATGGAGAGGATAGGCATAGTAAGCAGCATCTATACCCCTTAAAGCAACATTTAAGGTATATCTGCATACTTGTCATGTTTTATAAACAAGTCACCACTGGCAAACTTGTGTGATTTAGAAAAAAATGTATGTATGTATGTATAGATGTATGGGGAAACTGCAAATTGAGCATATCACAACAAACAAAACAATGGTGACACCCAACAGTATATGAATATTTTCTGATAAGGAATGGGCTAGTCTTAGCCTTCAGAACAGCTGCAGTCCATCTTGGAATGCTGTTATGCAAGTTTTGAACTGTTTCCAGTGGGACATTGGACCATCCTTCAACAAGCAAAGCCTCCACTTCTTTGAGAGATGAAGGAAGTAGACATGTACCCTGCACTCAATGTTACAGAGATTTCTGGCATAAAGGTTCAATGATGTTCAGATCTAGTGAATTGGGGAGGCCATGGAAAGTGTTTGACATTATCCCAGTGTTCATGAAACCACTTTTGAATCCATTTAGCAGTGTGTATGTCATAATCTTGGAATATGGTACCATCTTGAGGAAACTGTTTGCACAACAGTGTGCACCTGATCACCTAAAATGTCTTCCTATTCCTTGGCTGTAATTCTACCATGTAGAGAAATAATCAGACCCAATGACTCCCACAAGATGGCTGCCCGTGTCATTACAGATCCACCACAATGTTTAACAGCTGGGAACAGTCATTATAGCTGGCTTCCTTTGGTTCTCTCCAAACAAAGGCCCATCCAGATATAAGAGTAAGACAACCAATCTGACAATATTATTTTCCAAAATATTTATCTCCTCAGAAGTCTATGTTTTGTGTTACACAAGGTTATGCATGGTGCTCATTGGCCTTGGATGTAACTTGTTTCTGAATGGCAGCCCTACCATAAATATCAGCTTTAGCAATGTCACTAAAGTGTAGATTTGGTTCTGTGGTCATTTTTGAGGCTGGTGTTTTCTTTTTTAATTGCTTCTTGCATATTCATTGTAAGATTTTATACATGTACACATACTTGTTTTTTCTCAGCAGTCTTGTTTATAATAATTTTGGAACAGAATTTCTTTATCATAGTTTTCTCACGTCTTTTTTGTTCCTTTATTAGATTAAAATTTCTGTTTTCCTTCCTCCTTCTGTTTTTCTTTTTTTTTATTTGTTAAAACTCAGTAGAAACAGTACTTTGGTTTCTGAGAGCCGAGGCAAGGAGAGTTCAAGAGAAAGTGATGGGACTCAGGGAATAATGCACCTTGCTGATAGCCCCATTTTTTAAAATGACGTGAGTGGAAGTAGAAGGAAGTAAGAGATTCTTGTTTTTGTCTCTGAGTACATACACAGCGGTAGCCTTCATAAAGCGATGCTGTTCCTGCTTCCATCAAATGGTCAAATCTTGGCTAATAATTACGTCCCGTAATTTGTCATTGCTGATGTAAACATATTCTTTGAGTAACTGAAAAAATGCAACAGTCGCTTATTGTCACCTTGCAAGGTACCCCAGAACAACTCAGCAGAAGCAAGGTGCGTTAAGGCAGCAAAACATACTCTGTTGCTTTCCGCCGTTGCCTCGGAGGAAATAAAAATAGGCCGCCCAATTTATTTGAACACTGACTGATGGTCCTGATCTCAGCAGTCAATAACAGTCAAGGCCTTGTGTAATAAGATGTATCAGCACAGAGCAGGCAAACAGAAAAGCCGTGACAGACAAGGTTCCGTGGAGAAGGCTTACTCTCATTTTATTTCTTTTTCCAATATAAGCCAGTAAGACTGCAGAAATTTATTCAGCACGTTTCCACATATGCACTCGATGGCAGAGCAGACCGCTGATCTGTCTGCCACTGTACTCTGAAATGAAAGAGATTGAGAGACTACATTACGGGACATTTGTTTTAGTCAAGGAGGAAGTGCCTAGTACGGAGTCGAGAGGCAATTGCCTCATACCACTATGAAAATAAATCAGAATGTTATGTCAATGTAACAATCAGATTCATTCTGGCTGTGCCGAGGCCCTTAGCTTTCAATTAAGGCCGGCCCACAGAATGGCAGTGTCTCTTTAAGAGATGTTAAGTGATGTAATTACCATCGAACAAGCAATTACCTTGTTAACGTGGAAAAAATGGCATGGCAGAGGCACAGGAGCATCCAGCCAGCTCTGTCCCAAAGGGGGGGCTGAGGAAAGGGGGTGGATTTCCAAGAGATGTCTGTTTTGTTTTCCTGACAGCACATCAGGCATTTATTTTAAACCCTGAAAGTCAGACACTCATTTTTATTTATTTTTTAAATCTTAAAATACATCATATTATAATATAAATTATTATTATTATTATTATTATTATTATTATTATTATTATTATTATTATTATTATTATTGGTAGTAGTAGTAGTGGTATGACATGGCTTGAAGAGGGTATTGTGTAGCTATACAGTGTGCATCTTTAGCATTTTTAATGCCTTGTCTCCTGTTTCACCTTGACTTGTCATTTGCACACATTCAATTCATCTCACTGTAACACTCTCTGCTCCTGCCCAAGAGAGCAGAGGCACAACAAATGCAACCCTCTGATTGCATACAATGGCTGTTTTTAGCACTACATATCCCAAAAAGCATCACAAGAGAGTAGGAAACAAGTGCATCCCCCACTGCTGTCATTTGAGTGAGTCATAGGTGCCTGGCAAGAAAGTGCTAATGAGTGGTGCAACAAGAAGAACCTGGATAATCAACCCTACCCTAGCCCAATTACCCTCTGTTGCTGTTGAGTCCTGGTAATAGTTGGATAATGACACAGCCCCCATGCGTGTGCCTTTATTCAAACCTGTAATGTTGTCAAACACACCAATCCAGGTATAATCACCTGTCATTTTAACAGCTCTGGAAGAGGGAGAACACAATGGCCTCACAATAAACGTCACAGCCAGTGGCATGTGGAGATTTTGGAATTTTAGCTCGGAGGGCATTTAAAAATACTCCCTCGTTATGAAATATCTCCTACGGCTAACGAGCTAAGGCAAAGGCAAGTTTTTCCACACACTTCTAGACAGTATGAACAAAAAAAAAAAAAAGAGCCCAATCAAGCTGGTCATTGCTGTGGAAGAATCTGCAGAAATAACTTTGTGACCATGTTGGGTGTGGTCAGTGCATAGCCCATGACCAGTACCTACAGCAAGCAGATTGCTTTTTAAAGTCCAGGGCTGATAAGTGTCCCAAAGAGATGAAGATGTGTGGTGAAAATTCACCGGTCGTGGTGTTGGACCGAGACCAATGGGAGGTATTTTGCGCACATCTTTGAACTATAAGGGCTGTGTGGGGAAGAACAGGAAGAAAGACATGAAAAGCAGGAGCAAAAGGAAAAATTGAAAACAAAAAAAAAAATCATTTCCTGCTAGTGTTCTTGCCACATTACTTATAACAATCATTTTTACCAGGAAACCACTCCAAGCTGCAGCGGAGCGACCGGGGGGGGGGGAGGCAGGTGCAGAGGGTGCGGCTGCCCCGGCCCACGCTTCTTCCAGTTACAAAGGGGCCCACCTTGGGCCCAATCTGCCTGACTGAACATGCATTTTTGTTGTTTAGTTGAATATTTTGAAAGTTTGTTTGTGTGTCTCGTTTGTGGCAAAAAAATAAAAAGTCAGACTGAGGGCGTAATGGTTTCGACTGACCCCTAGCTAAGTTTCTCGCTGTGATATTTATTTTGAATGAGCAGAGACACAATACAGTTACAGAAAACTTTATTCGCTGTCCAGTATTCTTGTGTAAGCGTACAAACAGAAAAATTACGCCCTGTGTTCGAGTCTCAAAGTAGGAACTAGGCGATCGCCGGCTGTCTTGTTTTATTTCCCATCGCTGTCACTGCTGACAGAGCCGCGGTATTTAAAAAAGGTCTCACGCAATGAGGTGTGCTGAAATAACACACCTCATTGTAATCTGCATTTCTCTCCATTCCACCTTTCCGTCTCTGTAAGTTTCCCCTTGGATCTGTCTTGCATCTCCATACAGCCTACAATAGGCTATATAAGGGCCCACTACAGGTCCTCGCCCCCTCTGCAATGAGCCATCGGCTCCGCCCCTGACTCCAAGCCTTTTAGCTATGGTCTATACAGCCATTTAAAAAGCATTACAGTGTATGTATTGAATTTTGATAAGACCTTTGAATTAGACTGTTGATAACAGTCTAATGCAACTGTTTTATATATACTCACAAATATAGTTAATTTGTATTTTACTGTATCATTGGGGTCACATTTGAAAAACAGATTCACAAATACATAATTGCATTGACTTTATTCAAATCATACTCAGTGTGTCCATGTTTCCTATGCATTAAATACATAATCTCTGCTTGGTTTGCCGTGGTTACGTGACATATGTTTAAAATAGCTCTGGGAAAGAGTGGCGCATTTTTAAGTGGATAAGCTGAGATTTCAGATGACACTATCCAGAGAACGGCTGTTTTCCTGCAATATTTAAATTACAAAAGAAGCAGTTCAATGGTGTCAAAGCAAGGAAAGAAAACCTTGAGAGAGAAAATAATGTAAAATGAATTATTCGGTTTGGATACTGCATAATTGTGTTTCTTCCTTGAAACAGATTTATAATTGGGCTGTCACACAAAGCGTGATAGTTGAAGGATACTGCCAACAATAGCCATGCAAATAACTTCTGTTTGCTCTGTGCCACAGAAACAGAACACTTCAGGAAAAAAAAATAAATAAATAATGATAATAATAATGGCCAACCACCACAGACCTGACCCTGAGGCTCAGAAGACTTCACAGAAAGCAGAAGCAGTCACATGATCATGAAAATGTCCACAGTTGGGTATTATACGCAGAGTGTCACTCATCACAAAGAATACAATGTGGACACAGTACAGCATACGCAGATCACAGAGTTACTAAAAACCTCATGTTATACCACACATATTGCACAATAGACGATATATTGAGAAAAGCATGCGTGGAAGTGATGTGTATTTAAACAAAAATATGTATTCTCTCTTGCTCTGTTTTTCTCACTTTAAATGTAAATATATATATATATATATACACACACACACATACTTATATATTCATAATGCATATATACATATATACATTCTTCTATACATAAAATCTGTATAAATATGTAATATATGTAAATATGTGTGTACTGTATCTTACTTTGAATGTCTTATTTTAATAATGTCAAGTATATTCACATATTGCCTCATAATGAATTTTCTCTCTTTTGGATGAGAGACAACATGCTGACACTTCGGGTGAAGTTGAGGCCTGTTTCTGGGGCTATGAAAAAGGCACTCCTGTTAGCATTACAAATTTTTGTCAAGAATCAGCATAGCTTTACATGTAGTAGTGAAATAAAACTGACATGCCTGAGATTAGAAGTAAACTCAGCCTAAATATAACAGGCTGCCAAATCTGTCCAGGAGGAACAGACTCAACCAGGGCTGCCTCTGCAATCTGAAACAGGTTTAAGATTCGCCTGAACATTGTTTACCAGTTTCTTAAAAGGAGGCAGACAGATATTTCTGTGTTTTGACAAGGTTTCAGGCAGAAAGGCGAGTTCCCCTACACTGTCAGGTGCATTTCTCGAGTATTTGTGCAGCAGAGTCATTAGCATAGCTGTACAAGCTTTGAGAACCCAGGGGGTATTCTGCAGTGCCCAAGGAAAATTGATAAATTCAGATTTAGAGAGAGAAAAAAACCTGCAGCTGGAAAGGAAGCAGATGACAGGTTATGAAAAAACAAAGGTGCATGCATAAAAGAGAGAAAAGCATAATGCATCTCAGATGTGAAATGGAATCTTGATGAATATATACACACTATCAAACACAGATGCTCAAACATATGCATGGACACACACACACGCATATGCGCATACAGGCGCACACACACACACACACACACACACACACACACACACACACACACACACTATCCCAGCACTCCCCATTCAAAATGCAAGAGGACCTTGGTTTTCTGTATCCACTGTGCAAATAGACGCCCTTTGCCTGCTGCCTAGCATTCAGCTCTCAGCTGAAAGGACACCATTGTTTGGCTCTGAGGGCGGAAGGGAGAGAGCACTCTGCTCCACGGGGCCTTTCACTTCGTTTCTATGTCCTGCGTGGCACTGACCGCGGCCCGCATGAAACGGCCGCTGTCACGAACCGGGCCCACGGGCTATAAATCATTCACCAAACCCGGAGGAGCACTGCCCCGAGCATCCCGCTTGGGATTAGAACCCGTGACCCCCGGGTTCTGGAGTCCAGAGCTCAGAGGCCTGTCTGCCGCTCCCCCCCATGCCTTCTATCAAACCGCTGCTGCAGCTCAGATCAAAAAGGATGGTGCCGGGAGACGCTGGCCCTTTGAGGGGAGCCGGGGGAATGTGGAGCGATGTTGGCTTTCATCAGCGGCGGAGACCGGCCGAGCTCCCATGTCCTGCTGCCACCGCGCCGCCTGTGATACAAAACCCCTTGGCTTATTGCTCCTCTCGTATGTCACATCACTCGCCTCATCCACGCGTTATCCAAGAAATGAAAAAACCCGTGTATAACGAAAAACAAATTCAATCGCCAACTCGAATATGGCCATCATTGGCACAGTTCAAAATATGCCCCCCTGTGTTATGGCGTATGTGTTAAAAAAAGTGGCCCCCAAAATTTTTCACCGTGGATTTCATATTCCTGACACAGTGTTTTTTTTTTTTTCCTCATAAGGGCGCGCTCCTGCTCCTACGCCTCCCGCCTTGTGAAGACAGAGCTCTCTAATAAGCTTCCCTCGCCCACCTGCCTCTGCAACGCACACAGAGAAAGGCTGCAGTGCCCAGCAGAAATTATTTCATTTTCAAACTTTTTCTTTTTTTTTTACCCCCGACTCCGAGCAGGCACACCTAAACACACACAAAAAACAAAAAGAACCTGGAACCTGTGAGAACAGGCACCCCTCTCCGATCAATCAGCCAGCACAATGAAAATAGATTATTTTCCGTGCTACAGTGGGTAGTGTTTTATTATTAGGTACAGTCCTGCACGTAACACAGAAATATTGGCAGTACTTTACAGCTCTGGTACCTTTTAATCTGAATGTGGCTTTTCTTAGTTACTGTTTTTTTGAGCATGTGTAATGATTCACACACTAGACGAAGATGGTAAAGTTTAGTGTTTCCAAATTTTGACTGTCCCCTGCATCCTAAGCTATAAAGTAAAGCATGGCTAGAAAAATACTTGATTTTTACGATTAAATAATCTGAAGTAATTTTAACTTCAGCTCATGCTTGGTGCAGTGTGATGAAGGTCTCTTTTTTTCCTTTGAAAAAAAGAGAAAAGCTTCACACTCATGGTAATGTTATCCTTTGTAAACAAATCGATATTACCAATTTCCCTCTGGTCAATAGTTAATTAAAAGGCAGTTTTCATTAATATGACTGACTGAACTGGAAAATATGCAATGCACATCTATTTTCCTGGTTATTTTCACGGGCTGTTAAAAAAAAAAAAAAAAACAAGAAAAAACAGGAAGAATCTAATTACAGCATTAAATTTCTAAGTTTGAATTTGTCTCAAAAAAGCAATAGGTAACTACTGTGGGGCGATGTATACACCATGTACTTCTCCAAGTGCCAGTTAAAAGAGATGGATGAGCATGTACATAGCATTAGGTAACGTTGTTGTGAGCCTCTGCTGTTGTCAAAGCTAGTTTAGCAAAGGTCAAGGTCCTTCAATGTAAAGTCCTCTCATCCTGTGAGACACCTCCACTTCAGCTTTGACAGGTGAGTTCTGAAAGGGAGAAATTCAGTTTAGAGTCAGATATGTTTGCCACTCCCTATTTGGGGTCTGGTGCTGAGTCATTCCCATTTTTGGAAGAGATGTGGAATCACTTCCACTTAGGGTCTGCTCTGAATCACTTCAACGTGGATAGGGTATGGGGTCACTTCCTCTTTGGGTCTGGTATAAAGTCACTCCTACTCACGGAGTTTGGTGGAGACTAACATTCACTCAGGATCTGCTGTGGAATCATTTCAACTTGGGAAAGGGTATCTGGTCACTTCCACTTTTGGGTCCAGTATAGAGCCAATCCTTCTCATGGGGTTTGCTGAGGAGCGGCTTTCTCTCTGGATCTGACACGGACTCCCCGTGAATCAGTCCTGGGGTCTGCTGTGGGGTTACTTTCACCTGGAGGCTGGATAATGTTAACTGGGTGACTCATTTTATGCACTGTGGCACGGTACAGCTGAATCGATACGTGATTTGATGCGATCGATGGGCTGGGGGAATGCTCCCTGTCCCTGCACCCGAGAGGCAGCAGCTTCTGAGATTGGCATTTATAAAGCCCCCATCATTCCCTCAGTCTTGTGTGATGGAGGGTTGAGGAGGGCCAGCAAGAGACCTGCCAGTGTGGTGTTACTCACCCTTATGAGGTGTGTGGATGTATGGCAGGAGCTTGGACGCATTACACTGAGCTAGATGCGGGTGGACTCCAAATTCTGAGAAAGGTATTATTTTTTCTTTCATTTTTCTCTTCTATATGAAACGAAGAGTCAAAAATAAATATAACTTCTTTTTTTTACTTGCTTAGCTGACTGGCTCCTTTCTCTGCTGTGGCTTTGGTAGCTTTTACACAACACCTAGCAATACAGCTCAAGGCCATGAACCAACAACCCTCTGGGTACAAGCCCAGATCCATGGCCATTACTCCACCCTCCAGATCAGAAACAGCAACACCCGCCAATGACTTGTCTGTGAAAGTTACTGAATTGAACCAATTGATATTTGCTGACTAATATATTCAACCGCCCCAGTTTCAGAGTGGAATACAATATTTGCTTTGCTGAAAACAAGAGTATTTGCATGAGTGGGCTCTAAATATAACAGAGGCCAGATAGTTCAATGATTTAACTAAGCAGTTACACAAATTAATACCCTGCTTGCATTCATCACCCATTGCAGAAATGTAAATGGATGCTGCTGTTTCTCTGCCTTAGTCACTGGCTAAGAAATAAAAAATAATAACGCAGTTGCATAATAGCTTATGTAACACTTCACAAATGGTGAGTACCTACACAATACTATTTTGGTATTTTATTATTTAAATATTTAGGTGTGATGCATGGTCAGCAATGGCTCAGTGATTTCTGAAGCCAAGAAAACCAAAAAAGACGTATGTACGCAGTGTCCAAATCAGGTATTGCTTTGAAATCGAATGTGTGATGTAATAAGTCAGAACCACATTAGTGCAGATCTTAGTCTTGTCAGGGTATGAGTTTCACACATCACAACATGACCCCTGTTGTTCTCCAGTGGTTTTACTTTATCTACTGCCATGAGAGTGGTGCTGTAAAAACACCCATTTTTGGAAATGGAAATAACCATCCTGACCATGTCTTTTTTCTGTAAATTATCCATCAAGCAAGCAAACAAACAAGCACAATCAGATTACCATATATTATTGGGCCAGCTTTCACAAAGAATTCCTGGAAACCGGATTAGTCTGGCATTTGTAAAATTGTGGTCATGTGGGTGCACCATGCTTTTTACATTTAGCCAACACCGGGCAGTGTGGTTAAGTGTAAAAACATATTCTCCAACTGTTTCATACAGAGTGGGTGTGACCTTGCCTCTTACAGAATGGTTAGTCAACAATTCCTCAGCTCAGGACTGCCGTGGAAATATATATGTGTGTATATATATATATATATATATATATATATATATATAAATCAACAATGAAAAAAGCAGAAAACAACTTGGGTCTCAGGTGTAATTTTCTGCTTGTTAGTGGTGTAAATTGTATAGTGTGACCCTGGAGACTTCACTGAAAACAGGTGTTTATGTAACCCGAGTGTCAAAATTGCCTAAGAAGGAAAAAAAAAAACAAGAACATGCAACAGAACAAAACTCTCAATATTGTTTGCACGTGCAAGAGTCCCTGCACAAACATGTCTCTAGAAAAACAGTTGCACTGACAGCCTAGTTACTTAACCAAATGCTCTTTCAACCAAATCCATTTCAAAAGTGCTGCCAGAGCTCGTATTGGCTTAGTGCTCCTCTGCTCCTTCCAGCATGAAATAGATTTAAATCAGGTTACCCACATGGGGGGGGGACACAAACAATAATAATGTAGAGATTATAAATATGCTAATTATGCTGTTCTGCGTGTGGAAGTCTGAAGGATTAAGCTCTTTTTGGTCTCTTCCTTTAAGATATCTGTATCTGAGAAGATAAAATTGTCCTGTGATTCCCGTCAGTGGCACTGTAACCCTCTGCTGGTTTTCCCTCATTGCTAAAATGAGGATTCTGACTGTTTTTGCAACATTTGGTAGAATATTCTTGGGTTGAAATGGGACATGGACTCTCCTGCACACAGAATTGTAATGAAAGAATGGTCGCTACCACCATGGCAATTGTTGAGCTTGCAAAAGCACAGCACAACATGGTCCATACAAAAAGGCCATGTGGGAGATTTTTCTCATCTACCTCAATCAGCCTCCAAGTCCCCTTCTGGCCCACTGGAGATAGTCAGAACACTTCTTAGACCAAATACAGTAATTGTTAAAAGTAAGATATTTATTGGGTATATCAATAATTTAGTTGATCCCCTCAGGTGGCTGGCAGTGTTCATATGTCTTAAATGCCTGTTCATCCTACAGTATAGTGCTGCATTATTTAAAAGGAAAGGTATGGTACATCGCAAGAAAACAAAGAAATTAAAAAATATTTATCACCACTACTATTCATCTTTTATACAATAAGATGTCAGATGCCACCCCGTTATTTTGTGTCTTCAGGTCTGCATGTACAGCAGATATACATTTGGCTGTGACCTCTTGAGTAACAGGTTTTTTTTTTTTTAAAGTCTTTGTTTACTTTTATTAGCAGAATTTATTATTAAAAGCAGAATTTATTGATGTTAGCCTAAAGTCACATCATACTTTAGCCAAGTCTCTCAAGCAGAGCATGGGACAGAACCAGACTTGTTCTCCCGTGAAAATAAATAACCGCTGATGAAGGCTGCAGGTCATGTTCTCACTGCCTCACCAGAGGTGGGGTGTGGAGGGTGACACTTTGTTTTCCTGTTTTTATTCCTGTCAGAAGTCACGCGGTGTGTGGAAAAACACGTTACCAGCGCACAGGACCATGAGGGAGCTGAGATTCCCATAGGTTTGATGGAAGCGTCACTCACAGTACAATGATGCTTGAGAGTGTGCTCACCTGTACTGTCTAATCAGATCAATTATACATCGAATGCACCATCTCTCTCATTTACACGTCTGGCAGTTTCACAACACGGCTAAACATGGGGCGATCCGGAGCCGGGGGCTGTGAGACTCTTGCTGTGCCACTGTGGGTTCCAAATTGGGAGGCGCTGAAGCAAATTAAACGTAATTACTTTTGGCAAACTACCAAGAACGAAGGGTGTCTTTCGTCACCAAGCAGACATCCACACCAATTACATCTGAGTAGGAGCAGATTTGTCCTGGTGATCGAGTCATTCAGCTCCACGCAAGGAGTCAGCTCTGCCCAATAAACCTGCAGGTCCCCGTGATGCATACGAGATTGCACCAGCATCTGGGCCACAGTTCAGATTAATGCCCCTCTGACGGACAGTGAGGGATGCCGACACAAAAATGATCCATTTGCACTTCCACTTGTCACCCTATATGTGCTTGGAAATGCAGTGTGAAATGAATTCTGAAATTTCTGTGTAAAAACAAAAACACAAGTATGTGGAAATCACCTCCAGGATAAATGTTTTGTCAGACACACTGTATGGTTGCAACACAAGGCTCATGTACAGGTGTACATTTGGTATGTGCAACCAAACACTGTCCCTGAGTTTTTGCCTCCTGCTCACTCCCCCTCACACAATTTGGTGTATTTCGAATCACAGATGAGGAATATCATTTATCTGCATTGTGGACATTCTTATCCAGTCCAACTCTCAAGTACATTTGAAAAGGGGTACAACAGCAGTGCCCCACCTCAGACTCATACTGGAGGATTTTGAAGGCCTATTCCTCACTGCTAGGCCATGTTGCTTGCCCTAAGCAGTTTTATGTGGCATGCAAGATGGTTGGTGAGTCTTCCAGACAGATTCAGCAAAGCAAAAACACAAGAGTGGACATGCTGCAAATACACCTCGGGTACCAGCTGGTCCACCAGCCAAAGCTATTTAAAGCCAGCAATGTCCAGTCTTGCCTGTAATGCTAACACCTCAGCGGAGCTGAGCAACTTAATTTTGGCATATCTGCTCCAAACCCTGCATACGCTCAGCGATACCACATTCTGAGCAGGCGCGGGGCATGGCGGATCGGATGCTGAGGTTATTGTTATGATTATTACGGTACATAATCTCAGCCGTGGCTGTAAAATTGACCCTGGATCAGTGCATGCTGCGGGGCTGGGGGGGGCATGGAGGCTGTGACTGTTCCGGGATCAGGCTGCTCTGCCATCGTAAAACGAAGGAGTCTTGGAGTCACTGTGTGCAGCACTGAGAAAGAGCCTCCTTCTCGTTAGCATGGGAACCCCGAGCAGGGTGCATTGCTGTAGTCACCGTCATCTTTGTCACTTCCTTAGTGTTCCATGTCTCACCGATGCGAGGGGGGGGGGGGAGACATCACACCGGCTTTTTACTGCGTTGGTTTCAAACATGAGTCAACGTCTTCCGTTGACACAAAGTGCTTTTGTAGTCCAAGTTCTGGGGGAAAGGAGAGGCACCGAGATGTCAGTGTGAGATGTCAGACTCCTCCGTACAGAGAGGAGAGAGAGAGAGAGAGAGAGAGAGAGAGAGAGAGAGAGAGACGCTGCCAACATGCGGTTCGTCAACACCAGAAGCCATGGCTCCGCTGAGTGCGCTCGGATTATAATTGCACAAAGTAGCAATGAGCACCATGCGCGCAGCCAGGGAAATTTCTCCAAAGCTGAAATCACTGTCTGCTTTATTACCTTCTCAGATTACTGTAAAACAGGAACGGCGATAAAAGAGTGAAAAATACGTCCGATCTCTTTTAATAGGCTCTTACCTTTTTTTTTTTAGCCAATTTAGCAGCATAGAGAGATCTCCAGTTGTCACTACTGATAAGGGCACTGGTTTCATTATGAAACTTTAAAACTATTGTACAGCACATTGTTAGAAAGTATTAAAAAATATATAAATTGTACAACTAAATACGTCCACTTAGTCAGCAGGCACGCTTCCAGTGTTTGGTCTTCCTTTGAGTGAGGGCAGGGAGTGAATTAGTTACCAGAGTAATATTTTAAACAATGCAGCTTCCCTTGGGGATAAACCCGCAGTGACTCATCAGAATGAGTAAATCTGGAACATGTTTTGTGTTTCTGACCAGCACAAGCTATTGCTGATGGAAAAATGCAGTGGAGCTGCAAGTGTTGTTGTTGTTTTTTTTTTTTTACATTAACTGAAAATTAATTTTAAGAAAAGGTTACTCTCGATCAGTCTGTAATCACAATTTTTCAGACTTACTCTACATTGTTCTTCCAGTACCTGGTACATTATAAACAATTTTTGTAGTATACTTGGCTTCCATTGCCTAGTCAGGTTGCACAAGTGGTAGGGCTTGAATGGTGTTATGCTCACTGGTCTGGGAATGTTGTTAGCCTGGTCTGACACTGTTGCTCATTTAACTTGAATGGATACACTTATGTTCTATTGTGCTGGAAGTCGCTCTGGATAAGAGAGTCTGCCAAATGAATGTAATGTAATGTAATGTCAATTTGTAATTTTCTGTCACTGTCTCAGTTATTGTGGAAGCCAATTGCTAATAAAAGCTAGTTTGAATGGTGTGGTTATGCCCTGATGAAGCTTGCTCAGCCAAAATGTGTTGGTTGGTAATTGTTCTATTTTTTCCATGTATTTTTTAAACTTCCCACGTGGTTATGCCATAACAATAAAGTCATTTCAACTATGCCTCCTGCTTCCCAGTGATGACAATGACTTAAGCGGCAGTGTGGTGTAATAATAAGGAGCTGGACTAACCGCAGGGTTTGCCAGTTTGATTTCCAGGTGTGGGACCACTGTCATAGCCTTAGGCAAGGTACTTATCCTAAGTTGCCTCAGTTAGTATCCAGCAGCGTAAATGGATGAAATTTAAACTCTGTAATTCATTCCGGATATAGGAATGCCTGCTGAGTGAATTCAACGTACCGGCTTGAACTCAGCGCATAAGCCAGCTCCCTTTCTTCACAAATTGTACATACTGTACATTTTGAGGCCATTGTTTGCTGTGTACCATATGCTCACACCAAACTGTAGACCAAAACTCTTTCATTTGGGGGAACAGTCTGAAAGTTGAGTGCCCCAGAGATCCCTCAAAGGAGGCAACGGTGGGAACACGTGTCGTGAGGCCCTTGCACCCTGACACCCCCACCCCCACCCCCTTTTGCCCCCCTGACGCAGGTGATTAGACTATCATCTGAACGGGAGCGGTTCATTAGCGGAACAGTGGGGATTTCACAGGGGATGCTGGCGGCGGGAGAGCGAATTACCGCTCAACAGCTGTGAGCAGAGCGCTGAGCACAAGACGAAAGGTCAAAGTTGAGGCACAATCAGCTCTTCTGAGAAGGAAAGGAAAAAAAATAAAATTTACTTAAAGAAAAAAAAAACAAAGAACAAAACGCACCTGACACTTTGGGCGCCAGCCGAAAATGAAGTTGTAAACAGGCCCCCAGAAGCCATTGGATAATTTGAGAGAGAATGAGACGTAGAGGGAGCTGAATCATGAATAACAAGGGGGGAAAGGAGGGCAGCGCTGCTGGTTACAGCGTAGAAAAACAATGGGAAACTACATCCCTGGGAGTCTCTTTAGAAAGCCTTCAGCCACAGAAAAGGGAAAAAAAGAAATCCAAAATGACTGCCTTGCAAGTAACGCTAATGATTTACAGAACATCTCAAGGCAGTATTATTTAGTAATTTCACTGTAACATCCCCACATACTGTATACTTTTTTATTACTATTTCTTGATAGGAGAGGGGAAAATACCAACAAGGCCTATGTTTCCTTTGAAATTACAATGTGTGCCAAGAGCTGTATTACACTGTAAAAGTATGACGTTGAGACAAAAATAGTTACTGTAAACAGCAACGTGTTTTGAAGTGAAATAAAGGGACACAGGCTCATTAAGCAAGCTATTAGATATTTAGAATACCCAAAACAAACCAAAAGCCAGGCAAATGAATGCACGCTTATTAGCACCACTCTGCCAATTGTATAAATGCAACAGTAAAGAGACTGTACAGGAATTCCGCACATCTTTGTTGCATTGACACTCATTAGCATCGCAACTGCACACTGAAAAAAGAATCTTATGACATCATCCGTTCCAGTGAGGGCAACTTATGACTGGCTCGATGGAGGAGAGATCACCTGGTATTGTCAAACATACAACTGCATTCTCCATACCTCCAGAAACGATGCTAGCACAAGAGACTGTATTTAGCATCGTAATTTCAGTGGCCTGAGCTCCTTTTGCAGGCAAGCTTTGTACAGTGATGTTCCACCAGCTGTGTGCTGCCATTGTCAGGAACATCTATTTACAGAGTAAACCTTTACCTTAGATATCTTCAGTCTGGCACACAACATTGCTCCATAGCATAATAAGCTGACAATATATGAGAGACCTTGTACCTTGTTAAAGTAATTCAGGTTGATCCATCTGACTCCAGTTAACCTGGGAAGAACATAGTTTTTTTTTCCCCTTTCCTTTTTTTATGGTTTGTCCTATAAAGCTAGCCCTTAATAGTGATGGAATTATTGCAATTCATTGACTGGGAACATCAGCACCTGGCCTGGTATTGCACTTCAGCAACACAAGGTACATTTTGATTGCTTCAGCTGGTTCGTGAACAGGATCTCAATCACTTCGCTTTGGCAAAGAAGAGAGAGAGAGAGCCCAGCACCCCCCACCCCCCCACCCCGCCAAATCAGAAAGATCCTACATCATTACAGTGAGAAAGGGGTTGCTACCTGCCTGACCTGGAACCAGTCATGTACAAATGCACAGTACGAACTTAAATAAAATGAACAAACTCCCATTCTAAGAGCACAGAGTCCACCAATTACTGCCTTCTTCCCCTATTTTCTTACTGGTTGATTATCTTTCTTATTCATTGTTGGCTTTTTTTTTTTCCTCTGTCATCTTTTTTTTTTTTTTCTCTTTTAATTATGCCACCATAAAAATCTCACCATGGAGCTTTTCTTTCAGCATCATTGCGTCTGTCAGGCAAACAAAGAACCTTTTCTGGGGCACCATCCTGTGTGATTACATTTTGAAATGGGAGTTTTCTGTCACGCCGATTGCCTTTTGACAAGAACACGACGCAGCTGGGAGGGGTTTGACAGATCGGAGGTGGCTGGGAAGGTGACGCCTCACCTGGTAACCCTTGGAGATGAGACGTTTTTTTTTTTTTTTTTTTCATTCGAGTCACGGGAATACCAGATACCGCTGTGTCGCCATCTCTCCTGGCTCTCTCCAACTAACCTGTTTCACCCCTCTGTGCTGAGATATTCTTCACATGCTCATAATGATCGATCCCCTCCGGTCGGGGCATTTGGACACCTGTCGACACGTTCACAACTTAGCAGTAATTATTATGCCGGGCAAAATTCCACGCCGGTCCATACGAACTCGAAAATAGCCAGGGTGATAACACATCCTTGGACTGTATCTCTGTCTGCCCACACAGCACAGTCATTAGTGGGTTGTCAGCTAATTGCTTCAAACACTTCTTCTTTCCAGACACAGCATGCCAATCCATTCATGTCTGCGTGAGCTTGTAAATTATTATTACGGCTGCATGGAAGCTAATTCTCTGTATTGCCATATTCATTTCTTCCCCCCCCCCTCTGCCCCAGCAGACGTGATTGTGGTCAGCAGAGGTCTAATCACATACTTATTTCCAAGAGCCACAGTAATAAAATCATTGATACCCAAACTTTCTTAACAATATGTTTACAACCTCTAATGTTGTATGTCTTTCCTCCTGATTTAAAAAAGTGGATTTTCTGGCATAAAAACCATTGTGGTTGTACAATTTAATTCCCTTGGCATGTTTCTGTGACTGCTTTGTAAATGTTTCAGCCCAAATCCACTAAAATTCCCACACCCACGTCCCCTCTGACAACACCAAATTTTGATCTTCTTCTTTGTCTGCCTTTTAAATACACATCATTTAATCTCTGTGTTTAATTTTTTTGTGACATCTCCCAGATTTCATGAGTTTGGGAGTACAGGCAGCCATGTGATGTAGTGGTTAGAACCCTTTCATGACCAGAGGTTTATAGGTTTACAACCTAAACAGGACACTGTTTGGTGCCACTAATTATGGTGCTTAACCTGTATTATTTAATAGATATAAGTTGTGCTGAATAAAGGTGTCTATGGTATAACTGATTAACACTATACATGCACATGAAATTTTATTGACCAAAAAAATGATGCCCACAAAATAAATACCCCAAGAAAAGTCCTTGACAGTAGTTCAGTGAGTAAATTAACACATCAATATTTAGGCAATATTTAGTGGTAGACAGGGTCACTAAAATGCTAAGATGTGCTATTTTGATACCAAATTGAAAGTTTCTGTTTCCCGTTTTTTAGGCCTATCAAAAGCTAATTTTACCGCTTGTTCACAGAGTTTGGCATCACAGAGTTAAAGGGCATTTCAGATGTTTCAGCTGAAGCTTTTATGAAGGTGAACCTGACAAAAATGCAACTAAAAATACATTGATCTGAAGACATATGCAGTAAGGTTTTAAGGCAATGTGAATGTGAAATTGACTTTGAATCATGATTAATCACATTTCCATGGTTTTCTCTTTCAAGATTAAGGGTACTAACAACAAAACAATACCCAAGAGAGTGTGCTCTCTGTTACTTATGTTAGAACTTTCCTCAAAGCTTCTCTGCAGGACGTTTTCATTGTTACATGTTACAAACATGATACATTGTAACTGGAACAGCTGTTTGATTTGATGTTCTTCTTTCCCCCTGAATACAATGATAGGACGTTTAGAATTTAACCGAACATGTCACAAACTCTGTAGTGTCCCTCGTGAGATTCAGTATAATTGCACGTGTAATGTTCTAAAATGTAGCCTATAATATGAGGTATGACGATATCGACACAAGCTGTGCTTGATTCACAACAGAATGACCTTTTGATGTTGGTGAGAGATGCCTCCGCTCCCGGTCTGGGAATATACACGTGTCAAATACCGATACCGCCGACACTCCCTTCCCAGATGGTCGTCCCACCGCAAATAATCTGCTCAGGACCCTGGACAGCGTCATCCCCGTGGCATTTCTCTGCATACTCAGCCTCTAGCACTCACTGCCTCTAACAGACGATCCAGGATCAGTTTACATATACAGTAAGCCTTACCTCGCCATAATGTTAAATAAAGATTGAGCTGATCCCGGGTCAGCGTTTGTGGGCAGAATCGATCACACCCCCTGCGTCGGTGTCTTTACACCGGTTGGGTGCTTACCGATCAGGTACTGCAGTAGAAAAAACTGCGTTCCAGTGCTGCAGATCAACTGAATTTAACACGTGGAGACGTTCGATACCGCGTGCATGCATGCAAGCGCGCCTGCCTAAATAGAAAAGCTGAGATAATATTGGAATAATTCAGTCGATGGAGAAAGCGCCATCCCTTGTCAGCTGTTACAGTTCATCCTGCTGAAACCTGCCGTTTTTAATAGACAGAAAATTTACATTGCCACCTCAACCCATCCCTGGTTCCGTAAAACTAAATAAATAAATAAGAAAAAAGCATTCGTGTAAATAATCATAAAATCACATGTCCCCGCCGCTTTTCTCACACGCACATCGTAGTCTAATTTATATTGTGGACGACCATATAGCAAAAACATAGTTACTAATGTAAAGAACAACGGGTATTCCTCGGGTCTCCAGAGATGGCCTTATGATTTGGTGTTTCGCGCCTTTGAGCGCGTGAAATCTCCGGTGTACGATGCTGTGCGTTCGGGACCATTCGTACGTTTTGTTTCAGGGAACAGCACTAGGGTAAGACCTAACTTAATTTTTAACGGACGGATTAGAAAAGCGAGTCTCTCATTGTTGCTTAGCTTGTTGTTTAATTTTACGGGCAACGGCATGTCCTGTATACCATACATCTGGGATTTGGAATGTAAAACCGTTATTTAAACCAACCTCGCGACACGAATCCCCTTGTCCCTTTTCCGCTCTTCCCTGTTCAGTTTAGGAGGTCCAGTCCCTCCCCTTTACTGTCTAGCATTACCGTCCTCTATAATACAAAACTGTAATCTCAGTACCTCCCCCTAGTTTCTCCCTTATGCGCGGTCTCTCTAGTCAGTTTGTCTCAGTGTACCTTCCCTGACATCTACCCCGCGCTTCTCCACCTGATCGCTCTTTGCAGAGACGAAACTGCTTTTCTCGCTCGCTCGCTCGCCCGCTCGCTCTTTCTGTCCCGATCGCATCAGATCACATCGGATATTTCTTACTCCGAATCGCCGACCCCCTCCCTCCCCCCATACGCCCTCTGGCCGTCTCTGTCTCAGTCTTTCCCCTGTATACTGATGTTTATAACCTGGCCAAACCGAAGGATTTCTCTCTCTCGAGCATGAGAAGGACTGCCAACTCATCCGCAATCCAGCATCAGAGATTGGGCTACCAGCATGAGCACTGGATACATACCCTCAAACAGGAGAAGTTTTTCGCCAACAAAATAAAACACCGGGGACTTCAGATTCCAGCCGAAAGGGAGAATCAATTTTAGGTAAGTCTGCAATTGTATGCAATACTCCGAAGGGGGGTCGATGCTTTTCAGTGGAAATCGGCGCAAGAGGCATTTATTTCAGTGAACAATCTGTTCTTAGATAGGGGTACCGGGGGTTGTGTACTGTATTTGCAAGCATGGTGTATTTGAAAGAGCGGCACGTACAATTTTGAACGTGTTTTTCTGGTACTTAATCGCCGTCGTTTTGCACAGTTGCACTATAGGTCTCTAATTCATCTGCAGATTTTTGCAAGCCGGGCTGGGTACACGTCCTTCTAGTTAGTTTAAAATCTCTCAACAGAACATGCTTCCTCTAATATGTAGTCATTTTTCAGCGTGCATTATTCGGCGCATTAATGTTTTTTGCAGTTGAGGTCGAGTAGCCCTCCGGGAACTAGGATTTCGTTTCACCTTTTTTGTACGAGTTGGATATGAACGAACAATGTGCGCCAAAGCTGCGGAGAAGAGAGGGAGAGTAGGAGGTCGGAATCTGTTTTCTGTCCACGCACCGTTTCTTTTTTATTGACCACAAAGGCACATCATCCGTCGGTCTTTGGAAATTTGCCCCACTATCGTGCCACCCAGACTCATAAAGTTGGGTTGAATTGGGTTATGAACGAATCTGTACACAGTGCACAGGGTGGTTAAATGTAATGTATCTTACTTTGGTAGGTATATGCAGTCGTTTAACATTATTATTCAAACGGATAAGCCTGCACTTTCAGGCTGCTCTTTTCAAAATTTTTGTATTTTGGAAAGGGCCATTTTACACCTACATTTTCTTTTTTTTTTTTTTTTTTTATCATATATCGCTCAAGTCAACATAAACAGCACACAGGGCATGATATCGCAACATTCTCAGAACACAAGTCAAATTCTGCACCACGTTTCCTGTATCTTACTGCGTGAAGCCTGTCACTCGTGGCGGTCGAAGTGTGCGAACCAGATTCAATATCGCACTGAATCGCAAACGCGGTTAAGAAAAAAAATACTAAACATTGTTTCAAGAAATTACGTTATGCATGTGGGTAGCAATTAACAATCACACCTCTTAAACATAGCCTTACATACGCAGTTACCTAAGCACGGAAAGGCTTTTATCTCTATATCAGAATGTAAGTGAATGCTCAAGTACTGTATCTTCCCTCGGAATGTACTGTATATGTAAATGGTATACTGTATTGCTGTAGCGGACCTTGCCCCGTACCTTTCTGTCGTCTCATTGCAACGGATAATCTTCTTAAAATCCTTAGGATTTCTTACATTATGTGCTACACTAGTCATGGGAAAAATAAGTTCATATATCACAGTGATTTATCACTTGAACTCCGTTCGCACGTTTTGGGCTTCTGTATGGCACTGGTGTGAAGTTGCTTGAGGGTTTATTTCTTAAGTCCAACTGCAGGGGGAGCTCGCGCACTTTTGCGTCCATTGTTAGAATTGACATTAACGGCGAGTTAATTGAAAGTGTTGTGGATACTTGGAAAATAAGATGGAGGATATAAATCTTGACTGGTGCAGGTGTAATCAAATTACATCAACAGGAAGTAGGAGTTGATTAACCAGTATGTGTGTGTGTGACCTTAATGAAACATACATGCCATTATCATCATCCTCTTCCCCTTCAGTTCGTCTAGAACTGAAATAACGTACCAGAAAAGCATATTTAATCAGCTCAAACAAATAGTAGAAATAATTGATTGTGGAGAAGATAACTCTCATCTATCAGTGGATGGGGGAAACCTTGTGGTCGAACATGTACATTGTGTCAGTTATTGTAGAGGATTGTACATAGTTTTGTTTCATTTTAATATGAATATTCTATTAATAAATTGTATGGCTGTAGTTTTTAAACACAATTTGGAACAGTATACAGTGGAATAAATCAGTAATTCTACTATATGCCATGTCTGACTTTAAACTAGAGATCAGCTCATAGACTTCTCAGCTCTCTGAATCCATGAAAGTCCAGAGAAAATTAATATGTTCAATACAATTTACTGTCTGCTTTTATGCACTGGGAGTAGATATAACCATTATTTTTCTCTTTGTGTGATTCATTAAATCATATGTTCTAAACTACTGGAGATGGCTCTAGGTTTAGAAACACTATGTTACTATGTACTAAAAGTGCATTTTCATGCTAAATGCAGTGGTGAGTTGAAAACAAGTCAAAATCATCTGTCTATCATCTATCAGTCAAATTTAGAATAGTGCCATAACATCTTTATTCTTGACAGGTTAATGGCAGACTGCCTCATATGGCCAACAGAAGACCACAGACAGGCTACACTATGTGATGAGATTCAGACTGAGATCAGTACATTCAGGTTCTGAAATATGTCAAGTGCAGAATATTTATTCAGTGGGAGGTGTCATTTCTGTTATATGTGAGCCCTATAGATGGATGGAGTTATTGGATAGATTGCTTCATGTTTCATAACATCCATTTGCTGTACAGTTTTTGATCACAGAGAAGTGCTAAGATTCTTTGGTGCCTTGGTATATTTCTAGTATACACCATAACAGGGACATCTTCAGTAATATATCAACATACTGTAACACATTTATGTGCACTAGGATTGCACTGGCAGACTAGACATGCTTGTAATCGGTTTTAATATCAAAACGCTGAGCCATGGGTCTTTCATTGTTGCTCTGCCATGCACAAACAGCCATAAAGCCTAACAGCAAAATTCCAGATCTGAAATAAAAAGGAACCACTTACTTTATATTGCATCAGTGCCCACAGTCTGGGAGTCTAGGTGGGCACAGCATGCAGAGGTCTGAAAGTGTAAACTGCTGCAAAGTGCTTGCCTGATTCTTGTAGTGGCTTGTTATGATTGATTGACTGTTATATTATGTTGCCGTGACTCACGCAGCCTGTTAGGAGATGTCACATTGAAGCAGAAATTGGGCAAGGAAGCATAGTGGCTCTGTGCAGAAAGGTAGTGGGGCAAAGTGTGCTCCATCAGTTTCTATTCCACATTGATGCATTTACATTTATTCATGTGGCAGATGCTTTCATCCAAAGCGACTTACAAATGAGGCAGAGTACAACACAAGCAAAAGGCCATATAAGCAGTCAACAATATTAGAAGTACTGCATAACCAAGATTCAATAGTTGGCCAGCCAAGGTACGAGCTAGCTGGTAGAGAAAGCCAACCAACTAGGGCTGCGAAAACTCTGGGAATTTTCAAACTTGGAAAACGTTCTGTGGGAATTAACAGGAAATGAAGGCAAGTAATGGGAATTTTTTTTTTTTAATTTTGGGGAATCTATTGGAATTAGTAGGTTTTTTTGTACACTGACTGCTTTTTCCCTCTAACCTACTCATTCTCTTTGCCATCAATTGAAATACAGTGTTCAGGACCAATGAAAACAGACTTTAAAAGCTTTTTACATGATAGATTTCAATTTTAATTGAGTAAAATTGAACTTTGTAACATTGCTTGATTATTTTATCATTCTTTCACTTATATCCTTTTATTTCCTTTACCTTTGCTATGTGGCAAAAAATCTTACCTTTGCTATGTGGCAAAAAATGAAAACCAAAATGAAAATGGCTGAAATCAAATTACAGCAATTAAAATTCAGAAATTAAATAAAGCTCAACATATTAGCAGTGGCAGCTTATTCATAGTCCCCTTTCCAAGCTTGGTGGCACCATTGACTCTCTCACTGATGAAATCACCATTTCATGTTTAGTTACATTACATCTTGTACCTCATGTTCACTACCAAACTTGCCCTGGTTAGCCATTGTGCACATCAAGCTGTGAGCTCAGTAGCCATTCTCTTCAGTGTGCACATTCCCATTATATTAAAGATGTAGGACATTGTAATAGCTTAACTTGGTGGAATTTCGACAGATAACATCACAGCCATCTCAATAACATCGTGTGTATATTATTTTACACATTATGCCCGCATGTACCATCAGAAAATTATGTCATCCTGAGTTGAATAGCAGTCACTGGTAGAAAGTCATAAGATTTTGTTTCCCTGGTAATCATGTGACAAAAGTATGAACAGTGCATTGATGCTCCATTGATGTTACACTGTACCTAATGGCTTATGCAAAATGACAGAGCTCAGGACATGTTCATGGAAAACAGTCTATGATCCAGCAATGAGAGAATTGTTTAAAGAGAAAGAATCACCCTCTATTAATAATTTCAAATGTGGGCCTAATCTAAATTGAGATTACAGTGTATTCATGTATGCAGAATTAAAAAAAAAATGCAACCCTACAGATAACCTCTCCAGCTGGCAGGAAGAACACCAAGTTATGTTTCTTGCAGGTAGGGTGGATACCAGCTGCTGTTTTTCACTGGCAACAGCCTTTCTCCCCCATTTGTAAACACAAGAAGGGGTACCGATTACAGAGGTGTGGGATGTCACTGAAGACCCATTTTAAATAATTTACAAGGAAGGGAAATCTTAACATATTGTTGCATCATGTTCACCCATTGAGAAATGTTAGTTCTTTTGCCATGAACTGGCAATGGCAGTGGGACATTTGCATATATAGCTTTGTCAGGTGTAAATGTTTGGATTGGTTCAATGCAGAGATGAGTAGGCAACTCTGGGTTCTCTTATTTTGACCTTTAGTACAAAAATGATGAACTAAATATGGTGAACTGGACCCTTTCCCATAATAAATATCTAACTGCATGTAGGCTTTGGAAATCCATGCGAAAAGCACTTCCTTCTTATCATCAAAGAGTGATGACATACAGTAAAGGTAAGGAAACACTGGATACATTTGATAAAGCTTTATTTGATAAAGCTCATTATTATAAATCAGAGTTTTCTACATATCCCGGAAGAGAGAGAGAGGATTTGGACACATTAGACAGATAAATGAAGCTAAATTAGATACATTGAATCTAAAAGCTATTTAATATTAGTAGTGTTTTAGTAGCATAGTGATAGAAATAGTATTTTAACAAAATTGTAAGTTTGGGACAAAAAGACATGTATTTGGGAATTGAACACTATATGTGGTGTAAATCTATGGAGCACTACCTCTGAAACGTATTTCCATTGTAAGTTACATGTGACCATTTACACTCTCTCAGCTTACATTCAAAGCATGCAAATGTATATCGTACAACAGTCAGCACCTAGCGACAAGTGTGCATGACAGCTGATGGGAAGGCTAACATTGCATAAATTAGGTTTTCGCGCTTGCAAAATTAATAAAGGATCAATAATTGATTATTCAAATACCTGCAGAATCTTCAGGAGCAGACCCGAAGGCAAAGGAAGATGTTGGTTTGGAATTTTAAAATTCAGCACATCTTGTCTCGAGCTAATTCCGGGCTTACCTCAAAAATGTGAGGAAAATGTACTGGCATAGCTATCTGTGGGGAATGACTTGTTTAACTATGAAACATTTCTTCAGTGGAGATCTGGAGATATAGTTGAAGTGACTGAAGATCTGTGCTCAGGAGATGGCTGCCTGATGTCGATATCATATTCATTTGTGCCAGATTGTCTTAGTTTCAGGTGAATTGTGTTTACATCTGAGATCCAGCAGAAATGACAGGATGCTAAAAAAAGGAGTTTCAAAACTTAGAAAAGCCCCTTGGGTCTTTCCTTGTGCTTCTTCAGTAACACGCTCACTGTAGTGCTGTCTGCAATGAAAGCTCAAATCGACATGACATGCAGTGTTGGCTGGAATGAGTTCAACATTCTACAGAGGGGCCTTACGGGAGATGAAGTCCAGAGATAGTGTCAGAGCACTCAAAATGCTCTTACTCCTGATTATGCTGCTCAACCTTTGCCTGTTGACCTCACCCACTCTTGAAATATAAATTATTCAAAAGGATCCACCAAAAAAGTTTCCACCAATAATAGCATTTTGTTCTTGAATCGTGCCATTTTCTATGCTCTCTCTGATCTCATCCTTGTAAACAAAGCTGAAATTAATCTTGTAAACTTGCATTTTATTATGACTTTAAAAATCAATTTCTTTCATGTATTCATTAGCGATAAAACAATCCTTGATTGTTGGGGGGGGTGGTAATTTGAAAGGGACACTTAAGTTTTATAAACATGTTCGTGAGAGAGATTTCAGACTGTAATATTGCAGCTGGCCATATTGAACAGCACATACAAGTATCTTGGGAACAAAAATACAATTTGAAAATATTAAAATGAAGCCTTAAATCCCTCTTGGTGGCTGTGTGCTTTGGAAATCTGGATAATTATTCACAGGCTTGGCTTTTTTGGTTCATCTTTTTGAGTTTGTTGTAGCTTATGTAAAAGAAAACGACAAGGTTGAATTACAGTTATGTCTGATGGAACCTATCAAGGAAAGCAATATTGGTGCTCGTTATTATCTAATACTGCACCTCAAAGGTGCACAGTGATTTTTCTAATTGGACCAATTTGATCACAAATGCAGCTAAATCCATTGCCATTCTGTATTTATTAACTGGCTCAAATAAGGAGAGTCCATCCTCTCTGAAGGAGTGCCACATTTCAGCAGGCTCACAAAATATTTTTAATAATTGAATACTGAAAGAACTGAATACCTTGGTTGTTCATTTTTAAACAAAGTAAGCTGACCAGTTCTTCTAATTAAGTGATTTAGGGTTTGAGTGAAATGTTAGCCGGTGGTCACTGCAGGTTGCCAGCGTGGATGATAGACTCAGCCCATGCCAGGCCAGAGAAATCCCCCCCCCTGCACTGTGAATAAAGCTGGCCCACCACTACGGTCCGAGGAGGCTGCGGGGATTATTAATAAACAATGGCGACCTGGCAGGGGGGGAGGGAAACCTGCCAGCTGGCTTCTTGTCGCCGCTCGCACACCCCCACCCCCAGCCCACCTCCTCTCCACTCTGTCAAGGCCGTGAGCGCTGGGGTTCTAAAAAATGGAAAACGCTCCATATGAAATTCCGCGTGTGCCTGTGATCTGGGCTGAGCCGGGGAACCGTCCCTGCCTGCTGATGCCGTAGCCCGCACTCCTGAGATGCCTGCGCTGTTTCCAGCCCGTCGCTCCCCGCTGCTCTCCTTTCATATGACTGGCACAGCCCCCCAACCCCCCACCTCCCTACCTCATCACCGTATACAGTAACTGCAGTCGCAAAGAAAAAAATCGCCTTCTGAAAAGGAAACTTTGTCCTCCGGTGAACCCCTCTCCCCTTCTTACCTCTGGAACCGGGGCATAGAGCAACGGGGGGATCGATCTCCTTCTCCCGTGGCCCTGCTGGTGCCCAGACAGGTGCGCGGGCATCCAGTGACCCCGTTTTTTTTTGTACCCAGCATCCCTTGTGTCCCAGGAGCCGTTTCAATCCTGTCCTTGGCAACAGGGAGCGCGTGTGTTCAATAATCGCATGCTGTTCTTAGCCGTCATCCGTTAGCTGTAGCAGACGAAGATTAGCGTTCGGATGCTGCGCGTTGCCTCTGTTCCCTCTCCATCCACAACTGTTGCAAATCTCCAGGTCTCAGTCTGTCTGTTGGTGTTTTCCAATCATCGGCCTGCAATATCCATGTTCCACTGGACAGTGTTTTGGACTGCTGTCAACAGAGTGTTGAATTTTTAACCATGTGACGGTTCTGCCTAAAAAAAAAACAAAAACGAAAAACTGGGCCATGCAAGGACTGTCCAGGATATGGGTCCTGCCATTCTCACTACTAATTGTTTATGGTTCTTGCCTCTTTAACAAAGTATTATGTCATTAAGCCAAAGAGGGGGTACTGTAAAAAGGACTTTCACACATTTCTAAGGAGAAGATTGTTACATGACTAAGAGTGTACTGCATTTCACTGCTAGGATAAGTAGATGATATGAATCTCACCCTGTATGCCTTTTTGTACTCCATTTTCCATTCATCTATACTTGCCTGACATGGTTGGCAGGTAAAACTTTACAATGGTCTTTTACTCATGTAATTATAAATCTAAGTGGTTACTATGTATGTTTTACTTTGGAAAGGTAGTGTTCAGGCTTCCCCTGTTTCCAGCTCCCCTGCCGCCACTGGTTATGTACACACGTACACAGAAATCGCAAAATTTGTCCGTCAATAGACACCAGTCACGATGATCGAGTCCTGGCACCACTGAAGGTTGCATAACACGCACAACACCAGTCATGGTTTGGAGTGATCAGTTTCATGACCACATGACCCAGAACTTTTAACTAAATGTGAATGGCCCAATGACATAACTGACTGCATCAGGCTATGTTTCGTTCAAAGGATACACTTATGTTCTATTGCGCTGGAATTCACTCTGGATAAGAGTGTCTGCTAAATGAATGTAATGTAATGTATTATAATGTAATGTAATACCACTGTTTGATCATTACCATGATTATTTCAATCTACTGTGACCCCTCCTATGCTGTAGGTCCTCCATAGCACATTAATTTAATTAATTTAGTCCAATTCAGAAACTCTGATATCACACTCTCCAGTGTATGTATGTACATATAAATGCAGAAAGAGGACTAAAATAATGCCGACATAGTTGTGCTTTAATTGATTCTTTTTCAGTGGGGACCGCAGCCTGCGACGGGTCGGCCGTCCGACCCCCACACATCCTCGCGCGGTTAAAAATTCTCCTGATGTCTCCCAGCTGGGGGAAAAAGCTCTTGATCTCGATCCATTGTGTTTCAAGTTCAGCCGCTTTTTCAGATCCGTGTAGACGCAAAACTTCAAAGGCGAGGCCTTGTGAACCGGGGGAGCGCGAGCGGCCCCGGTCTGTCCTGAATTTTAAAAACTAAACTCCAACATCAGCGGTGGGGAAGCGCGAAGAGAGGCCGGCTTAAAGATTTCACCTGCCGGGACTCACAATGAGGCTCCGGCCGGGGCCCGGGCTTTGGAGCCGCCTGCTTGATTTAACAGTAATTACCAAGCGCTATTTTCTCCCTCTCTTTTCTTCCTGTGAAAAAAAAGCAGCTGTTCTTTAATCTTGTCAGCGCATGATCGTGGAACAGGGAAGGGCCTATTAGAGGTGGGAAATTGCTAGAGACTTCTCTCTTTCCTTCAGGGTGGGAAAAGGTGATGGAGAGGTGTGGGGGTGGGGGGTTCGGGGGGGGGGGTGTATTGGAGACGACTTCACACTCTTGAGGATTTCTGAGGTAATGCCGAGAAATTAAAACTTGGGGAAAAGATGGGAGTTCTTGCTGAGAGAGCTGCAGAAGGGTCTGGAAATCCCCTTTTCCTAGACAGCTTGTCTTTGCCATGATGGAAGGGGCCTAGAATAGATGAGAAACAGGCCTCGGGGGTGAGGCGTGACATTAAAATGTCTAATATTTAGGTCAACATGGTAATTACTTGGATCGCTCCATAGGGATTGTAATTATATGAAAAAAAGATTAAATTCTATGATGTAGAGAATTCAGATATGGAGAGAGAGAAATGCAAACGCTTGCAGCTCCGCTCACTGAGACATGGTGTGATATGGAGCCAGTGCATTAATTCGGCTTTCCTCACAAGCAGAATTTGGGTTGGCGTCCATGCTCCAGAGAAATTTAACAGACCACTTGGTGAGGTTTCATCATTAGTGCTGCTGATATTTGGATTATTATATTATGACTTCTGCTGATTTTCTTCCCTGTTAAGAAGTTATTGCTATCAGATGAAATGCGGTCTGTTGCCAGATTTTATTTCTGATCCTCTAAACTTGATCAGTAAAGCATGTCTTACCTGTTTCAGTGCTTTCACTTGCTTGCAACTCTTTTGCAAGTTCACAACTTTTTTCACTAGATGTGAAATTGAGATCAGACACCACATACTGTACCTGAACACTCTTTATGAAGCAATTTTGTCAGCATTCTCGCAGATGAACAAGTAGCCTAATTATGAAAAATAAAAAAAAAGAAAAAGGAGATATGTCTCACAGAAAATGCAACGGATCAAATAAGAATGTTGTGGCATAGAATTGTCAACAGCGACCAGATGACTACAGCACATTAATCCGAACTGTATGCAGCCAACAGCTCGGCAAATGCATAAGCCCCACTGTGATGGCAGAGGGTTATTGCAGAGATATGAAGTTTATTTGGTAAGCAGGCATTAGATGTAGACAGCTCATTTCAGAGAGCAGACGTAAACATTACAAAGATCCAGACAATCTGTACTTTTCTCGCTAAACGGATACAATGTGTCTCATTAAAACGCCTCTCTCAGACAGATATATTGTACTGTACCCTTGAACCACCACTTTCCCAACCTCCTCATTTCACACCGTTACTTTATTTTTTTGTTTTTTTTTGTACTGTTGAAAATTGCATCCGACAGCCTTCATATTTTGAATATTTTGAATGTGACACGTCAAAGAGGCTCAAACAAATCTTCAATCACAAGGAGAGGAGCTTACCTGGGTGCTCCCAGGATAAGCCAGTGTTGGAAGCTCTGTGCCAATCAGCAGTAAGATGTGATTTGCATTGAGTTGGCAAAGAAACTCTGGTGACATAAGCCATACCAGGGAGGGGGGCACGCAGCCTAATCAAAATTGCTTTCCCCTTATTTTGCGTAGCAAATTTAAGCAAGTGTTACATATTCTTACACTTCTATACACTTCATCATGGAGTTTGGCAGCTGCAAAAATGAGCTAAAAGTATTGCGTGATGATAATTTTGAAATGTTTGTTGTTTATTCAACTCTGGAACTGAATGCTACTCCAAACCCTGACAGCAAGTGATGATGAAGCCTTTGCGGCTTTAGACATTTGATATACAAACAGTCATTAGTTAATGTTTTCATTCTTTAGCAGAGGTGTCATTTGCAAGACCTGGATACACAGAATGTGGTGCAAATGCACTCATCCTGACATAAGGACAATTTCGTTCATTAGAGTTTAATCTGAAGTGCTTCTGGCTCTCCACATTTTTGGCATGTTTCGCACATTAAACAGGTTGGGCTCATTAGTTCTGGTTGTTAGAGGTTACCATTGAGCAGAACCACCTCATAATCATGGACTCAAGTATATTATGCATAACTGTATTGAAAAAAAAATATATAATATGGCAGTCACAGCAATGATGGCAGACAGTGTTGTGTGCGTTTGAGATGTAAACACTCAGCTCAAGCTATTCTCATGGTGTCTGTGTGCCAGTTCCAAAGTCTTTGTAATAATTTCCAAAGAGAAAATAGAACATGTCATGGAATACCATTTACATCTGTAGAAAGAAGGTTGCCTTGCCGGTGAACATCTCGAAAGTGTATCCAAAGAAGCCATGTGTCTAGATGTTCGGACGACTCCCTGTAGCAAACCACAGTGTTGTCTTTCAGACTGATTTTCTGGCCTGTGTTCTGACAAAAATAATCAAGTGGGACGATGGGAATGTGTTTTCACCTGTTGAGGAAGCCAGAGTCTCATGGCAAAGCTTAATGTGTAAACTGACATGCCTTCCACACCAAATGAGTGACGTAAATAAAGTTTGAAAGTTATACTTTTGCCCACCATAACAGTCAATGTTGTCCTGTACGTCTCCTTGCTGTTGCCATGTGACTTTTACATATCTGAGCGATTGCTCAGCTTGGTGGAGCCATTGTGGCTGTCGTACAGGAACTGTCGCCAGCGAACTTTGAGTTGGGAGACTCGTGGGCTGTGATGAATTTGTCTAGTCTCGGGAGTCATTCAGCATTTCTCTTGTCTCAGGAGCTGGATGCTGGGTATCAAAATGCAATCATAACATCAATATCTATTTGGAAACCCAGGTGACACTTTGGAGCTGAAGATTGACTGAAAATCGACTGAGGTATGATGAATGAGAACAGAGGCATGCAGACGTAACAAAATGTATTCCATATGGTAGAACAGCGAAGCTCCAATTGTCCTAAGAGGACTATGTGGTGGTCATTAGAATGGCTTATTATTTTAATTCGGACAAGCCCGGCCGTGTGAAGCATTGTAGCTTTGTCAAGCACGACATCAAATAAATATTGATTTTTTCATGATTCAGTTTGTGCTGCAAACACATAAGTTATTGCAAGGCAATCATTTTAAAATGTCATTTACTGTAAATGCATTCTAATCATTGGAACATTATTGTGGTAACGGTATACCTGAGGGAAATATTAACCAAAAGCCATAAAGCTTTTAGCAGCCTTCTTTGTAAGAGAGGTTGGTGGTTATTTTTTTCTTAAATGATTTTTTTAGATCACTTCAAATGAGTAAGTGGTATGATTATCATTATTAATGTATTTTTTGGCCAATGCTTTTATCAAGAGGGGCTTACAAAGCTAATATAACATGATACATTAAATACATATTACAAGAGCACCACTAAGCATTACGAGGTGGATTGAAGGAAAAGTACAAAACTTATTGCCTGAAAGTTATATAATGGTAACAAACATACATCTTACTAAACTTAATACTAAGGCAAGCAATGACCAATAAACTTGACATTATCTTAATACATATAGTTTAAATGATGTCATATTAAAATGTTAATGCTTAATGTGGGGCATATTTTCAGACTTTTGTGCACATTGTCCATTTTATGTTAGTTCCACAGCACAGCGAAACTATCAAGGAATATACGAAAAGAAGGAATTAAGTTTAGGTTTCCTTGAACTGAGTTTGAGGTAGACAATAGATCATGACTTGCGGATTACATCAGGGAATCTTAAGACATCACGTGCCACCATTTCTGTGGCTCAGAGAAGCCCCGCCTTCTCAGATGGTCGCTTTGGAAACAGCTGGGAAAAACACAGAGCTCTGTTTCCCAGGTCTCACTCCTTGTTCACTTGTTCACAACAAGAATGCCCAGTGTGAACGAACACAAACAAGACCCATAGATCCCTCACTGCGCGCATGTGTGTCTACATTTTAATCTCCTTAAATTTTGGTTTTGTGTGAATTGTACCTTCCCTGCTTGCCAAAAAAAACCCCAGCCACACATTTTCTGTATGCTCAGTGTTTGGTGGCTGGCTCCATTTGTTTACTGGTCATGGTTGTTTTTCCCCCCCTCGCACGGATGTCTGAAAACGGCAGGATCCTTCCATCATTTATTAGCCCGTTGCTCTCGAGATCCTCCCGACGTTTGAAACTTTAATAGGCTGAGCCGATGGGCCCCCATTTCAAATGTCAAGACGTCGTCTTCTCGCCGTGCCCGACAGTGCTGTTTGGTGTCCAGGGGCCTGAACGGGAAAGTGACTCATGTTTTTTTGTCAGAGCGTGAGGATGTCAGGGGATGGAGCTCTCACAAGCCAAACCCACTGGCACCTAAAGGTCGAGCTCAGTTCAGCCTGTCCTGTTTAATGAAGGGGTCCATTTGAGCTGGTGAACTCCAGGCTGGTGTCAGGGTTTACTCGTCCTGATCCCATCTGAACTGACTGACACGCTCTTGCTGGAGTACCAGCGTTCTTTTTGACAATCCGTGAAGGCTGACTTTGTCCAGGCAGACAGCACAAATATGACACAACACAAATATTTTATGTGATGGCCTGATAGTCAGTTTTCCTTTATACTGAAAGATGACTCTGCTGTTGTTGAAGCTATAAGTTTTCTGATTTGCTGGCTGGTAGTGAACATTCTTGATGGGGCTTGGTCTAAAACAGGACATCCGTCTCTAGCATAGCAACACAGACAGCACCTGAACATCCTGTAATCAACAGAATCCTCTAGACAAGGAAGTATGGAGGACGGAAGGAAAGTAGGAGCTAAATATCCGGTCACAGTATAGAATATCTATGAACACATATCTTCATCTTTACAGGAGGCATAGAGAGGATATCACTCCAAACCTGCCTTGTACCTTGCTGCCTGCTGCTTCTTTTGCAATGACAGAGAGAACCTAAATCTCTTCCAAACAACATGGACAGTCAGATACAGCAACTGACAATCAGCATCAGAGGGTGGCCCTTGCAGTAGCTGTGCTGTCCTACTTATGAACTGATGTGGGTGTCTTTCAAGTTTTGTGATCCTGTCTGTTGACGGTATCTGTGCACGACAATGCTTTGCTGAACGGTGCCTGCCACGTGAAAAATCACGTGCCTCCTGGAGTAAAGTGCTGTTTCAGAAAGTATAACGTTTCCTGAAGAGGGAAATGATGCCCGTGCAGCGTTTCCAACTTAACGCGTACAGACAAACCACCTTGCTGCAAAGTTTTTAGCGGCGTGCCACATTCGCGATTCCTTTTTAAAGGCCTTACTTTAAATGCACTGTACCAAGCCATGGCCGGATCCAGTGTAGGTATAGCAACATGCAGTATGCTCTTTAAAAGAATCAGTGACTGTGCTGGGACCAATGCTGTGTCCCACTGGCAGGGCCCCCGGTGCCGTCGCTGACTGGATGATTTACGCGACTCTGCGCCTGACAGCGGAGCATTTTCTCTGCATTTGCACGGGTTTTGCATTTGCATTTTTTTTTCCCTCTCATTTCTCACATTGTCTAAGCTTAGTTAGCGAGGTAAGTACCAAGAGAGCAGCAAACTTCCACATAGTGACACACATTCTTTCCTGCGCACTGCTGCACACCTGCGGCAAATCATGTTACTGGCACAAACATCGCTGCCGCAAATCATCCAATCAGGACATGCGCTGGGTGACCAGGTTGTAAGAATGTAGCATTTCTTACTGAACTCAGAGCCACGGCCTTTTCAACATCATTGTGTCTAGTCCATAGAAACCTTTTGAGTCATACCACCTAACATTTACATTGACAGTTACAATTACAACCATAATAATATTTTTAGCCATCATTATAATGTGAAGCATTGCTTTTTTGACACTTGCATGCCAAAGATATTTAACTGATGGTATTGTAATGACTTGTCTCACCATGGTGATGACTCTGTGAACCATTGGCAGACAAATAAGATATTCAAGATCTTTCTCTGGAAAATACAGACATTTCAAGGGGGGTGATCACTCAGAATTCAGCAATGAATTTGATCACATCAAATATGTTGAAATTCCATTGGCTGTGTCATCTATATAAAATGTTTGTCTATAGCAAAATAGACAAAGACAAGCTGCTGATATTTTCTTTGTTAGAAATTATGCTCAAATAAATTCCACGGTGAGACGTTTATGTAACACATGACAATTGACTTGCGTGTTGTGTTCGGCGGTGTAAAGGTCAGCGATGTGTGTGCTGCGTGTGAATTCGCTTGATGTGATTAATCAGTCTCATAATTAGTACCAACAGAAAATTACCCAGAATGCATCGGTGACACCACGGAACCATCACTGCTCAGACAGCACAAAGGAACTGTCAGCTGTGCCTGCAAATTCACAGAGCGTTTTTTTTTACAGCTTCGCAATGCTCTCCAGTGGCACAGGGAGCATGTTTGGAAATCCTGGCTTTGAATAATTTAGAGGAGAAGATTCCTCCTTTCAGGAAGCTCTAAACAAGCATTTGCTTTGCGTTTGTCGCTGTAGGTAAAGTACATAGCATTCAGTGTGTTTGCATTATGTATATTCAGTATAACACATGCATTTTTATGTAGTATAATCCTCTTTTGGGATTGGGGTTGCCTTGCTTTGTAAATGAATGCACTTCCCTGTGGTCAATGCCAGGAAGATATAAAAAGATGATTGAGCTCTGGGGAAGGCAAAATACTGGGAGCATATATTTCAAAGTCAAGGAGTCAAAAATAGTCTATTTTAAGACTTTAAGAATGATTAAAGGTAATGGCTTCTCCAACACACTATTACATAGATATACTTCATATATGCATATCACACCTACAAAACACACACACACACCTATTTCTTGTGGATATTTTACATAAGAAAAAAAGCTGCAAACATACACACATTGCTCTTGTAGAATTATCTTCAGAGAGAGAGAGAGAGAGAGAGAGAGAGATTTCCAAAAAGCTGTGGCTTCCCTTCCCTTTCAATATTTAGACCCCATGCAATTTTAAAGCAAACTGAATGGTATACACAGATCATGCCAATTCTTAAACATGTCTTAATGTGTGGCTGTACATACAATTTACTAGTCAACACTTGGACTCATTACTGACTCTTTAGATGTCATTTCTCTAATGATAATGTACTGTTGATAGAACAGAGACAGGCTCTATGTGCCATCCAAAATCACAGTGAATTATAATGGCCCCCACTCGCTGTGAATTATTGGCATGGAGTAACAGTAATGATAGTTAGTAATGACAATGCTGTCACTGAAAATGTGACATGGCAATAGACAATTATAGTCCTCATTCAACCAATCTGACACAAGTTTGCATACCCTTTGAACATGACTCGTGTTTTGTTATAAATGGCAGCACCGAACAAATTGCATTGTGGAAAAATGTTATAAAAAAGTAAAAAGTTTCATTTTATTGTGACTGAAAGGTGAGGATAAACGTTGATTGAATGTTGACTGAGTTGAAGTGCCCAAAAAGAGACATATTTGTCAGGATAACTGTGAGATGGTGAAACACAAGTTCAGATTTACCAGCCTTCCAGTATAGTGCAGTTGCTTGTCAATAAAAATGTTCTGCAGTCTTTTTAAAAATCAGATAAGAATGGTGCAGCTTTTGTGTTCAAAATTATTAATAAGGAATTATCTCAAGAAAGCAGGGCAGGCAAACAATGAACTGTCTTTTTAATTGAAAACAGTAATGCTTACGGCACAGTTTGACATTTTTCTTTTCAGAATGTTATTGTTGTTTGAGGCCTTGACTTCATCAGCAGCAAAAGATCTAGCTGGCTGATTTTCCTCCTTTAAATCAGTATGCCTGAATTGCATCTGCTGGGAACTGAGGCCAAACTGCCTGGATAATTCTTCCAAATTGTTATTATTTTGGTCTAGATGCAAGGGTCTGAAATAGAAATTATTGCTGAGGGAGCTCTTGACACCAGGGTAATCACCACATTGAAACACATACAGGCCTATCAAGTAGTTTGATCACATTGAACAGGAAGGAGAGAATAAAGCAAACAGGAGAGTTGGTGGAGGGCCATTATGGAGACAATGCACAGGAACCTTCATTATAACGAGACATAAGTGAAGTAATTGCACGTTAGAGTCGTGTGTCTATTCTGGCAAATGATGTTGCATAATTGATTAGCTTTCTTCTCATCCTCAGTGTTTCTTTGTTATTGCCAGTCACGAGGGACACAAGTGAATGTCTGACAGTGACTGTGTACCTAGAGATTTAGAATGTTGCTTGGCCTTTGCTTAACCTGTGTTAAAGTTTAGTGAGGATTGAGAATCTATTACAACAGGTAATCATTGAGAAACTATCACGTGCAGAAATCTCTACCAGCTAGCTTGTACCCTGTCTGGCCACATATTGAAACTTTGTCACGCTGCGCTTCTAATATTGTTGACTCCTTATGTGGCTTTTTGCTTGTGTTGTACTCTGCCTCCCTTGTAAGTGGCTTTGGTCAAAAGTGTCTGCCGAATGAATAAATGTAATGTAAATGTAAAATGTAAAATAGTGGGCTTTCTTTTTAAGGGTAAGTGCACCTAATCGAACATCGTGGAAAGGAGCCAAAAAAAAAATTCCATAACTTTTACCAGTTTTATTTCTGCCTCATCATGTATGAGATGTGCAGGCAAAGCTGTTTAGCTCTGCAGAGTTTCACCTGTGAGAGACTGAAAGCAGAGCGTGATCTTTTTCTCCACCATCTGCTCCCTGTCCCAGTTGGCTCCCCTGATTTATGAATCCCACTGTTTTGTGCTTGCGTCGTGTGCATCCCTCTGTTTGGCGAATCTCGCCTTATTAAGAAACAATGGGATGATGGAGCGAAGCTTTTTGGGTTTAACTCTGTTTCCCCAACCGATCGCGGGGTAAATTCAAGCGGGGACCAGGAGGCGCAACGTGCCGTATGGAATTTGTCAAAACCCCGGGAATGAGAAGAAAGAGTGGAAGTCTGGGGGGGGCGAGGAGTGTACAAACACACCGGTGAGGGAAATTAGGTCAGAGAGTTCCGGGAAGCCTCGTGTTTGAGGAGAGGAGTCAGGGGCCCGGGCCGAAAACGGCTCGGGTGCGGGAGGGAGGCCCCCCGCTCCGGTGCGCGCCCGATGCCAGGGTCTCCTCCCGGGAGACGAGAGCAGATGTTCCGTGCAGCCTGTCAGGAGACGCCGGGAAAAAAAAACAGGAGCTGACTGCAAACAGGCGTGCCTTTGGAAACTTCAAGCAAAGGTTAGCCTGGCAGCGCTGGCGGAGAGGGGAGTGGGAGGGGGGTGGGGGGAAAGTCACACAGATTGCCCGCCAACTTGTTTATTGTGTTTTTTTTTTTTTTTACGGGTGCTGTTGGCGGCACACTGCAGAAGCCCGGCAGCACTCTGCTAGGGGCGCGGCTGCTGATGACTCCTGAGCGCCCCCAATCCCGGGGTGTGAAGCGGGGTGCTTTCTTCACAGCACCTCTCTTTTGTTACCAAAACAAAGTGGGGTGAGACACCTGTCTCCTGTTTATTTATTTATTAAAAGGCAATCCGCAATGCATCGGGATGCAACTGCAGAATAAGAACAAAGAAGCACAACCTCATCCAGTTGCATGGTCCAGAATCGAAAGAGACTGTATGACCAGTGCAGTTAATGTGTTTTTAAATACGAATCAACAGCACAGGCCACTTCAGTGTAAGCCGCAACTGTTAGCTGCCAGATATCTCGCAGTAATGAGCTAAGTTTATGTATTAAAGTTACAGTCAGCTGGGCTTCAGCAGAGATCCAGTCTAAGCCCACGCAGCCAATTTGGGGCGGGCCCAGTGCGGGTGACCCCAGGAGGACTCCTCATCTGTGGAAAGGTGTGCTATTTTCCACACATATTTTCTGCGCTAAGTGCCATTTCTGCTGTTCAATTTGAGCCTTGAGATTGGTACACAGCTGTCTTGCGGTCCCTGCGCCTCGGCCCGACCAGGGGAACAAAATCGATTTTTAAAGATTTACACAGCTATGATGACTCCGTCCGGGCAGGAGGTAGCAGGAGGCTTGTTCGTTAACGTAATTGGACAGGTAATTAAAAAAAATTATCAACAAGCTCAAGCCGAGATGATTTTTTTTTTGACAAGGTTCAGTTTAAAATAGTGCCTCTGTCTGGCTGAGTTGTTCCCCTGATAACCCTCCCCCAAAAAAACAACCCCAGTACACTCACCATATCTTTTTCCTGGTCTGTCTTGTGATCTCCCTGTCTGTCTCTGCTTTGTCCTTTCATTCTACCCTTCTCTACACTTTTCTCTCTCCCATTCTTCCCCTAAACTCCTTGTCTTTCTCTATCCCTTTGTTCTATTTTTACTTGCTCGATTATATGTACTTGTTTTAGTACAAATCTTTATTGTTTCTGTTTCATTAAATATCTTACATCTTATTTCATTGTTAAAGGTGATGAAAACTCTTCTCTGTCTCTCTCTCACTTTCACTCTATCTCTCTTGGTTGCTTTATGTAGGCAAAATACAATGGAGATCTCTCAACAGTCTCATGTTTGAAGAAAGAACAGTGTTTCCGGGGGTGTTGCCACTCGGGTCCCCTGCTTTCTGTGGTCATGTTCCCATGTGGTTCATGTCTTGTGGCCTGTGGGTACAGGTTTAGCACAGACACCAATGGGAACAGACATGGATCTCAATCTGCATGATAACTACTTGAAAAAAAAAAATTTACAGCAATGCCCCCTTTTTTGCTGTTTACATACAGTAGGGTTGGCCTGCCAAACTGACAGCACTTGTCAAGTCTGGACAGAGTCTGGGTGTTAATGTTTTGCCTCCACATACTCTTAATCTCATCCTTCTTAATTTATGGCGTTGTTGGCCGAACTGAAATGGGGGCACCCCTTCCAGGACTGATAAGTGAGATTTCAGTAACGCGTATCTGCCTTGCAGAGGTGTTTCAGCGCAACACAGTGGCTCCGTTCAGACGGCGCATGCGGGAGAGAGACCGCTGGAAGAGATGGCTGTGGGGCTTTCATTAGCGGGCAGCAGAAGGTGGAACGGAATTGAGGGAGAGGGAGCTCGGAGCACCCCCCCCCCACAGGGCTGAATGATTTATTTCCCCCTATTTAACGCGGGACGCGTGTGTCACGTGCAACGCCACATGCGCGCGTTCTGCAGCCACTTTTGCAGAATCCACCAGCTGTGGCGTGAGAACTCGGATTGGCTCCGTCAGCGTCGCTGCAGCATGCATGCAAGCGGTGCAACTCGGCATGCTGGGATACGCGGTCCTGAACATGTCTTGGAGTGTGTAATCCCTTCAGTGCATTAACTGTGGGGAGGGACATGTGGATAAAGCAGTGAGTTATACTGGGTGGCAGCTGCTGCCATGTCCGTGAGTAGGGTATTTGCTGTCCATGGTCCTGCAGCACTCATGTACATAGAGCCATGGCTGCTTATGGCCCTGCAACACGTCTGTACATAGAGCAATGCTGTGTGTGGTCTTGCAGAACTCCTGTACATAGGGTTGTTGTTGCCTACTGTCCTGCAGCACTCCTGTGAATAAGGTCTTTGCTGTCCATAATTCAGCCATACTCTTGTACATAGGGGGTCATTGCTGTCCATGGTCCTGCAGAACTCCTATGCTTAAGTTTGCTGTCCATTGTATCCTGTTGGAAAGCCAGTTGGGTTTGTTGTATTTATGTTTAACAGTGACTTTCACTGGAGAAACACTTCCGTAAAACACATTTTACAGGCACGTACAGCACTTAATGCTTAATAAATCTGATGACTGTGAGTGTGTAAACTGTGAGTGTGTAAATCGGTTTGCATTTGACTCACCATTGGAAATTACCCTTTCCTTTTTAAATGTATATAGGGCATACATATTTGCATGTGCAAGTGTGTGCGCATGCATAATGAAAATGCGCCAGAACAAGTTTGACATTTTGAAAGGCAAATTCAGTTACATTACCTGTTAATGAAAGCAGCCCTTACTGTTAGCATGACCAACCATCCATGGCCAAGTACATGAACCTAGAGAGGCATTATTTTAAGTTTGTATTACAGTAACATTTTGTTTGATTTCTGCCATCATTTATTGTGCCCCAGTAGAGGACAAATGCCACTTCACAATAAATGACTTTACAAGCTTAATTTATTTTTCTCTTCAGCCCGACAGTGTGGTAGACTTAATTATCTGGGGTCATAAATACTGTATCAAAGCCTTTAGCAGCCACTGCTTAAACCTTGTTAATTTCTGGCCCTTCTCCAGTTTTAACTGACCCAAGGTCAGTGTTCCGCCAGCGGCTCCATAGGAGGATGCTTCTTTCTGGCAGACAGGTGAAGGGACTCCAATTCACCGCTCGGATCGCCATCGATCCCTCGACCCCAAAACAGAACAGAAGACAACAAATCACAGCGCAGGTCAATTGGAACAATAACTCAGACCATTAGTGAATTAGTTTTGTTTTGTTTTTTTGTGCGTTTTTTTTTTTTTTTAAGCCCTAAACCAGCACATCGATCTTGGGGTGTACCGCTGATTGGTTCAGGACCGACCCAGACGTTTAATTATCGATCTGGGGCTGCTGGGCCGTGGCTTCTGAAGGTCGGCTCGCTACGTCGGGCCTAAATAAGGGAACGCAAGAAACCGCTGCAAATTAAGTTAGGCCGGCCTCCTCTCTCGCTGAGATCTCGGCAATTGCAAGTGGCAGGCCATTAGTATGCCCGTCCGAAGATAACTGGGAGCAGGGGTATGATAATCTTAATAATTTGGCCCTGGACATTTCTCTGCCCTCCCTCTCTCTCTCTCTCTCTCTCTCTCTGTCTTTTTCTCTTCCTCTCCTCTGACTCTCACGCCTTGGTCCTTGCAGGCTCAGTTCTACACCCCCAGCAGTTAGTCTTGACAAATATTAATGGCGAGAGGAATCCAGGAGAGTGCTACGCTATGGTAGCTGGCAGAGAGAGGCCATTTCCCCCGAAGGTTCAACAGCTCTGCTTTGACCGACACAAATCCAAAGCCGGTGGTACGGCCGGAAGAAAGGAAGCATGCAATTTTTACAAATGGTGCCAGGTTGGAGAGCGCCAAAAAAAAAAAAAAAAAAAAAGCCAGTGAGGGCCGGGTCGTTTATGGTACTTTGCAGTTTGCCACCACCATTGATCTGTCAGCGTATTTTCAGAGTGGTACAAAGCAGTGACAAGCTGAGGCTCAATGCCCAGTCCCAGAGGACTCTGATGTTCTCCTCCAATCAGAAGTTCTCCTCAAAGCAAAGGCCCAAATTTGCACCGAAGGAACTGCAATGCAAAAGGACTCAGAGGCTCAGAGAGTAAGAGATTCAGAGACGTACACAGAGAGCAACGTGAACGTTGTGGAACGGCGCCACGCTCATTATCAACATGAGAAGGGGGGGAAAGAAAAAAGAGGTCGGCCAAATGCGCTGCGTATTTGCTTAGCGGGCGCCCTCATTCCAGGCAATTTACAATACTTGCGATTTTACACCACGCACAGTCAGCAACCCATTTGCACAGCTGCATTTTACTGGAGCAACAAACGTGGCTGCGAAGGAGCTGGCTCAACACTGCTGGGCAGCAGGCTCATGCGTTCAGTACCGTCACCTCTGTTTCCCAGAATCCTCCATTGGCCGAGCAGGGGAAAAAAACAGTCAATTTAAGGGTCCCAAGGTATTTTAGTGTTTATTTGCAGAAAAATGAAGCGAAGCCACTCTCCCTGGTTACTCAAGGACTTATGCTATCTGCTCTCTGCTTCGGTAAACAAATCAACATTCAAAACACATACGCCGGGCCCCAGGGCAATCGTGTGAAAATTGTTTGAGATTTGCAAGAAGAATGCCTTTCACACAGAGGAGGGGAGGGAGAGAGAGGTAGAGAGGGAGAACAAAATCAAGGAGCCAAAATGGGAGTGCGTGTTTGATATGCTGTTTCCTTAAACGTATGCACAGGGTATTCAAATGCACCTGCACTTGCGTGCCTAATTCTTATGGCAGCATTGCGCCATACTGTAGCATCGGATATCTTTTTTTTTTTTTTTCAGTGCTATTAAACCTAAAAAATTCATATTTCACTCAGAGATTTGTTTCATCTCAAGGTAACCAATTCGCTTGACACTACGATGTAATTATACCAGTTCTATACAGGGACCTCCGGGGTGAATTAAGTGGATGTAGGAAACACAATTGTGTGACTGGCAGTGGAGCATTACGGTCATTTGAGCGTTATGCAGGCAAAGGTAATGTACAGTACCAGCTTGCTTATTACCCAGAAACCCCGGTCTGTGTAGCCTTAAGCAGGCTGTGGGCATTTGGATGATGAAATCTGCTTCAGGTCTCACTGCACTCCTATTACCAGTGTGCTGAAGGGAAGACTTGACATCTCTCACTTCTGTTTTTTTTTTTTTTTTTGGAGACTAGGAATGTGGTCACTAGTCAGAATAATGATAGAACATACATTGTGAAGTACTGTGATAGATTTTCCAGATTAACAGCTAAATGTTATTGTTTTGAACTAGGCCCCATTTTTTAAACCATTTAGGCTGAGGCTTACAATTAGGTATTGTTCTTAAATAAGACTAGGATAGAGCCTCCCTTGGGATCAAATATATTGAGCAAACAAATGCTGATGCACTTCGAATGCCTTGTCCTTTGTGGGCACATTGAAGAGAGAAACCAAGCCCTTAGAACACACTAAATACCTGATCAGGGTGGAGGAATCAGTTAATCATCAGGTACATGCACAGGAACAATCAAACAATTATTCCATCAAGGATAAACAACCCTTAATCAGTCTGGACTTAACAACAACACTCTTGCCACAAAGTGATATCATTCCCCTACAGCAAATGTCACTGATTATACTAATGCGTCATGATTTCATATGCAGTTTTATACGTTGCATGGATTTCATACCCCATTTTGTAATCCAGCACTGTTACTTTTTACTGTTGTAGCGCCGGCACAGTTATGTCAGTTTATTCAAGCACTGTTCTAACAGGAGGCGCAGGAAACTGAGCACACAGTACATTGCCCTATCATCATTAGATGTTTTTGTGCTGTAGGGCTTTGAGACAAAAAATCTGAAGCAAAAGACAGAGAGATGGAGGGGGAACAATGTTTCTATAATTTCTATAATTAATATGCCATAAAAGAGTGATCTGGTGCACATTTTTAACTGCAGGGCATGATGGATCTTCAATCTTGACACTTCTCAGAATATCTAAGAACATCTCTTGTAAAATCCTCATACATTTGATAGCATGTAACACAAAATATAATAAGTTATATAATATATAATATGATTTTCACTGTGATGCATATATAATTTGTGCTAGCCTTATTGGCATCCATGGGACAAGGATAAGACAATCATATGGAAGCCATACCCCTCAATATATCTATAAGTTTTCAATATGCGTTATGCAACAAAGTAACACTCCAAATACAGATTTAACATCATTGAGCAGTAATGCACAAAGTGTTGGTCTGAGACACAGTGACTTCAATAAAATGGCTGGTGGCGCTATTGGCTTAAACTTTGACCTGTGACCTCCTCTTCAGGCTGGGGGCGGAAGCAGCCGTGGAGTGCTGTGTGCCCGGGTGCAACAGGTCTAGGGGAGCTGGAGGAGAGCACTTCAAGTTCAGCATTGTCTGGCTGCCTACAAGGATGTCTGAGGCATGATGTCATGTTAAAGGGCAGCCATCTTGATGCTGTGGAGGGAGCTATGAACAGCACTTAGACTGGAGAGCGCTTGCAGTCTGAAGGTTGTGAGAAAGTGAGAAAACCTTTTTTTTTTTTTCCTTTCAAAATCCAGGTGTAACACTGAAGTACCCCTGGAAAAGGACATGCGTAATGCCAGTGGAAGGTTAACGCAAATTCTGGAGGGCAAGGCACAGATCACCCCGGATAAGAGCACTTGCTAAGTGACAGAATATAAATGTAAATGTGTATGTGAGTGGAGGTTCTGACAGGGTAGGTGATTGGAGGTTACTTGGAGGTGGAGGACCTCTCTTGGATGGAGCAGTAGTATTTCTTGACTATGCATGATCTTGAAGCCTGATGTGTAGGGTGTGTGATAGCCTGTACCTGCACCAGTGGTGAATAGGACCTGCTGGATATCTATATATCTAATATCTAGCTCAGTTCTGCAACTTCTGCTCAGTTTGCACAGTCAGGTGATGTTTTTTCTGACACAAAATAAAGTGAAAAAGGGCATACAGGCCCCAATAGGCAATTAAACCTTGATTTTTTTCTGTGCTTTCCCTGCCGACCAGGATTGTTTTTTTTTTTTTAGTTTCCTTACAGCACTGCTAAGGAAAATACTACAGAGCTGCATTAAGGCAGCTTTTTAATGACATTTATCATTAGACATTCTACAATGAATACAATATTCCTGTTTGCATGTACCTGTTCATTAATATTGCAGAGCTTTGGTCCTTTTCTGACAGCGCATACATATGCATGTGCAGCACACAGACACACAGACACAAACACACACACACACACACACACACACACACACACACACACACACACACACACACACACACACATAGACACACACATGCATACACACGTGCATGCTTAGACACGCACACATTAAATTTCATTTCCACCAAGCCTTTATACATGCAAGATAGTGCTTTCATGAATTCCCTCCCCCCCACCTATCAGTTCAATTAGGTAATGCATTCTTATGTTCTGACAGCCGGCCCCAAATTAGTCTGCGCTAATTCTTCTAAAGGGGACTTCATTAAGTGATTTTGTCATGGATTTGTCATCTTCCACAGCATTCTAGGTTAGCAGCACAGCTACCTGCCATGCCAGTTGGCTCCCCCTCTCCGATTTCTGCAAGCTCTGCAGGAAAGCTCCACGGGTCTTAAAAATAGTCAGGGCGAACACATGCAACAGTCGTGCATCCCTCGGCAGCGTACACACACTGCAGTGTGACTAATGCATGCCCAGGTAGACAGAGATGCTGTCAAGATGGAAGGCAACTCTTTAGTTCCGGAATGTTACTGTATCACTGACCTCAGATTTAACTGCATTAAATTAATTATGCTGTTCAAATTCCAGTGGAGACCAGAATTGATCAAGTTGTACCTGCAATCCAAAAAAGATTTTGTTCTATCTGTAATTAAGCTTGGCTTTCATAAATGATGATACTTCAGGCTTATGCATTTGGCTTCCAGTTAAAGCGGTAAGATTCACTGCTGTGCTGGGAAAGAAGACCCTCAGGGCCACTTAATGGAAGCAGATTACATCTGCAATCACCGATTGATCTGAGCCAATCGAAGTTCTCTGCTCTCCACAGCAAAACGCTTTGATTGGTTGAGATCAATGAGGCATTGATAGTACACGACAGAGTCAGAGATTGGTGGATTTGGTGGGATGTCCGATCCTCTGACTGGTTAGTTCGTTCAATCAGACCATGCCACAAACACCATCTACTCTTTATTCACCCTCTGGAATAATGGGTTCCTTTTAGTTGCTTTTAATTAGCAAAGAACCACTATGTTTCACTTCACAATTGCAGTTTACAATTACCAGACAGATATACTTGCTTTCAGCTGGATTGTTAGTTAGCTCGATGTTGTTATTATATTCTTGTCCAATCAGAGGCAACTGCAAAGAGAATTTCAATTTGCTGAAATCAAATGAGATTGTAAATGTGCCACTTCTGTGAATCTTCCATGAATCTATGCAGTTGTAAGATATGCAGTTGTATACCTAAATCATATAAAATATTGAACAATTATATAATGGATGTTAGTCAATATGTACAACTAAATATATAAGTAGAGCAATACTGTACACTGTAAAATATAATGTAATTATTTTTTTGCAGCACATGAAGTTTATTTTGACATACAATGTATCAAAAATATTTTCCTCCTAATGTGTTCTATTTGCTATTTAGCCGTATATTTACTTTAATTGCTTTTTATGAGGGTTTCCCTGCATAATGCAACATTAGGCCCATTTATTTTCCCTGTCTCTGGCAAAACTTGCCATTGTTTGATGAAGCATGAAAAAGACTGAATTTCTGCAGACAGTAGCACTAATTTAATGGTGCAGCGCTGGGCCCACGAAGCCAGAGGCCAAAGTTCTTAAATGCAATTACAAATGAAAATGACTCCCTTATCAGTAAGTATAGATAGAACTCCTCTGGCAACAATATACTAATGTACTGTATAACACAGTGTAAATGTATCATGCGTTAATGTGCTCTGTGAAATGATCATTATATTTGGTTGCGTTTGGTATTGGGCAGCTGGGTCCCTTGATAGCGGTCTTATTTTTTTTACAGAGCTTGGGAAAGGATTGTGTTCTAGTGCCGTTTATGACAGTCTAGTAGAAGAGTATGAATGGTGGGAATGCATTGTTTGGCTATGCCACATACGTAGCTGAGCTTGCAAAGAGTTTTGGAGAACTGTGATCTAAATGTATATACAGATCCATAAATAGTATGTATAGAGTACTTGCAGTCCACGATTGTGAGGTAATATGGAATGCAGGGCAAGTTCCGGAAGGGAATCTCACCCAAAATTTTGGCTCTCAGCTAACAGCAATGATGATTGGTTGAAATCACTCAGGGAGGCAGCTGAGTAATTGAGAAAGGTTTCATTAACTTTCGATTCTAAATCAGAGCAGCGCCCCCCAGACAAACTGAGCATAAAGTAACATTACGAACACCTTGTTTGCAGAAACTGGAGACTTAGCAGAGGAACACTAGAAGACCTTGCCAAGCAGGAAGTATTTTGAAAGTGGAAAGCATCTGAAATTGGGGACGCTTCATCATCACCATAAGTCACTACAGTCTGAAGGAGGATTTAGTTCAGGATTTCGCCTCATATTGCAACCTTGTTTCATTTGTGGATTGTGAGTATCTGATACGTACATAAAAGATTACAAATGAACTATATATCAGACCGAATTCTCCTTTAAAGAAACCTACTTGTAGACACAGAAGATTAGAATGCTCAGCTACAGCAATCAGGAATCTCAGTTGCTCAGGTCTTTACAAGCTAATCACAGTGAATATTCTCATCCCTCATTCTACTGTTCTAGAGCCAACGTTGCAGTATCACAGATGTGTGTTTATGTACTGGTTAGGTGCGCTATGATCAATGTTTTTTGCTATTCTTTAATTCACAGTTTCTTTTCTCTCCAATTCACTCGGCTGATTAATGAGCATGTGTACTGATGGAAAAGCTGCATACTGATAGGCCTATTTCCTCATCTGCTGACTAGCTTGCAAACTGTGCAATTTTAGTGGTCCATAAAACAGGAAATAATGTGCTAGCTACTGTAGCTAGTTATTTCTCACTGTGCTTACAGGGCTTTGTGGATACAGTGAAAACAATACTTACTGCAGGGAGCATGACAAGTGTTAAAGTTGCGTACCATGAACTATTAAAGGGATAAGTCATACCAGAATTAAGCTGTTTTAATAATTAGGACTTTGCATTACATTTTATTGGGTAAGGTACATAGTGTAACAAAAGCTAATATTAAAACTGTTTTGAAAACACTGGTGGAGATAAGACCTTTTAGCTTAGCTGTGAACTGTGAAATTAAATTTATCTTGATTTCCACCTTCACCTTTTAAATAAGCATTTCCACAGTTTTTTTTCTGCATTTGAATTAATGTGATATGTTGAGCTGCCCATGTATAATGATGTAATTCACTGTGACTTTAATTGTGCATCACACGCATGCTGTCTAATCCTTCCAGCCTTGTGAATATCCACTTTATCGAGCCCTTTCGCATGGCAGCTATATTTGATCCCAATCTTGAGCTGCTAGTGTATGTGTCATAATTCTTGGGAAACCTTAATTGTGCAATACGTGCATGGCATCTATCTGTTCCAGCCATGTGAATAGCCTTATAGTTATAAATACACTGTGCATAGTGGTTAGATTTTATTCTGCCATTAATCTAAAGTGAACCTCTCCCGGTGTTGTTTACGTGTTGTGTTCCTTTCCCAAGAAACGAACAGTGACCTCTTGCGCGGACAGCTCGTTGTGCATTTTATCATAAACCAGGCTCTTAACCTTGTCTGAACTTATCACAGCACCAATTAGTTTTGAAAAGGAGAAGGCTGCAGAGCCCGGTCCTCCTTCATTTTCATCTGCAAAAGGGCAGCACTCCTCGTTAGTGTGGAAAGCTGCAGTCTGGGTGGAGTAACTCTGCCAGGTTACGGGGACTGAAGAACAGCAACAACACACACACAAAAAAATTGCCTGCGCGGTATCATGTAAAACCTGCCTTACAGCTACGGCGTCTCGTTAGTCTCTGTCAAAACAGTCAGCTAATTTTACACTGAGTTTCCTGTTTGTTTTTTTGTTTTTTTTTTTTTTTTACTTGCTCTTGCTCTGGGGTTGTTCCAGCATGCTGAGCTGTGTGTTGTCTCTCTGTCTCCCCCTGCAGGTCTCCACAGAATGGAGCGAGAATGAACAGAGAGCGGCTGAAAGAAAAGCATGAACTGGAGGGTCATTGAGGTCACCTGCTTCCTGTTTATATGGGACCATATAACAGTTCAGTCTTCCCGCCAGGATCCGTCCGTTGCCGAGCACCATGTCTCCAAGCAATTTGATTGGCTCATCTCTGACCGCGGACCTTTCCACCACTCACGGAGTTACCTCTCCTTTGTGGAAAGATACCGCCAAGGATTTACGACCAGATATAAGATCTATAGGTAAATATCTTTCCAGCACACATTTGTTTTTGAAGCAGTGTGTCGTAATTGTAGCAAACAGTGGGTAACCCACCCCTAAGCGGGCATATTCCTGGTTCTGCTCATGGACGATTCTAACTAAACGCACTGAACCTTTGCTTTGAATCTTTGCTGTACCGTTGGTTTGATCAGATTGGTATTGAAGAGATCATTTCCCTTCTGTGTGATGATGTATTTAACATACAGTAGCATGTTGACCTATTATTCTCTATGACATCAGTTCTTTGCTTTTTCTTGGTCTTTGTTTTTGACACTAGAAAAGATGAGAAAGAAAACAAGCAAGAGTTAAATGCATTGACTTTGAAAGTTATTGATAGCTGTCGGGTGAGGAGGCAGGGTCTTTAAAAAAAAGACTGTTGAGTTGAAAAGAGCCATTACAGGAATCATTAAGCAGCTGACTGATCCAGTGTGTCTAGGGTCCATCCCCACTCTATTTAGGACTGAACCATAGCCTTACCTCATACTCATGTGTAACCGACAGATAAGACGTTCCAACCTGTCTTCTTTCCCAGTCCTCTTCATATTCATCAGACACTCAGAGTCTATTACAGTATTTTACATAATTTAATTGCTCTGAAGATGTCCATATTCAGGGTGGAATTACTTAGCAGTACATCTAAAACCTCACATGGCCAACATTAGCCATTACCTTTACAAAAAGAAACTGTTAACATTCAACATTAGAAGTATTTTTAGATGTTCCAAATACACTGTGCATTTTACAAAACACAATAACCATTTCCACTGATAGACTGACACATTGTTTGTCTTGACAATATTGTGAAAGTGCATATGTTTAAAAATACTCTGTATAAATATCGATATATATGTGTGCACACACATGCAAACAGACCAATCAAGAAAGATAATTTTTGCTTTTAGAAAGTCTGTTTACATACAACAAAATGTAACATGAATTTCATTCCTGCCCTATCCTTACTGTCAAACAATGTACCACAGCTACTCAGGAAACCAGCGAATCAGGTCTCTGATTCCTGCAACAGAAACCCTCTGAGTATTCATCTACTGGTGGCTAGCGGCTGGCCTCTAGCCGAGTGTAGGAGGTTCATGGGTTTAAAGATAGATCACGAAATAAATGTAACAGACACGTTTATGTAAACAGTCTAAAGACATTGCGGTGTGAATCGTGATTGGTCCGTCAGATAGCAGTGTTAACAGGATCCACAGCTGCTGTGTAAGTGTGATAGATGTCTCTGCCAGACAAACCCTGTTATAACTGTTAAAACTCTTCAGTGGCAAAACGGATCTGACGGGTGGCAGTCTTTTTTTACATTATTCACTCAACTTTCTGCTAATGCAGCTGAAACATTAGAGGCTTGTTTTGTACAATTTGTGGCTGCAACTGAATATTTTATTAATTTAGGGAATCGCCTACAATGAAACATTGCATTTGGCAGTCAGGATACTGTTGGTTCTTTGATGTGAAATCTAGATTGTTTCTTGGTTTGGAGGTTGATTTCAAAAGATACACGATTAACCACAAATTGAAGACTGGAAAACCCCAGAATTCAATTAATACTAGCTAATATAGTCTTGTATATGATCAAATATGATAGCCTTTAATAACGTGATCAAATCCTCCCCACCCATAAAAAAAAAATTAAAAATCATTACCATTGTAAAACAATTTGCCGTTATCCTTCCCATTGTAAACCCATTGAAATGAGAGCAATACAAATGAGGAAATATTAAAAATACAGTATGTAACATAACAGACAGGGCTGATAACTGAATGCATTTAAACATACCAATACAAACAGTGTTTAAAACAAATATGTTTAGTTGCCGACTCCTGTTATCTCACTTACAGTGAGTCTTGTGTAAGGCACAAGCATCCATCCATTCATCCTCTATCCATCCATCATTTACCTGCTGGCTGACTTTCTCCTTAACTTTAAGCCAGTGTCACTTTTGCTCATTTTTTCTTCATTTCAGGATCGGTCAAATGTGTGAAAGGAAAGGGTCAAAGAAGATTAGATTGTTAAAAATCGATGATTCGGGCTGAGTGCATAGTGGCCTCCAGTATCTCCAGCTGCTCACCGACCGCGTCTCTGTCCTTCTGTTTTAAGATCATGTCATTTTGTGAAGTCATCTGACTTTATGTTTCTCTCTCCTTTTCTCACCCCTGCTCATTCCTTGTAGAAAACAAAACCTAACTTTCCTTGCCGGATCAAGCGAATCGCAGTAACCCGTGGCAACGAGGAACCTGCTAAATGGCCCAGTGGTTGGCACCCTACCTTTTCTGATGAATGGTCTTTTGTGTGTTTGAGAGCGCGAACTAAATTCTCAAATCTCGCACGTACCTGATGGACAAGGCAAGCGGGCTATTGTGATCTCTGGATGTTGCGATCCGCTCACTCTCATGCAGACACGAATGCAAAGCAGTGTTCCCTTTTTGTTCCGGTCTGCCGTGGTTTTGTGATGAGCTGCTGCAAAGAACATGCTGTTGTAATGATGAATATATCTTGTAAGTTACGCCGTGACAGAAGTCTACTGTCAAGGCCTAAAACAGAAAGTGTTGCCGCGTGCATTACGTATGTATAGCGTCTGTGCCGGTTGTGATCTCACTCGAGTAACAGGAAGGCAGTCAATAGCAGGAAATAGTCAACGTGCGAGTGTGGCATCAATTTCATTCATTTTCCATAAGATCATAATGTATATCCCTCAAAATCCCCGCATCTGGTCAAACAGACTGAAGATCACTGAGCAGTGTTCATGCACTGGATGGAGAAGGAAATGGATACCCGTGACACCAGTAACTGCTGGCACTTTTACAACCGCCTGTCAAAACTCCATTGTGAGGTATCAGTGCTAATTGACAGCTAAACTGGTTCATTTCAATGGACAGATACAGCTGCCTGAATGATACTGTCTAAAGAGGAGGAATTGTGATGTGTTTGCTTGAGACTTTAAACCAGCAGACATGTACTAGACTTTGTCACTGCTGGATGCTCAGTTCACCAGAAGACTGCCTCTGGTGTGTTTTTTTGCGCACAGCTTTGCTTCTCGCAAAACACAAAGCAATTTCAAAGTGAGACGAGGGTAGTTCTATGACAGAAACAAGGGAACATAAAACTCAGGGAGAATGCTTGTTTGGATTTGGCAAGTGTTTATGTGTCAGACATATAAGAACTGCCATCTTAGTGTCTGCTTGGTACAAAAAGCTAAATACCTTCCATAGGGATCCATGTTCGGATGCAATATATGATGTATAGTTATATAAACTCTTTTATTATCCAAAAAGATCTGATTACATATACATATGTTACTGATAAATGTTATGCAAACTACAGTATGATCTTTTTGTCAGAAAACAAATATGTGATGATATGGTAAGCTCTCTTCCAATGGTGCATCAATACCAACGATCAACTGTAGCTCATATATTGTTCTGACACGCAGTAACTTATTAACTTATTCTATCCATACTGAAAGACAGGAGCAGTCAGCACAAAATTCAACAGATTATCCCTTTAATTTCCCACTTTTTACTCTGTTAATCTCCCACACAATTGGCCGTCAGGATACTACAAATGGCCAACTGGGAGCTCTCCTTCCTCTCTGAGCTGAAAGGTTTTCATTCTTCTCATTCCCCTTTTCTGCAGCTCTTTGCCACAAGACCTTGGCAAGATGGGCTATTTTTGTTCATTGATACCTGTTATTAATTACGCCAATGGAAAAGGAAGCACCTTCTCCCTCTGTCTCTCTCTCTCTTCTGCAGTACTTACTTATATACTGTCTCTGTATTTCTCTCTCTCTCTCTTCCCCACTACCTCTGTTGCCTTCCACTGGTTCCCAGACTCAGTGGATATTTTGTGTTTAACTTTCAACTTTTAAGCAAAACATTTCCATATCGTTGAGACGGCAGACAGCTATGTGGCCTGTGCAGGCCGGTGTTTCAGACGGACAGCTTTTGAATAACATCTGTCATCACATCCACTAGCACTGTGCTGGAGTCCCTCGTGTCTGGGGCATGGCGTGGGCGCTTATATTGTTTACAAAAGACGGGTTTGCATCATGCGTCTTCTGCTAACACATCATTCAGACTGAAATTCAAAGGCCACAAAGGCCCGTTCCCATAGCTTCTCGGGCTGAGGCAAACATTAAATTCAGCCATCAACATGACGATCACCTTTGCTCGTGACAGGGCAATTAAAGCTCGTCTCAGTGTGGAGTAAAATTCATAGCATTTCTCGTTAAAAATTAAAGGGAAAAAGCTGCAATCACATCTGTCAGGCGTCTGCGAAAGCGCCTGACAGACTACCCCCCAAATCAACCGTCAAGGGGGCCCCACAAAGAGCCCGCAATGGATGACAACTTTCCACTCTTTCAGCTTCTCATGGGATCTGTAGGCCCGTTCCCTTCCTTTGGAAGTGGCTGTCTGTCAGCTTCATCCTCTTGTTCAAGCGTTTTGCGCCGGCACCTGTCATCGATGAAGTCCTCCTGAATCCATCCAACTTTGTAAATACGTTTAACCTAACAAATTAAGCCTTGCCGGGTTACTGTCCCATGGGACCACACTCAGTCTACTCACAATGCACCTTATATTTAGCATAAATTTAGAATTTAAGAAACTTCATTTTTAATTTAGTTCCTCACACATCATGAATTTGCCCCTCCTCACCCAACAGAAGATGAATGCTTCAAAGTATATGGTACTTGAGAGATGCTATATAGACACAGCCACTCCCAAAATAAAACATATCTCAATGCCAGTAAACAACTTAACAAATGTTGGATGATGACAATACAGAAAATACAGTTTTTTAATAATTGCATAATCAGTGATTGATGTTCAACTATTTAAAGAATTAAAAAAATGGAAACCTGAAACTGAAGTCTTGAATTTGAATACTCACTACTGATAGTGAGCAATTGAAAGATCTAAAACCAAACACAACAGCAAAAATAGGGTACAGATGTTCAATGCTAATTTAACCCAACACCTCTCTAGCTCTTGCACATAGCAGTTAATGGCTGGTTGAGAATAAAACATGAACTTACTATTCATACAGGAGTTTAACGTTAAATGTTGAATGCTGCTCTGTGCCTTTACACAGTTAAAAGAACATGAGGCACGCTATATCAATGCGATTTTTCCCCCTTGTGATAAAGACCTCACAGTGAAATCTCCCATCTGCACTTTCCCCCCTCTCAGCTATTCCAACAACAACAAGAAAAAAAAGCCTGACGACAGCGACGGGTAAACAGTGCCGAAAATTTCCCAGAGGGCCGTAATGTCTGTGTAATTTAGAGACTGGCAGGTTGAATCAGATTAGCGGGGGGAAACAAAACATCCCTTAGCCCTTATCAACCGGAGAGATTACAGGTAGTGTAATGCTCTCTGCGTCCAACCCGATCGAGGTCTTTAATAAGTACAACCCCATTGTCCAGCCAAACTTGAGCACAATCTCATTAAAATAAAGAAAAGCTAAACCAAGTAATGTGTTGTTTACGGGGGTAGCCGTATGTCTGCCTTGTTGATTCTAAGGCTACCCCGGGTTATGCGAGGTCTCTGTTCCTCTTTAAGTGAAACATCTGTGAAAGTGTGTGCGTGATGTGAGGGTTAAAAAGAAATAACACGATTGAACAAATTATATGCAACAAATTATATCTAACAGATACTTCCATAATCAGTCGGGCCCTTGAGAGCTCGATTGCGGATGAACGTGGGCAGAAATTCGTGCGACGTGAGAGGGTGAACGGCCTGTTTTGTAATCACTCTCGCGCAAGACTGATGCTCTGTTTCAGGGTCGGCCATGTTTATGATGATGCGTGGATTTTTTTTGTAGTCATTGTTCTCGAGCCCTATCTCCCACTCTTGTGCGGTCGGAGGGGAGGAAAAAAAATCCAATATAAATGCAAATCCATTCATTAATGCGTTTTTAAAGACTGAATAAGCATTTTACTGTAATCAAACAGAGAAGGAGGACATTATTTGGAATGAAAATATTTATGAAATCGTTTTTGGCGTGATCCTCGACGACCGGGGATTGTGTGAGGAGCTGTGGGGACCTCAGTGTTGAAGGCTCTACACAGTCCTTTTGTATGGAGATTTATTGCAATCTGAAACTCTGTGCTGGCTCAGACTTGATAGGGTTTTACAAAGATGTAAAGAACAATTCTGGGGTGGCTGCCTCCCTTTCTCCCTTTGTACAATGAGAGCCTTTGAACGCGTATCCTTTGACGACAGTGTTCATAATTCTGTTGCGCCGAGCGATCTTCCACACCGTGGACACCGTATTCTTGTGTGCTTACCACGCAAGCATAATTGTTTTTGAAAACCTCAAACAGCAGAGCAAACCACGGTACTCAAACTGTTCTTTACTGCTCGCTGTGTAAGTAAACGTGGGTCCTAATTTTGCTGACACAGAGGCAACTGCACACAGTATTGACACCAATGTGAAATATGCTGTTGAGGCAAGAAGACAAGATGTTGTTAACCATGACACAGATTTCAACAGCAAGAGCACTGCCTCCCTGCCAGACGTCCTGGTAGCCATCCTATACATTTTGGCTCTTCACAGTTTGGCTCTTCCCATCTTGTTGTTATTTGTTGTTAGCACAATAAATATCTACCTTTTGGGAGCATAAACTATATGTGGGTTCCATTTAATCTATTCTTGACTTCATAGGCACTGGTGGCATTAAGATGTGGGTGCTTGTTCTGCCTTATCCTCATATTACAGATTTGGCAAATTACAACCAGAGGTTTATATTTTTATGCTATATAATGCAGTTACAGTTTTATGTATCACAGTGTAACAAATATTTTTGAACTGTACTTATCAATGTACTTCAAAATTGACTCTCTCTCTGAGTTCACTAACTTTCAATTACATGAAGTCTCTGCTTAAGTATCACTTGACATAGGTACACTCAGCCCCCTTAAACTGTAAAAATACATATTAAATATTAAAAATGTATATTCAATACCTAGAGTACATGGAAGCAGTCATTTACTGTATATACAAGATTGGTATGAAAATGGTGCACTATGAAGTTACTATGTAGCAGCAAAAGGCTGGTATGGGATACGTATTTAGACATTGGGCTCAAAACTAAAATTTGAGTTACATGTAATCTGAGTAACAGAGAAACTTCCAGACCGTAACCCATAAATAACTGTGGGACCATCTGTATACAGCATCACTTGTCTATGCAGCTTTTAGCTGTTATGTAACCTGCACTGAGTTCTATAGCAGTATTTTTGTGACATGGGTCCTTTCCAGAGCCTTGGCAGTGTTTTGAGATGAGCCTTATTCACAGTTTGCTGGCAGTTCTTAGTCTTATAGTTCTTCTTTTACCACTGCGTCATGTTTTGCATCACTTACTGTATAGCTAGCTAATATGTTCCATATAAATATAATATCAGAAAAATAGGTATAAATGAAAAAAAAATGTGGAGTTTTCATTGTTTTAAGGGAATGGAGACGAATAATGCTGCAAACCTGTTTCAGAAGGCTGTGACATTTGTTTCACCGCTTCTCTTGGTTTAGCTGGGCTCTGTTATGCATCAGGGATAAAGCCTGACCAGAACCACATGAATGGACTGGCTCTGTAAGGCTGGCTGTTCCCTGTGAGTGCCCTATACACACCTGTGTCTCTTCAGTTAGTGGTCTATTAGAATTTAGCCAGCCTCGGCACAGATGTTGTGCAGGCCACATGTTGTCCGCGTTGGCCTGTGGGGTGACCTGTTTTCTTAAGGCTTGGAGGGAATCACAGCAACATGCATAGACTCGTAATGTGAATCCCAGTAACATTTGTTTGCAACATATGCAAATTACGGACCTAAATAATTTTGCATTGCTTCATCAGCTTAATCAGCCCAACTCTAATTAATTTATGAAAATGACCTGATTGTGAATTAGCATGCGGCTGCTGTGTGGCTTCTGATTTGCATGGAGTTAATCCTCTTTGCTCAAGTCCATGTTCAGTGGATGCTGTCAAGCTTGAATTTGGGCCTCATCTCCATGTTTTCTTGGACCCACTTTCGATTCTCTTTCCTTGCGGGTTGTATGGCACTTTTCATATGCTAAAATTTCTGGCTACGCTACATTATGTCGACCTGATATCAGTTCAGTGATTCTGTAATTACTGTAGGAAGTAGTATGCAGTAGTACATAGCACACAGCATGGAGTGAAGTTGTGAGGTTTTTATAAAATGCCTCCCCCACCCCTTTCTTTTCCTAGCTCCAACCTCAGCTCTACCCCTCCCTTTGAGTCAAACCCTTAACCTCACCCAAACCCTAAAAAACCCATAAATGTAATTGCACAACATCTGTGCAATGTGAAGTTGCACAGCACTCAGTTGCACTTAAATGGCAAATACAGTGCTAACTATACTGTAGTAATAAAGCTAAAAGCCAGCTTCATATATGCATACAGTTTGACTACATTTCCTATAGAGAATTCTCTGTATGAAACAGTATACCCAAATTCTAAACTGAACCTCTTAATATACTCACTTATATTTGATATATTTGAATTTGGCTTGATATGTTAAATATTCATTTGATGTATTAACGTTCTCTAAGAGGGCGAGCTTTGAGCTCTGAGACCGGTAAGGAGGCAATCTTTTGTTAGACTGCATTAGAGCTGAATGGGGTTTTGTGGGACGTTCTTTGTTTCAAGAGCAGGGCCTCGTTTGGATGAGCTCTGCGGATTTGTGACAAGGAGAGCGACAGGCGAAGGGGGAATGTTTTATTTAGGGGGCGGCCCCAGTGTGCTCTCGGCAGGAGTTGGAGGGATGGGGGGGTGGCGGGGTGGGGGGGACTGCGGCAGTGGAAGGAACTGGCAGGCAGGCAGGCGAAAGGACGGGATTGAGGCCGGGGGAGGTGGGGGAGGAAAGGTCAGACTCAAGGTGAGCAGGAATATATTACGAAAACAATGTCCCTCGAGGCTCTTTTCTGCCACAGTGGCCATGGTTTCAAACTGCGAGAGGCACATGTGTCAGGCCTGCAATCGTGGCTGTCCCCCCTCGCCCCCCCTTGCCCCCAGGTACACGACCTGCTGGCTCAGGAGGGGGCTGACCTTTCACCTGGCTACCCTGTGTCCCAGGGCACTCCGGCTAGGTGTTTCTGCTTGACGTATCCGATTAAAAATGGGTTACCTTTCCGGCGGCTCGGAGGAAAGGCAGGCAAATCACGGAGTAGAGCCGGAGAGGAAATTATGTCACACCCTTCTCAATCCTCCGATAATCACCCCCCCTCCCCGATCGCCCCACCCTCCCCCCCCCCCACTAAGGGATTAGTTAATTACTGCAGGGAAGAGCTGGTAATTAGTTGAGAATTAGAGCTGGAAAGAGTGTCAGGGTTAAGCACTGACTGATTTTACTGTGTGGGAAGGCGCTCTCGTCCCTCAAGACTTTCTGACGTTACCCTGGAGCAGAGAACACTTTGTGATACAGAGGTTGAAGAGGTTAGCTAACGCCGGCAGACCATGGCTCACTTCACCGCCACATTTTGATTTAATCACTCTCTTATTCTAAGAGACTAAAATGCCTTTGAGATTCAGCAAGAATTTAGTCAGGCAATCCTCATTAGTTGTAGTCCAAAAAAAAAAGCAATGACTAGTTTTAATCCAGTAAATTGGCACTGTTTAAGTCACATTTTAGTCATGGAAATTTCATTCAGTCAAAATGTGTCAAGCAGTACAGTCAAATTATATTTTAAACCCCGCTCACAAAGGAAATGAAGGTCAGAGTTTCTCAGACTTACATCAGTTCTAATTTTAAGGTATTTTAATTCATTAAGTTCATTAAGTTCTTAATTAAATTGAGGAAATCATATTATTCCACCATCATGTACAATGCTATAACTATACCACATTAAAACTGGGAAATGCGGTCAAACTCAAAGGAGAAAGGCTAAGATGCCAGAAAAAAAAAGCCTTAAGTGTAGGAGGAGACTAACGCAGTCGGGGGTTCACTTCACCCCATCCAAGCTCTTCGTGAGTGTTTATGTAAATTCAGACCAGCATTGTTGTATTTACATCTTAATCAAACCTGCACACGCCTGGGTAATCAAGCCTCTTTCACACAATTTCCCATGCGTCAAAGGAAGTGCGCGTGTGGAAATTAGCATGTGAAATTGTGCGGCACGCGAGCCTGTTCAAGTGGGGTGGAGAGCACAGGATTTTGCAGAGGAAGGGACAGTTGTTTTCTTCGCGGGAAGCCCTCCGAATGTCCGTGAGAGGAAACTCTCATATACAGCTCGCTCATCCATCACAGGGAGAGACACTGGAAACGGGCAGACGCTCCCACCACGGTCGCAAACCGACAATCATATGTTGGCCCTGTATGACGCTTCGCATGGCGGAACCATGGGGGTTCTCTCTGCCCTCCCAACAGCTGGTCCAGAATCAGTTTACCCAACCCTTACTTTAACTGTGAACGGCACCTGCCGAAGCAATCGAAACACGTCCACGATCAGCGCTTAGGGTTATAAACTATCTGCACTGGTATCAGCTGGTAAACAAACTGGTGCAAAGTCACTACCTTGATCAGATCCAATTTAGAATCTTATTTGTATGGAATCTAAACATCTAAGCCCCAAGTTTATAGACATATAATACAGAATATTCTTGAAATGCAGTTGAGCCTAATGCCTGAGACAACAGTCAAGTGGGGATAAAAAAAGTCATCCCTCTCTGTATCACATAGAAACATATATTAGTGGTGGTGGCAATAGTATAGGTAGCACAGTGGGAGGTTAGGTGGTCACATGATGTTTTGTTTAGACTGAACCAACCCCTTAGTCTGATTTTATTTTTGATTGGTTCCAACTGGTCAGTCACCTAGAGCTGTTTGTAGCATCACTCATTTGGGGGGGGGGTAGAGCCTCAGTCTCCCATCAGAGCAGAAATAATGTCACCATCTGAGACGGGGAAATGACACGATGACACAGCACTGCTCTCTGTCAGTACCCTTCTGCTGTCCCGGCTGCCAGGCCCGGTGCCACCCTCCCGGGCAGATGGGCTCTGTGGGCGCGGTGCCCTTTGCATTTCATCTCTCTGAGATTTTACAGTTAAACAGATGAGATGCGCGGTGTCAAAGCGTCAACGCCGCTGTTAACCCTGTGATGCCCGCTCAGAAACAGACACTATTAAAGTGTGAAATAAAATTAAAAAAAATACATGTTTCAGTGGTGGTTAGGTTGAATCATAGAATTAAATTTAACATGTATATAATAGGGAAATACAGGATTCGGAGTTCAGTTTTTGCTGCTATTATCATCATTATTGATATATTTATTTTGTTCTGAATGTAACAAAATAAATGAACAAATATATAAATCTATCTGGGGTAAGCTTCTTTGGGTCTGTTTCAATTCATGTACAGTGTTTATTTTTTCAATTCACCATTTGATAAACCTAAAACATTTTTGTTGGATAAACAATAGGATGCTCTTTAGTTTAGTGATGCTGAGTACGGGTCAGAGTACAAACTGAGGTCGATCACATGGGACAGGTGAGGACCTCTCCGTCATTAGGGCTGGGCACAAATGGACCCAGGTGGAATGATTTGAAACACAGAATAAGTTCTTGTCACACACAAATAATGACCTTCCTTGATAAGCTGCTTTCACTCAAAAATATACAGACAGACCCCGTTTCCATAGAGACTAAGAATTCTCTTTCTTTGCTGGTTTGCTTTGAGAGTCTTGCGCTGAGCAGTGACCTTGTGTTCAAGCTCATATGAAAAGTTCGAACGATTCAGGGTCTTCACAAGTTTATTTGCTCGAGTTGTTCAATCGCTAATTAAATTTCTGCAAGAGACTTCTTGTTTGAATTATCATGGATTTGAGCGTAGAAAATACACTTTGAAAAACGTGGATATTATGCCCAATGCACAATTACATTTGCAAGATCTATTTTCAGATTTGTTCTGTGGAATGTCATAGACATGGTCAAATAATATATGGCCTCATATTAATTTTGAATTTATGGTACCGCGGACATAATGGCCATATATGCCATGGGAATAAATATTTAAACCACATTAAAAGTTTCTGAATTATTCATGACCTTCTCTCACATTGTTCTGAAGCTGACCGTGAGCCCTGACCACAAGCTACAGTTTCGAAAGAAAGCACTAGCCAAATCTTGACACCGATCTTAACCTTACACCTGAACTAAAAAGAACAACATTGGCAGTCATAATTCTAATTATAGCAAATATAGTATTCTTAACCAAACTAAGAGAATACTGAATCCAAATCCATTGGTTTAAATCTAAATGTTTGAAGTCAAAGCAAGAAAACATGTAATAATTGCTTTAATTTTTAAATTCTATTGTAAGGACAAAGTACCACAGGTGCTAGACTCAATGCTTCCTTTAGTTTATTTGCCTCTGTGTCATGGGAAAGAAATTTATGTTAAAATATAAAAATCGCACCACTACTTTCAGGAGTGTCAAAGTATACTGCATATATCTGAGGACCTGTAAGTAATGGGCTCTTTCCTCTATGACTTTTTATGCTACTATTTTAGAATATATTGTCAAATGACATATACTTCAGAAAAATATCCTCTGGTATATTCAAAAATTGCACAAATGAAGGCTTGACATTTTGACATATATTAGAATATATATTCCTCACATTTTGGGTTTTTAATTTCATATTTTACCATACACCTGGCAGTTCCTGAAAATGAGATGCATTGATTTCTGAGCGGGCAAAAAGCTTTGGGATTTATGAATCATTCTGTAGTGCGTTTAAAGGCCTCGGCGGTCCGGAATCACCCGGGAATTCAATTGTATCTCTGGCTGCTTGATTTATGACTTTGCTTTAGCTGCGCGATGATTGCGAGACCCCAGATTGTGGGGCGTTTTGCTCATGCGCCGGAGCTGGGGAGCAGGGCTGAAGGGAGAGCAAGGCTGCGGGGGGATGTAAGCACAAAGGAGTGCAGTGGGTCAGCAGCAGCCACGGTCAGCTTTAAAGGCACTCACTGCAGGGGCTCTGCAGTTACAGGTCTGCACTTCCCTGCTGGGGAAACGCAGTCTGTTCTGTGTGTGTGCGGGTGTACACGTGCGTGTGTGTGTGTGTGTGTGTGTGTGTGTGTGTGTGTGTGTGTGTGTTTGTGTATACACGTGTGTGTGTGTTTGTCTGTGTGTGTGTATACACGTGTGTGTGTGTGTGTGTGTGTGTGAGAGTGTGTGTCTGTATGCACGTGAGTGTGTGTGTGCATGCATATGTGTATGTGTCTGTGTGTGTCTGTGTTTGTGTGTACAAGCATGTGTGCATTGTGCATGTATGCCTGAATGCATGCAGGCATACATGCAAATGCATGTGTGCAAATGCGTGTGTGTGCATGTTTGTGCACATGTTTGTTTGTGTGTGTGTGTGTGTGTGAGTACTAGTATTTTTGAGTTCCACTTGTATTGAAACCTAATCAAATGCTTAATCTACATAAGATTTATTATGAAAAGCAACAACACTGCTGAATTTATCCCTTGATATGACAAGTGCCACATACTGATTACCGTTTTTGCTGGTGTTTTTGTCAGCCCTGACAGTAGTATTCAGGCTCAGAACTGTCTCTAAGCTCCAGCACTGACCAAACAACATGCAAGCCCAGTCCCTTTTTAAATTCATTCAGTATATCAGGGGATGTAAGCAGCAGGTGATAGGCAGAAGATAGATCAGTGAGCACTATCCTCACAACAAAGGTTTTATGTCCTTAGAGATGGCAGTATTTGGTTCACAGCAAACCAGATGAGGTTGCTTCAGCATAGCCAAAAAAGCTGAAAGCAAACACATTCCTAGGAACAGCAATAAGTAAGTCAGTATTACTTTTTTGCCTGAATTAGGTTACATTTTGCATTATTCTTCTGGAAAGTAATAGATGTTTTGTAGGTCATGACCAAAATGAATCCAGCTTTATAGTTCTCTGGTCTCTTGATCTGAGAATACTGTCCATTTAATAGGGTGAGAAATGAAATGTGGAAAAAATAAACAAAATACCATGGGAATACAGTTCACAGATCTCAAATGAAATACTTTACTTACTGTCTGAAGTAAAAAGAAAAGAGTACAAGCATTCATTATCACAAAAAAGATTCATATTCTTTTCTTTTAATTTCTGAAATGTTACAGGAAATAATCAGCATTATCTTACTAAGTGTTGACACATTTTCATTTCCTGCTTGGGGAATATTGAGCACTGTTATTAATATCAAACATCAATTGGACTCCTGCGAGGTGAGGGGCCTTTTGTTCTAAAGGCACTCTGGTGCAATGTTCTCATGGATAAACCATAGCTCCACAGCCCTCATCAGCCATGTTAGGTATCAGCCCCAAAGCTGTCTTTGTTCCAGAGACACTGCTACGCTGCTATAGTGCATTTCACACGGGGAAGGTGACGGCGTTATCCGGGAGCTTTGTAAACGCTAGCTTCATCTCGACATCAGTCTTCGGCGATACCGTCACACAAAGTATCCCCCCCTCCTCCCCCCGCCCCCGCCGTGTAATGAAATATTGTAATTCCGGGTGAGTGAGGGAGCGTACTGTAAAAGGCGCCGATTCGGGGGGCCCTTTGTTGTGGTCTTTTGTGAAAGGCAGAGCTGACAGCGCGCCAGCCGTCCGGTCCCGTGGATTATCTGAGTGCCGACGTGACGCTGTCAGCCGCCTTCAATGGGGGACTTTGTAGAATCGCTTTTAACGTGATTGCTTCAGAAGATCCGCCGCGGCAGAGCGTCACTGAGGACGCCTTGAGGATGCATGTAGAACCTCTGCGGGCTCCCCGAAAGGACTTTTTTTTGTTATAAGTAGACGTTGTTGGGCATTTGTTTTTTTTTTCTTTGTCCCTCAGAAAAGCCTACCCGTATGTTTGAATCTCGCATACAAATGTCGTGTTCAAAAGCCATCAGGGGAACACGATGAAGACAAAATGTGACTTGAAGCGGCACAAAAATCTTTTTTTTTTTTCATAATTCCCCTTTTAAAGAGCGCGTAAACCCATAGAGCGCACAGACATTTTCTTGTGGTTTTTCAAGAGAATTGTATAAACATCATTAGAATAAGTTACTATTGGGCTGTGATCAAAAGCTGTGCTTGAACAAGAGGCCCTGGTACAACATGATTTTTCCAGGGCTTGGAAGCAGTTGGAATTGAAGATCTGGCTTTTTGTAGCACATGGTTGCTTGTAAGCTTCTCGTAGTAGGTGACTTTTGAAGACCTTCCTTCACACAAAAGGAAAGTGAGATTCCAAAACGTTTCTGAGATGTCTGTCTTTGAAACTAATATCATGCCAACAGTAAGAACATGTAATACAACTAAACATGGCTAAGGACAAAAAGGTTTTTTTTGGTGATAAAAGTAATGTTTTCAGACTTTCTACAAGGGAATGACATTAATACTGTTTTATTTTAGCATGTCACAATTTTAGCATTGTCATCTACATGATCATCATTATCACATTATTATGTTTTTTTACTGTATGTATAGTATTTACATTCATATAGTCTCTTTCTCTCATATAGTCTCTTTTCTCCTCATATAGTCTCTTTCTCATGTCTGTATATATATGTATGTCCACACATATACACACACACACACAGACACAAAGAGGCTAACTGACACACATATGCATCCATACACACAAAAACACACACACACACACACACACACACACACACACACACAGTATACATACATATATATGTACATATATCACAGGCACACGCATATAATTGTGTGTGTGTGTGTGTGTGTGTGCCCGTGTGTGTGCGTGCGCGCGCGTGTGTGTAACTTTCCTGATAGGTCACGCTTTTAGCTCATAATATTACAGTCCTACATGTCTAACATCTCATCCGAATGTACTGCTGGGGGGTTTAATTACAGCCTGATGCCCAGTGACATTTATGCGAGCAGGGACGCTGGTTAATTGCGGAGTGTGCAATCATGAAGTTCCTGTCCCTTTCTCTCTCTCCTCCCCCCGCCCGCCCCGTCGGGCCATTGTGCCTAGAATAGGAATGGACTGAGCCAAAGCAACTAGTGCGCTCATTACAGATTGGAGCACCCAGCGAGATGCTTACAGTTCAAACAAAAAGAATCTGAAAGTGGAAGGCTTTGAATTATTTTAGTGTCTGCCTCAGCATTCTAACGACAAGTGTAGCAAGACAAAGCTCCCCAGGAGCGGCCGGGATCCACTGAATTATTCCCCTTACAAGGCCATATGGACTCTCACTGCAGGGGTGGTGCAGCTGATAATAACTTACTCTTCCTGCGCTGCGTGCAAACATCTGTGCAGAGTTCTCCCTGGTGCAAGAGATCAACTGTAGCATTTGCTTGACAGAAATAAACATGCTGATATTTGGATTCTGTGCTACTCTACCGTACTGTGCCAGTCAAAAAAAAAAAAAAAAAACTTTTTATTTTACTTTACTTTTTTCAGACATTCCAGGGGTGACTCGCCTACGCTACTTGTGATGTAATGTTGTATTATCAGCCCTATAAGGATTGTAATGTACATCACCTGAAGTCAGTGGATGTAACCATGGTAACCACAGGAATATACTGTGAAATGAATCCATTCATATGGAACTGATTGATTTATAGTATATTCCTATATATTTTTTGAAGTGTTGCTATTACTTCCTGTAACTCACTCATATACCCTCACTCACATGACAGAAGCTTATGTTTGTAACTATGTCATGTGATAGCCGGGACTCTATCACGTGATCGGCTGTGTGATAAATCTAAGGGGGCTCCTTCCCAGCCTCTCCCCTCCTCTCCTTCCTTCACACCTCACTTCAGTGCAAGCCCCATAATCATTCCTGTCCTACTTGTTCAGATCGTACCCACGGAGCTATTAGTTATCCACACAGATCCGCTGAGAGGTCATTAAGCTGGGCTTTGAGCTGAGGAATGAAGCACTGACTCATATCGCGGGTTCCATCTGCCAGGCCTGCTAATCTGGGCATACGAACCAAAAATACATATGGCTCCTGCATATGGCGCCGTGCTAATCGTCCAAGCTGCGAGGGGGGTGGTGGGTGGGGAGGTGGGGAAGTGGGGGTACTTGAAAATGAATTGATACATAAGGCAGATTTTCAGCCCACCGTAAATCGGATTAATCCCTCTCAGCTTTTGCAGGCGGCTGGGCGGGAGGGTGGCACGGCGGCTGAGGGAAGGAGCGTGCACGCGGTGGGGGTTGCGGGTTTGATTCCCGGCTGGGCCGTCGGGGGCCCTCTTCCCTGTTACGGCGCTCAACCCAAACTCGCTCGCACCGTGTATCCGGCTCCATAAATAGATAATATATGAAATCTCGCTAAAAGCTCGGCGAGTCACTTCAGATAAGGGATGGATAACCAGGGGAACAATGAATTACAATAAAATCACTTTCTGTACATCTCGCGTGTGTGCTGATGCAGATAGCAGTGTGCCGTGACGGTAAGGGAATTTGTCTCTTAACCTGAAGATTGTAGCGTTGAATCCCGGATGGGGTACCATTGTTGTACCCCAAGGCGGCTGTAAATGTGTCCCTAAGCAAGACAACTCGAATTGCTTCAGTACAAATACAGCTAAATAACTGATAATACCGTACCATTTAAACTATGTATGAGCTGAATAAGTTCGAATAAGGGCGTGTGCAGGACCATTAAAATACAATAGTGCGTATATGTATGATACCGTAACTGCTGGATGAATTGTAGGCGTGTTCCTTTTTTTTTTCCAAGGAGATGCATAGTGTGTTACGTTATGTCATATGTGGAGGGTGTCCGGTAGGCATAGCAACAGTCCAGCAGCTGCCTTGTGTGAGTGCTGAAATGTCAGCATCTTAGCATCTCATGTGTGAGGTTGCATATTGATCAGTAGCCAGGCGTGGAGCACTCACAAGCCTCTCTGGTCTTGGCAAGAGTCTAGAGATTGGGAGAGAGAAAGAGAAAGAAAGAGAGCTAGAGTAAGAGGGAGGGGAGGGGGGGTAGAAAATGCCCTAGATTGCCTATGTAATATATTATGTAAAAATGTGTTATGTGACAATATGCACTTGCAAAGCAGCTATGCAGAAATGAGTTATTTAACAATGGTGGAATACAGTACATTAGTATATTGCCTACTTATAAAGACAAAGTATGCTTGTATATTGAGTCTGTCTGCATCCTCAGTAGGCCACATCTCAAAAAGGCTTTTATTTCTCTGTAGCGTCCAGAGACCACAGCGGCCACACTGAGGGGTAAACACGAGGCGTTTCCCTGCACAAAGGGCTCATTATAACCAGAATAAAGTCTTCATTGATATGGATCCAACCCGAAATGGTGGGAGCAAAACAAGACAGAAAGTGAATGGGGGCCTGGAACGCGTTCCAAACGCCGCGGAGATAAGCTTAACTTGGATCAGGGAGACAGCGTTCTTGATGGAGCCTACCCGTTTTATTCATGGCCCGCGTTTAATGCGGCGGCTTAATATGCCTCATTATCTGCCCTGCTTTACCTTGAGATTTGTTGATGCAAAACCAGACACAGGGCAATTTGCATACATTTGTTCCCATTCCCTCGAAGCGCGGTAATTAAAAACCGCTTAGATTATTTTCAATAGGCAGAGAGAGAGAGCGTGGATTCACCTGTCATGGATCTGCTACTTCAGCTAAGGGTGGGAAGAGAGATGAGCTGCCGTGTTATTGCGTTAGAAGGAGCAGTTATTTATTTTCATCTTCTTTTTTTTCAAAAGTCCCGAGCTCTCCAAAATCCCCCCCTTCCCCATGTCATCTGAACCAAGGAGGACTTGTTGAATCCCATTTTCTAGCGTCTCCGGCCGAAACAGCGTCCAGATCCAAATTGCCGTGTGCGCCTTCAGTGCAGTAAGAGAGGGCCTCATGCAAGTGGGCTTAATTGTGTGCGGATACCCAACTGCTCAGAGCTAGCGAGTGACATTTTCATTCTGACGCCCTCCCCACCCCTCAAATTGTAACAATTGTTTTGTAAGCCGGTGTTGCTAAACTGCTCCGTTCACCCCGTGCGATTTGAAATCTGTCTCGGAGGAAATTAAAAGGACAACAGCACTGTCAGGGGTATTATTTCAGTCCATGAATACAAATCAAAGCACTGTATCCTGGGGATATTTCATATTACAAATGCCTTGACCTCAGACAACTTATAATCCTTGCTGTATAATATTATAGGGAGGAATGTTCGGTTATATAATTGCGATTTCATTGTTTAGATGGATAACTACAAATTAATAGCTGGTAGGGTTCTTTCGGATTACTCCCTCTGTTACTGTCATGCTGGCAAAAATAATGAGTCAAACCATATCCCCTGCTTCTCTTACTGCTCCCTTGCTTGTCAAGTTTTATGCCTCATTCAGGTGCAGTACCTTGCCTTAGTGACTTCTCTGTGCTACGCTGCCAAGTGTAGGAGGTGCACCAATCAAAAGTATGATCCATTACATTTTTTTCTGTTAAGTGAATTGTTTTGTTCCTATTTAATCCTGGGTAGTAGTATGCTGGCCCTGTATTAATATATGTATGCATGCATCTCCATAGGGGGGATTATCATATAATTCATAGAAACTGCTAAATTATTTAATATGTCAAGGAGAACAGTATCGAATATGAAAGTGTACACCACACAGGGAAAAACTGCATCAGGAAGAGGAACAAGAGGAATAGTGGTTGCAAGAAGAAGCTCATCCACCAAGATAGAGAGACCCTGAGCAGGATAGTTAAAAACTAAAAACTAGTTTTAGAAACAAAGATAAAAACTACAAATCAGCAGCATCAACAATTGCCACAAAACTGAATCTACACCTCTGTGACCCAATCTTAACAAAAACTGTACATTGTGAGCTTCATAAATCTGATATTTATGGTAGGCCTGCCATTCAGAAACCGCTTGTAACCAAGGCCAATGTGCGGAAATGCATAACCTGTTGTAATGACCACCTCTGAGAAGTGTAAGAAAGTAACATGCTCCGATAAGTCATCTTTTATTATTTTTCCTACGTGGCTTTATGTTCAGAGAAAACCAAAGGAGAGAAAACCTTTTGAGAAAACCTTCAACCCACATTGCCTGTTCTCAGCTGTTAACTCCTATGCACCCTGCCCTCTTTCCTGAATGTTTTGGACTCCCTTCAGTTTTAGGCAGGTTACGCAGGATCTTTAATAGGTAATCACAGAGGCAATATATCAGGACTACTTTCTCTCATGGAAAATTCCATCAGGGTCTCTGGCCATTACATGAGGAAATTGAAATGCCCCTTCACATGTTTTAAAATCATTCTCACTGGTGGCAAAAAAAATGTGCTGACTTGAATTCCTCTTCAAAAGAAATAGTGTCACCTAGGCATCTCCACAGTAATTGATCATATAGATTTGATTGTACACATATCAAACCATGTCAGAGGGACATTCCATTGCTTTGTAATGTGAAAACGTATTGATTGAGTGCCAGGCCAATATATACTCAGAAATTTGAATGTTAGATAAAAGTGTTGTCAGCAATCATGACTTTTCTCTTGTCATCTACATGGTCAGCTGAGCTTGAGAGAGATGCACATATGAATACACTGCAGTTATCAATAGACGGAAATTATGTCTTTATTGTATACAATCCTGTTGTTTATTGACATCCGATTAAACATCATGTGAGACCCACGTTTCTGGTATATGCCACTAAAAAATTGTTTCTTTGTCCTGAAATGACCAAGATTTTAAACAGAGATGAATTGGAATTCTTTTCGAAGTAAATGAGAGAACCACTGGTGATGCAAAAAGGCATATTTTGTCTCTCTGTTGAGGAGTCAGTTTTCTATTCATTATATATTTGACACATTGAAAGAGACTAGCCTCCTTTACACAGCAAAATAAATGGGAAGTTTCCACATGGAAGGATGACTAAGCTATTCAGCAGAGAATGAGGTAGGCCCATATGGCTGTAATTTGTGTCTTTCAGATTGTAGGATTTAAATGTGGTGGTGGATCCGTTATGGTGTGGGCAACCATCTTGTGGGAGTCAGGGGGTTCAATAATACTCTGTATGGGACAATTAGAACCATTGAATACAACGCCATTGTAGGTAACCAGGTGCACCCTGTGGTCTTAAAGTTTCCTTAAGATGTTCCTATAATCAAACATGATAACACCCCCATACACACTACTAAATGGATTTGAGCTTGGATTCATGAACACTAGGATGAAATTAAATATATATCTTCCATAGGCCTCAGATCTAAACATGATTGAACCTTTATGGTGTATAGTATGTTCGGAGTGTATAGTGAGCAGTATATTTCCACCTTCTTCACCTCTCACAGAACTAGAGACTTTCTTTCATGAAGAATGGTCCATTATCACACTAGAAACTGTTCAAAACTTGTATAACAACAGTCCAAGAGGTATTGAAACTATTTTGAAGGCAGATGGCAGCCAAAATGCTTATTATTAATTTATACATTTTATTATATAATATTTTGTCTACCCCCTGTATGTAATATACGCAAATATAACTCAAATGCAGAGGTACTCTGTGGGGTCATATAGCTTTGTCAGAGTGAGCCTCCCCCCACCTGTTTGGTTGTCACAGTCACCCTCTCCCGCTTCGTCCCGACAGAGAGTTTGCGCGTTGGAAGGTGAGGAACACCGCCATCGAGAGGCGGGACCTGATCCGGAACCCGGTCCCGCTGATGCCGGAGTTCCAGCGGAGTGTGAGGCTGCTGGGGCGACGCCCCTCCACCCAGCAGTTCATCGAGACCATCATCAAGAAGTACGGCACCCACATCCTCATCTCCGCCTCCCTGGGAGGTGAGGCTCCGCCTTCTCTCGAACCCGGATCCCGTTGCCACCCCCCATCCCTCCCACGATGACCAATGGGAGCGCGAGGCCTCCTGATCCCCCAGAAATGGGAGGAGCTGTCATGCTCTGTCAAGCCCTACACGCATGAGCCAATCAGTAGACTTTTCAGTCTATAGCAAAGCTCTGTGATTGGCTCAAATCGGGGAGTCACTGACGACTCATGATATCTCTTCCCATTTTTTGGGTCTGTATAGACAGTCTTACTCTCCCTTTCCGCACACATGACAGCACATTACTGCGCCGTGTAGTCATTCGATACCTGAGATTCATTGTGCAGTCAGCTCAGGTGCCGGAGGATTGAGTGATGGAGTTCACATGTGCCTGCCAGAGGTAAAAAACCGTGTTCTGTGCAGAGGCCGGATTGAGGTGAACGTCAAGCTGTCACCGACAGTAACTCAGGCAGGCTCCATCTGGCTCTCTGAAAGCAGGAGTATTAAGTTGCAATATCATATAGCCACAATCTAGGAAGGTGATTCTACCTGATGCACTAATTATGGCATTCTGAAACACAATAGTAAGATTGGAATATGATCCGCCATTGGCTAGATTTAAAAAAAGGGCAGGATTAAGGCTTAAGTTATTATTATTTTTTCGTGATTAATCTTTCACTGTCCTAATAAAGAAAGAAGAAATGTGAAATAAAAAAAGAAGATTGACTTAGATGGATTTGGATGGCTGCTTCTCTTCCCACTAGAGAAGCATAGACTAGATTTATTTTTAACCTCCGGGGCATTTGAAAGAATTATGGCCCAAAAAAGTGACTCAACCCAATCTTTTAGTTGCACATTAGAGCATGCCATTATATGAACTGATAAACCAGGAGTGCATCGAAAGTTGGCCTGCAGGCCCACCTCTATCACAATTGAGCAATAAAGACGAAAAGAGGAGACACTGCTCTCTTTGCCAGCATATTCTCCTCTGAGTGCATGCCCTACAGAAACATTACTGCGCTCTCAAAAACACAAGTCTGTCTGATGCACAGACACACAAAATTCTGTGTATGTGTGTATGTGCACGCAGGTAAAACAGTGTAATTCTGTCAATCTGAGTATCTATCTAACAATGCATCTACATATGTACGTATGTATGTACGTACATATGTATGTATGTATGTATGTATGTATGTGTGTATCTATCTATCTATCTATCTATCTATCTATCTATCTATCTATCTATGAAATCTCTCTGTCTGTTTCTATTGCCATTTCTATTGCCATTAAAGCCACTGCACATCTCTGTGCAATATAACTGTAATCTCCACTCAGTTATGCTTCTCCCATGGCTCTGTTTTCTTTATTAGACCAAATTTTACAGAGAAAAACAATCTGAGGTTTCAGTGCTCACAGTTTCTACCATATTTCCAGAGGAGCTAGAAATGGTGATAAACACAGGGAGACATTAAGAATAACTCCACTGGATTAACTTCAAATCAAAGCCCAGCACATTATCAATATGATAATATCCCAGAGGTCGGTAAGAAAGATAATGGTTTGGTCATGGAAAAAAAATTATGATTAAGATTTTAAATATGATATCATTAATACAGCAAATCATTCACTTAATGTCTTGCGGATCCCCCTCGGCTTACTGATGTGTTCACTCCTGCTTACTGAGCTGCTGAACAAGGTCTGGAGGCGTTTCTGTGCTAGCACACCCCATGCAGTGCTTACAGCTCCACAGAGCTCCACAGAGCTCCCAGCAGCTTCACAGGGTTCTGCTCATCTTCCTTGGTTCTAGTTTGGGTCCAAAGTTTATCAGGGGGATTTAAGTCAGGTGACAATGGCAGTCAGCTTGTACTTACACCCCCCAAACCACACCCAAAAACCAAATGTAGCACCATCCCTCTGTCCCACATCTCCAAAATGTTCTGCTTTCACTAATCTGAGAAAATGATTTGAATCGATGGACACATTTCAGGCCATAAAACACTGCTCAGCATAGGTACAATATGCATTTGTGTGCGGGCGTTGAGTGATTCATTTCTGACTGCCGGAGAGGCATCGGGGACTTACAGACCCAATTTTATGAATTGATGAAGTGTGCTTACACTCTATATTATATGACATTTTTATCAGCTGTGGAGCATGGTGTTGTCACTTTATTAGGAATTACATTCATCATAATATCTTCAAACGGATTGCTTGGATCTGGTGCTATGGAGCGAGGGTGGCAATGTATCATTATTCAATGAAAAGGCTTTCATTCCCCCTCAGTAATTAGTCTAAAAATGCATTACGCCTTTCCCCCCAAAAAGTCAATACTAACAGTGTAGCTTGTCAGTGTGACATTACTGTACCAGTGCGATAAAGGGAAAGTTATATCCTCTCTTTTACATTTAATGCAACAAAATTTTTCTTACTATAAAAAAAATAAATAAATAAATAAATTGTCAATTTTACAGTATTTCATGGGTTCCTACAGAACTGAATTTGGTTAAGTTGGATAACATAATATGCAGTATGCTAGCACTGGGGAGAAAAGAAAATGTGTTGTTTTTCAGATCCATTGAGTTTTCCTTCCTGCTCTGGTGATTCCAATCACATTTTTGATTCAGCTTTTGGAAGCGTATTAACCTTTGGGAGTTGGAAATGAAATTCTCCTCAGAGATGGAGTAAAAAAATTGTGCTACTTTATGTATGAATACGTGCTGACGCAACTCTCCAACATGTTAAAAATGTGATAGCAAAGAAAATGGTATTTTAAGGGTGCACTTTAATGTATACCACCCTCTTCATATCATAGATTCTCCTTTCATTGCTCTCGCCATAGGCTCTGATTCATAGCATGCTATTGAGGGCAAGTAAAGAGGTTACAGAGGGATATTGTTAACAGAAAATGATTGTCCTTATTCGGTGCATACTGTGAGAGACTGGGTGTTTGAAAGACCTTCACTTCCCCAGGGGAGGAGAAGATTGAATGGGGCCATACTCCTGCTGCGCTGACCCAACCAAGCATGGGGCTACAGCCCCTAGGCCTGAGAGCCAAGAGTTAAGTGACCAATCACAATGCATAGCCGAGAGCCAAACGGCCAATCACTGTGCGGGGTTCCTAAACTCCTGTGACATGTTCCTGAGCGAGCTCCAGACATAGCAGGACACTGGGCTGTTCGAGCGGAGAACGGCAGAAAGCAGATAAATTACAGTATTTTTGATGCTGCCGCTCCACTCACCGTGCTTTGTTGTCTGGCTCATGACATTAGACTATTTACACTCGCTCGGTGTTACAGATGGGTCACCAGCTCGGTGTAAAATCAATCAAACGTCTCGCGCCTCGGCCCTCCCACACATTCAACCTTTTAGGTTTATGGCCACTGAAAGTTATTGCTCCCACATCAGAATACAAACAGATAAAAAACCAGCTTTACAACCAATTATAATCATATATCAGATATAATGGAAGCTGGCCGAAAATATGGGCTACATTAAAAAATTAATAAAGATGCAAATGAAATATTACATAATTATTATGCATTTGCAAAATTTGGGTCATGTATTAAAAAGGAAAAAGTCTTTGTGTCACTACATTTTTATCTAATTCTCTTCAGTCATGCTCATGATACAATAGTCCAGTTCATTAGCATTAAAACACAGGCATTTCATCACTGACGCTTGAAAAATAAGGAAGGGAAAGCACTCTGTTATATGCCTAGAACTTGTTAAGGTTATTCATAAAAAATGTTACCTCAGTTTTGCCACAGACAGAAGGGAGACCAGTATGATAGAAACAGTAATGGTAACCCAGCCAATGAAATAAAACATATTCAGATGATAGAATCTGTTAAATGTAATGGCCGTGCTGTGGTGATCTCCTATGTAGCACCTTTGTCACAAGTAGTGGAAAAGGTTTATTTTTGTTAGTATTGCCTTCTTTGCAAATAGCAAAGCTGCAAAGGCAAAAGCTTATATTATATATATGTAAACAGCCGAGAGCTGTCTCAAGCGCAGGCTGAGCCCATTGGACTGGGTTCAGAATAGGCCATGTCATCTGCTGACAGTTACATAGCATACATAATATAGCTCATAGCAGTGGGACACTTAGTACTGCCAGTGGGTAGGGGTTTGTAGGTCGTTCAGAGTTTGCTCGTCTCTCCGCAGTGGTGTCCCCTAACGGCTCACGAAGCATGTTTGGAGTATCTCGGTGATGCCAGTGGTGGTGTGCCAGTCCTCCAAAGTGCGTTTGCCCCCTTGTGGTGCATTGTGGGAGTTGCAGCGTGAAGTCCCATGTCCGAGTGTAGGATAGGGTGTATAGGGGGTATACAAAAAGACTTAACAAGCCGAAGCTTAACAAAGTACGACTGATGGCTCCAAGCTGAGTGAAGAGGGGAAAACGTGTAGAAAATGAGCCGATCGGAAAAAAAGGCGCTTGCTGTGTTCTTGCAGGTGAGGAGGCGCTGACCATGTACATGGCCAAGAACAAGCTGGACAGGAAGATGGCGAACGCCACACAGAGTGTGGAGGCCCTGCACCAGCTGGCCTCCTCCTACTTCATAGACCGGGACGGCACCATGAGGAAGCTCCACGAGATCCAGATCTCCACCAACGCCATTAAGGTAAGCTGCCCCATCTTCATCATCCTCCTCCTCCTCCTCCTCCTCCCTCTCCTACCGCTCCCTGCCTGCCTGCCTGCCCCCTGTTGCCTCGAGTGACAGTCGGGTCGAGGGCTCTTGGCAGCCGGGGGCTCTGGGAATCAGGAAGTCAAGCATGGCAAAATTAAGCAGAACTGACTACGACTGCTGAGTCAGTGGGTGGGGGAGAGAAATGTGCTTGCGCAGCACAATCTCTCCCTCAATTCGGGGCACGTCCCCGGTCGTTATGGAGAAACTGTCTGACGGGACTCCCCTCCTGCTCTGGGACCATAGAGTACCGTTATACATCATGAGGCTGCAATGCATTGTGGGATGGTGGCTCAGGACAGCTACAGTTCCTCTCCTTGGTTTGACCTGTTCCACCCTCTGGGTTCAGACGGCTCGTCTGTTTTAAGCGGAGTGTTTTGTCTCACACGCAGGCACTGCGCATTATAAATAATTGAATTTGTCTCACAGTGTAATTATATTCCAGACGCATCTCGCTTTTGACAGCTCGGTCTGAGGACGGCAAATTCATTGTCTCGCGAGGAAATTAACAGCAGCGGAACGTGTTCCTTTTAAGTATTTATCTTCAAGAAATCTCCTTTTTTGAATTTTTTGAATCTGAACTTTGTGGGTTTAATAAGGAACGAACATTAGCCGTTGTTTCTGATTAAGAGGAGAATTTTACACAAGCGGCGTTCTAGTTGTATAACGAGTGGGAAACGGACACATTAAACACGCTCAACATCAAACCCACAAAACCGCTCAAAATGAATGGAAATCGGTTGTTAAAAAAAAAAAAAGGAAAAGATAAAAGTCCTGGGTGACATCCAAATTGCATCCCTGTGAAGTACTACACAGGGCAATATGTAGCCATTTGCATCGATTTCCCAAAGAAAACATGGATTAATCAATTTGGACAAGGGAAAGTAAAAAAAAAAAAATAGAAAAAAAAATTAAAAAGCACATGAGTCTACACTGCTTCCCTGGATGGCTGATGTGCATGATAATGATACTCACAGGTTTTGTCAGAAATGCTGTTATCCAGATCAGTCAGCACAATCCTGAAACAGCCGGGGCCTATAAATAGGAGGCAGCAGCAGGGGTCCTTCCTGTCGTCACGCAGCAGGCAGACAGCGATCTCTGATCCACGAGGAGGCCGAGCAGGAGACACGCTGTAGATCTATACGCCCCGAGTGAAAACCTCTCCCTCCGAGAATCGATTCTGTTCCCCGTTTCCCCAGGTCTGGCCTCAGAGTGAGACATGCTGTTTTTTATTGAACAAAAGAGAAACTCATTCATGGAGTCACGTGTGTGGATGGCTGGAACCTAGACATCACTCACACGTGCCTCACAAAAAGCACACACCCCCAACACACTAACATGCACCTGCTCCCACGTGCAAACACACACACTTGCCCTGCTGGTCTGAGAGTCCATGTGAATGATTATGTTTTTCACCCTGTGTCTTTTCAGAGAACAGGATATTGCAGATCCTTGCCTGTACACCCATACACCCCCACAGACACACACATACACACACACACACACACACGCACACACACACACACACACAAGCATACACACATACACGCACGTACACGCACACGCACACATACATATACATATACGCATCCGTCCTCATCCACACACAATGACTCCCCTTTCTTCTCACACACACCCTGTCTGTGTCAAACACCTTCTAGTTGTACAGATAGAACACGCCTTAATATTTGTGGACCGCAAATCTGATCCCTGGCTGTAAGGGGAATTCGCCCCCGAGACACTTCAATATATTTGGGCGAGTCTTTAACAGACAAATGAACAGCAGGGAGTGTGTATGTGTGAGAATGGCCCGAGAGCATGGGTGAGCCTACCAGCCTCTGCTATATTTGTCAAACCTTCATCCGCGCTCTCAGTCTCCTGCAGCCTTAACATTGCTCTGGAGGCTTCAGCAGCATGGCGGCGTTAATCAAAATGAAGACCTCTCAGCTCCCTTGCACTGACGCCCACAGCCAGTTAGAGAATCTCTGTACAGATTTTTTTTTTTAATATCCCCAAAGAGAAAGTTATCTGCCCGATCCAATGAGTTTTCTTGCCCCGGCAATCCCAAACATCACTTTCTTGTCTCTCGGCTTTAAGGAATCCGAGAACCTTTGAGCGTTAAGACAATAAAGAGAAACGGCTCAGTCTTTCAGCCAAAGTGTTCCCAGATCAGTTCCTTTTTTTTGCTTGCTCCCTCATGAGGTCAGGATGATTTTATCTTTGTTTTTTTTTTTTTTGTCTTTGCCCAGAAGTCTCACTTGATTCTCGAGGCCCTCGGATGAAATTAAACACATTCGTGCTATGCTTCGCACTTTAAATGGAACCAGCACAAACACTGGGGAACTAAATGGAGGATTTGTCTTTGTTGTTATTTATTTATTTTTGAAAGCACTGCCGAGAGCACGCAGACCGTCTCTCAAACTGCTCATCTTTTGGGAGAGGGGACCAGGTCGCCCCGGGAGATGTTTCAGAGTTTCAGAGAACTTCAGAACCAGGCTGTAATTTGGGCTCCAGGTTCACATGTGGATAACACTGTGACCACAGCAGCTCACCTGGCTGTGTGTTGATTCACTGCTCACCGCTGCCTGGAATGGACTGGTGTAGTACATTACATTACATTGCATTGCATTACAAGCATTTAGCTGAAACTTATCCAGACTGACTTCCATCACAATAGAACATAAGTGTATCCATTCAATTCAAACGAGCAACAGTGTCAGACCAGGCTAACAACACTCCCAGACCAGTGAGCGTGAGCATAACACTGTTCAAGCCCTACCACAAGCTGACTTGTGCACTTGTGACAAAAGCCAAGCATACTACAATGCAACAGTCCCTAGACCACAAATTCATAATACATCATAATATTACACATAAAATTAACATCAAATGCAAGAAGTAGCAGGTGTTAGGGGGTGGGGGTTTAAGTGGAACCAAGATGCAGTCTGAAGAGGTGGGTCTTCAGTCTGCGTCAGTAGATGGCCAGTGATTCTGCTTTCCTAACCCCCGTGGGGAGTTCATTTCACCACTGAGGGACCAGTACAGACAGGGGCCGTGTCTGAACTAATTATTAATGCCTCACCCTGGAAATGCAGCTGCAGCACCTGCATTTTAGTATGTCAGCCTTGACCAGTGGGAAGTGCAGGAAAAGCTGCAGTTGCCTGGTGCTCTGTACAGAGGTCTGTTGTCTGGTGCCTTTTTGTCCATCTCATTTAGCGTGCTGATCTCCACAGTGGAGTGCATTCTGTAACAGCTTGCATTCAGTAATATTCACAGCCCTTGGTCTTGACTTGGGTCATAATGCACGCTGGGTATTATGATGAATATTTTATATTGAGCTTATTTGCAGAAAAAACTGAAGTCAGTGCCACAGAAACTGCTGGAAAAGTAACATTTGTTAAGGTGTTGTAAGCATGTAAAACATGTAAGGTATACATTGCCTATATAGCAAAAATGAAATATATGCCATAATTGTGTAATGTATAAATGTGTAAATGCATAATATTATCCATAATAATATTATGCATAATAATATCATCCATCCATGTCGACCAGAGTTAGGGTCAATTCCACTTCAATTCAGCTAATTCAGGGAATAAACTAAAATTCAATTAATTGATTGATCCTGTACATTTAAATGAATGCACTGTATATAAATATCAACAAACCCATATAATGGCAATGTAGCTAGAATACAGCTATTTGTTTTCTTATTTTATTATTATGTTTTTTTTTTTTTTTTTTTTTTAACCACAGATTGACTTATGACTCTTTCATAAGGGAAGATCTGTGGGAATTTTCTGTGTGGAACTATTTTTCAGACAGAGAAGAAAAAAAAGTCATATAATTGTGGCGAAATCAATTTGACACAAACAGCATGGGGCAGGTAAGGGTATAAATTGCATGCCGAGAGGAGGAAAAAAAACAGAAGTGATACGTTTGGTTCGGCAAAGCAAAGCGTGGCAATGTAGCGTGTCCTACTGGGTGCGGGAATGAGGAAACGTGAGACCCAAGTCCTGAGGTAGGGTTCCTAGAGGGGAGAGAGCGTGAAAGTAAAAAAATAAGATGCTCAATGGAGCATTTTAATGAGAATGGCAAAAATGCAATTTTACCTTCAAAATGCCTTTTTTTTTCTTTTCTTCTTTTTTTTTGCTGTGACAAAGTGTGATAATTATGCGCGAGAATGTGGCGTGCGTCCCCGTCAAGGTCACCTCCCCAAAGAGCCGCTTTTCTGCTGATTTCTGCCGAGACTCCGTATGCAAATTTCTGACGAGGCAGCAACTCTCTCAAAGGCATCTTCTCGAAATCTATTTGACAGACTGAATCTTGTATCTCATTTAGACTTTAGCCAAGTCTGCCGAAGCAAATAGGTTTTAAGCTGAGAAATTAAAAAGCATGCCACTTGACCCAAATAGTTTTTTCTTTTTTTTTTTGTAAACTTTGTGAGTGAGAGGGAGAGGGAGGCTGATGTAGTTATTGGCATTCAGTATACCATTTTGTTGCATTATGTTTTAATGACAGATTTAATATTTAAGATAGAGAAGCCATCCAGTTGCATTTCATGTAATGAAACTTTAAAGAGACACAAAAGAACCAAACAAAAAAGCAACAAAATAAGACAAAACAAATGAACAAAAAGCACTTTTTTACTATAAAGTAATAGACCTGAACCAAAAAGAATATGGTGATGTGACAGGTGGCTCTGGAGCACAGATTTTACATACAAAACAGACAGCTGATACTTTGCAATTGAACATGTTGAACACATCAAAGAAAACTATGGCATATGAAGCAACTCAACTGTTTCACCAGAGGAACACCACTGACAAATGCAGTTTTACTGTAGGTTATTTCCTGCCAGATCCTTCAGTGGCCCAATGTTTGAAGAACGTTGATAGATTAATTTGCAAATCAGCTTCACACTTCCAGTGCTGTGTGGGTTATTTTTGTTGGAAGGAGTTACCCTCTTCAACATGTTTTCTTTCTTCTTCTTTTATTGGTGTATTTGATTTATTTTAAATATATTTATTTTTTATGAAATTCAGTCTGATGGTATATACATTTACATTTACATTTATTCATTTAGCAGACGCTTTTATCCAAAGCGACGTACAAAAGTGCAAATAGTGGGCAAACAACAGGCACAAGAGCAAGATGTGTACAGGTCATACAATGCAAATAGTGCTGAAGCTGAGCGCAAGGTCAGTGTCGCGAGCCAACTAATCGGAACTAGGATTGCATATCAAATACAATTACAGGAACAATAAAGTACCGCTATACTACCTAGGTAAGTGAGCAACAAGTACAAGACAGGAGTCAGATTTACAACGTCGAAGTTATAAGGTCAAAGTGGCAGAGGTATTAGTCCAGGTAGAGTCTGAAGAGGTGTGTCTTCAGCACACGTCTGAAGGGTTGGGGTAAAGGAGTTGTTCTCAGGGGGGTGGGGAGTTCATTCCACCACTGGGGGGCAATGATGGAAAAGCGTCGTTGTGAGGAGTGTGGGCCTTTCGTTCTGTTGGTGGGAGGAGCGAGGCGTCCGGATGTAGCAGAGTGAAGTTGACGAGCGGGTGCGTAGGGTAGGATGAGGTCCTGGAGGTAGGTCGGGGCGGTCTTTCTTGCAGCAGAAAAGGTGAGAGTCAAGGTCTTGAAGCGGATCCTGGCTGCGATTGGGAGCCAGTGGATGATGATGTGAATCCATTGGATGATGCTGATTGGATCTAAAAACCTCCAACAGAAAACAACAGAGCATCCCTCACAAAGAAGAAAGCTAGGTGTGAAAAAAGCTAGAGACTGAAGCGTCACCTTCAACGGCGTATTGACAGCTTGCAGGTTCTGAGGGCTCTAAGCAGAGGCCGCTGGTGTTTAGAGAGGTTTTTCCTTGTTGTGTTTGCTGCCGGATTCCTCTGAAAGTGAGCGTGAGATAGGATCTGACACGCAGGGACGTTGGGGAGCACATCCCATAACTCCTCATCAGCTGCATTATTAAAATAAAGCGTGATTAAACGCGTGACAGGTGATGGGCAGATTAAGTAAATGGGCTAGCATGGGCCCCATAATGATGGCACTTCATCAAGAGGGCTCCCTCAGGGAGAATTTATGCCCCCTGGCTCCAACGGCCCTTAATTCCGCACCCCTCCTCACCCTCCCCACCCCACCACCCCCACCGCAACATAACAAAAACATCAGAGAGGCATTTATGAGCATGACGCCATCGTAGAGGGTCCCAAAGCCCACTGCACACGTTAACCTTGATGTATTTTCATTTAGCTTCACGAGGGCAATGCCGTTTACCCATTTTAAACAGCAAGGCTGGCTGTAAGTCCTGTGATGAAAGACGTGTAGGGACATGTTATGGGTATGGACTAGGATGCACCAAACTGCTGCCTACAAATCAATGAGATCTGCAGTGAAGGCCAGTGGGGAAAAAAAAAAACATACTGCACATAATACGTACAATGGCAAACAATTTAATTTGAACACAGAGGACTTGAGCATCTTTGGACTTAGTGGCACACCTGAGGATAAGGGCAAAAGGGTCAATCAAAAAATACATCCAAATGTGAGAAATACATCCAGGAATGGTTAAAAATGAGTGTTTGGAAACAATATCCAACACTCTTGCACTGGGGTATGGGGCTTCCGCTGGCTGCTTCACTAGCGACCTTTGACCTCAGGGAAAGGTGTGACAACCTTTAGTCAGAAACCACCGGTAGAAATACCATACATACAACCAAATTCAGCCAAAAAGCTCTGGGGTACATTTGCGCTGTTCCCCAAAATGTCATGAGACCTGCTGCAAGCTTTAAAGACTTTAAAACCAACCCAGAATCAGAACTGTGGTGCATTTTTTCTTTTCAACTGGTAATGAGATTTGTCTTGAAAGTGAGAGAGCTGGGTTCATCCAAACCCCATGTGAGCTCCTTGCTGGGCTGGGAGAAGTGTCTCACAGCTGGATCCGTGAAGGAACGACAGGAGGGAGCTGTTGGATACATCTTCACTCGCAGTTTACTCTGCCAAAGTGCAAGCAACAGGTCAAAGGGGATTTTGGGAGTTGTGTTTGGACTTGAATAATCCAAATCCCCTTAGTCCTCCTGAAGAAGCTGTGGGGATTCGATTGGCCTTTGCTCTTTCTTTTTCTCTTTTTCCAGTTTAATAATCTGATGCTTTGTTTGTAATCCACTGTGATAAGACTAGGGTTGGTTTTCTTTGCTCTGTGTGTGTGTGTGTGTGTGTGTGTGTGTGTGTGTGTGTGTGTGTGTGTGTGTCTCTTCATGAAAATGACTTGAGTCATTTGGATTTAAAAGGAAATAAGCCAGCCATTCTACTTTCTTTCTTTCTTTCTTTCTTTCTTTCTTTCTTTCTTTCTTTCCTTCTTTTCTTTCTTTATGTACTTTTAGCTGCACCATAGGACACTCAGCTTTCATCTGATGTGTGATGGATGTCAGTGTTCATCCTGGATGTCCATTAAAGAACATAGTGTGCTGCATGAGTCAGAATAATGTACTCTGCTTTTCTAGTGCTCAGGCATTACGCATCATATGGAGAGTGACGAGGCTTGTGGTTTACCCTGGAGATAACCCACATACAAATGAGGTCATATAAGGACAGTCATGACATAAAATAAGGACCACTGTCAGCAGCTAATGAGATGCTTGGGTTTGACAGGAACAGCTTCTGAACAGAAGAGCACCATGGTCTCCATTGAAAGGCATTTTAAATGTAACCATTTTGATAGAGTGAAGACTAAAATATTTTAAATGAGGCAGCTATACAGTAATAATGGTCAGTTTAACTTGCCTGACCCCCAAAAAAAAAAAAAAAAAAGAGGAACCAGGAGATTGCTGAGTTTAGTCTCTATTTTAGAAATAAGTCTTATGATCATGAAGATAAAGATAATGCTGTATTCACCCCACCCTTCTGGGTGTCGCACCCTCGGAAGTAGCCAGTCAGACAGCGGCAGTGGTCAAGGCCATCAAACCGAGGAAAAGACGATTTAGAAACCAGATGAGACAGGCTGGCTGGTTACAGAGCGCTGCGTTAATGTGGAGTGGATCATTGATCGAGGAGGGACGTCTTCGGCCAGGACGATGAATAGCATCTCATCTCGCCTGGTGGAATCAAGGCGAAAGAGCCGGTGGAGAAAATAACGAAGCGGCGCTTTAGAAGGAGCGTCTCTCAAGAGTGCACTCTAAATGCATATGTGTGGGAACTAAGAGTGCAGTCATTTTTGACTGGACTAATTATCCCACTGGCTCCAGGTCTGCGGGTCTGGAGGAAGAAATCATGTGGGAGGTTCATACCACTGTCTCCAGGTCTGTGGGGCTGGAGAAGGAGACCTTGTGGGAGGTTTATTCCACTGACTCCAGGTCTGTGGGGCTGCAGAAAAGGACCTTGTGGGAGGTTTATTTCACTGACTCCAGGTCTGTGGGGCTGGAGAAGGAGACCTTTTGGAAGGTTTGTTCTGCTGACTCCAGATCTGTAGGGTTGGAGATGTAGACCGTGTGGGAGGTTTATCCCAATGACTCCAGGTTTGTGTGGCTGGAGACGTAGACCGTGTGGGAGGTTTATTCTGCTGTCTCCTGGTCTTCAGGGCTGGAGAGGGAACTCGAGTGTGAGGTTGCGGAACTAAATAACTGTTTTTTTTTGTTTTGAAGGGAGCATAGTTCCGCAGCGGGGATCTGGACTGCACTGCAGAAGTGCATTAGCGTTTCAAGCCTTTCAGGAATGAAGCCACTAAAGATCCTTAAAAGAAAAGGCTGCCTTCAGAAGCCAGCCTCACACGGGCGTAAAAATAAAGCACTTCCAAACTACTAGGCTGGGGAGCCTTCCAGCCTCATCAGCTGTGTGAACCGCATTCATAAATAAGGCATGTGATCACACATCTCACATGTGACATTAACATATTAATGAGCCACATTTACATAACTAGGTAATTAAATGATGAAATCAATTGTATGGATGACAGTGCGCATTTCAGTCAGCCATTTTTTTTTTCTTCATGTCAGCAGAACCACTGATGCACCTGAAAGGCAAGCGCTAACAGCTGGTTCTAATCTGAGGAGCCAAGACAGCAGCCATCTTAATGAGAAGAGCTGTTCAGCAAAAAATGCAAAAAAAAATAAAACCCTCACCAGATTCCCCTTTGTATTAAACAAAGTCACTCGTCCAATAAAATGTCATGATTGTTGTGATTAAATATTAGGGTTACTTTCATGCAATATGGTGCTGGATCAGTTGGGGAAGGAGTTTTCGTTTACATTTACATCACATTTATTCATTTGGCAGATGCTTTTATCAAAAACAACTTACAAGTGAGGCAGAGTGTTTATAAGTGTTTAATTTTAGTTTATTTTGCTAACCAAATTGCATCTTTCTATTAATATGGCTTTAGAGTTCTTACTGAATCCAGGAGTTACCTTATTCTAATATACATAGAGAGATACATCAGTTTGGGAAGGTTTTTGTTTTTTGACTGCATGGGAGGACCTGGTGGTTTTAATTGAATACAAGGGTATCTGTACTGTAATATTGTGTTGGATGAATCAGGGGAGCTCTTTTGGTTTGTTTTTTAATTCTGTTTAATGATTAAGCTGTGCTTTTCCCTTGACATGACCTTGAATTGACCTTGACATGACCTTGAACTGACCTTGACGTGACATTGAATCCCGGGGCTCCTCTCATCTGTCTCTGCGGCTCTTCTTGCAGGTTACCGAGACGCGCACGGGGCCGCTGGGATGCAGCAGCTATGATAACCTGGACTCTGTAAGCTCAGTCCTCCTGCAAAGCCCTGAGAGCAAGCTGCACTTACAAGGTAAACCGGGGGGGTGTTGGTCACCGATTTCTGCTGGGGTGCTGCTGGGGACTAGCACCAGCGGTTGGGGGGGGCAGGATTATACATCATTAAATCAGCAGTCTGCCAACAGCATTGCAAGATTGAGGCTTCATGAATCTCACGAGGGGCTGAGCTGTTGTCGTGCGATCACTGATTCACAATGATTTGAGCCAATGAGATTTTCCTCACTCATAATACAGCCAATCGTGTTTTTCCCCATGGAGAGCAAAGTCTTTTGATTTGTTCGAACAAGTCAGTTGTTGACTGAATATGTTGCTGTGGCTCCACCCCCTAATTCATATGAACCTCATGAAGACTCACTCTCCCCTTCTTACTTTCCAGAAGTGGGAAAAAAATACTGGACTGAACAGGGCTTGGAATTGCTGTGCCGAGGGTCTGAGGAAGCCCACATGTGTTCTTTAGTTTAAAGAGGCAAGAGATGTCTTTTTCAAGTACACATCTTTATAAAACTACCAGCTTACGCAGAGATGTAAGGACATTTTCTGCGATAGGGGAAGCCAGAGAAGTGTTCTTACTTAGCCCTACACATCACCAGCTGAGGGGATTAGGGCTTTCACAGAGAAAGGACTGACATTTTTACGCGTGTACTTTTGTTGCAGTTAATTTTCAGTTTCAGGGAAGAGGGAGGAAGGGGAGGAGAGAGACAGAGGATGAGAGAGTGCGAGAGAGGCAGAGAGAAGTGTAGGAACAGGGAGAGAGGGGAGTGCGAGAGAGATGAGGGCAGAGAGTGTGAGAAAGGAAGAAAGAGAGAATGTAGCAGGCCTTAACAGACATATGAGCTTTCTATGCTGGCGCTGCTGGCATCTAAGTTGAGCCACCGAATATCCGCTTGTACCCTCCAGAGACAGCGATAGATAGACGTTTCTCGCTGCTCCGGTGGTTTGCAGATTTGTATGTGGCCTCTTAATTAAAAAAAGACACCCTTCCTTTAGTGTTACCACGGAAGCGTAATTCTGTCAAAAAGCATGAAAAAAGTGCTAAGTGATATTTTGCATTGTGACTGTGAGCATTGGGAACGGAACCTGTGAAGAGCACACATCTGTAGCACCCCGAGCTTCTTCTGGTCACGGCCTAATCCGCCAGTACCGCCAACGAAACCAGCATGTTTATTCATGCTCTCTACCCCGAGGTTTTAAAGCGCGGCGTCGAAAAAAACCTCCCTTCAGGTCGTCTGCTGGCGAGCTGCCTTTTACATAGCGCTATTTGACATGGAAAAATATGAGTTTTGGCCGTGAGAGAATACACTATCTCTGTGTTCTGACATGGGTGAAAGAAGAAACCCACATCTAAATGTAATTGTTGCATGAGGCGTCTAAAGACTTTTCACATTGAGCATTAGCATATTTCAAGCTGCCCTAGTGTGTATGTTGAGGGCTGGATTGTTGAGAGTGGGGGCGGGGGTGTTGGTGGGGGTGGGGGTGGGGGGATTGATGTAATGATAAATCGCGGGGCGGCGGTTGTTGCAGCTACTAGATGCACGATAGGTGGGCCCATCCCTAACCCATTGCTCAGTGAGCACCACCTACGCTGCTGCGCTCCCAGCATATACATAAACATAAATGCATATGATATCCTGAGACTCCGAGCCACTTTTCTTAATGAAACAGTTTTGTCGAGGAGGCAGTGTGCAATAATATACTGGAACCTGATCAGGGGGATTCTGATTGGGACTCTCCAAGGCCGCATGCTAAAAACTCCAAACACATGTCCCAAGTGTCCAGACTCAGTCTTCTGTTAACCACCCAGCTCAGAGTCCACTTTGTGTGCTTATTGCCTGTGCGGCATACCCCAGTATGTTGTACACAGACTACACATTGCATGAGCCTTGTCTACCAAAAAGCACTTACCCTCAGTTGTACAGCATTTGTTTACTTCACTAGCAACAAACAGCTGCAAAATCCACTGAAACCAGTCACTGGAAAGCAAAAATAGTCATAAAAGATTTATTACAAATTTCCAGTTAAATGCTTTTATTGACTTGGGGGAATACTTGGACTATATTGGTTCCTGTATGTATCTAAGTTACATAATTCACAGTGCATTGTGTCAGGTTCTGGCCCTACTTCTAGGGAAAATAAAACAGCAAGGAGAGCTAATCTTTGGTCCCTGTCTGCTGTGATTTGTGGTTCAACTACCTGTATTCCTAAGCATCTAAGCTGTTATATGGGGTTGTAAATCAGTGTGAATACATTCTCTGGTCATGCTAGTGAACAGAGTAACATAATGTTTTTAGTGTAAGGGTTAATGGAAAAAACACACCACTCATAATTACTCAAGTTATCAAGGAAATGAGTCCTTGAAAATCATAGTCTTGTTTGTTGTTCACTGTTCATTCTACGAGACTCTGAAGGCCTTCTAGGCACATCCACTTTATTCTTTGTGCATCCAGAGGTTGAGGCTTATCCTTGACCCTGGGTGTACAGAAAGGGGTAAAAGATTCCCTACCATCTTCCATCAAGCTACCAATGCTGTGGACCACTGACAGCTGGTGTAGGTCAGCACAGGTTTAGCCTGTCCCCTAGAAAGGAGTGCTGTTCACCACCCCCAGGTGCGTGATCCAGCACCCAGGTAGGAAGGTGGGGTTGCTGTGTGTATTTGGCTAGGCGTCCCTCTGGAGTTTACAGCCTGAAGGTCATGCATCAGCCTCTGAAATGACACACCCATGGACCGTCTGTGGAACAGTGTTGGGTAGTCAGGAGGTTAAGGAGTTGGGCTTGTGGCCCAGTGGTCAGAGCTTTAACACCTTACTGGGGCACTGTGTTTGCGCTGTTGGGCATAGAGCTTAGCCTGGACTGCTTCAGTAAACATCCAGCTGCATACATGGATAAAATGTATAATTGTAAGCCATGGGAGTTTCCTTGGACCAGAGGGTCGAATCTGTAATATACTGTAAGTATTAGAGAGGACTATATTTCAAGCCCCTATAGTGGGCCTGTCAGAGGCTGTGGAGGGGAAAAAGTGAAATGAATGGTACCTATTGTGATGCAACTGACAGAAAAAAGAGTGATTGGTCCAGCCAAGAAAAAGGCAGGGGTCAGTCCAGCCGCCATTGGTCGGCTGACTCGTCCATCTTTATTCCTTTCTGATTTGGGCAAGGTCACTTTGAAGGAACGGTTGGGGCCATTAATAAAATTGGCTCCCGATTCCTCCCTCTGTTCGACTGCACGGAGGCCAGGCCATAAAATTGATGAAAGTCCAAAATAACAACAATTCAGTGATTAGAAAAATGCAAAAAACATAAAGGAGAGGATGAGGAATTACAGGGGAGCCTGTACTCATTTTAATTACTTTATTTCATGTGAGGCACTTATAAAAAAATATATATGTCAGGAGGAAGACAGACTGGGGGATTTTAAGATAATTACAAGCCTGTGCTGGCTTGTGTTGAGGCAGGTTTATTCTTTTCGACCCATTTGTGGGGACAGCACACCAGCCAATACGGCAGTATCTCAGGAAAGCACGCGCGGTTCATTGGCGTGGTGAACAACACCGAAGCGAGGCCAGAGAAGGTAAAAAACCCATTAAATGGCCTTAATGGAGTTGGCCATCAAGTGAAAAAAATGAGAAAATATATGGAGGTCAGATTCACTTCATCGATCATGGATTCTCGTCCCGCTCTGCGGCGATGCGTTCTCCTGCGCAGCTGAAACCCCCCTAACGCGGGCTGACCTCCTGCGGTTTCGCGCTGTGGGTCTCCGCTGAGCATCTGCCACGTGATTGGTGGATTGATATCAAGTGGACTGGGAAGGCGTCCAGCTCTATTTTTTTGTTTTGTGGAAAAGGAGCCGCAGTAAAACACGTCTTATTAACACAGAAGTGGGGCGTTTTATAGTTACTGTTCTAGTGATTTGCCGTATCCCTGGTCCTCTGGCTCTGACACGCTGCTGCAAATACCGCTTCCGGATGTAAACAAAAAAGCAACATGAAACAATCCTCCCTTTTATGTTTGGTGTATTAGAGCAAATAAAGAAGTGCTTGTAATGCCTTGTGATACTTTCCCTGCTGGTGCTTTTAAAGTCTTTCAGAGTGTTCAATAGCGTGAGCTCAAATGAACTAAATGGGACCTAGAGCCGGTGTCACAAAGCGATTAGCACTCTACCTCTTATGATCATTTAGCTTGTTTATCTCAGACAAGCTTAAGGTTGATTTGAAGTTTTTTTGAAAACAAAACCCCGGGCGATCTGTTTAACAGGACATGGAGGAGTGCACGGGCCGACCTCCTTTACCCGTCCGATTCATAAATGCCCGGCACGTCCATCCCAAACACTTTCCCCGGGGTTTTTTTTTTTTTAATTTATTTTCCCATAAAGCTGCTCTGGGTGCATTTTTTTCTCCCGAGCGCTTGCAGTAAGCTGCCCCTCGCTGAAAGAGATGGACTGCAGCCATCCTCTTTCTCTGACTCTCTCTATCTCTCTCTCTCTCTCGCTTCCAGTTCAAGGGCAGGAGGGAGAAGGTCGCCGTGGAGATCGTTACCGCCGCTGCCGCCGCCTCGGCGTGCCGCGCCGCGTGAGACTCCGCAGCCCAATCCCAATATTGTGTTATCTCTCGGGAGGGCACGGCAGGAGACCCGTCCCGGGCACGGCGGGAGTCTAACAGCGAGTTAGTGGAGAGATGGATCATTGTTCAGGCAGTGCTTTTTCCCCGTGATGGGGTCAGGGGGAGAGGGGACACGTGCCTGGCTGGGTAAAAAGCTCCACTCTCTGCAGAGAATACAGGGCCCCAGCGGTCTGGGACCGCTCTGTGGAGAGGCTACAGTTTGCTGGTTTTTTGGATTTCACGCTGTTGTGTTGCCCTGTACGGTAACCGTCCATGCGAGCAGGAAAAGCTGGAGTGTATTTGCACAGCAGCTTAGTGGCAAAATAAGACAATCTCTTCTCTTGTGTGGCTTCTCGCAGGTCTGGCGTTGCATTGGAAACAGGGGATTATCTTGCCTACCTGTAGGGCTGCATGCTCTTACCACAGCTACTACTCTGAATACTGATAAAAACAGAAATGAAAATTATGATGAAACTGATGATGATGATTGCTATGGCAATAGCAACAAAAACAACAATAAGTACAATCAGAACATAAACATGGAGACAGTGCATTTTTATAATTGTATTCCTAGTTTCACATTACATTATTGTCAATTAGCAGACACTCTTATCCAGAGTGTCTTGCATAGGTTTTCAGTTTTACAGTATACCCATCTATACAGCTGGATATTTACTGAAGCAATTCTGGGTTAAGTACCTTGTCCAAGGTTACAGCTGCAGTGTCCCAGTGAGGAATTGAACATATGTTTATGTATCTTATAACATGTAACTTATAACATCCTCCTGGCATAAGACCCTAGTGATTACAGGCTAGAGAAATATAGGTATGCTTATACCCTCTTTCATTTCCATAAGTATTTGACTGATGTCCACTTAACGCAGGTGGGTAAATCTGACATCGAAAGGTTTTTGCTGCAGAGAGTGAGTGACGTTTGGCAGGGTGTGAGCTGACCCCTGCAGCCTTGGTCCGACACAATTCAGTCTGGGGACAAACCTGACAGGTAAACGCGAGAGCCGGCGGGAAGCCGACAGACACAGTGATTTACCTGGCCGTGACACTCAATGTCCCGTGAAACACAACAGCGCCGCCAGCGAAAGATGGTGCATCAAGCGAGCGCGTCCGACAACGCGCCGTTCCCCCTCAGACGTCGTAATCTGTCGCATAAATAACCGCATTCTGTCTCTGAGCCATCCCATTTTTTTTACAGAGTCTTTGAGATCTCACAGTATTGGAGGATAATATAACAATCAGCACTGCACAGTGAGATATTGCTCCGTTTCGTTTTTTTTTTTACTCAGATTTAAATTACAGTGGTGTGCTGGAACCTGACTTCAAGGGGAACCACTTATCAAAGGAACTTTGAAGCATCGCCCTCTCTTTTCTTTTCCTGTGACTTAAATTGAAGCAATGTTAAAGTAATGGAAAACCTGAATCGCACTCCGCGCTTTTCTCTTGACAGCCTCGGAATGTGAACCGACGCAGAAATACATTTTGCGCACTGAGATTTATAAGTGCGCTGGATATCTTGCCAGGATTTTTTTTTTTTGGAGGAGTCAGGGGCTCTGGGAGCCTTCAAGACCCAGCTCAACACAGCGATTAATTCGCTAAGGATTGGAGGCAAATAGCAAGCTAAGACAGCCTGCTCCAGCCATTATAATTTCATCTGTTCTTGTCAGGATGATCGTCATATAATGCATGCTAGATGTTGAACTAGCATGTTTGGTTGCATTCCCTGTGGCCACAATGACAGCATTCTCTGGGACATTTCAAGCAACCAGCTCTCTTCTGTATGTAATACATCTCTCGGTACCTAATTTACACTGAACTTCTGCAGATTCTGAGTTCTATCACTCTACTGCCTCTACTGATAACTAACTTAGCTGCCCTCAGTAAGAAATTTCCTCTGGCTGATCTTACCTCTAACTGAGTCCAATTAGTGTGATGAGATGTACTAAAGCACAATCTGTCAGCTTATTATTGTTATTAAGTCCTATAAACAAGTTAATGTCAATAAACAATAGTCACACACCAGTAACGTCCAGAAAGTAGTGTGCAAATGCTATTGATAAACAAGCTGATGGTCTATAGTCTTCATTTATATAGTAGGGTCCCAAATCGAATACTGGACAGAAGAGGGTCAATGGGAGGTCAGAAGTCACTGCCAGCCCACAATGACCTGTGAAAAGCAAAATCGGTGCTATTTTCATTCTTCTTCTTTTTCCTCTTCTCTCCTCTCCTTCCTCCAGGAGGCACTGGCATATCTGGGGAGATTTATGAAAATGTTAGAATGGCCCGAGCCAACAGTATTCAAAGTGGTGAAGTGAAAATAAATTAAACAGACCTGCAGGCAATTCGTCTAGGGCTTGATGGATTACGTGCTCATCGTTCTATTTTCTTCTCTCCTCTCTCTTCAATTCTTACCTGAAAACAGTAAACAAGCAAACAAATAAGTCCCAAGTATTCAGGTAGACTCCTCAGCAATGAATTGTGGAAGGAAAAATAAAACCGTTGCATGGTCAGACCCGAAATGCATGTTACAAAATGGCTGAAATCGTTTGTGAGTGAAAAAAGAAGTGGCACAGCTAGATAATGTACTGCATGCTTCAGCACACCACACATGTACACTCCCTCTCTCTCTCACACGCACACACACACACACACACACGCACATACACACACACACACACACACACACTCAAAGACAGACTTGCACAGTGCGCACACATGCACACGCACACACACACACGTACACACACACACACACACACACACACACACACAGACTTGCACAGTGCGCACACATGCACACGCACACACACACACACACACACACACACACACACACACACACACACACACACACACACACACACACACACACACACACACACACACACTCAAAGACAGACTTGCACAGTGCGCACACATGCACACACACGCACGCACACACACACACACACACACACACACTCAAAGACAGACTTGCACAGTGCGCACACATGCACACACACGCACACACACAACACACACTCACACACACAGACATGCACACACACACATGTACACACACACAGACAGTATACACACAGACAGGCACACGTGAACAGACACTGCCAGCTTGGTTATATGCTGTCAGCACAGGTCATTGGTCTGCACAAGACCTTTGTCACCCGTCTCTACTATATCGCATGTGCCTTTAAGAGTTCCAGTGGCTGCAGGGAATGTGAATTATTATATGTATCAAATCTGTCGATGCAGGAAAGAAATGCAACTGAGCCTCTGATTTGCTCCCTTGAACGAAGCACGCCTGCATTTCACTTCAGATAATGCAGCATCATTTCATAGATTAATGAATTTAGCCCTTATTTCACCCCTGACCACTGCATCAGACTGTGGTAACCTGATGAAATCTCTGCTCACTGACCTGGGGTAAACTTTAAATTGGAAGCAGTCAATCAAGAGTATGTGTCTTCCAGGGGTAGCGGACCTATAAATCAGCAAGTTTTCTGAGCAGGTTGAGCCCTCCTTCCCCACTGCCACGGGACTGGAGGATAAAGCACTGCCATGGATCCAGCATCGTTTGCTTTCATTGATCAGGGCTTCAGTTTTCCTATAAGTAGCCACGTGTCTGACAGTGGTAATTTCAGCAAGGTCCCACCTCTTGTCTGCTGTCGTATCCCCAGGATTTTTGTCAAATATTTTGATATTCAAGTCCAGATTTTCTGCCTGCAGACTAGATATTACTTGCCAGTGGTAGAAAAGCTGTGCATACTAGGCTTTCACAAAGAAAGCAAAAAATAATAATAATAATAATAATAATAATAATAATAATAATAATAATAATAATAAATAAGTAAATAACACATTTTTTTCACCCACCCCACATTTGACAGGGAGTAGGGGAAGGGGGTGATCTAATGCTCAGTAGGCTTTCTAAGCAATACATAACCAAAGAGGAATGTAGCAAATTATACTGTCATTTCCATAGTTAGCTAAAATGCAGCCAAATGGTAGTCAATTGTTTCATAGTAGGTAGTCAAAACTAATTAGATAGCTGCCTGTACTTACCATAAGTACCCATACAAGTCAACAAAAGTGAGCTGTTTCTACTTATTTTACCTTGTATTGGTGTATATTGTTGCAGGTGTCATATTTCACAGTTGTTATTCAACAGGAAATGTTATTTTTAGCTCATTTAATATGACATACCTGTGTTTTTATCACTCTTTCCACAGCTCTAATCCATTATCCCAGATAATCAGGAGCTTACTGTTCCTTTAAAAGGAGGCTGGATGGTATTGTAAGACACTAAAACAGAGGGAAAGTGTTTGATTGACCATAGTAAACGTTACTGACTATAGTAAAAACAGTAAATCAGCCATTGATTTCAACAACTAACCACTCTCCCAGAGGTTATTTTTTCAGTACTTTTAAGATGATTTTACCCATGAAATTAGAATTAATTTCTTGCTACATGTGGACAGTAGCTGTAAGGCATAATACTTTATTTATGACAACATACCTAGGAGCCCTTTTAGTGCTGTGGTGCACCACGATAATTCCACGTGGGTAGCTTTAATTGAAAAAAAGGAAAAATAAACTTAATAATGAAACGTTATCGCTGTGAAAATGTAACAGCCTCCTACAGTTAATTGTAAATTATTGATTGCTGACCACCTGAGCAGAACAATTTTCTGACACCCGAGTGCATACTGACCTGTGTTTGACAGGTCACAGTAGCGTTAGTAATAATAATAACTAATAACAGTCATTGCACAATGAGCTGTTTTTAGATGCTCCTTGTTCGGCTGGACTGTGCAATGAATGGGTAATGAAGGGAAATGAAGGCCCCGAGTTGCACCCGCTGGCACGCACAGCTAGGTGTCCCGCCTCCACCTGCATGCTCTCCAGTCTTAGTTTTTTATTTTTTAATTTTTATTTTTTCCCGAATGTGTAACGGAGAGTGAATCTTGAGGATGATTGACGGAGGGAGTGAGGTTAACCTGGTTTGATTTGAGCGAAGCAGAAATGAAAACAGTGTGGGAGAGAGCTGTCAGAGCTTGTGTGAGGCCCTGTCCTGCCTAATCCAGTTTGCCCTCCAGTTTAACGCGTGATTCCCCTATCAGCTTGCAAAGCACGTAAAACTTCAGTGCTGGCTCCCTCCGCCAGATCTCCGGCCTCAGCTGCAGTGATCAGGTGTGTTGTTGCCATGGATGCTGTGTGTGATGCTCCTGATTGGCTCTTGCGGCTTTGTTTTCACATAGCAAAGACTGTTTGATTGGCAGAATGTGACAGTTTGTACCACTGAACAGGATGGGATTGAAAAGTTGGGCTGGTGTTAGCTGATAAAATTCAAGCCCAAAAAATCAAGATCAAAATTAATAAAGTGGAGAAAGAATTCAATTCACACCATCAATCACTAGTATATCACTCGATGCTAATCACAATTATTATTGTCATTATTATTATTATTATTATTATTATTATTAGTAGTAGTAGTAGTAGTAGTAGTAGTAGTAGAAGTAGCAGTAGTTGTTGTAATAGCAGTAGCAGTAGCAGTAGTAGTATCAGCAGCAGTAGTAGTAGCAATCTTACCCCTTTTTACCCTCTTGCTGTTCATCATCCTCATATTTATTATGCTTAAGCAGTAATATAATGTTATTAATAACCATTATATCACTGAGTGCAAATCACAGTGAGTGTTGCGGTTATTACAATATTACGATTATGGGGGTAATAATGATGATTATGATGATGGTTTTTCTTATTATTACCATTTGTTAATAATAATCAATATCAAGATGATCCATATCTTTTGAAAAGAGCTGTAAGAACACAGTTTGAGAGGTAGCACTTTAAACTCACTGCCACCTGCCTCTGAGTTCCTGAATGTCATCAGTTCTATGCGACGGTGGCCAGGTTTCAGCACCATGGACAGCTCATCTCCTGCCTCCTCTCCCGATTCAATCTGTCAGCTCGAGCAACATGCAATTTCTGCCTTGCCCTTTCCAGAGGCCGCCCTTAGCCTGAATGCCAGCGCAATTTATATGTGTAATGTTCTGCTTTTATGGTAATTACCCCCTCCCTCGCCCTGCTGGTCTGAAAGTCCATGTGAACGATTATGTTTTTCACCCCGTGCCTGTTCAGAGAACAAGATTTTGCAGATTGCTCTCTGCCTATAAACCCATGCACCAACACACACATTCATGGAGACACACACACACACATGCACACACACAGAAATGCTGGTATTAATGCTGGCAGCTTTTCGGAAAAAAGAAAAAAAAAAAAAAAAAAAAAAAACACAAGCCAAGATTCAAGCACAAATTAGTCTGACATGCATGTAGTTCCAACTGTATGTATGCTCATAAAATGTGTTCTAATTGCAGTTCACCGGTGCACGTAGACACTGTTATTTATGAGTCGGGACATGTTGCTGAGAAAGAAGGTCATGCTAAAGCCACAGAAATGATGATAATGATAATGCTAGCATGGCTGCTAGCAGCACGGATATAATTTACAGGGTCTAATGAAACTCCCATGTGGAACGAGTCAAAGGGCGGGACTATGTGTGCATAGAAAATGGATCATAGAGACACCGGTACATTAAATCTGTTACTCACCCTATAAAACTGAAAATTTCTTTAGAATTTATACAATCCAGATGTTCTTGGCTTTTCACCAACAAAACCCCCTTTCTTTCTTTTTTTTCCTTCACTTGTGCACTTCACTTATAAGAAGCTCTGATAAAAGAAATACCTTGGGGGTGAATCAATGCAAAATAACATTAAACGTCCCTCTTATAAGCACGAGGAGCTGATAAGCATAAATCTGATCTTTACAAGGGGAAGGCAGTTGCAGTTTGTCATTGGGTTTAATGCCGAGGGCAGTTTGTAATGATTTGCTTGTCTGGGCTCCGTTCTTCCTGTTCCTGTGTGTTTGCCTTCCATCTGCAAAGACGCAGGAAGTGTAAACACGGGGCAGGGTGCCTGTGGAGAGGCTGCCGCAGAGACACAGTGCTCTCTGCTACGCAGGCGGACACCGGATCTCCAATTAGCCGGGGAAATGGAAGGCATACCGCTGGAGCCGGTGTTCTGACACCAGCGGCCAACTCAACACCGCAACAGGAAGGGGGGCGGAGACTGTCAGTCACCACGGTGACCACAGCGCCCCGTTTGGCTGGCTCTGTCTGCGAGGCCTGTGGTGATGTGTGTATGTGTGTGTGTGTGTGTGTGTGTGTGTGTGCCTGTATGTGTGTGTATGTGTGACTGTTTTCTCTTGTTTCAGTTTTAGACCACAGCTACCAGGCACTGTATGTTGCATTACTTCAGCATAGTGCAGGGAGCCAAGACATCCTCAGCCCTCTGACAGTCTGTAGAACTTATCATTGGTTAGCAGGTGAACAGCGGGTCTCCAAGGAAACCCAGCTGGCAACTGGAAGGTGCATTTAGTGTAACATTAGGAGGTTTTGTTTAAAGCAAAAACCAAAAGCCAAATGAGTAATGGGGGCACTGTATTGTAGATGTCTTTATAATGACACTTTGGCCACAATGGGCATTAACTTCTTTTGAAAGGAGAGTTTGCCACAGCACCCTGGTCAAAGTGCTAAGCTTTCCCTCTTGATCTGGTTTGTTTTATCATGGGGTGAATTAGTCTCTTCCTCTACAAATAAAGCAGTGCTGTGCTAAGCGTTCTTGTGTAATGCCTGCCACACATCACCCGTGCAGGTGCTGTGCATAGGTGGAGGTTGAAGTGGGTTGCCCTCTGCCTGTCACACTTTTTAAGGTCCTTGGGAATGTGAATATATAAATTATTCTTGTCAGAACAGAAACACAAACACAAGGTCACTAATAATATCAGGGTGTAACCTCAACCAGCAGGATTCGCTTGCGCCACTGCCTAAAGCTTCCTGAAGGGAACTGCAGTTTAGCAGTCGAGACTAAAAAGCTCACCACTAAGGATTATCCATGCAGAATAGACCTAAATAGGCTCTGAAATTTTTAATGCAGCTGAAAAAAAAAAATAGCTGCACAGAAGCGCAGTAGGCTAAGGCTATTCAGCTCCGGTCCAGCAAATTTTCCATTTCTCTCTAAACCATTAATACTCTCAACACCGGGAAAGGGAGCTTTGTTGATTCAATGGAGACAATCATTAGACTAAGGTGGTTAAACTGGGGTTAAGTAGTTCAGCTGTACACAGTGCTGTGTAAATGACAGAGGTACAGAGTGAGGTTTGGCAGCAACCGACAGACTGCCAGATGTTGAATAACTGCAGCATCTCAAAAACAGGATTTACAGAATGAGACTGCAAGTTCAAATCCGGAGGGGGGCACGACTTTTCTACACTCTTGTACTCTTAAACCTAACCTGTTCACTTTTGTAATAAACTTAACTAGAAATAAGGTTATAAAGAAATTTATATGAAAAACTACAAGCATGTTGTGTCTGAATGAGGAGATTGCAAAGAAACTTATGGTTTTGAAAGAGTTAAGAATTGCCAATACCGCAGTGCATCCTGTCTTTATGCTTCTCATATACAGAGGACATTGAGCATCCTCACAAAGGAGGGAGAAAATAGGTTCCTCCATTTTTTTTTTTTTTTATGTGCCGGTAACCAAAGCCCCGCCATAATTTAGTGCCCCATTCATGTAATGCACTTTATCGCATCAGTACGTTAAGTAATGATTATTTTGTGGATTTGCTGGCATGCAATGGATAATTAATACCGGGGCGAAATCAAAGCTTATGAGGCATGGCGTGGATTCACAACGCGTAGCGTTAGCAAAGGCTTCGGATGTCTCGGCGCGGGCCTTGCGCCCATTCATTAACGCATAAAAATAGAACTCGAGGGGGTGAGCTGGAGCGATATGGCATTTCGGGTGTCTGGAACGCGCTTCAGGTGTCTGGAACGCGTTTTAGCATTCATGAAACTTTCAGTCCCGCGCAGCCCCTGACGTGAGCGGAATGCGTCGGCCCTGTGATGCGTGCGATTCCCGGGCTGCCGCGTTTTTCTCCTCGCAGCATTCAGCGAGTGCTGGTGCTTTACAATGACTTATACGCTTGTGGTGCGGTGTAGAGGATGTGGGAGGGTGTTAAATATCCGTCGGTGCAGTTTGAAAGTTTCCACATCTTCATTTGGAACACTTTATAAATAGGCCGTTAAAGATCGTGAGATACATCCTCGTTTTACTGAATGGGAAGCAATCCAGTTCAAGGCTATTTATGAGAACGATTTTTGCACTAATGCTGTTGTCACTGATAGCATCACCATTGTTTCAGATTTTGTCAAGGAAGTACGTCTCCACATACATACATTACTGCCATTTAGCAGACGTTCTTATCCAGAGTGACTTACATTGGTTACAGTTTTTTTTTTTTTTTACGATGTTATCCATTTATACAGCTGGATATTTACTGAGGCAATTGTGGGTTAAATACCTTGCCCAAGTGTCTCAGCAGGGAATCGAACTGGCAACCTTGCGGTGATGAGTCCTGCTCCTTACGACTATACTACACTGCCACCCACATCATAGCCTAAGGAGCAGGGTCAAAAACAGGTCCTCAATTTCTCTGAACTGTTCATTGCATTCCCTCCAGACCATTGCCTGTCACATGACGAGAGAAATAGTTTCCCCAAAAGAATATCACTAACAATGTGGCAGGATATCGATGGATGATATTTTTTTCCTTATTTTGGTGAAAGTGTTTCCATGAAGAAGAGATGCACTGGGAAATGGCATCGATTTAGGAGAGAGAGAGAAAAAAAGTGGGCGTCAGGACAGCTCTAAAAGTAGAAAACAATGTGAGTATTTCTTAAAAAGGGAGGGCTTGTCCGGATCTTGTGTAGGCTCTGATGCAATGAATAAAGGATCTCGGGCTCGGGCCCGGTGTTATTGTGAACTGGGCCGCTGGCTCTGCTACTGTCAGCGAGTAGCGTTGATCCGTGAACCCGCCATCTGGATTCTCCCCCAAATCACATTAAAGTTTCAGGCCCAGGAATACATCAAGCTAAATGAATATTGGCTCCGGGCGCCGCAGACAGCCTGATGGAGGAAAAAAAAAAGAGTTAAAAAAAAACCCTCCGAAATCCAACTCGTGTGGTCAGAAACGATCCGTCTCCCTCTGCTCTCTGATGGCAACTTCTTGCCGATTACGATGACAGACGTGGCAGTAAATGGCGTGCTCCGAGAGACAGGGGCGCGAGGGTAGCCCGTGTTCCGCGTTTCCGGGACTCGCCGATTTCCCCGGGAGCACAGAGAGAGGCCGGGCGCTCTAAAGACCGCACCCAGTGTGAACCTGAATAAAGGAGGCCCTTAACACGGCCCTGAGAGGTTCTGGAGCTGCAGTTTTAAAAAGGCGCTTACGTAACTCCATTCAGGGGAAGCTGTTGAGCTCCCATTTTAAATCCACTGTTTGCGCACTTGTCTACCGTCACGTCATCACCTTGAATCCAGTCCTTTCGGTTGGTTTAATGCAGACAGATAATCTGCCTCGGCATCTGCAGCGGTCAGCAACTGCACCGTTTAATTGCCCAGATGACAATGAGCATATGAAGCGTGCCTCGTTTCACCCAATAACATAAATAATAATGAATATTTGATTAAGACATGATTAACGATTTGATATCATCTTTTGATTAGTTTGTTGTCGTACAAATATAATACATTATGAATGCGCATCTGTTAAAATATGAGCTGAAAAAGTCACTATAAGTAATCATAAAAAAACAAAAACTGAATCAATTGGAAAGGGTAAAGAGCTGAGCAGATGTCTTGAAAATATACATTTTAAACACCACTACATCCACTGTATATGTGGGCTGCAGGAGGGTGTGATGCCGGAGAGAACAGGAGGTACCATAGGGAATATAACTCTCCACAGATTGACTCCCTGTTACTGTTTTAGAAATGGACTGAAGACACATTGTTCGGACCGAGAGTACCACGTTGCTCTTGTGTAGGGCACTTTGTGCAGGACATGGACCTGATAAACACTAAATGGAGAAAATGCTCTGGCAATCAGAGAACAGAGATCCTTTTCACAGTGTCCTCTCCCTGCTGAAATGGGTATCTTTCTGTCCCCCTCTGTTTCTGCCAGAATTAGAAAAACAGAGGCAGGGAACTATCCATCCACCTACACACACAGATGCCTCCATACACACACACACACACACACACACACACACACACACACACACACACACACACACACACACACACAACATGAATGCATTCACACTGACACACACTCACATTCTTGTAGAATGTGAACAGTAACACACATAGACACACTCACACCAGTACCTATACACACACACACACACACACACATACAAATTTGCTCATGTGCATACATAAAACATAAATGCGCACACACACACACACACACACACACACACACACGCGCACACACGCACATGCGTACGCGCACACACACGCGCACACACACACACACACACACACGAGTTGAACACACATCCACAGGGGTGGACACCGTAAACACACACAGACACACGTGCACACACACAAACAGCAGCTCAGGATGCATCAAATAACTGTCGTGTTAAATAAACCAAAACACAAGAAGACAGGACACATCAATCACTGTTCAATGTCTCATTATACAAAGGATCCAGGGGAAAGGCAGCTGAAAGTCAGGTGAATCAGAGGCAAACTTTACCCACATTTTAACAAACTTCACTGTTTGTAAGTGTGGTCACTGAACTGTGTAGTACTACCCTGCACTGCCTTGCTAATGAGGTCACAAATCATGCATCTTCCCGAATGTTTCATTAAAGTGTGAAAATGATCATTTTGCTTTAAATATGGTCGTATGGATGGCTGTGTGGTGACATTGTTATGGAAAGAGTTTTTGTACCAAGAATGTTGCAAGTTCAAATCTGGTATGAGACACTGCTGTTACACCCTTGTGTCTAAAACTTGCTTCAGTAAATTTCAATCTAAGCTCTGTACATGCTCCGTAGGCTGTATTTTGGATGTTGTGTTGTAAAGACCTGTTGTATCATAGTATACATGGCTTCTGTCAGATTGCACAAGTTAACTTGTGGTAGGGATTGAGTTGTGTGATGCTCATACTCACTGGTCTGGGAGTGTTGCTGGCCTGGTCTGACACTGTTGCCCATTTAAATTGAATGGATACGCTTATGTTCTATTGAGCTGGAAGTCGCTCTGTATAACAGCGTCTACTAAATGCATGTAATGTCATGTTATGTAATGTTATGTAATGTCATGTAATGTAATGTACATAGGCAGTAGTGTAACATAGTGGTAAGGAGCAGGTCTCGTAACCAAAAGGTTGCTGGTTCGATTCCTCACTGTGGCACTGCTGCTGTACCCTTGGGCCAGGTACTTAACCCAATAAATATCCAGTTGTATAAATGGATTACATGTAAAAACCATAACCTATGTAGGTCGGTCTGGATAAGAGTGTCTGCTAAATGACAATAATGTAATGTAATGTAATGTAATGGGTAAACTGTAACAAGTATGATGTGGCATTCACCCTTTACAAGGGCTTAAGGGAAGTGAGAAAGTAGTGCATTTGGCGTTTTCCTAATCCGAATGTCCTTTTTTTTCTTCTGATGGCAGGTCTGCAGGTCATTTTCCCGGAGTACCTCCAGGAGAAGTTCGTCCAGTCGGCTCTCAGCTACATCATGTGCAACGGCGAGGGGGAGTACGTGTGCCGCAACAACCAGTGCATCTGCCAGTGCGCCGAGGAGTTCCCACAATGCAACTGCCCCATCACGGACATACAGATCATGGAGAACACGCTGCAGGGAATGGCTGAGGCCTGGGCCACCTCTTACAAGGACTTTGAGAACTCGGGTAAGAGGAAACCCCCCTGGGCAAGGGTCTCCCCACTGATCCCAGATCAGTGCGAGACCTTGGATAACTGGCAAAATGATAAAAGGTTTTTTTTTTTTTTTTTGAAGGTGAGGGCCTGGAAATGGGGGAGCAGGGGAGTGTGTGCTCAGGCGTTTAATCTTTGCCAGGCTGTGGGTCAGGTTAAAATAAGACTGGATTTATGAGCGCAGTTGATGCACCGGTGGGCAAATAGTGGAAGGAAGCCACAAACAAGCTCCACCCCTTTGCTTCAGCCTCGATAGAAGCCGAATAGAACAGGAACATTCTGACGGGACTGACTGTGAGTTGTGACTGTGCAGGACTGACTGACTGACTGTTGTGTCTGACAGCAAGAAGGCAGAAGATCAGTTATGATCACATGGCAAAAAAAATGCTGTCCCTGTTATTGGCACGCTTACAATGATCCATTCTCATGTATACCATGAAATACTGCCTAATTCAATCTGTTCTACTTAACTATGACAAACAGTCATTTAATTGTATGTCTACATTATAAGCTGGGAATTCAAACAATATGATCTTATTCGAAAAATGCCATCATTTTACGTGACTCCCCTTCCACAGAGTAGTCCACATAAAGCTTGAATGTTAAATTCTGCAAGCCAATCTGCAATAAAGTGGGCATGAATTATTCAGCAGTCTTCGAATGCCTTCTGTTTGAGAGCGAGGCTCTCGCAGTAAATTGCTACAGTCGATTCTCTCTCTCTGCCAGGTTTCACAAAGCATGCCACCGGCTAAAAGCGTCAGGCTTTTTTTCCAGCTCATTGTCACAAGTGAGAATGCGCAAGCCATGCATCTGAGCACACAAATACACTGACTGACACACACACACAGACTGACTGGCACATGCATCCACACACACCTAGAGCACGGACATACACATACACACACACACAAACACACACATGTGCACGCAACCTGGACGATGAAACTGTCATTATCATTGAAGCTGTTAATGAATACAGTACATTAATTCAGAAGTTAGAATTTATTTGTAAATCAAAATGGTGTTTCCTAAAAAATTTAAGTGAAACTAGGTTTGTTTTTACAGTACCAGTTTAACTGCTTCAACTCACCGACCACAGCAATCATGCAGACCTGTGCATGGTGTTGCAGTAAAATGCGTTCATGGTCTACTAAATTAGCTTTCTGCTTTCAGCAGCAATTCATCACCTCATTCTGGAAGACAAGATAACAATCTGGCTTTTCTGTCCGCCATATGCATGCAACGATATTACCTGACCGTTCTCCCATCTTTATCTGCTATGATCGGAATACAGAAACACAAAAAAGGAGGTGTCTCTCCTGAGGAAAGTCTCAATATCTGCCCGACATGCCTGGTCCCTTATATATTATTAACATTTAATAAAAGGCCTAAATAAAAACTGCCGGTTATATATAACAGAGGACACACAAATTGAGTTGAAGTTCCTCAAGGTCACAGAAATATTTCTGCCACAAGACAATTTCAACATCGACTGGCTTCCCAGTAAACCTCGACACTGTTTTATGGCTGCGAGAGAGAGAGAGAGAGAGCTGAAGGGAGGATGGAATTGGATATTTGAAAATGATCTCATGGCTATTGCAGAAATACCGTAAACAGAGGGGGGATCAGCGCTGTATTGATGGAATTCAATTTAATAATTGCCATTGGAAATATAAAGTGATTGCTCTGTGTGTGTGTGTGTGTGTGTGTGTGTGTGTGTGTGTGTGTGTGTGTGTGTGTGTGTGTGTGTGTGTGTGTGTGTGTGTGCATTCATAGTATGGGTGTATGTCTGTACTTGTGTAGATATGTGTGAATATGAGTGTGTGTATAGATATTGGCATTAGTATATCTGTGTGTGTGTTCCTGTGTCCAGTACTACACAAGAATTTGAGTGTGTGTGTGTGTGTGTGTGTGTGTGTGTGTGTGTGTGCGTGTGTGTGTTTGTGTGTATGCACGTGCACATGAAAGGGATTAATTGGATATTGAATTGACTGATGTGGCTTGGTCTGAATTATTGACATTCAGTGAGAGGGAATTGACTTGAGGTGAGGCAAGGAACTAAGAGAAGTAATTGACTCCCAAGATCTGCCTGCAGATGGAAAAGAGCCACGCTTTGTATTCGGTGCTCCATCATAAAGCAGTCATAAAACATGCATAACACCTTCACGAGCACGACGTCTCTGCATTAGAAAGCATCCATAACCAAGCACAGTGAATCACAGGCAGCTGCTGTGGAGAGACAAAATATACTTTCGCACGCAATCTGCCTTTTTTTTAAAATAACTTGTCCCGTATCACTCCGCATAAACTGTCCTACAGCAGTAGATAGCTAATGTATGCTTAATAATGATGTTCAAAAGCTCATGAAGGCATTATCTGTGCTTAATGCAGCTTCACTGGGTGGGAAGTGTTACCCGATGGATGCTGTCGGAAAGCCTGTGTGTTCTGTTGGGATAGAAGCCTGATTTGTGTGGCATTAAGCTGCATGTTGTACAAGCACACTGGCTGGATGGAGCACTGGTCTGTGGCGTGGCACTTACCCCCAGTCCCATCTCTTTAATGCTAAGTACCAGGCAGAGAGGCAATCGGTAACTCTTTGAAGGGTCTTTGATGTGGCTTAGATGGGGACTGAGCCCGTAACTACCTGGGGTGACACTCAGATACTCTGAACGCAAGTCCACTGAACCAGCAAAAGCGTGACCTTTTAAACACAGTGCTCTCTCTTTCTTCTCTCTGTCTCTCTATTCCTTGTCCTCTTTCTGTCACTCCCTCTTCCTCCACCCTGTCACTCTCTATTTCTCGGTGTCTCTCCACACCTCCCTCTCCCTATCACTGCCCCCCCGTTTTTGTCCCCCATATCTCTCTCTTTCTCCCCCCTTCCCTCCCTCCATCTCTCCCTTCTGTCTGTCACTTTCATTTTTGGTCTCTCTCTCCCCTCTATCACTCTCTCATTCTGGGTCTCTCCACCCCTCCCTCTCCCTAACTGTCACCCTCCTTTCCCTGCCCCCCTCTGTTTTTCTCCCTCCTCTCTCTCTTTCTCCTCCTTTCCCTCCTTCCCTCTCTTTCCCTCCCCTCTGTCACTCTCTTTCTTGGTCTCTCTCCACCCCTTCCTCCCTATTTCCCATCCTCCTTCCTCTGCCCCCACACACATTTTCTCCTCCATCTCTCTCTCTTCCTCCCTCTTTCATTCCCTTCTGCCACTCTCTGATTTTCGTTGTCTCTCCACCCCTCCCTCTCCCTATCACTCCCCCTCCTTTCTCTACTCCCGTTTTTCTCCCCTACTCCCCCCATCACTCTCATTCTTGGCTTCTCTCCACTCCTCCCTCTTCTTATCACTCACCCTCCATCCCCTGTCTCTCCCCCCTCGTTTTCCTCCCCTATCTCTCTCTCTTTCTCCCTCCTCCTCTCCCTCCCTCCCTCTCCCCCCTTCCTCTCCCTCCCTCCCTCCCTCTCTCTCTCTACCTCTCTCTCCCTCCCTTCTCCTCAGACGAGTTCAAGTCCTTCCTGAAGAGGCTGCCGTCGACCCACTTCCTGCCAGTGAGCAGTGTGCACCTGCTGTGGGGCAGCGACTGGGACCTGCAGGCCCGCTACCGGCTGCTGCAGAGCTCCCTGGAGGTGCAGAGGCAGAAGATGCAGCGCACGGCCCGCAAGCTGTTCAGCCTCAGCATCCGCTGCCACCACAACCCCAACCACCAGATGCCCAGAGAGAGGTGGGGCTCCCGCGCGGCGTTTATTCTGGGTGCCACTAGAAACACCAAAGCCCATTTCACTGGGAGCCAATCTATGAGTTAGGGGCTGTCACTGGGCATCTACTGACTGGCTAATGTGTTGCAAGTCTCACCAGGGCCAACAAGATGATTGTTTTTTGTTTGCCAGTAACCACCCCAGAGCTGTTGATTCTTTTGATTGGTAGCAAATCTGTGCAGGTAGTAACGGGGTCTGATTGGTTGGATACAGGCACAGGCTACTGGTCAACAAGGCAATTTTGTACTTCTCAGAGCTCACCCTATATTAAGGTAGGGGAAGTTATGTGGCTGCTTTTTCAAGTGAACTTATTGCACCGGTTGCTGTGAAGTGCCGCCAGAGCTTTGTCATTCACAGTTGGTGTACCGCCAATACAGGCAGGAGAATACCGGCAGTCACAGGGTTAGTGCCTCTAAGAGGGGGCCGTTGAGGGAAGTGGGCAGCGAGCAAAGGCTGTCCTCGGGAGTGCAAGCTGCGGAGACTCGCGGCGACGGTGCAGCCGGAGTGCGGTAATCAAGTCCCATCTGCAGAGAGCCGGGGGGGGATAAAAACGGCACACGTGGCTACCAGCCACAGCAGGTGTGCAGCCTGGCGCCCGGTCCCATCGCTCGACATTAGCGGGCCCTTCGGCGTCCCTGGCGTCCAGCTCTCTGCCTGGAAGCCGTGTGAGAGAGGAGCCGGCTTAAGCTACAGCCAGCCGCTCTCGGGCTGCAGGGACCCTGGGCTCTAATTATAACAAGCAAGGAGCCACCCCCCCATCCCCCTCCCCTTCCTACACCTCTGCGAACGGAGAGGCGGGGAGCCAGAAACCGTGAAACGCTCCGTCTGGGGCTGGACGGGACCCGGTATCGCCTCCGGGCTGGGTCCAAGCCGGTCCTGCTGCTCCTGTGAACCGCAGTGGAACGTGACAGTACGGGAAGCTAACTTCCGTCACAGAGGACGAGGCCGTGAATCGCGGTGCCCTGAATGTCAGTGATAATTTCACCCCGTGTAACAGGAAATGACCTGGGGAAGTAAGTGGCAGGTGCGTACTTAAGGTGACACACTTCAGATGTTCCTGCAGTTTTAATATCTTTTGTCTTTAAATACAGCTGACAGCAAGTCAAGTAGTCCCTGTTTCACCTGAGATTTGCATTACCTTTTTGAACTGATTGGTTACTGACAATTAAGGGTGAAGTTTTAGGCTCAAATTCTGAGAAAACTGAGACTAAAGGGAACCAATGAAATAGCAGCTGGACTGTCTCATTAAAGAAGCTGAAATGGTAATACCAATACGATGAACTGAATCAAAGCTTTCTGGGAAAAAATAAGTTCAAATCTGAAACCTTTTGCCACTGCATGCAATACGTGGAAGTTACTTGAAAAATAATCCGGCAAAATCCCCAATCCAGATAAAAAAAAAAAAAGAAGAAAAACAGCTTATCTGCTTTTCCCTTTAAAATTTAGTACTATGTAATAAGTAAGATAAAAGTAGAGGAGAAAAATCAGCATTTCCCATAGTGTTATGCTTGTGTCTAAGTACCAGATGATTACAGTGGGCCTCACTCCCAGGACGGCATAGCCTCTGCTGTTATCGTGGGCTGGGAGGCATCCTGTGTAGGTGCTAAGGAACTTCTCTCCGCTCCGTCGCACCAGGGAAGCAGGCGGCTTCTCCTCCACGCTCAGCTGCGTTCCAAAAAATAAAGTAAAATATTTTAATGACTTGAAGGTGTGCATTTAGACAAACGAGCACAGCGCGGTGCCTGTCCCTGGATAAGGAAACCCACAGATGAGTCCTCTTGCCCCCCGTGATGGCTTGCTCTTAATTGTACTGATGAGTCATTGGTGGAAGCTGATTAACTGCAGGTGAAAGGATACGCATTAAGTGACATCTGATGAGTTTAGGTGTAAATTTAGAGCTTGCGCTCACCTCTCTCTTTGTGTCCTTGCACTGTGCATGGGAATATAAGGTCAGTGATAGATGGAGCTACAGTAGCCACCTCCATTTGCAAATGCACAGGTATTATTTGAACATGTGCCAAATAGAAGGAAAAAAAAAACAAAGCACAAATTCAGTAGAGCTGTCAACTCAAAGATATGTCTTTATTAAAAATGTTGTGGCATACATATTAACAATTAAATCCAGCATTTTGTTGCTTCTAATTAAAATGGATATAGATCTAAATTTTTGTCAGCCATAAATTGCGTTCCTCTGTGAAAAAACTCCTTAGCTACCATACTTAGCCACTTATGATTACTAATTCCTCAGACGCCCAAATCGGAGCACCGAGAGCGTTAGAAGCTAAGGATTGGAATCATTTGGATTGTCACGTTTCCCTCCCAAATGGACCGGCTTCGCAGTGATGTATGTCATCTGCGTCGGAGCCGTCTGGTGCCGCGGTTGTGCACGGGGACTGTGCACTGATTCGTGAAAACAAACTTTCATTACTTTCGGTCATTTCCATCTCGCTCCCCTTGGCAAAAACAGGGCCAGACGCTCGTCTTTCAGAGGAATAAATAACAGGAAACAAAGCCACCTGCGCGCGGCGCCGCTCTCTGGGCTCGTTCCGAGAAAGTCGTTTAAACAATAAGACATGTTTGAAGCATGGTGTCGCGGATCAAATAAAATGGTGGTCGCCGCAGGCGCGGAGGATCATTGGGAATGCTTAATGCGTTGAGTGATCACTTTACTTACTTATTTGATTCTCAGAAAGTAAACTGCCACAGAAATGAAATGCGCAGCCGAGTACAAGCTCAACAGATTGCGAAAACCCTAAAATACCCTTGTATGATATTTACTGAAATAACCATGTGTCATGGTAACTTGATTTAACTGATTTCAGACCATATGTAGGAATATGATCTGCTTTTTAACTGTCTAGTGACACGATTCCCCTAAATGCAGTTTTATACAGGTCATTTCCCCCCTACTGAAATCAGTTTATGAGAGTGAACAACAACAGCTTAAACATATTTCAGCGGCGAATGGCATTTATTGGTGTTTGATTCAAAACTGAACTGGAACTCAGACATATTGAATGTCACAAAACCGGTCTCAACAGAATTGAGCTCTGCGCCTTTTTTCATTATTGTCAACACTAGTGTCACAGATTTGGAAGCACGTTATTAGCACTTTCAACCAAATTATTCTGTGAATCACATCCACAGAATTTCAAGCCGTGAGCAAGGGAAAGGGGAGAAAAAAAAAGAAATATTTTTTCTCTGTGATTGACAGTTTTAGGTAATCGACCTGCTAAGTACCAGCAACATATTGTGTCCTCTCTCACGGTTGCCAGGGCCACAAACAGTTTAGCTGCAAAAAGAGTGTCTCCATTGTCAGGGTAACAAGGCACTCCTGGTGTTGATCTAGCGGTGATTTGTAGCCCCTTGAAACCTTTTGAGCTCGCCATCATTAGAGCCGTCCTCAGGAAGAGGGTTCATTTCCATGTCGTCTCAACCTTGACCAATCCTCCCTCGCAAATCAGGATTCAGACTTCGCCCGCAGCTGGAGGGAAAGTTCCCGAGACCGCCGAGATGACACAGCGAGGCGAACGCAGTCAGAATAGAAAGTAAAGTGTTCTGCATAGGAGAATAAAGCAGCCATCTCAGAGGGATATATTATCTCTCTTTTTTTTTCCTCGCAGATTGGATTGTAACAAATAGCATCCGTCTGTGACCGCACCCGTTTAGTTTAATCCTCTGTAACAATGGGTTTGTTGCTCCCGGTCTGCCCTTATTAATGGCCCGTTTTATCTGCTCGGTTCTGTTTTGATCGTTCCAGGTCCGTCCTGCAGTGGCTGAACCGGGTGCAGTCCTTCCTGTACTGCAATGAGAACGGGTTCTGGGGGACCTTCCTGGAGAGCCAGCGGACGTGCGTATGCCACACGGGGGTCACCCTGTGCCAGCGGCCCATCCCCTGCGTGATCGGGGGCAACAACAGCTGCGCCATGTGCAGCCTGGCCAACATCTCGCAGTGCGGCTCCTGCAACAAGGGCTACAAGCTGTACCGCGGCCGCTGCGAGCCGCAGAACGTGGACTCGGAGCGCAGTGAGCAGTTCGTCAGCTTCGAGACCGACCTGGACTTCCAGGACCTGGAGCTCAAGTACCTGCTGCAGAAGATGGACTCGCGGCTGTACGTGCACACCACCTTCATCAGCAACGAGATCCGCCTGGAGACCTTCTTCGACCCGCGCTGGAGGAAGAGGATGTCGCTGACGCTGAAGAGCAACAAGAACCGCATGGACTACCTGCACATGGTGATCGGGCTGTCCATGAAGATCTGCCAGATGCGCAACAGCAGCATCGACCCCATGTTCTTTGTCTACGTCAACCCGTTCAGCGGCAGCCACTCGGAGGGCTGGAGCATGCCTTTCGGGGAGCACGGCTACCCCCGCTGGGAGAAGGTCCGTCTGCAGAACACCCAGTGCTTCAACTGGACCCTGCTGCTGGGCAACCGCTGGAAGACCTTCTTCGAGACGGTGCACATTTACCTGCGCAGCCGGGCCAAGGTGCCCACCACCCTGCGCAACGACACGGGGCAGGGGCCCGTCGACCTGTCCGACCCCAACAAGCGGCAGATCTACATCAAGATCTCGGACGTGCAGGTGTTCGGGTACAGCCTGCGCTTCAATGCCGACCTGCTCCGCAGCGCCGTGCAGCAGGTCAACCAGTCCTACACGCAGGGGACGCAGTTCTACTCCTCCTCCTCCGTCATGCTGCTCCTGCTGGACATCCGGGACCGGATCAACCGCCTGGCCCCGCCCGTGGCCCCCGGCAAGCCCCAGCTGGACCTCTTCTCCTGTATGCTGAAGCACCGGCTCAAGCTCAACAACAGCGAGATGATCCGGGTCAACCACGCCTTAGACATGTACAACACAGAGATCCTGAAACAGTCAGACCATCTGACCGCCAAGCTCTGCTGAGATTTTCCAGAGCAACAACAGCAACCACAAAAAAAAATATATTAAACAGAAACCTTTGGGGGAAAAAAAACCTTTCCTTTTTATTTATTTTTTCTTTCTTTGCGACTTTTTTTTTGTTCTACTTTTTGATGTAATATTGAAAACTTTGTAAATGTTATTGTTAAACAAAAAAAAAGAGAGAAAGAGCATTTTTGTTGGAGAAAAAAGAGAAATGGACTTCAACTATTCAACAAGACTGTACCATATTTGTCAAAGCATGTCTGTCGTTTCCTTAAAGAACATAAAGAAAGGAAAAAAAAATCTAATTAAACATCTGGTGACTATGAGGCCTTGACTTTACTCTGAGGGAACAAAGGTACATCAAAACTGCCATTCTTAACTGAGTAAATCCTTTTTAAATAATGATATAATATAAGGGTAGACCAGAAATTATCTTTTTATTTTAACAACAAAAAACATTTTGTCCATGTACAAAATGGCTAAAAACATGGTGTATCTATAGTTTAAAATTTTATTAAGGGTACACAGATAATTTGCGTCTATACTAAGAGGGCAGAACTGCGTCATGTACTCGACTAAGTGTTGAAAGTTTGCCTTGGCGCACAATTAGCCAAAGCAGAGAGTGATCAGCATCCTTGTTTCACATAAAACTCAACACAAAGGCCACACGCTTCTCTTTTCAGTGCGGATGACAAGCCGCCACAATACCATTTTGTGTTTTAAACAAAGAGCGCAGCTGCAGAATATCAGTACATTTTAAAACACAGAGCTCATCCGCTTTTCTTTTCTTGTCTTTTTTTTTGTTCCCGTGTAGTGATTAGCGCCGTTTGTTAATTGGACGCACCGCCGCGAGGCAGAGCGGGTCCGGCGCGGTCGGAGGTGCGTCGGCGAGCCGCTGCCGCCCCTTGGCGTTTTTTTAAAATTCCGCCCGCATTTTCGCGAGCCGGGCCCTGGCGGTGCCAGAGTGCAATACCACGGTCTGAAGATGAACAATCAATGCCATTCCGTACAGCTCTGCAGAAAGTACACCCCGCGACTGCTGATGTGTCAAGCTTACCGGCACCGAGAACAAATCCGAGCATCGATCACTCACTCACTTCTGCAGCAGACACAATAAAGCCTTGCAATTCCCAGAGGTACACACGAGACATACAAGCCTGTACGCATTTTTCCCTGTGAAAAATGCACCCGTACATGAAACTTATTTTTAAATTTTTATTTATTTATTTATTTTTTGCTTTGCAATTGATCTATAATGGATGAGGAAGACGGCAAAGTGGAGAGTGGTGGTATGTACTGTTGGATTAAGGCATAATACCGTTAGAGCCAGTGCAATCACATTAACTGGAGTGAACCGATATTAAAGAAAAGTACATAGAAAGTACCTAGCACTATCAAAGTACCAAATTTTTAGACTGATTTCATTCTTTGATGACATTCTCTTCTTTGTACCTTACATATATTAATACTTGTCTTACAGCGTTATTTGTTAATGCCCATTCTCCACAAATTCAAAATGGTTGCCTTAGCATTTGAGTTTGATTCAGATAATTCAGAGGCAATGGAAGTTGTGAAGTGATATGATTGCCTGTCCATTGAGAATTCTTTCTCAGATAAGAAACCCATCCGATACAGACTACAAAACCCTGTCTAACAATTCCAGTGTTGGAAACACTTATTATGATTATGATTATGATCATTGGTTGCTTCTTGTATGATTAAGTGCCTGTTACTTATCCCTTTAACATGCCATTGTAAGGAGAGTAAAGAAGAGGGTTCATTTGAATGTCCTTGAACGTACCACTGGATTAAGTCAGACAAAGGAGAGAAAGAAAGATTTTATTTTTTAAGGAGTTGAAATTTTCTGAAGAGTTCAGAGATCTCCTGAAACAGCCATCATGGCGGCCTCCATCCACGTCTCAGTATCTCTCTGTCAGAGTCGGGGGTTTGCTAAAGACAACGCTCAGTAAAATCCTGCTATACTGTGCATGTGTGCGAAGGATCTTTCAGAAAGAGACACAGGTCAGATCTGTGATGGCCGACAGCTTTCAGAGGAATACAACATGAGTCTAATGTACATTATATATGTAAATAGTTACTTTGTCTTGATATACCTATACCATAAAAGTCTGTACTTAAATTATTGTAAAACAGAGGAAAAGAAATAAAATGATCAGATTGAGACATCACAAAATAGGATTTTGAAATGCAATCTTGGAAGTCAGGAACTGTATTCTAGCACAACACCAAGAGTTTGTTACAAGTAGGCCTTTTGCACATTTTCTTAGCTTTCTTAGCATACATTAAGTAAGGGGATAACCAGCCCAGTGCCATTCCTGATTTTATACTTAAAGACTATATAAGATGTGACCTAGGTCCCCACAACCCTCTAAACACAATGTGCTTTGTTCTTAACTTTGAGAACCAAACTAAGGCAGGTGTTATGTTTTTCATTTCTTGTGCGACTAGTTGTGTCAAAGGGGAACTCGCTGTCAAAATCTGAAATTCAATATGTGTTGATATGTGTGTCAAGTACTAACATGCATGACGTATGAAGCTGAACACTAGTTGGAGGTTTTTGTTAGAGTGAATCGGAAAAATAGAACATTTGGTAAAAAGGTTGCTTCCCTTTGCTTCCCAGTACCTTTTATACACAGTGTGCTCAGAATTTCCTTCTTTTCCATAGATAGTCAGACCCCCAGGCAAGAATCTTGTGCAAGAATGTCTTCTGAGTACATCAATCTTTAGTTTTTGCATGGCTTTAACTCTCAGTTTCTAACCAAGTAATGCATCACCATGGAACAACTTTGCACTTTGGTACATAATTTTTTGACAGGGTTTTTGTATTTCTGTATTCACTCTAATGAAAATCTTCTCGGCAGTAATGTTGACTTGTTCCAGTGTGAAAGGAAGGCTGGATTCCTGGCTTACATAACACAGCTATGAGTTATCCTTTCTAATTCTAGTGACTGCAGAACTTCTTGTATTCTTGTCTAATTGTTAACAAAAGTAACACCTGCTTAAATTCATCCCTCAAAATTACATGGGCAAAGCGCATTGGGGTTCAGCTGAAGTGGCCTGGCTGTTACAGCTGCAGACATGAAGCATAAGCACACAGTCATCCATCTCCACAAGCCAGATGTTGTACACAGAATTACACAAGTTCACATACATCCATCAAACACATTATGCTGATGCTACCGCTATTAAAAAAAAAAAAACCTTGTCTGTGTAATTGTTTTCCTGTTCTGTTGAAACAATTACAGTAGCTTTCTTCAAATGAATGTTTCATATAATAATCAATCAATTTCACATTAAAAGGCTATATTTACTAAGAAAAGCTATGTTTGTGTGTACGGCTTTGAAGTAAAACAACGTGTATGGGAGATGGGATGCTGATTGAGGATTAAGGCTGGGAAGTGTGTCCCAGACATAAGAGCCGAAGAGTGTCTTTTTACTTCAGATCACACAAGGCTGAACCTTCACAAAAATCTAGGGGAGATTTTGAATTGCCTTCCCTCCAGACACATGGTCATTCTTAATTATGAGGAGGAGCAATGCAAATAGGCACTTCCAGCACTCTTATTTGTTGGCCAACAGTGAGGTTTATCTGTCTAAATTAGCTAACCAGATTTACGTAAGCAGTTCATCTTATGTGCCTTGTTGAAGTGGAACAGCAGCAGTGTCCTAGCCTTGAGGTCACGAGAGGCATTCTTCAACGGCACTTCTGAGGGTAAAAGCTGGTGCAAGTCTGTCAGCTCTTTGACCGAGTTTCAACACAAACTTCTCAACAGCATACACCAGGACCAGCTAAGACTTTGCCTTGGTCATGGTTGATTAAGACATTGTCCATCCTAGTTAGCTGACACCACATTTTTATCCCCACATAGTCTTGCACATGCCAGCTAATTGCTGCACAATCAGGCATGACCTTCCCTGAAGCATGGGGCTAACCTGGACTACCCAGCCTGCATCTCTCCCATTGCTCCTCAGAAGTGAAGTTCATCATGGCAACTGACAATATATAACTGACCTGGTAAAATAGCCTGATTCAATGACATGCATACAGTCCGTAAGCTTCCAAACACATAATAATGGACATTCATGTATAAATGATCTTGACTCAATGAAGAGAATCTGGACAGAAAAATTTCCCAGTCCCTCTGAAGTCCCCAGTGGATGACAAAACATCCACTTTGGAGCATAGCACCTCGTACCAAGCACCTGTGTTTTTAAATGTCTGCCTCTCCTTATCACATGAGGTGCAGCCATTTCATAAGCACTTGTGAGAAAAAATATATGCGATTTTCAACATGTCTGCATTTTCTGGGCTGCTGGTATTTGAATCTCTCCTGTACCAGGATTTCTACAATAGCAAAAAGGTAACACATAGAAATAAAAAAAACATATATTAGCTTCAGCTACAAAGTCATTTTGCTCCACGCCCCAAGCATCAACCTTGAACATGTCCCATACATACACATCTGTCATTGAGACCTAAGGACGCAGAAGAGGAGAGAGAGAGAGAGAGAGAGAGAGAGAGAGAGAGAGAGAGAGAGAGAGACAGAGAGAGAGAGAGAGCTCTGGAGCCTGTTCATTTTTTCCACTTGTGTTCTCCAAGGCTAAAATGGATGTCCACATTAACAAGAAGAAGAAACAGCCAAAGTCTTCCACTTGAAAGCAGTCCCTTTCAGCATAAATACCCTGAGATTTTTGGACATTTGCTAACAATTGCGCCAGAAAACGGTATTTGATGCCCATGTGACAATTCGTCCTACTTCAGAAAAATACCAAGAGTCCGGGTAAATCTGAATCTACATACTGAAGGATGGGGAGTATTTACCCTGAACAATATGCCTGTCTGACAATCTTTTTTCTTTCTTTTTTGGCACCGAGATTATTATTATTATTTCTTCCAAATCTGCACTAAAAGGCTGTTCAGAATAAGTATAAGGCTTTAAAATGCATTAGCTTTAAGTGAAAAGGGAAAAAAAAGAATAATCTTACCAAAGGATGATGTCTTATTTGATGGCCACGGGCGATTATTGGGTTCTGCGGAGGCCATTTCCTGGAGAAAGAAAAATTTTAGATGTTTCCGCTGTGCGTTTAATTGAGATCGTCTCTAATGCATTGTCGCGAGGGCACAGAAAAGAATGAAAAGAATCCATTTTAATGTAGCATTTCAGCTTTTATGCTATCAAGTTCAATTACAATAAGAGCTTGAGTACTATAAGGAGCTTAAATGTGACTGCAATATGGTGAAATGGCATCTGAAACCATATAACCCCTCTCTCCTCAATGTGTACAACACATATCAAAGCCGAACGTAAAATGAGCTGCAATGCCATCTAATAGAGTCTAAACTTTTTGTCCTCGAAGGGTGTCACAACTTTTGAAAACTAAGTCTGAGTAACAACCCTTACGGAACATTGCTCTTCAGCATGAAATTAAATAAATAAATGAATACATAAATAAAAAAATGAAACCAGTGTTCCGCCTGATATGATCCTGCCCTGTGGACTTCTGGACTAAGACGACCTCCTGCCAGACACCAGCTACCTCGTTTTATAAGACTAAGGTGACGTGCATTTCAGTAAACCTCATTTTCTACCCGTTTCTCAACAAAAGAATGTTACACTCGAGGCATTAGGACCACTCTGACGATCCAGGTACACAGCCAATGCAGTGCACAGCTCACAAAAGCTTTCAGTTCACAGCGTTGAAAGAGAAGGAGTACATGGCTGGTCAGAACTGCCCATCTCACATCTGTAGCCAATGGCAAACTTTTCACTGATTTCCCCAAAGTAACTCAAACGATCACACTCCAGGCTAAGAAAGAGATTTCTTATCTGAAGGTAAAAAAGCAAAGAAACACGAGATGTCTATAACAAAAAAAAAAAAGTAAAAAAGTAAGAATGCCTTCCTGATGTTCTTGTATTGTGTACTGCGGGCAGATGAGTTCAGTTCCTTTTTCCCCGAGTGGCGAGTGCAGCTCTCTACCAGCAGTAAACAGGCCTTCACATTGACTCCTATCCCTGGGACAGTGGCACAGGAGATGCTGATTAATGCTGTGGTCTCTCTACGCGTTAATGAGGCGAGTAGTTCTTTGTGTATCACGGTGCCCGCTGCATTGCCCACGCCTGACCCACCACTGCAGGGGGGTGGGGGGGTGGAGGGTGGATGGGAGGGTTGGAGGGGCGAGGGGGTGTGTGTGGGGGGCTAGCTGCCAGGGCGTAATTACTGTTCTCCAATAAATCATGCTCATTTGAGTTTAATGTAACGTGAGCTAATTGCTAAGAGGGTGGAAACGATTAATGGGGTGGTTTCTGCCCATTGTAATAGACAATTGCCTCACTTAAATATATTCACAGACTATGAGTACTTCTACCTACAGTATATGTATATGCATCTTTATATATTTATATTATATATATGTGTGTGTGTGTGTGTGTGTGTGGGGTTATTATGTACACATCCCTCTATTGAATTACTCCATCCTACACAACAACCTGATTTTCACACAAAACTCCTCTTCTGATCATCCAGAGCATAACCCAAGCTTACCTATTTACTGTTCACGGTGCAGCTTAAGCCTTTAGGGTCTGAATCGCTTTGCATTTGTGATGTGAATGCTCTTTCACAATTTTACCAGGAGAGAGAGGGATGGAGAGGTGAACGATCCCATCTCATTCACTGAGCACAACAAAGGACTTCATGACTCCCCTGACTGAGTTAACATGACAGATGGGAAGCCACCTCGTCCCATGGTTGTCACCCACCTGTTGTGCACAGGCACCCCGTATGCTATCTCACCCCAACACCACCCCCATTCCCCTACTGTTGCATCACAGGCTGCATTTCAGGCTGGAGTTTAAACTTAAACTTTTGCTCCCGTATCTTCATGTTCACATTTATAGAAATCAGCCCCATTCAACAGAGCTGCAAACAAGGCTGAAAAACAAGGGGAGGAAACACGAACAAGAAGCTGCAATGGGCCCTCGCGAGAGCTGCCATGAACGCAACCAAGGTGAGCTGACGCGAAAAGCCATTTAGCGGCGAACAGGTGGAGGTAAGCGGATCCGTTTTCCTCCGGGCCCTCGCAACAGCTGACAGGCGTAAACACACTTGTTAGTGTAAACTCTCACCTTGCGAAGGAATCCGAACAAATCTTGTGCATACATCTCGAGCCACTCGAGAGGCGCCGGCAAATGCCCCGCGGCGGGGAACGTTCCGGAGTCACAGAGACAAGAAACAACGAGAGGCGTCTTTCCCAGATAAAACCGAAGGGAGAGTGGGGCCTCAGTGCTTGTACAAAGAAACGCATGTTGTATGCTATATACACATACATACATAGGCATACAACATGTGTTTTATGCCTATGTATGTATGTGTATATAGCGTCGGCTCACCTTGGTTGTGTGTATATGTATGTACATACACACACACACACACACACACACACACACACACACACACACACACACACACACACAAGTACACACAGATATATTACTGGAAAGAGCTAAATAGAATGGATGTGTGTGTGTGTGTGTGTGTGTGTGTGTGTGTGTGTGTGTGTGTGTATGTACACCAACCATCTATGAACAGGAATCAAGAGGAATATCTGATTCCATTTTAAGTCAATATGATTTATTAACAGATATTACTATTCTAGCCATGCATTTTTTTCTATGCTGTGTTGCCCAGGCTGGGAGAACATTTTAGAAGCAGCGGCTCAGAGGGGGTAATATCATTCCATCATGGTAAACGTTGTCTCCATCCTTCGTCTCAGACGAGCCAGGGCCTGCTTTTTCTTAATGAATGCGCTCCTATGAGCTAAATGTGTGTACTCGGCAGTCTTCTGAACCAAATCTGATTTGCAGAGGAAAATTGGATTAAATCATGGGCTAAAACTGTATCAAATTACACAAATTCACTTTTCATTTGACTGCAATAAGCTCTTGTTAGATCACAATACAACTAGGCTCCTGGTAAATCATTACCGACAGACACAGCAGGACACAGCACCGTATATGGCCTTCTTAAACATGGTCAATCTTTTTACCGTAATGACTGTCTCCTTCAGGCTGGATATTGGTACGTAACCCACAATAATCAAGGCTATAATTTTTGCAACTGCTGCGTTTGACCCAGTTGCTTTGTGAAGTGGAAATGTGAGTATGTACGTACTTTGAAAACTACAATAAATGTCACAATTCACTTAGCATGCTTCCCCAGTGGCGAAAGTGCACTTGGCCCTTGATAATGGCTGTCTCAAAAATCGATGAATTACTCACTGAATAGGAAGATTGTTTCTCAATTACACAGTTACTTACTGTACTTCCCTCTCACAGTCCAGTCAATCAGATTGTGTTCGTATGGATCACAGTTTCTACCCACAGATGGTCAAAAAAACAAAAGCAAAAAAAAACTCTAGCAGAGACATTGATCTTTTTGGTTCTGGGTGTAAGATTTATACTTTTCTGGATTTGCTAAGGCAAGTTCATGAGAAAATAACTAGACCATTTGTTCAAAGACATAGTGTTTATTAAAGATCATAAATCTTCATAAATAACTTTGTCCTATCAGGGACATTGTGAGGGGGTAAGACCAACAATGGTGACACATTTAAGACCTGGAATTATCAAAGATGTGACCATGATGAATGGAATTATTAAAAATGTATGAACAGGGAAAATAGGCATAGTCTGGACTGTAAACGATAACATGCATGCAACATGTGTATGAATATGTCTTACAGCTGTTATTAGGGTTGAACAATTATGGAACCCTACATTTAAAAAAAAAACCTTCTTTAAGGCCTTAATTTTGTCAATATTTTACAATTACTGTAAAGATGAGGTAATACATTCTAATACATACATGTCATGTGCTTTAATTACTTTTGTTTCTCAGGTTCTTCTCCAGAATGCTGTTTTCGTCAGCTAGCTTGATTGCTTTGTAAATTGTTTCATGACTCAAAATAAGACTTGCTGACACTGCGGTTTTCAAAGGGTAACGCATCAAGATGACATTAACTTTAACATAACACCACACCCAGGGCAGGTCATTCAAAAAAAAAAAAAAAAAAAAACCTTAGACAAAAAAAGTAGTTAGGACAATCCCTGTAGGTTCAGAAACCAGCAAACAATTTTAGATTTAGGCATTACTGCCCAACAGTACAACAGCACTGTATGGGAATTGGACCGGAAAACTTTTGGGTTCCAAGCCTTGTGCGTTAATCACCTCACCACACCGCCATCGCTGATAAATGACGTGGGAGAGCCATTCAGCTGTTCGGCAGTGATAATATGAACAGCATTTCTGGTGTTCTTGTTCACTCAAGGTCCATCGTTTTCCTGATGCATGCCTGTGTGCTGTAACCAGTGGTTGTGTAACCAGTGTTCTATTCAAATGGTTCATTGGAATCTCGGATTCCACACTGCCATTGTATCCTTGAGAAAGGTACAATATTTGAATTGCTTCAATAAACACTCAGCCATCTAGGCTGATAAAATTTAAAAAAAAAGTCGAGAAACGAGGCCCCATTTATGCCTTGCATTAAAATAAGAAATCCATGTGTGATCAGAAAACGATCATGGCTGACAGATGTACACCTGCTATTAAACACATTCTCCAAGTGTACCCTGGGCTACTATACAAACACTTCAAAACAACACCTTTGTTAGCTAAGGTGCTAGGTAACTAACTAGGTAGCTGATTTAAACAGCAGCTAAATTGCTATCGAGCAGTCATTTCTAAACTAGCTAGCTAGTTAACCTCCTTAGCTAGCTAATGTAGCTTACTAAGTTGCATCTACTTAGCTTGCTTGATGACGACCACAATGTGTTTCTGTCCACTACCATAGGTGTTTTATAGATCTGATCACGATCAGATATTAATGCATATTCTGTGCATTTACACCTGCCCAGATGACATCAGATCTCACACAGATCCAACCAGAGACACATTTAAATGCAAGGTGTAGATGGAGAGATTTAATTAATGACAGAAAGTCTTTGATATTATATGGAAACAAGTTTTGTGATTCAGTGGGCAAAGGCAAAATAATTAGACCCTGCTTTAAAAAAAAAACAAAAAAAAAAAACATACAATTGTGGGAGGGGGAATAAAAATGTTATGCTACTCAGAGGATTTAGACCGTCTAATCTGACAGAATGAAAGGGTAAGGCTTTTTAGGTTACAAACGAGGCAAATGTCAACCCTCACAAATCTATTCCACCTTCAGCTTCACCTTCCTGGCCCTCACTGCATAGGATCAATGGCAGAGAACCATTCTTTGTTATGAGTCCTTTTGCGTCGTACCTCGGCACAGTCTAGTCTATTCTAATCCTAATTAACTGTGCACACTCTGAATTAAGAGGCACTTCTTTATTTGTATTTATACACAAACAAGGTAATAGATAACGCTTAGCGTTCAGGTGACTGGTTAGTGCTCTACCCCCATTTAATTTAAATGAGAATCTAACACATCTTTTGCCATTTGCGTGGAACATTCATGGAAACACATTCTATGGTCAAAGAGAAGGCGAAGCAGACACTTATTCTTATTGAATGGTACTTTTCGTCATGCAAATATTCCCCCTTCCGCAGTCAATTTGATGTGTTAAGTATTTGTTAATTTCAAATCAATAATACCTTGTATTAATATTTAAAATATGAGCTTCAAGACTTTCTGTGCATTTCCTTCTGTTAGAAAAGTGCACATTAATTGCATAGACGGAGCCTCCTTTTAGAAACCCCTCAGGGAGCCCATTTTATGAAGTAGACCAATTAGGCTAATCAGGTAAGGATTTAGCATGCCTTCTGATTTGAAGCCGTATCCAGTCGTGCTCAGATCACAGCCTTAAGAGCACAATCACCGACGTCCCTCCTGCCGGACGTCTCAGGGAAGTCTTGGGGAATCTCCACGCCCTCCAGTCACTTCTGTTGGTCGTGTTTTTCGCTCTGGTTTACTCAGTCCAGAGTGGAGGACGTAGTGTTGCGGATGGAACGTTCCTGAACATCACTGTGCGAAACTGGGGGCTCCAGATTTTTCACGCCCTCTGTGTGTCCGGGACCTGTGATGAGAGCAGGCATGTTCATCATTTTCACACACCTAAAGCCTTTTGTCACACCTGGCATCACTCGACGTAAATGCTAAAGGTACCGCTGGCAAAATGACTAAAAGACCCCGGGACTATTTTCAGACGACTTCAATGCCTGATTTTAAAAGTGATGCCGCTCACTTGAAAAAAAGAAGGGGAATCGCCCAGCAGAGAGGGAATTTGGGGTGTCAGATATATGCGTGTGCAGATGGAAGAAAAGAGAAATGCCATCTTCAGTTCTGCATGAGAGAGGAAATCCCTCTCTGGAGCTATTCTAAAGTTCAAGCGGATATCCGAGTTCAGTGTCAGAATGAAACATTTTTTTATGAGATATTGTCGTATTTAATGACGTTTGTCACTGAGACTTGAATTTAAGGTTATGCCCCATCCCCCCTACTGTTTTTCTCCCCCTTACCTTGACTTAGAATCAAGGGTAGCCACAAATTTATTCAATTCAGTATTTTAAAAACAGTAATCATTGTCATTCTTGACATCTGCAAATGGAAAAAATATAATCTGACAATATAAGCCAAATGAAGACATTAGAGATGAGTGCACATGTCTATTGACTATGCTTGGCTTTCCAGCCAATGGATGGTGAGCAGCGATTTTCGGCCTCTGCGCAGAGATGTTTTGATGAGATGCAGTGTTTGACTCCTGCCTGCTCCAGGGAATGAGCTTCAGAGAGGAAAAGGTCCTTAATCCTCTGTTAAAGTGTCACTGATTGTTAACGCCAGGCTGGCTACATGAATTCATGGAGGGATGGCATTCTGAAGTTAATTCAGAATCATTTAGTTTGTGTTTTCCTCTCAGAAGAGACATTGCGTTTAATGAAATGTCTAATCCCGTCTCCCAGTGCTGCCTTCGGGATGGATGGAGCATTTAACCCAACTCCGAGGTCGGCAGCGCTTTCTAAGGCATCGCAGAGTTAATGCCGTTCTGATTGTGGCACGGGGCGTTCGCACAGCTTGCACAAAATAATAACATTTCAGCATCATGTGGCTCGTTGCTATGATAAAATATGAAAATGCCACTGCCTGCCCAATACAGAAATAAAAAGCAAATCTTTAAAAATGGAGAGAACATGTTTGATCATTTAGGGGGTGACTCAAACATGAGGTATGCATGCATAAACACCATTTAAGTGCTTCCACAGAGAGTTGTGCACCTCTCTTACTGACTGTTTTCAGACATGGGTTGTGTAAGCTCGTGTATGGCTGATGTGCGTTTGGGGTGGAGTTTGCCCAAAATGAGGGCAAACTTTGACGTGTGCTGTTTGAAATGAGGGTGTGTTTCATTATTTTGTAGGATATGTGTATTATGATGTGACATGTTAGTCTATGTTCTCACCACTACCCTTCCATAAAGGAAGAGCTTGAATTGAAATAATTTACTGCAGTGGCCATCATGTGTAACAGGCAAATGGTAGCTAATTAGCAAGGCTATATTGAATATAGACCCATTCATCCTCGATCATTACATTACATGTATACTGTATATATAGTGCCTTGAAAAAATATTCAACCCCCAACCCTTTTTTTCCCACACAAATGATTTGCACAACCTCAGATTTTGACTAATTAGACTGAGATTTTTTTTAAATTTGTGAATCACTGAACTCAACAGTGCAACAACAGTGCAGTGGGCAACAGTGCAGCCCAAAAAGAAAGAAAATTATAAACCATTAAAGAATTAAAAAATCAAGAACTGAAATGTCAAAAATGAATAAGTATTCATCCCCTTCTTTAGTGCTTGCCTTCTTTAGTAACTGTCTCAGATTCCATATATATAATATATATATACACTCACCGGCCACTTTATTAGGCACACCTGTCCAATAACGCAAATTCCTAATCAGCCAATCACATGGCAGCAACTCAATGCATTTAGGCATGTAGACATGGTCAAGACGATCTGCTGCAGTTCAAAAGCATCAGAATGGGAAGAAAGGTGATTTAAGTGACTTTGAACGTGGCATGGTTGTTGGTGCCAACGGGCTGGTCTGAGTATTTCAGAAACTGCTGATCTACTGGGATTTTCCGCACAACCATCTCTAGGGTTTGCAGAGAATGGTCCGAAAAGAGAAAATATCAACAGTTCTGTGAAAAATGCCTTGTTGATTTCTGCAACAGTAACTCAAATAACCACTCGTTACAACCAAGCAGAAGAGCATCTATCGAAAGGCAGATTACAGCAGCAGAAGACCACACCGGGTGCCACTCCTGTCAGCTAAGAACAGGAAACTGAGGCTACAATTCGCACAGGCTGAAATTGGACAATAGAAGATTGGAAAACGTTGCCTGGTCTGATGAGTCTCGATTTCTGCTGTGACATTGGGATGGTAGGGTCAGAATTTGGCGTCAACAACATGAAAGCATGGATCCATCCTGCCTTGACGGTTCAGGCTGGTGGTGGTGGTGTAATGGTGTGGGGATATTTTCTTGGCACTCTTTGGGCCCCATTGAGCATCGTTGCAACGCCACAGCCTACCTGAGTATTGTTGCTGACCATGTCCATCCCTTTATGACCACAGTGTACCCATCTTCTGATGGCTACTTCCAGCAGGATCATGTCATCTGAATCATCTCAGACTGGTTTCTTGAACATGACAATGAGTTCACTGTACTCAAATGGCCTCCACAGTCACCAGATCTCAATCCAATAGAGCATCGCATCATGGATGTGCAGCCGACAAATCTGCAGCAGCTGCGTGATGCTATCATGTCAATATGGACCAAACTCTCTGAGGAATGTTTCCAGTACCTTGTTGAATCTATGCCACGAAGGATTAAGGCAGTTCTGAAGGCAAAGGGGGTCATTCCATGTACTAGCAAGGTGTACCTAATAAAGTGGCCAGTGAGTGTATATATATATATATATATATATATATATATATATATGGCAACTCATATAAATTGCTAACTCTGAACTGCTTTTTTAAATTATTTTGAGTGCTTCACTAGTGTGTCAACTTGAATGAGAACTGGCCAGCAGCATCTGAATTCTTGTGGTGTGATTGCATCTAGCTAACTTTGCAATGTTTTTGCACTTCATGCTCTGATTACTGGTAGAATACGAGTGTACATGCATTGGTCCTCTCATGGTATTTTCTCCTCCGTTTCACCTGAAGGGTCACACATTCCATGTGTAGCAGCCATGACTCAACAGTATCCTTGGCATCGATTCCCTCATCTGTGACTCTCTCTGCGCTACCCGGACGACATCACAAAGGGCGTTTCCATCTCGACAGGCAATCATCAATCTCACTGAGTTATCGGTCCACTGCAGATCGACTCTGCATAACAGGATTACTTTGATATGACCTCAGAGGTCAAATGATAAAGGTTACTACCGCCTAAATCCCTTTTTTCTAGACATGTTCTCCTCTGTTTTCCCTGTCCATTCCCTAAGAAGTACCTTTGAAATGATTATTTCAACTTGGACCAGCATTTTGTCTGGTTGATAGACAGGGAGTCGGCAGTGGGTGGGGGGGTTTATTACTGTTCTAATGCACGGATGCACTTTATATGATAAAACTTCCACGAGGAACAAGCACATATCCATTTTTTTCTAAACGTCTTACTTAGCATAATCTTACCGTGGCAGCATTGAAAATCAGTACATACAGATGACTGAATCTGACTGACTAATGCAAAGCGTTCCCTGTCCCTGCTAATACTGTTGTGGTTTAAAGAAAATAATTTTACAAGACTCGGCACACTGCGGAATGTAATTACAGATAAACAGCGGGAAGGAGCCCACGGTAGGCCTGTGCCTCCTCTTGCTCCGCAGAAGTCAAACTTCCTGAAATGGCGTTGGGAGTTTTTTTTTTTTTTTTTGTTCAAGTCTGTTTTTTCACGCTTGGGCGAGAATATCAATGCATTTGAATCCCTTTGCGGGGGGATAAATGGAAAGGTCAAAGCGTGTTTCCAACCCCACAAGATACACTTTAAAGTATTAATAAACTCTTCAAAGTGAAGTTTTAGGGGGCTTACTTCAAGCTAGCTGAAGATGTACAGCCAGGCCACGAGGGGGCGCACTGATGCAATTCGGTAAAGATTATTATGGAAGTGCAGCAATATTCAAACTTACGGTAACACTTGTGAAGTTTTTGATTAGATTTTTCTAAATGCTGTAATATCACATACAAGGATAAGATGTGTAATTTAGACATATTTTTGTGGCTTGTCCATCAAAAATAAAAATTGATAATAATAGATCCACCATAAATGATTCTTTTTTGTTTAAGTTATGAAATAAATTTTCATACACATATAAACACACACACATAGAAAATATATTGTATGGTAATTTCAAACAGAATATGAATATCAGACTTGCTACGCAAATAAAATGCAGGACACAATCTGACCTAAGTAGTTATTTTTTAAACAGCTGTAAATAAATTGAAGTTGAACTGTAGTTATTTATGCAAAGATGTTCTAACAGTAATTGTAATCACTGCTGGCATCTGTTGCCACTGCAAAAATTCTTCCCAAGCTGTAAAACTCAGAGCACAAAATAAATGCAGTTCAAAGCTGTGGTCGTCCTTTCTTTCTGACATGCACCGTAGAGATTGTCCTGATTTGGAATTCTAAATCTATTTCCCAATGAAGCATGTTGCACAAAGAATTTTCTTTCCCTGCCTTTATTTGCGCTTGCGGTCGTGTCGAACGCTGTGCTTGAAAAATGACATTTCACCTCGGGTGTCCTCTCAAAGGGATTTGGCGTGATTACAGCGGCTGATTATCCTTGTGCCTCTTGTTCACAATCTATGCTGGCGTGTACAACTAACTGTGGTTGTATACGACACAAAGCCCCAAAATGTAACACAGTAACACCCGCAATCAATAATCTAACCGTGACTGCGTTTGTGTCGGTTTCTTTGGAGCCACTTCCCTGTGGTGGTCATGCTGACCCTTTATACACAATACAAGGAAGCCCACTGATTCAGAGAAACCTTGAATGTTAAAAGGTAATCACTTCAGTGTCAGCTACACACAGCTACCCAGACTTAAAACCAATCATGTATGTTCTGCATGCAGCCCCTCTTTTACAAACCTGACCCACCCTGCATTGAGGGCATTGATGGATGTGAGTATACAATAAATGATTGCTTCTATGCCTGTTTTGTAAAATAAACTCTGCAAGTGGCTCTGAAAGGTTACCTCCTCCTAACACCATTGGTTCCTTAAAGAGTCAGGAATTTTCCTCCACTCTCCTGCTGCCCATGGTCAAACAAAAGCTCTTTGAGCAGGTGCACCCATATTTATAATTCTTTATATTGCATAAGTATTTCTAACATTCCAAATCTAACCACAATATTTGGGGGATACAGGAGAGGGTGATTAGGGACCACATTACATGCTTTATGGGGAATGATTTGAAAACAAAACAAAACCCTTATTCTCAGCTCTTTCATACAGTAAATGCTCATCTCACAACTAGTGATGGAAAACTAAGTCTTCATGAACCTAAAAATGGGTGGAGCTTTTCTGGCTCACCGATTACAACCAATTGCAGTGGCCTGTGATGAAGAGAAAACTATTATGCTTAGTTCATAGGGGCTTGGTAGCTTCACCCACTAAGGGGTTCATGGTGCCTTTCCCTCTGACTACTGCACATGCTACTGCATTTTGTTCCCTGTTTTTAATGGGCATTTTCTAAAGAGCCTAGGAACCATGCTTCCACTTCTTTAAATATTCGCCCACCTGCTTTCTGAAAGACCAGCAACACATTATCAGTCCCAGTGCTTAAAAAGCAGAGCTGTACCTCATTTGCAAACTCCTGTGTCTCCAAATTCATTAACGGATATTGGACAGTAGTCTGAAAGAGGAAAGACAATGCCCTGCTGTTTTCAGTTCCTGCTGAGACACTCCAGGTATCTTCAAGAAAGCAGCGAATTCAGAAGGGAAGAAAAACAACACCTTTGGGAACCGCTGCAAATTAAAACTGAAAGTAATGACTCCTGAACCATCTCCACCTGGTAGTTTTGAAGTGCCATAACACAATCAGCCTAATTGATAGCACCTTGCTAGCAATATTTAAGCCAAGACAATTAACAATGTTTTACACTTTTATTTTTTGTCATGTCCACAAAGTCACAAGCAATTAACCCAACCCATAATTCAACCCGCCACCTTGCTTTCAAATTAATAAGAGAGTTATCTCTCTGCGGGTTATATTACTTTCAGCTAATGTCCCCCGGACCAGTACAGAACTGGTCTGCGGGCTTTCAGGTCTAATTCCTTGTGCATTAATTTTATCGCCACTATCAAGGAAAGACTAATTGAAAATTGTTTTTGGAATTGCAGTTGCCACAGGTGTTTTTTTTAAATATTATATTATAAATATTATTTTTTTGCTAATTCTGATTGTCAAGCAGATTTAGTGTCAGTAATATACCATCATAACATACCAGCCCACAGACTCCCCCAAACCCCACTCCCTTGGCATCATGGGTATTGAAAATCTGTCCACTTTTGTGGGTAGCAGGACTGGACAGGAGGTTCCGCTGTAGTGCCGTCTGCAGCTTACTCTTGATGCATTTTGAAGAACTCCGACCCCCAGTCACGATAAGTGCGTAATACCAATTTGATAGAAATTTCCTCATCTTATTTCATGTTATGGCTCACGTGCCATGTTGTCTCACCACGTTTAATTTTATGTGACAAACACCTCTCTCATTACCATCGTTTCCCTGAGGGGAAATTTCCAGTGGCCTTCAGCCACATCCAGGAGGGGTGACGCAGAACAAAGCAGTTTAACATGCTGCCAACAATCTGTCAGTACTTGCAGTGTTACACGCCCCTCCCCATTCTGTTTTTCTTTGAGATGTCCTGAGTGCAGGTGGAGTCAAGGTGCTGCTGATCAGGGCTAACGAGCTGTGCTGCTGATCAGTGCTAACGAGCTGTGCTGCTGATCAGGGCTAACGAGCTAATTGGTCACACCTGTGCCATCCTGGTTAAAAAGGAACAACTTTTGTCTGCAGGGGAGAGACAAACAGAGATGGTTGCACCCCAGCAAGTGGTCTACAGTGCTCTCTCTCTCTCTCTCTCTCTCTCTCTCTCTCTCTCTCTCTCTCTCTCTCTCTCTCTCTCTCTCTCTCTCTCTCTCTCTCTCTCTCTCTCTCTCTCTCTCTCTCTCTCTCTCTCTCTCTCTCTCTCTCTCTCTCTGTGTGTGTTTATTGTCTTATTGACATGAGAGATCATCCTGTCTAGCATAGATAGAGTAGGCTAGGAAGTGGACTGGAAGACACTGTGTTTTGTGAACAGGAGAGAGGAAAGGATTTACATGCCATTTAGACCAGCCTAGCCTAACTCCAACGTCTTGGCCCTCCAGCTCAGGGAAGCCCATAAGTTCGTACCCTTATTTTGTTACAAACGACTCATTTGCTCTTTTTTGTGATGGCTTTTTATGTTGGGCCCAGTACTGGGCCGTAACAGTAACATTCTGGCTAAACACGTGGCATTATCGGATCAACAAAGCCTGCGTTGAAAGAGGACAATTTTAAGCTGTACCCACACCTGCGATGGCAGCGGCCAGCTTCAAATCTTCCAAACGCAGCATAAAAAAACTCTCAATCCCAGTGGGACACTCAACGCTCCTTTTGTCGGCAAAATGTATTCATTAACACCTGTGAATTCACGAGCAGGCAGCCCCCTTTAAAAATGCCACTTCACCCTGGCGAAGAAGCAACATAAATCATGCTGCCAGGAATAATTGTGAGTCGCCTGGCTTTTTCAGCAGGTGCCGATGTGTTTTCTTTATTATTATTACGATCGTTGTTATTTCTTATTTTTCCGTTTTACGTTGGGTGCAGTGCGGCTCTCCAGCCTAAGGGGAGTTTTGTTTGCAGATGTCCTGCTTGCAGAGGCAGGGTCAAACCGAGCAACTGGGGGATACACCGGCGTCGCGCCTGTGACAGAGCTGTCAGCTGCTGCACCGTGAACCTTTATGGAAATGAGGGTTCGAACTGAGTGCTGTCATGAGCAATGAAAGGAAATGATTCATTGCCTTCAGAACGATACCGGGATATGAAAGTAACCCAGAGCAATGAACATGAAAAAATAAGCTTATATATATATATGTGAGACAACAAAAGCACAAGCAATCTTGATAATACCTATTCACTCTGCGCTTTTTCCGTTATTATACAGATGATTGAGTCATTTGAGTCAAACCTGCAGAGAGAATTTTAAACTAAATGAAAAGGTCACTCTGTCTCCTCGAACTTTTAAATCTAGATAAGATGACAAGAACTTTGAAATCGTATCAGATGCAGTTCTTCGCACTTTAAAAAGCAGCATAAGCAAAAACCGTGAACGTCGCAAATATTACTTAATTGCCTTTAGAATAAAGAGAATGATTTTGATCTATTGGATGAACATCAATAAAGATGATTAATTGCATCATTAAATATGATGATGATATATCATTAAATATGTCAATTAAAAACAACCTTCTATTAATAGCTGATGATAGTGATTGATAACTCTGAGGGCATGGCATTTGATTTAGTAGATATATCCTCCAAAAGAATTGGAAAGCTTCACAGAAGTACTCTGTTACTCCAAAAAAGTTTTTCCAGTCTGGAAACTCCCACTTGAAATGTTAGTTATGGCCTAAACTGAGCCTTACTGCATTGCAGCTTTTCTTTAACTTTGCAAAACAATTTTTAAGCAAGTGTCACTTTTCTCATTGCTTGCACATTTTTTTTTATTTAGGTTCAGTCAGAGCCAAACTCGCAATATTTTGTATCGGAAAAAAAAACAACTTCTTCAAATCCCATTTGTCAACATTATGGTCAAAGTGCTGAGTAGATTTTGCATGGTGGTGCCTCTTTCTAATACCGAGTTACCGGGGTGTATTTCACTTGGGTGCACAAATACACAGGAATAAATATCATTTGACCCACAACAATTAAGGCAGGAGAGATCAGATTAATCACACTTGGCTGCATTTTAACCTTCTTGCAATGAGGGGAAAAAAATAAAATGCAACGTCCCCAGGTATTGCTGGATGTTTCTTTCATGTCAGCAAAGAAAACCTAAAAAAAAAACTCAATTCATCTGCAGCTCCTATCTTCTGTGTCTATGTCAGCAGATAGCATTCAGTGGCTGGTAAATTAGAAAATGTACACTGGCCCCGTTTCGGGCCGTGAGATTGACAGTCGGGAATGAAACATTAGCATACAGTGCTGTCGACCCCTCCAGCTGACCTTCCCCTGCTTGCGCACGTGGATCGGAGCGCAAACGGCGAACACGTCCTTGGCTAGCTCTGGGGGCCTAAAATAGCGCGGTACAGACATGGACGCCTTACATATTCATGTCTGATGCCCCCCGTACCCTCCCCGTGTGCAAGCGATCCGGCTCACTCTGTCACGCTCTGATCCGACGCCGCGCCACCGGAGATTGATGGCTGAGGCCTGGCTTCTGGGTTTCAGCATCTCCCCCGATTCCCTGCGGACAACGTTCTGTACACCGCCTCCGCAGGTAAATCCAAGGGCCTCCCTCCCCATCCGTCTCTGTCGGGGGGGTGGGGGAGGGAGACTGAATACCTCCCCCACCCCCCCAACAGCTGCCCCCTCACGGCTGCAGGCAAGATGCGGAAAGCCACACCTTGACTGTCTAATGGCGTCATTCATAACTTCGGGGCCCTGCCGGGGAGCCAGGTGTGTGCGACATGAGCGGATTAGTGAGGCGGGTGACCACGCGAGCAGCCACCTGAACGCCACCCTCCCTCCGTCCGCCAGGCTGAATGCACATGGATGAAGCCAGGTGAGTGGGGAGGGAAGTTCAGGAACTGGGATTCGGGGGAGGGGGGGGGGTCACCTGTCCCCCTGTTCTACTTGCTGGGACATTTAAGACGTAGGTAGCTCTGTCGGGCGCGGAAAACATATCCCCGGAGCCCATTGTCCAATTAACCCAACGGCCACTCAACATCTTGAGAAATGATTAAACGTTCCCCAGCGGCGTTGGTAATTAATTCAATTAAGAGAAATAAAGCCGCTGAGAGACTCTGTCCAGGTGTGGTGTTGCACCCCTGAGCTCAGCTGACACTGTTCACTGACACAACAATGAACCTTAATTTCTTACAACAAAATGACATTCAGGACAAGGACAGATTGCTTTTGCAAAGTGAAATAAGAGGAGAGCATGGAAGCAACAGAGTCATTTTCACACTTGGGTCGCCTACTACAGCTGGGATCAGTTTTTGGATCATATGGTTTCATGCTGAAACTATATTCTCTTAACTAATTTAACTTAACTAATGACTAATTTACCTGCTAACTAGGCTGTCAATGCTTCTAGTTCACACTGCATGTTGTTGATAACAGGAGAATTGTTTCCTCAGTTGCTAGCTAGCTATAATTCTGTATAATTTACATTGACAGTACTACCAATAATTCCAGCACAAACCAGAAGAGCATCTGCAACCAAAGGTGGCATGGTTCAGCATAATCCACATATTTTGGAAGGGTGCCATCTGTAGACATTTATAGTTCCCCAGTTGGAATATTGAGGAAATTGATGGAAAAATATTTATGCAGACTCAACAAGCTGTTCATATTTTTATTTTCCCTAATTAAGGAATTGATTATTGCCTATTGCTGTTTGAAGTCAGGCCTAAGTGATTGGCTTTAGCTTTGTCAGGGTTCCATTCACTGCAACAGAGCTCAGTTCATCCAACAGAAGTACTGTGCTAGTGCTCCTAAAACTGCTTGTACTTCTGCCACTGTCAGTACTTTTTGATCTCCCATATGCTGCACACAGAGCCTTGTCCAGGGTGATTTGCAATACAGGAGATGATGTCAGTTGGCATTGAGCAAATACATCTCCTCTGCATTCAGCTTTTCTATGACCGGCTATTCTCACATCCAGTTTGTACAGTACACAGCTTCCTCTTCTCAGGGATGCTTTGGGAGGGGGGAGAGGGGAGAGGGGGGGGGTGTGTGTGGGGGTCTGAACTTGAACTACATTTAATGAGCGTAATTGTCTGCTACTTGTGAAGGTGAACAATGCATTGAGCCTAGATTTGCTGCTGCCAACTGTCTGTGTCTCTGACTGTATATCTACTAATTTGCCTCTTTTTGATCTGTCACTCAGTTCAGTTCACTCCACTTTGATTTATTGGCATGAAAAGTGTGCAGTTATATTGCCAAACATGTACAAGGATTGTTATTCTTACTTTTGTAAACTGTCTGAATTAAAGAGTGATGATCTTCAGCCTAAACACAGAGTACAGTCCCTATTTATTCCAAGCAGTGATTGAGAGTTACTTCATCCTGGATAATTTGGATAATTTGTTCACAATGAGACAAAGGTCAAAAAATTGGTAAAAATATTGAGAACATGGGATGGAAAGTTATAAAGTTACATTTACCACTATAAAAATGAACTTAAGCCCGTAAACATTTGACATTTTTACTGCAGTAAATCCTTTCATGTGATTTAATCCAAATGGTTTGTGAATTGAACAGTATAATGACAAATAGCTTGTTGACTGGATCATAGGAGTCAGAGACTGGGGACACACAGTAGCTCCACCCATTATGGGCCTCATGAAGGAACTCCATGTACTTCCCCTCAGCAGTGGGCTGAAGGCAGGAAGGTGAAGGTGGTGATTTCAGTGCTGGGAAGCACGTCTCTGGCCCTTTGTGCCACTCTCCTAATAGACTCTGCTACCCTCTCTTCCTCAGCTCTCAGGCCTTTCCCGCCTGTGAGAAAAATAATGTGGTCCTGGCTGCTAAGTTTAGACTGTCACTGTGACAGTATCTGAAAGGGTACCCGTGTTCTTTGGGTACCAAATTTTTCCAAGACCTTTCGGCCAGGGAAATGTTGCTTTTCGTCTACAGATCTGCCATTTGAGTCAATCAAAATGGCTACCTCTGCTACCCTCTGTTGTTCTCTCAGTCTAGCTGAGGTTGACAGGGCTGTGTTTTGGTGTTTTTTTGTGCATCGGGTGTCCAGTTGTATGCATTCTGTCAGCCTGTGTTGCGAGGTGGTGTGTGAGTGTGTTAGCATTCATGAAACTATGTATTGTAAGCCAGTGTGCTACATTGTAGGTGTTTTTTTTCAGTTTGTGAGCTCTCAGTAATGTGTGTTAACAGAGTCTGTGTTGGGCGGAAGTAATTTTGGGTGGGGTTGTCAGTGTGGGTGGGGGTGCTTTGTCAGGCACATTGTGTTTACCTGTATGGAGGTGTATGGCGTGCTGGTACGAGGGTGTGCATTTTGCTCTTGTGCTGGAGCTTCTACCTAATTGCAGACACCTGCCTCCTCAGGGTGCCTCCATCCTGCAGAGTTGCCAATTTTGTGCTTATGTCACTATTTTTAGCATCTTTTCAGACCTTGTTGGCACTTTTTGTTTCTTAAAGGGCCTAACAACAAATCGAACGCTCTTCAAGGTCAGTTTCGGGACCTTGTAAACTGAATGAATCACTGCATTTCACCACAGCTGTTCCTGTCCCTGTGATCTGTGCTGTTGTACACCCACTCCCTCTCCCTCAGTCAGTATATAGGAGCCGGAATGATAGGTGTGCACATGAATCATGGTGTGTACATAATCACATCACAGGCCCATCACAAGATCCAGTGAGAGAGGTTTGGCGACACCCCTGGCCTATTGGTGCTCCTGGACCTCCACTTTCAAATCCCACAGTGGGGCTGTGTGTTTGTTAGCTGGGTGTGCTGATCTTGCAAGAGCCATGAGTTCTTGGTTCTTGCTGGCAGTTAGACGGGCTAATAGCAGCAGTACAAGCTCCATCTGTTGCAGGGAAAGATTCTTTGATCAGGGACTCAGTGCTATGAAGCTGTCGTAACAGGGTCACTGTGGCAGCAGACAGCGGGGGTTGTGTGAAATTTAGGCTTTGCGCGAATGGACGTGGTCCGATTTTGCTCGTTTTACAATGAGGACGGCCATTTCTTACAGGGTTTTATAGTCCCATTAAAAGTCCCTGACAACAGCTCTCCAATGCCATGTTTCAGATAGCATTGCTGTGGTGTTAACGCAGTGTCAACATTATGGTTATCAGGATGCCTTTGTTCCTGTCTGCTTTTAACCACCCAGTATCCCGTAATGAGACCCACCTTCCTTTGTTACCCACTGCTAGTGATGCCTTGCATGATCTGTGTGAAACACCAGGTCGGTGGTGACACTCCTTTGCTTATGAGGAGCGTAGTTGGCTGTGAGCATTTCTAGACTGTGTCTAAGAATTTTCTCTTTGAAATTGCTCCCGGCCTTTGTACTGTTCACCTCCTCTGGGCATCAGGTTTCAGAGGGGTGGAGGAGGAGCTAGGAAGCCATAACCATTCTCCAGGAAACTGTTTCCTTTTTGGTATGAATGTAAGTCTGTCAAATGGCAATTCTCAGCTGTCAAATTTCAACTTACAACAGCCACAGTCTAGTAACCTCTAAGTCTCTTGTTATCTGAGTTAGTATAGCTCTGTTTCAGCTATTGAATTTTAACTTGTACTGTTTTTGCAAAGTCATAATTGGGAAGGTTATCCTTTTAATTAAACAGCCGTAATTGCATACAGCATGAGTTTTTTTTTGGTTCTTTTTTTAGTGTCTCATTCCATTCCTCCTGTCTTTTTCTGCCCTTTTACTTGTTTGGCTTTATCTTTCTTATGCCCTACTTTCCCACTTTCCTTCTTTTCAGGTAGTTATAGATTTAACAGATACAATCTCTTCTGTTGCATCCTCTGCTGTTATTTTAAAGTTGTTGTTTCATCATGACAAACAGATATTTATTTTGAATGTAAAACCAAGACATTTGTTACCTTTGAGGATTACTTAATTATGATTGTGAACATGTTTTTCTAACAAATAAATAGCTAAAAATAAATTTAAATAAATAAATAAAGCAGCACTACATTATCCCACACAGCTAGAGCTGCCATATATGATCAAACTGAGGTATAAAGCAAGCTGATGTTGCATGAGATTGGCCTGTTGAAAAAGTACTTTCTGAGTTTTAAAAAAGTCAGATGTTTCCCATTTGTTAACAGAATTCTGAAGGGGAACAAGCAGGCACCAATGCCTAGCCAACCGAATGGCTGTTAAATTTGAAAAGTTTCTTGTGATGCCTCTTGGGACAGGTTGGCAGTGCATAAGTTGGTTCCTTCATTTTTTTGTGTCGGTCATTTCTGCTGTCAGCCTAACACAACCTGGCAGGCTTTAGGACCTGGAACAGCGGCAGCATCCTAGGCAGGCACCTGTGCAGCTGAGTCTGATTTCAAATCAACCCAGGTGTTGCTTGTTGCCTTCGTCAGGCAGGTTATGAACGCACATCCAGTGAGGCATTTCAGAGAAAGGGTAGGCCAGAGAGATTGTTTCTTATGCTGCTCTGCAATGCTACCTTTTAAGTGTTATTTTTTTTGCTTTGTCATTGTGTCTGCTCTGACTGCAGGGACCATTGTCCATATTCTGCTTTTGTTTCTTATGTTTTTATCCAGGCACTCCCTGGCCACCCATGCTACCCCATTAGATTCCCTCTGTAGTTCTCCCTTAGTAAATATGTGCTTTTCTAGGTAGCTAACAATGCATTTAGCAAGAATGGCAACAAAGCAGTGTGGGGAGGAACACCATACCATTTTAATTCACTTTGCAAAATCCCCACGCTGTTCTTGAAAAGCCTTCGATTTTTCACCAGGAAAAAAAAAAAAAAAACGAGCTGACTGGGTCCAAAAACTCGCTAAATCTAGCGACAAAAGCGCTAAGTTGGCACTGCCGCTTCCTGCTCCCACTCCCTTTCTTTCTCTTTCGATCAAAATCTTAAGCGCTCTGCATTTCCGTAAGTAAGAGGAAATCACCCAGGGGGCTTTCATCAAAGTCGGCCAGGAAGCCGAGGCACAGGGGATGCAGAGCAAACTGCTAACGTCTTTAGAGCAGCCTGATTGAAACGCCACTTCTGATCAGAGATCCATCATTACTGCGGCCGGGGGGAAATGGGTTCCCGGCCACGCTGCAGTATTTTCATACAGTTTGTCTAATTTCCCGAACTATTCATATGAGTTGAGCGCAGTTCCATAAAGTAGCGGAATTATCTATATTCATTTTTCTGTTTGTGTGTGTGTGTGTGTGTGTATGTGCGTGCAAATACAAACTGCAGATCTACCTGTCCGCAGTATATGTATGTATCTGAATGCAGTAAACATGCACCGCTTGAAAGGAATTCCACTGTAATTATGCATTCTGACATGGTCTGAACCAAGAACCGAAAGATCAATGGTAACAGATGGACAGCATAATACGAGGTCACAGGCATTAGTGTCAGAAAAGGACACTTTGTTTCAAGAGGCCACCATGTACATTGTGCCAAGACACAAATTCTCTCACACACACCCACCCACACACACACACTCCTTGCTTTCCCTGTACATTTTGTTTTCCAAAAAAATAAATTTCAGAAGAACATCTAGCTGCAATCAGTGCCTCAGTGGGTTTCCTTCCTTTCATTCTTCCATTTGTAAGCGAATAATAATGAAAAAAAGAATATTGACAGCAGACAACTCTGTTTGAATTATATCAACAAGCTCCCCAAAAGTGTCTTGGGGGGAGAAAATGACTGCCAGGATTTAGTCCTGTTTCATCCTATTCGAATTGCGATACCAAATACACGTTCTTGCACATAATTTCGCCCACTCAGATCCACATGAGAAACAGTGACACTATTACACAAGGTTTGCAGCACAATATTGTCCTAATTTCTCCCAGTGTTGCTTTTTTTTAGCAAACTCATAGTCAAAGATGTTTGTAAAATAGTTTCCATCACCCAATGTCACAGGCTTTGTCCAGTATGCCTGCTAATACATTTTTAGTCACACTCTACTCATCAATGGAAGATGGTAGGGCATACAGTGGAAGTCATGGGTGTATACACTGTCACTGATACCCTAAATTACATTACATTGCATTATTGTTATTTAGCAGATACACTTATTCAGAGCTACTTACACAGGTTACAATATTTACATGCCATCCATTTATACAGCTGGATATTTACTGAGGCAATTCTAGGTTGAGTACCTTGCCCAAGAGTACAACAGCAGTGCCCCACCAGGGAATCGAACCAGCAACTTTTCGGTTACAAGTCCCGCTTCTTAGCATTATGCTACACTGTCACCTTGTGCTGGGTCTAGTCGGTATGTTGTTTACTGGGTAGCCTACTGACAGCCCGCTTGTTTCCCAGCAAAAACCCTCCAGTGTTTGTTTTTCTGGGACTCGTGTCCCGTGTCCCAACGCGTGTCCCGTTGTCACTTGGCTTTGGACTCTCTGTCCTTTGTCGGTTCTTCCCGCGCTCGTTCGGGCCCGGTCACCTGCCCTGCGGAATCTCTCGGGCCGACGGCGCCGGCAAGGTCAGGCTTTGGGCTGAGACTGCCTGCTGTCAAAGCACCTTGACAAGGACGGCTCCTGAGGGCCACGGGGAGGCACTTTGCCGGCTTCCCAGACACTCTGAGGGACACAGGGGCGGCGCTCTGTCCCTCCCTTCCATCTGGTCCTGTGCGTCTCTGTCAGGACGTCAGAATTTACAGAGTAATGAAGGATGTCACCAAGGTTACCCGCGTTTGGACCGCAGCCTGTTTTTCTCAAGCCGGGCCTTTCCCCCCCCCCCCCCCACACGCGCACACGCGCACACACACCCACACACATATACGCGCGCACACACACGTGCATACACACATGCTCAACGTAAAAAATGTACAATTCAGAACCTTAAACGTGCGCAAATGGTAACGTATGCCAGATTGACGCCCACGTAGCAGGCTGCTCTGACGCTCGTCAAGTAATCAGTTGTCATGACGACTCTAAAACACCATGGACGTTCCAGCTGGAGCCATGAATGCTTCCTTTTTCCCCTCGTGCTCCCAGTTTCCCGGGCAGCTGCAGAGAGGACAAGGGTGAAAAACGGAAACTAATCCTGCCCAGCACCATGCCAGAGAGCGCGCAGTCTCAAGGCCAGATCGGACAAGGCCTCAAAGTTTCGGTACATTTAGTGCGGACAGAGATCACATGTCATTTTACTCTGTCAGAAAAACATTTTATTGGTTTGAACAAACATGATTTAGACCCATTTTTAAGCAGTTCCTGATGGAAATGCTCATTGAAATTAGCAAACAGTGAATTACTATGACCCTGCTGTTAATGGTACCTGTTAAGAACATGAGTGCTCCCTCACCACAATAAATCCTTGGGATTCAGAAAAATAAAAATTTCAGTATAAATAAAAAAGTTTCAGGGATGAGTCTTTACTTTGCAAATTGTAATATTTTAACTACAATAAAACAAATAATACCAACACCTCATTTGCCCAAATATAAGGCATGTTTATCTTCTTGGAAAGAGTCTGCCTTAAACAATTGTGGTGCATACTTATGGCGTAGGTAGTCAGAGAATGGTTAAGCCAATCTGCAGACTATGGCGGAGAGGAAACAAAAAAAGGACCAAAATCCGGGCAGGTGTCCAAGGAGCTGAGAAGGAGTTATGATGACAATATTAGGATCATGGTAGTTAATGAAGCAGAAACACCAAACAACTGCCAGGCAAAAAAAAGCTGCCAAAATTGTCCAATACAACGTGAGATGATGGCACAGACATAAAGTTCTCCCTTTGAATGCTAACTCTCAGAGACGATCATTTCACAGACCTGAATCCAGTCAACTTGAAAAGACAGATGAGCAGATTGTCAATGTTGGACTTGGAACGCGGGGGGATACCAACTGCTAGGACAAAAACGGTTAAACGTTATTATTGGATCACAACACTGCAGATATCTACCATGTTACTGACATATGTTGTGCTGAGAGAGAGTGCTTATTTTCCCCCATTAATTGCTGAAATTGTATCTGTGATGCTCAGATTAATGCTGATACCCTGTCAGTGCCTCCAGTGCTCATGTTCCACCCTGAAAGCAAGGCGCTTACAAAACAATTACCAGTAATACTGAACTGAGCAGAAAACTATCAGATCAAGATATTTTTTTTTTTTTATGGTAATCCCAGTGCATGCATACAAATTCATAAGAGCACAAGCTTTTGTATAACATGAACACATTTTTGTTTCTCTTTTATGCATGTGTGTACACAAAGGATGAGCATAACAAACAACAGGTGACTCAGCTGCTCAATCAGCATCCAGTAGGCATTTCCCTAGATTGTGATTGGTTGGTAAAATAAGGGACAACTAGATAACCTGCAACACTTTTCCCTGGAGCTGGGGGCTGCCCGTGCATACTTATTCTGAACCAAGCAGGTTTGGCTGGTGTATTTGCTACCGGCATGACACAATTAAGATTACAACTAATAATATCATATACATGTCATATATGTAAATTCTTCATTTGCTGACCACAGATTATAGTTTTATATGTCATTACATTTTGTCAACCCCCATAGTGTAGTCCTCCACATTGTTCTCTGTAAAGATATATCTTCACATTGTCAAATACTGGAAGTGGGGGAGGGACAGACACGTCAGGTCAAACTGTTTTAACACTCAGTTAACGCTGAAATAAATTTCAATACATTGCGTGCTGATTTCTACAGTCAACAAGGCGTCTGTATTTCAAAAAACTAAAGAAGTGAACTTGATGGTGGGGATAATGAAATCTAATGATCCCTCTCACTCAAGCAAGGAATTAGAGTCCCATCTTTAGTGCGCTTTCCAGCTGAAGCAGGGTCACTTTCAAGGGTAAACGTCCTGATTAGTTTTTATACGATGGCCGGCAATATAATGGAAGATGAGTCATTCTTAAATCTCCCCACCCCGCCCTGTCCCACTTTTGGAAATGAGCGTGGTTTTTTTATCTGTATTCTGCTCACGTGTAGCCAAAAAGTGAAACTGGAAAATTAATAAAGATTCATTAGCAAAACAAGTCTGCAAGTGAAGAGACAGACAACTACTGTTTGGAGTTAAGACCTAAGGTGACAGGTTGCTGAGAGGAACGCAGTCTATGCCAAAGTGACAAGCGGAGAACCACTAAATAACATGCTGTACCGAGACATAGCGGCTGCCCACTGCACAGAGTGACTGCTTTCTTGTCCATTCTAGCGTGTGACTGAACCCTCTGGCCCATAAGCGAGGGAGGGTGCTGGTGACGCGGGAATGTTCTAGAACTCGGTGGCATTAATTTCCAGTCTGTCGCCCGTGATGTATGGGGTGGGTGGGCTCGGAGGGGGGCGGAGGTGGGCAGGGGGGGTGGGGGGGCGGCCCGACCTTGCAGGGTGCCGCTCGGGTCGAGCTCTCCCTGCCTGACTGAGCAGGGACCCACCGGGTGCGGCACCAATTAAAGGGCACTGCATCAGCCTGACAATCCGCAAGGTGACTTGACTAATTCTTTTCCTTGCGCGTTCCTCAGAAACGGATCGTGTAGCGCTCGGCATAATGAACCTGAGGACCGCTGAGGACACTATTCTGTATTCAACAACCGCTGTGGTTTTGGACCTGGGACCGTGCAGTTTGGCGCTCGATGGTCGCCGCCGACTGCCGAGTCCTGTTAATGTGCACAAAAAACCCTGCCGGTGCGAGATAGCGTAGTGATTAATGTTGCCTTCCTATCACACCCCCGGTTTTATCCGGCCAGGCTAGATTGTAATGTAGCTTTCAACATTTAGTTTCATATTTGTTGACCAGCAGAGCAGGGTTTGCACTTAAATGCATGGGACCACTGCTGATAAATGAAAAATAAATTATATCTGAAAAAAGAATAAATAGACAGGAATGAATTGTAGAACTTGACCAAAGACTGAGCAAACATGCGGGACTTTTAAACTCCTACTTGATCTTGCTGCCTCTGAAATCGCTTAATTACTGCTGAAAGACATCATTGCAGTTCTTGACTCTGATTCCTCTAATAAGAGAGTGTAAATGTTCACCCTGGGAAATGGAATGAAGCCAGCAATCATTGACATGAGGGAGTGCTGAATTTTTGAGGATGTGATAGCTCAGAAAAAGGTGGTGAAGTCAGGTGAAGATACTTGAGAACATAGCAGCCTCAAATCTCTTCTTTCACTTGCATGCAGAACATCATGTATATTGGGGTCATATGTTATTCAGCTATCTGTTAACTGTACTGTAATTACATTTTCTTGACTCCTGTATATGAAAGTATGGGCATGTTACATATAGGAATGTTAGCTATAGGAAACGGTATGGTTAGGAGCTTAATGGAAATTGCTACATCATTGTCACCTAGTTACTATTGTGATAATCTGATGTTCCACTACACCATTTCACAGACATGCAAAATTTCGATTAAGCAATTGTTGCTATAGTTACAACACAAATACAGTGGTCCAAACCTTGTAGTGACAGGAGCGTGTGGCAATTCAGCAGAAAATTGCGATAATTCTATATGTTTGTGTGCCTTATGACAGAGCTTACTGCAGTAATGTTCCTAACAATGGCCCAATACTACATTATGACACTAATGATAAGATACATTTCTAACCCTACTGAATGTACTTTTTGTAAGTAAGTCTAGATGTGGTTTTCTGCCAAATTAAATGGAAATGTACCGCAGAACTGAAAGCATGCAGAAGTTGATACATTGCAAAAATTCACATATGAATTTGTAATGCAACACAAAGATCACTTTTGCTTGAAATTCCGTATGTACACTGACTGTAAATCTATGAAAATAAATTGCCTTCTTGCTTTGGTGAAATATTGAAATGAATTACATAAGATAAGATAAGATAAGATAGAACTTTATTGATCCCACAGCGGGGAAATTCACATGTCACAGCAGCATTTAGACAGAGGTAGAAAGAGTGCAAGAGGTTACACACAGGAAATCTAATTTATATATTTTTTTGCACAGACTTATGTTTAGACAATTATAAAGGGATGAAAAAAAAATCAAGGACCTGTGAAACATTAAATTAACTGAAACAGTTAAACAATTTTAAGTAACTTTTTTTTCTCCCAGTAAATATATTTACCCGTGTGAAAACGGCAAGAGACAGGCTCCTGAGGAGCAAAATAATGCACATAACATCAGTCTTTTGATCTTGGAAGAGCCGAAATGAGGGAGAAAATTTAATTGCACAGATTTTAATGGGCCACCTGGTAGAGAAGGGTTTTTTTCTGTGGTTCCTCTTTTTAGGCATTCTGGCACATTCCCTGTGCAGAATCTGGCAGGTGGTAAAGCCTCGGCAGTTTAAACGCCCACCATGGACACTCGTTGTAACTCGACAGCCTGACTGCTCTCTGTTCGTATGTCCGGGTAACCTGCAGAGTCTGATTTTCAAAGCAGTCAGGCTAACTCCACATCCCAGATACCTTTCAACCACTCTGCAGATGTGCTTGTCCAAGGGATACTTAAAGACGTTTTTTTTTTTTTAAAAAGTTGGTCTTAAGAATATTCACTGAAAAAAAGCCCAGTGACTTGTTCCAAGGAACAACAGCAGTAACTCACCTGACAAACAAGACCTATGTCCTTTTGGTTATGTTCCCAATTCCTTTGCCTCTGTCATACCAAATCCCTATAAAAAATATATTCCAGTAATAATGGTGATGCAAATAGCTCCAAGAAAGAATGTTCTCTGTATGAAGGCCCTCACTGTCTTTGCCTGTGTTATGGTTATTAGAGCCCTTTGCACAATGCACTACTACATGCATCACATCATTACATTATTGGCATTTATCAGATTCTCTAATCATAGGTTACCATTTTTTGCATATTACCCATTTTATACAGCTGGATATTTGCTGAGGCAGTTCTGGTTTAACTACTTTGTCCAAGGACACAACAGCAGTGCCCCAGCGGGGAATCAAACGGGAAATGTTTTGGAAATGTGTCCTGCTCCTTATGACTATACTGCAATGCTGCCCCTACAAACTACCCATGGGTGAAGTGGTCAGTATTCAATTAGGAATGATTGCAATCCTAAAGTGTCCCCTCCCCCACCCCAAAAAAAGTATGAATGCCTTTTATGGACATCAAGGTGAAAGTGATTAATTTTTGGAAAAATGCACAACTCATGACGATGACAATAAAACAACTACTAATGAATATTATGTTGATCATCAGACTGCTGCCCGCCATCTTTGTCACATAATTTACAGTATGAAGGGATTCATAATGTCAGTAATTTATAAAGGAATTACAGTTATACGTCAGCTGTTATAAAGCACATGGTAGCTCTGGTTTGGTGGCCGCGTGCCTGTCACCTGGAGATGAAGAAAGCCTCACAGAGGCTCAGGTGCCCGGTGTCACAATGTCACATTGGCCATACAGCCTTCAAAAGTGTCCCTTCCAGGACCACATGCAGTGAGTCATGCCTTTTGTGACACTGCACTCTGTTCTTCTGCATAGAACACCAGCTTCAGTGCTCCAGAGGCAAAACATATGCCCGTTCATAAAGAACCCAAGGACACAGCCTCAAAAACATGCTTCATACCTTCGTCCTTGGGGCTTTTCTTGGAAAAAAAAAAAAAATATTTATTTACTGTCTCTTCCATGCAGTGACCCAGCAGGGGGGAAAAAAGTGATTAAACCGTCCCCTGCTGAAAAACTGCACAGGGCTTTTTCCCCAAGTCATCATATCTGCGGCCATAGATATTCCAGCCCTGCCTCACTGTCTCCACTCATATTACTGCTGGTTATTTAGAAAGACAGCACACTCCGGATGACCTCAGGAAATGGACTTAGGCCAGATTCAATCGGTAAACAGTTTTCCATCACTGCGACCCTCTCTTTGTGTTTACTCATTTAATTACTTGTTCACACAACAGACACTGGATAAATAATGGCGAGATGCAGGAGTCATGGCCGTGATGGAAAAGGTTGCTTCTGCTCTGCCTCTTACACCTTAAGGGGAAATATTGCAAGCCTGTGATCTAGGGCTACTTTGCCAATGATAAATAAAGGGTGTCACTTTTTCATCTTGGCATTCGAATTTGGGTGCATGTGTGCGCATGTGCAACTGTGTGTTTGAGCTGTACGTATGTACTTGCACACACCACCAGACCTTGTTTCTCCCTAAAATTTTACCTTTGGTTGTTAGGTGGCTTTTTAAATGATGTCATGAATACAAAAGCCTGGATAACTGCTTTTTTTCACTGATAGCATTCCGCTGTGGAGCTGTGCACACGGAGGGTGGCAGTATTATATTGATTTCATGTTTCCGTCTGTGCGGTAATTTTGGGGAGATTGCACAGGTGTTGAAAGTTGGAAAGCTTTGCTATGAGCCTCTTGCCTCCAGTCAGTTTGCCATTGCTTTTGAGCAACACATTTAACAAATGGTTATGTCTTATGTGTCCTACATAACCTTTTCCATTCGTTTCAGAGACTGTAGCACCCACAACGTTATGTAGGAATAAGAACATTTGTTATTCAGACTACATTTATCAGCAAAAAAAATTCTCATTTAGGCAGTCATAGATTAACATAGGAGAAACAAAAATAAAACATGAACTGCAATGAAGATATTAAGCATGTTCAATGTGACAGGAACGTTTAACTTTAAACAACAGCAAGGCCCTGTTGCTGGCTAGAGAATTACTTCCCAAGAGACAGCCGAATCATCTGTCACTTTGTGACACAACCCTTAATTTTGTTTATTGTGAAAGTGTAAGGCGCAAGGAAAGGCAAGACAAGGAGCAGTTAGCGGATTAATCTGATGTTCTAGAAGATCTTACGGCATGCAGAAACTAAAGCTGAGTAACAGCAAGGGCTGCACTTATCAGTGGTTGCGCTGCTTGGGGGCCTATCACTTCGATCTGATGCAGGTTGTGTCCACAGGAGCTGAAAGGAAATGGGAAATGAACTGATGAGAGATACGGCTGGCCATGCACTTTTTATACATTCCGATGCAATGAAAAACGCATTTCTGCAGGTCAGTGTCAAACGCACACCGGACTCATTTATTTAATATTCCTCTGTTTTACTTAGAGGTCAACAGAGTTTAGCCAACGGCCAAATCTCAGAATAAGATGTTTATTTTCTGGTTAATTTCTGATCCTGCTGGTTGTGAAAAATAGAAAACCCCTGAGGTACAAGTTAAAAAACAAAACTTGGGGCATTGAAGTTAATGGCTGCATTGCTTTTTAAACACCGAGTTACAGTTTAAAGTAAATGCTCCATTTCTGTTGGCCTTACACATGACAGGACTGCAGCTTCTTAGCTGGGTTTTGTTTTTGTTTTCCCTGTCCATGTGCTTTTGTTTTTCCCTGTGTTCCAGCCCTGCCCTGCTCTCCGCCCTGTCTCCACCCACCTTGTTACCTGGCCATCCCCACCTGCCTGCCTGCTCACCTGCATCCCATCTCCTCATCAGCCTCGCCCTATTTATTCCCTGCTTGTTTCTTGTCTCGTTGCCAGTTCGTCTCAGTTTTCTGTTTCGTACCAGCGTTTCCCCCAGTTTGTATTCTGCCTGCCTGCCTGCCTGCCTGCCTGCCTGCCTGCCTGCCTGCCTGCCTGCCTGCCTGCCTGTTTTGTTCCTGCCTGTTTTGTCCCGACTTCGATTTTTGGATTTCGCTTTTGTGCCTTTGCTGTGTTATCCTGGTTTTCGACTTTGCCTGTTTTTGGACTCTGCCTACTGGATTTTCCCTCTTTCGGCAATAAACATCGTTTGCCATCCTCCGCTGTCTGCGCCCGAGTCCCTGCCTCAGCCCCCCCGGCCTGACAACACAACATTGCTTTTGTTTGTTTTTGTGTGTGTTTGTGTGCATGCTCATATGTACATGAAGTGAAAGATAAAACTGACTTAATTTTATGAGTATAAATCAATTAATCAGCTGTACTCATGGTAACATTTCTCATAGTAGAAAAAGGTACTTTGTATCACCACACAGAAATAAGGGTATATTGACTGTTATTGTTTAGTATTGACAGAAAATAACCATAGTTAGTGAATTGCAAATCTGCAGAACTGGCAGGTGCATTTTTGACTATGTTCTTTGAAATTTTTGCTTATAATGAGAGGGATGAGCAGGAAAAAAAATGCTATTTTACTTCAGGTTTTGTGCTTCCATAAGTATACCTTTGAAGTAAATGTATTAATAAATTCATATTATAGAGTCTTTAGGCATACTAATGCTAATTATGATACTTGGATAGGTATTTTATCCTTAATTGTGAGCGAATGATGAGCTCGCAGTAGGGGATCTACTGTTCAAAAGGGGTTCTCATCCTGTACTATTCATAGTATGTATTCAGTTGCAATTTATTATCCTTTTCATTAATATTTACAGGTTCTTTCGGCAGCGAGAAGATGTAAAGCCGCAGACGCGCGTCTCTTGCAGATCACATCACGGATGTACGGTTAGCATAAAAAAAGGCCTCTTGCTTCGCTGCTTCAGCACAGTCTGTGAGCCAAAGAAGTCTCGCAAAGCAAGCCCCCAGGACAATGCAGGGGGTTGTGTGGGTTGGTAGCTACTAAGAGGATTTGATGTGGAGCCATCAGTCATGTCTCACCTTGGAGAGTGCATTGCAGCGACAGGCAAAGAGCTCTGTGCATACGATATTTCTGTGGGCCCTGAGAATGTGGATCCACCACGTTCACCAAGTGTGGAAACCTGACATGTCTCAGTGAATAAAGCATGAATCAAGTGTGCTGTTATTTATTTAATCTCCCATTGGGAGAGATGATGTGCATGTTGTTAATGGTGGAATCTGAGATGATGATGATGATGATGATTTCCAACCTTTGGATCTCCAGTAAAATAACCTGTGGTATTCTGCAGAAGTACAGAAGTGGCGATCTCCCCATGGTCTTCCTGCACTCTCCAGATAGCTCCTCCAGTGCAAACACTTCAGCATCCTTCTTTTCAGTTGGCTAATCCTGTCCCTTTCCGCCCAGCCTCTAAAATGGTTATGATTTGACCTTTAAACACTGAGGCTCTGCCCACATCATACGGCTCTATCTTGTCTTCATAAATATTTGATATGTGCATATTTAAGCGAACAATTTTAGCGAAAAACATGGAGAACAAAATTGATGATTCATACTTTTAGAGACAGTTGACTGTAGGAACGGGATGTTAAAATGCATTTTTCAATATGCATGCAGCTTACTAATCAAATTACATTGCAGTTAGCATGCAACTACTTTGTTTCTGTGCCCAGCATTGAAACTTCTTTGTAATTCTTTGTTTACATTGTAATGGCATTGGTAGTACTTTATGGTTTCATGTTTTGACTCACAGTAATGTATGTGAATCACATTTGTGGTTACTCTGATTATAGGTTACCTGATGAAGTCTTGTTGACCCTTCCTACAAAACCGAATTGAATCCCAACCCTAAATCTAACCCCAAAGTAGTCCAAAGTCTTTATCCTCAATAATGTCACATGCAATGCATCATTGCGCACCTGTAAAGCAGTCAAACTGAATTTCACTGCAGTTGCACAGTGCTCATCTGAATAGCAGGTGGTAAGTAAATTTCTGACTTAACAGCCAACCTGACCGAGTGATTTAATTGAACAAGTTCAGGCTTTTCCTTGTAAAAAAAAGAGCTTTTTCATCTGGATGATAGAACTCGTGGGCTAAATTGCAGATTCAGCGGTGGAGGAGTGTTGCCAGCGATGTAAGAATGGGATGAGAAGTGACAGTAACCAAATTGAAAAATGGCAAAACACGAGAGAATGCAATTCTGCGGGCTTTTTTTCCGCAGCAACTGTAATTCAGCTAGCATTTATTCATTTATGTGTCTGGTTACTTCTGTCACCATTCGGTGGGTTGCGGCCCTTGATATTACAAGACAAATATAGGTACAACGAAATCAGCAAATCCTGAAATTATTTTCCTCGGCCGCAGCGAAGAATCCGGCTTTGTTCCTGTGACATCATCCACAGATAATGAATTTCAAATATGGGGGAGTCGCGCAAGTCGCGAGACAATGTTTGCCTGGGAGTCGGCCTACTCCGCTGCATCATTTTTCATTTTAATTGTATTCTTCCCTTCTGAAAATCAATTTAAAGCACCTGGCACAAAATATTCAAATCTGTTTTTTTTTTCTTTCTGCAGCGACAGTGTATTTAAATAAAACTGAACATTTCCTCTCCAAGAGGCAGTAACCAATACAGCGCCCTTGAAATGTATTCCCAACTGTGCTGTTGATTTGACCAAGGTGTCTGATGGGTGAACAATATGTAACCTCTGGGTGGGAGTAATTTTGGTTGATGGTGACTGAAAACATGGTATCACTGAGAAAACTGTACTTTAATTAGATTAATTAACTAATTAGTTCACCTCAGGGACAATAGTAGACACTCATTTTAGGGTACACATACTGTGCTATATTATTCCTTATAGTCTGGCTTGAAGCCATTTGTGTCAATATTTGCTTTCATTGTACAGAGGAGTGATTCATAAGAATATTCCTTACTCCAGCGGGACTGGGTTGCCTATTGCAAGTGGATTTGATCAATCCATCCCCTGGTGCATGTGTCATGGGTTGCCAGGTGTGCACATGTAGCAAGCAGACCCAGACCAGGAGGAGAATTCTGCAGGACCACAGAAAAAAAAAGAAAATAAATAAATAACGTCCTGGAAGGTGTTTATTTACCGAAAACCATTTTTCAAAAAGAGACAGCGTTAAAAATAGAGAGAGAAGGCAAAACTTAGCAAAAAGAAGAGCAACGGAAACACACAGTAATAGCTACAGCGGAAAGGGCAAGTCGGCCCTCTCTCTCGTGCGCAGGTCACGACGACTGGAAGCCACTGCATGATCAGAGGCTGACACACTGCTGAGCCACGAGACATGAAAGAGAAAGAGGAGAGGTACAGAGAGAAAGAGAGTGAAGGAGAGAGGGAGCGAGAGTGCAGGGGTACTGCACTTTATTTTCTCTTTCCTAACAGGAGTAGTAGCAAAAATGGTATTACTGTTTTTAATTTTTAATTTTTTCTTTCTCTCCCCTTTTTTTTAGCATATTCGTATTATTGTATTAATACTCATCTGTGTGTGTGTGTGTATATATATATATATATGTATATATATTTCTGATCACTGTTGTTGTTGTATCATACATCTCCCACTTGTTATCCTGATTCTGCAGTCCTTCACGTCGAAAGGTCATGGCAATAAATTGCAGAAACATTGTGACTCTGTGAGAGGGAGAGAGCGCTGCGAGTGTGCGCTGGCTCCCTGATCAGGCGACCGTGCGGAGAGGCACGGACAGAGCTGCACGAGGCCGCTGTGTCTGAGAGAGAGGAGCCCACACTGCCTGCGCTGGTGCGGTCCTTTCCCGGTCGACTGGGGCGCTGAACCAGCTGCGGTCAGGGTGGCAGTGGCATGAAAATAGCCCACTCTCCTTCCACCGTTTTGACCTCACAGCAACCTTACCACCGACTGTGAACAATGAAATGGTTTAGTCAGCCACTCAATAATGCAAAATCACTGTGCTTATTGACTGAATGAAAAACAGCCAGTCTTGTGAGCACACCAGAGCACATATTTCCCTGTTCTGTTGTCATTTGACATGTCAGTCACATGTAAACCTCTTTGACTTCACCTTCCTGCATCAGGCCTGTGTCAATAGCCAGTAATAACTCAATCAGATGTGGAGAAGGTCACTCTTCAGGCAAATACATGTATACTACAATTCTATCACAATTATGTGTGTAACTCTTTTCGTATTGTATCTCTGTTTTTTCTTTCTTTTTTTTTCTTTTTACTTCAGTCTCTGTGTTACAGCCATGCTTGAAAGGTGCTATAGAAATAAAATTATTATTTTTATTGCACTGACCCCTGTTTAGTTCATTCATCCCAGTTTGATTTTGGGCACACACAAATGTTAGAAATGCTTGACTGTAGAGCAACCAAGTTAATGTAATTATACTAATCATTTATGTGCATGTACAGTATCTCCCTATGTAACATGACTCTTTGCCCTGTCAGTTTGACTTTTCCTTAGTGTTGCTACCAGCTGCTTGGCACTTTTTCAAATTCACAGCCACAGTGTTGATCACATAGACAGCCATCAATTACTTTGTCTACAAGTTGCCCAATAAATGGGATGGCATTTCTTTTCTTTCTCATAAAAGTCTGCTTTGTGACCTCAGAGGTGATTTATTTGGCCATTATTTTGCACTCAGTGCCCATGAAATTGTCACTCCTCTTGTTTGCATATGACAAAAGCCTACGTTTATGTCCTCCAAAATACATATCCAGCCAGCTCAGCCGTGACAGTGGCTCTGCATTTTCCCAGCAATCCAATGTGTGATCTACAGTCTCAAGGCTTTTATGTATTTCAGTCAGGTGTCAATGGCATAAGAACTGACCGTCTGTGATCCAGCACCTCCAAATTACCAAAACAAACGGTGCAAAGAAGTAGTTAACTTGTGGTAGGGCTTGAATAGTGTTAATAGTATCAGAATAGGTAATTCCCTGTCTTATATGTTCTCACAGGTTTGTGGTTTACAGAAGTTCAGTGTAGCTGCATTCAGTGTTACTGTTTACATTCATGTTAGCACATTTTTTGTTGGCTGCAAATTCCCCTGGTCCTATTGGATCCCACAAAAAGCAGTGACATAGTGAATAATTCATACAGTGTAGTGCTCATCTTCATTTTGGATTTAGCCACACTCAGCACAAGTTTAAAGAGATTACTAATGGTAACTATGGTTAAAAAACAATAACGATGAAAATGTTTTCATTACCTAAGGGTAGCACACTAGAAACAGAATACAGATACAGAATATCGACTCAACCATGCCATCCTCACCACATGTAAATAGATAAGTTAAAATTTAACATTATCAAGACATAACCTCTTCTGTAATGTGTTCCTCAACATGTCATTCAAGTCGATTTCAGTGTAAGACTATAGAAACATATCACTATTTTAATCTTAAAAATCAATTTACAACCACAATAAAGCACTGAATAAGTTAGGTCAGGGTAGGAATTTAGAAAATTATTGGATTCTGTAAGTCAGTGATTATGAAAGGGGCACATTCAGGCATATGGCTTCTTATAGTACAAAGCCAAGCTAGTTATTGATTAAAGCCTTCTGTGACACAGGCCTGCACATAAAAACAAAAATAGAATACTATTCGATAAATGTAGATTTTTCAAACACCGTGTACACTTTGGTCCTAAGAGGGTTAATAAAAGGTTTGAAATTTTTAGGTTTACACCACTTTAACACATTTTGAACGTTAACATGCCAACATATGGTGGAAACACGAAATTATCTCTCTAAATAACAGTTTTGAAATGTTCCATGAAAACTTACTCCTTCATTGCAAATCACCTGGTCTTCCTGATAAATTTCTATTGATCTAACTCATCTCCTAACAACTTTTTTGATCATAGTGTGATTTTAACAGTAGAGAAATGGGCTGATAGCCAGAGAGTACAGGTTGTACTCCCAGGTGCCTTTGCACCCTATGCTACTTTTAAGCTAATTTGTTTCAGGCAAATATCTTGGTGAATTACATGTAAATCATGTATTGTACCTTTGATATGGGTACCCTCAAAACAAATACATTATTTGATGAACCACAGGAACCACAGATGTTTAGCTTACACCAGTTCATTTACAAACATTTCCACAATGAAAACATAGCTCTTACTGACCTTTCTTCATAACAGGTTGTAATTTATGTGAAACCATCAGAGGTGTAGCAAAGTAGGGGTAATTTTGGGCAGGTGCTTTTATCCAGCAAAGCAATCTTGACTATGAAACTAAATTTACAGTAGTAATCACAGAATTTCAGCACGCTACACTTGCCTCCTCTGACTACGTCTATGAGGGTGAACTCCTGACCTTGGTGTGAAAGAAGAGGTTGCAAGGTTAAGTTATTACACGTATGATTCAAACGTAAACAGCTGTATAGTTTTACAGCGCTACTCCATGGCAGTGAACTCTGTAATATCGCACCGTGATGTGAAATCACGCCCCGGGGAAGCTTGGGGAGACGTTGCGTTACAGGTGCTCCGTAACCTTGGCCGGGCTGACACGGCCGTCATACGTCATCGTGCGAGACGTGTGCGAGAGCATTCCGCCGCGTGGCATTGGCCCCGGTGCGCTTTGCCGCACTTCAGCAGTTTGCAATAAATTACCTGCCACTGTACCCTCTCGTCCCCAAGAGTATGAGTTTTCCATCTTCGGCGACAGGGAGGGTTTATCACATCGACCCACACGAGAAACTCACCCCTCCTGGCAGTGGACACTGCCTGCAATGACATATCGTAAGAGCAATAGCCAGCCCTGGAACAATTTCTCAGCAATAATAAAAAATATTTTTAAAAAAAGCTGTTATAAATAATGTATCACAAGTGTATTGTTTATTGAAACAAGCAGGAGGTGCAGCTGTTTTGTTTTTCCTCAAAAAAGTGAACGAATAGTCTCACATTCCCATTCTATCATGTCAATGGACTCATGTCATTGTGTTTTGTAAGTTCCATTAACCAATAAAGTCTAAAACTGAATTTTTGGGCTGGAATTTCATGGAGGCTTTTGTTGCCAAGGTAGACACTGTGAGCAGTACATACAACAGTACATTGAGTACCTAAACTTCTGCTTTGGTGTTATGAATTGTTAAAGTAAAATGTTATAAAACTTGCAGAACTTACAATTTGGACTGTAGCGTGCTGCAGGGACCCAGCAATGGTTCGTGGGATTTGAATTCACATGCATTGTATCCAGAGTCATACATCCATCCCACAAGCAGACCTCCATTAAACGAAGGTACTTCTTTCATATCTTGACTGTTAAACAAAAAGAGCAGAATGAAAAGAATCAATTTCTTTGTCTAGTACTACATTATTAATTTCCTTGTTACATGCCTTTATCTAGAGTAACTTACAAAGATAACTTAGCACATATTTTCCGTGTGTGCTACTCAATATTTTCTCAATGGTTAGGTTAGGTACCTTGATGACAGGTGCAATGGCAGTGCTTCCCTGAAACCTGCAACCACTGGATTCATATCCCAGCTCCTTAAATTGCTGTAACACTGCTGCCTCAAAGTACTGTCCCAATTTGGGCTACTTAAATTACTTTAGCACCACTGACCCACACTACTGTTTCAATCGCAGCTCCTGAAATGACTGTAACACTACTAGTCCACACTACTGTTCTAATCCCAGCTCCTTAAATTACTGTAACACTGCTGTCTCATAGACCGTTCTTATCCCAGCTCTTTACATTACTGTGGTGCCACGGTTCCAGTCCCAGGTCCTTAAATTACTTTAACACTACTGTTCCAATCTGAGCACCTTAAATTACTGTAACACTGCTGTCTCATGCCACTGTTCCAATCCCAGCTCCTTAAATTACTGTAGCACCACTGTTCCAATCCCAGCTCCTTAAATTACTTTAACACCACTGTCCTACACCACTGTTCCTTTCCCAGCTCCTTAAATTACAGTGACACTGCTGTCCCACCCTCTGTGCATAGAGCTTCCTTTGAGATCAGGTGGAGATGAGGCTGGTCTCATATGCCAGCGGTCTGGAAATTCGATTGACCTGGATTCATTTAACAACCATATTATTCGTGTGCTTTTAATAAACTCTGTGAACTGAAACAGAACACCATTTTTGCCACTAATATTAAAAAGTTAAATTATTCAGTACAACATAATACATTCAATATAACCCCAGTGTCCCTAGTTAATTTAAGTGACTGCCAAATGCATTATGTTGTGTTAATGTCAGGAAAAAAAGTACCACTTGCTCCTGGATGTGTTTTTCAATGTCTTGTAGATGTAGGAGGATACGATTTTGGAGATTACCGAGCTATTCATTTTATATTGGATAATTTGTTACAGCCAATGTACTTATCATGCCTACATGCTTTTTTTTTCCACAGTACAAGTTGTCCAGTGAACTACAGTGAGCTAAAAGCCAATTGGAGCATGGGTACAGCTGACATCACTGAATGGGTCGCTGACATCATCTAAGCGACCTGCAAGTGATTGAGGAGTAGCAGTGAGATGGCAGCCCCTACTGACATATCCATCCCCACCCCTGGTGGAACAAAGCCAGTTTGTTCTCCCACTGCAGGCTCCTGGTCAGCATTGGCTGATGACATGGCTGGGATCGACCCTGGGCGATTGAGATCAGCCTGTGTCCACAGTGAGCTCTTTAACTGCTGCTTTAAAGCTACGATGCTTTATAGGCACCCGTGAGACAAATTCCACAGCTTTCTAAAACTGGCTAATTTGTGGAATTTTGAAACAAACATCAATGAGTATATTATAATGATAATTCAACAAAGTATTATCTATTCTCCCAAATTAGCTGTTGAGTGCCAATACTAGAGTAATAATTAGCCTGTTCATTATGCCTTTACCTGTTTCAATCTTTCCATTTTGGAAGAAACTCTGTTCAGCACTGTTAATTCGGTAGTGGTTGATGCTAAGCAGTAGGTTGAGACTATGAGACTGTGGTGTGTGTTACTAAACCTGATACTCTTGTCCAACACTTCTTACTCTACCAATGTGTAAATGAGCGCAGTGTGTTTGACAGTCTGGAATATTAGTTTCATCCCAATCAGCCAATGCAATTTAACTGTGGATCCTGGTGAATATTTCCTATGGTATCATTACCTGGCACCCAACGCTGCTTGTCATTCAGTGCAGACTTATTAAAAGTGCCTGATGTAAATATATCTGGGTGCATAGTAGCTATTTTACTTCTAACAGAAATCACAAGGCAGACATGACTGAGGAAGAAGATGTTCTGTGTTGTGGAATTTGGAAATTTTATATTGACCTCGGGAACTGAAAGAGAGTCTTTAAAGTTGTAAATTTACTGATGTCTTCAGAAAGCTGTTCAAAGAAGGGCTGCTGTTGGCATGCTGTTAAAAAAAAGGTCATGACATGCTAAATGCTATGCTTATTTATTGATTGATTTCTGTGGTGAAAAAGCTAACTTAAATAGTATACCTGAAGGGTGGCAATTCTTCTTTTCTTACCCATTTGAGAAAAACCACACAAAGCTTTGCTTTAGATCCACAAGGCCACCATGTCCTTTCTGGTGTAAATAAGTCTCAGGTTCTGAGGTGACAGTTAAAAAAAAGTAAGAAAAGCCTACAGTCTACATACAGGACTTCATTCAGTCTGATCACAATAGCAAACCTGACAAAAAACTGAGAAGATACTTCTGATTAGCAATGCATAAAAGTGCATATTGAGAGTTTTTTTTTCTGACTGTTTTTATCAAATCTTTGCTTCAAAGGCAGAAACCCCTACAAACAGATTTACATGCCATTAAAACTATGCATAAAAGGGACCTCGCCCACCATCGGGGCGATATCACCATTGATGTACTACCATCTAAATACGACCTGTATGTTACTGATTATACATTTTCAGGATGACTGGTCAGTCGAAATTGCACTGCCTGAAAATGCAGAAGATATAATTTTGAATACCTGAATGATCATTTTGCATTCTCAAGAAAACAGCTTGCATGGCCACTGAAGGAGCACATACAGCTACTGTTCTTCATAAAGGAGAGGTATTATGAGAGTGTTTTCTGCTGCGGTTAGCTGGGGCATTGTTACCACTGTTTATGAGTCATTCTAGCAAACCACAGGGGACCTTTGCCATGTATGGGGGGGATATGTCCTGGAAATCCCCAAAGAATGGAGAAATAGGGGAACACTGTGCTGTACCGATAATAAAGATTTATGTGCAAGGGTGACCTGTTTCCAACACATACCAACCACAATTTCCTCAGAAAACAGAACTGAAAAAATCTATCATAACGCAATAAACAAGCCATTAATATATTTTATGCAATAGTAATGATATATACATAATAACAATTAATGAGTTGGTCAGCTCGGGAAGGGAAAGGGAGAAAATCAGGGAACAGGAAGTGATGACTGGTGCAAATGTTCAAAGCTATGAATGCGGAGGGTATCTTGTATGTAATTTACATACTCAGTTCCACTGGATGTATTACAGAGATCAGCATTGTCCCCATCATGTCGGTAAGACCAGAGATGGATTTCTTTAAAAAAAAATCACTCAGTCAAGATGGCAGTGAATAGCAATTTTATACATATAATACACTTTAAATTTGCCCTTAATTGTGCACAGCAAATCTAAGCAAATGTTGCTTTTGTTGTTAATGACATATGTTAATTTCAACAACTGCTGAATTAATATTGTAAGTGAAACAACAGTCAAATATACTTGCATAGCTTTGTCAGTCAAATTTAGAGACAAAGCACCACAGCAGATAGATGACGTTCTCACGAGTAACTATAGAAATACCGTTGGGTATGTACAGCCGAGGGCAAAGAGACCTGATTGAGTCTGAGAAAAGGGTAGCCTGTCTCCTGATACCGACCGCATCTCGAGCGCTCATTACCCAGTGATTACAGGGATTCCGCCAGCCGCCAAAGGACTCCGCTGAAAAGCATTAGCATTTATTTGGCGATTAATTACGCCAGCCTTCCTGTCGCCCGCTGGAATGGAAAGGAGTGACATGCGATTGTTTATGTTCCGTAGCCTTGGCTCATACAGCACGCCACGGGGCTCCATTTGAAGGCAACCTAACTAATCAAGCCAAACGGGAGACAGTGCTTAATGGCATCGTTTAAAAGAGGCAAACCGGAGAGTTCACTCCCTCACCAGTGCCGACGCAAGACCGTTCATGTCATCAGCTGATTAATTGCTGGAGTTGACTTTGTTTTTACAGCTTTTTTTGCTGTATATTCCACCATGCATAAGTTGGTCAGTTGTATGCGGACGTTTCAGAGGTGAAACTAAAAATTTAGATGGGTACCATGTAATGTAACAGTAATACAATGTAATTGGTAACCTAAAGTAATTGTGAAAAATGTTAGCATGACATTGACTGTGCATAGTGAGGCCTAATTTACACCTCAGGTGTCAATGACAAAAGTAGTGAGCTGATGTGATTTTTGCTGCTTTTTTCAAAGAAGAAATGAACTGGGAAATGAACAAGGATCAAGGGGTCAGTGTAGTCTCTAATCACTGTTTAGGTTCTTAAGGCCTCAACAGAACATTTACAATTTATTAAAAACACACATTATCCAAATGCCTTAGAATAGCTATGCATGTACACTTTTTTTCAAAAGAATGTTTATGACACAAAGTGATGGAGGGATTTCAGTACAAAGAAAACCATACATGATGGACTTCATCATTTAATTCCAAAACAGGGATTTGGCAAATCCCTTTGCCAGAAAAAACATACAGAATGGGAAGATGCAGAAAGCAGATTAAATCAGAAACCAAGCCAAAGACTCTCCGAGGTTTACATACAAAACTTTAAACACGTGGCACGTCCTCATGGTGCACTTGGAGTGATAAGAGGCATTGCAGTGAATCAAAAAAAGGCAAACAAAAGGAAGGAAATGATAATTGTTTATAAGTCTCTAGTGTGAAGCTCTGGCCTGGAGGCAAATGATCATTTTAGCTTTTGAAAAAACGACCTTAGCCCGTTTGACTTTGCAGGCAATGTGAACCTCCTTCCATTTCGTGAACCCCCATTTGATTTATGAGCAGATATGGTATTAAATAGGATTTTCCTCCCATAGAGCTGGGGACAATGCGCTGGGTAGAACCCAGACCAAAGAGACGCTAATCCACTTTCTGGCATTAGGTAACATGGCGGGAGCCTTCCTCAATCTCCCTTAAGTGCTGCACAGTCGAACGCTCTGCTCTGGTTCGGCGGGCCAGAGAGAAACTTTGACAGATGTTTACTTTCAAATGAGCCATTGTTCATATGTAGCCATTGTTTTGCTGAGAATAACCGCAGGCCTGGGTTCAAAGACGGCCGTCCCTCCTAGCCATGCCGCGGTGGACAGTGCAATACGGTGAGGATGCTCAGAGACAATAGAACGCTATCCTTAGGAGAAGAAAAAGCATATCAATTAATATCAAATACATCAAGAGCAAAACAGCATATTGTTGCTTGCTATTTGTTATTCTTAAAATGCAAAATATGCTTGTTCAAGAAAAAGTGTCACAGACAACACACACATACACAGACCCTAATAATGAAGCTACATTACCATATATATGTGTGTGTGTGTGTGTGTTCTGACACTTTTTCTTGAACAAGCATATTATACATTTTAAAAACATATGTGTGTTAGCATGCCGCCAGACTGATCTGAAGGTGTTTAGCATTACTTCTTACCACTACATTACACCAAATCACACTTCATGTAGGGATCGGGGTGACGAGATGCTTGATGGTAGGTGTAGACCAAGATGAAGTACAAACAGAAGGTGGATGGGAGGTGGTAAGAAATTCAAGTTTGTGCAGTGCAGTTTATCTATCTGTGTTTGTGTGTGCGCATCTGTGCTGTGTTGTATGTGCATTCATTTTTTCATCCTGTGGAGTGCAGTGTCACAACAACATTGCCACACAAGTAGCTTTCCATTCTATTATGAAGTGATAAAAGCGTCCCCAGCTGTGAAAAAGAGAGACATAGTGTACACACAACCCCTCGATAAAGACTGAAATATAATTGGATTTCACCCTTGCATTCAATTAATTTAAGTTGATTTCCTTTTTTTGCCTGACAGTCGTGCTTCATAAATGAAATTTTTTCACCATAGTCATTGTCACGTTGCCAGCACAGAAATGCTGGCGGTGATACCGAGTGAAGCGATGAATAGCAGTATGTACACCCAGGGGTTTTTCACAGAGAAAATTACAGTCAGGGCAGTTAAGCGAATTGGATAGGGGAATTTAAAGGGGAGAACGGACCGGTTGTGCACCCCGCGAGAGAGGTGATTATAAAGTTCAGATTTAAGGGTTGTCTTTTCAGAAGTGACAAGGGGGCTTATGAGAGCCGCTCATAGCTATAGACACATCTTGGGCTGACTTTCAAACGGTTTCATTGAGACTAATGTGAGACCAATTTTCTAGAGAGTGTAAATTAGAGAGAGAGAGAAAAAGTCTGCAGACACTCTGCCCCATCTGTTAGTTTCTCTTCTGTTTCTGGCTTATTACCATGTTTACTTGGGATTTTAAAGAGCTAATATTCTCTTTAAACAGTAGTTCATTAGTCGTATGGTACATCTGCTCCACTGGATGTGCTTGTATGGTTTTTATTTCAATGCACAGCTATCTCTTTGTCTGGCATAAAGCCATTGGTATAGACTATGCTCAGAATTAATCTGAAAGATAAACAAGCATATATTAAATTGCTATGATTTATTTTTATTCCCCTCTCATTTGGTCTAACTTTCACATCAAAAGACCCTGTTGAAAAAAAAAAAATATATATATATATGTTTATTGTAATTGTATATAACATTGCAAACCAACACACATCTGTTTTTATCATTATGTTATCATTATTTTTGTCATAAATGAAGTGGTATATTATATATATCACTGTATGGGTGTATTCTATAATGTGTGCATGCAGTTATGCATACATATTAAAGTATAAGCTGTACCATAAATCTTATTACAATTTATTTCCTTTTGCATGAGTGTTTTGATCCATCCCAGAATTTAAGTTATGCAAATATTCTTCTTATTCTTGCAGTCCTTCTTACTGTTACCTGCTCATTCACTGGGCAGACTCCCTCTCCGCCGTGACCTACAGCACATTAGAGGGTACAACTGCAGCATACAAACAGCAAACAACTGAGTGCAGTGAAATCAATGCCCATGCGATCATGTGACTGCATTCTTTGAAGGGGAAATCAATGCACATTTACAGGCACCTGTTTGTGCGGGTTTACCCATCTGTCTGTCTAATGGATTCAAATCTCTCCCTCTCCAGGCCCGCTGTATGTAAAAGTGGCATTGCTTTCACACGCTAAGTGCTTGTTGCATCAGGGGCTCCAATCCTCTATCCATATTTACAGCTGATGAATGGCTGGGTGGACACATGTTGGCCAAACAGTTATTAACACTGGAGTAGGACCCTCCCCTCTAACAGTTCTGGCCGCACCGGCTCCTTGCTTTTCTTGACAGTATCTGCATGGAGCTCTCAATGAGCTAGCTCCTCAGTGCCAAGGTATTTGCTATGGTGGCTCAGAGCGCTACTGGCAGTTCAATAAAATCATTAACTTGGATCACATCAGGTTGTGACTGATTAATTTCTGTTTATTTACTCTCAGACCATAGCAATAAATCACCCGTTGTATGCGAGATGACTGTATATGCAATTTTTTTTTTCATCTTATTTCCCAGAAAGAATGGTTCAGACAAATTATGTTGATATTCTCATTTCCAGTCATTCGGTAATGTGCCTTGATTAATTTGCAATGTTTTCAGCTTGTAGCTGGGGTTCATGAATAATGAATAATGATAACTCATAACAACAAGGGCTGCTCTATCAATGAATGGAAAAGTGAAATGGAGCTTTTGAGTCTACAATGCAGTGTATACTTATACGCAAAGTCACAGTGGAAATAACTGGCAATGGGTTTATATTAAGGGAATCTCAGTAAGCACAGAACATATTGACAACTGCTATATTGTCAGCATATACAGTGCAAAATTATGTTACTACAGCTGTTGATCATGGTAACATTTTGCAGAGTGTTAGGTCTGTTTATAAACAAGTGTTGCAATGTTTCAGAAACCTGTGTGTGAGACAAAATGGCTACACTGCAGCTAACAAACATGGAAGAAGCAATCTCAGAGCATACGCCTTTAACAGCACACCGTCTCTCAACGGCAAATGGATGGCCTCGTCCCATAATCCCATTGCCGTGCCATTATGGCATAGGATTACTCACTTAGCTGAGAGCCGCGCTGTCTTTATCTACAGGTGTCTAATGTCATAATGACAAACGCCTCTCAGATGCCCGCAGCCAAAATACCTCCCGAGCTCCATCAGGTATCTGGCGGCTTTTTAAAGTGCCCGTCCATCTCTCTCTTTTTCTCTATCTCTGTCTCTCTCTCGCTCTCTCTGAGTGCATGGGGATGGATCTGAGGGGACGGGGATGCCGCCGGTTTGGTGTCATGTCACTGTGGCAGGTCTCGGCTGTAATTGTTGCTTTGTGTTTTCGCTCGCGAAGGGTCGCCCGCTGAGAGACTGCATTAACCTCTGCCTCTTATTGCTCCTGACTGTTGAGCCAAACACTGCCATTCCCCTATTCGTAGTGCTTGCTGCAAACCACTACAGTGTCTGTAGTTGCAGCTCCACCAGCGTAAACCCATCTGCATACCTCCAACATTGATGTTGTCTTTCTCTCCGCTTGTATAGTTACATGTTGGTCTCTGTTTACTGAGCAATGTGTCTACTGAAGAATTTCAGGTGCAGTAACAGGTGATGCAAGCATGTCGGTGGGGAGATCTGAAAACGCAAACATTATACTTTCCACAAAGACCTCTACAATAACAATGCAAAAATATCTCTGGACAAACAATGTGCATTTCAGTGTGTCTGCCACAATATTCATAATTGCTACTGATGTATGTATGTTAATCCTGGTTGAATCTGCCAATGGTATTTAACCATGTGGCAGTGACTACATGTCACTTCAGATCCTCAACCTTTGGCTCTATTACCTTGTATTCTTTTCCTGTGTGATCCCAGAAAAAAAGGGGTCTGGGCTTTGTTTGAACCTGGATGGGTGGCTTAGTTGGCCAGTAGGGGGCACCCTGCTCACTGGACCCACTGGAAAACAATGCCCCAATTGCCAATGGGGCAAAGTGCTGCAACATCATTAAATGCTTTGTTCCTGTTCTTTATGCAGATTGTTAAAAAGTTGAGAAAAAAAAATGTTATGCAGCAGCATTTTAAGAATTCAATTTAAGAAATCAATGTGTCATACGTTACATGTTTCAAATCCACAAATTTCTTCATTGCACTCAAAAATACTTGAAACTGAACAGCATTTCAAATGAATGTTTATCAAACTGCAAGGTCACTGCAGGTTTCAATTTATTGAAAGTGACATTCATCTGCTCCTGTAACTCTAAAACTTCATTCAAACTTCAATCAAATATTCCAAATATTTGCATGAGCACATTTTGAGTACATTTCTAAGTTGACTAAAAGTAAAGTAAGAATTGCTATTACTTCACCTTTAATTAACTTCCTATTCAGGTTTTTTCAATTACATTCTTCCCCTAACCAAAATACATTTAATAACACCTTTGAGTGCTTTTGGGAAGGGTTTTTATTCTTCATGTTTAACATTCCTCACTGAATGTCTGTTCATGGGAGTGTGCCTAAGTCTAAATTATGACTGTTTTCATTCCAAAAAATGTATCAGAGGATAAATAAATGCACTGCTTAAAGACTGTCTTAATATTATTCTAGATATTCTAGAAGCCATGTTCAGATTCTGCTGCATGTATGATTTCTTAGAAAAAAAAAAAAAAATCAAGTATACTATTGCTTGGCTAGACTTTGCTATAATATATATAATGGATAGGTGTGTCACATGTCCTTGATTACGCACATTATACACACATGATTCAAAATAACTGCCTGAATCATTCAGCTACCCCTAGCTGATGCACTGATGGGTGCTGTCTCCCCCCTGCCCTGAATCAGAAAGGAAACTGTAATTCCACCTGTTCTGGCTGAGATCTGTTTTATCCTGTGATGGCAAACAAAGCAGTCTCTCTTATTGTGCTGTCACTGCAGTCATCATATTTCCTGGGCCCTCTTTTTTCATTTTTATTTTTCATATATTTATGCTCCAACACAGAAGTAAAAATCATTCTAATATACCGAATATATTGAAATGGCTCCACATTTTATTTTATTACAAAATCTGTGGATGGCTGGTTTTCACACTGTGCAAGATAAGACTAAAGCTGTCATTAAGACAGAGGAAGACAAGACATCTTGGTCTTAAACAAAACTATCAATGCAACATCTCATCTATGACACACAATGAAACCAAACAGAACGATAATATCATAAACATAACATTGACACTTCATTTTGTGTAGTGACTAGCTAGCTTGTTAACAGTAATAGGTTACAGGTTAAGTGAGGTTAATTTCTTTTACACATGCATACATATATAGATAGGTTGATGGATACGTGTAGACAATAGTACATTGATTGAAATTGTTACCTAATACCTAATACCTATATATATATATATATATATATATATATATATATAGTGTGTGTGTATGGAAACATTTTCCCAACTAAACAAATGCTACATTTTATGAAGCTTCCATTCCATTGCAATCCATTCCACTGACCTCCAAGGTAGAGGATGCATGTTGTGTTAAATGAGGCCTTGTATGTTTCAGCACCATCTTAGAAAGTCAGAACTCAGTGTCAGGACACAGGCCGAAACATACTGCCGCGACTCTCACACTTCAGCTTCCCTTTCTTCTCCTTTACCTCTTCACCTCTCCCGCCTCTCTCGGGCACTTCAAATGAAGCATTTCGCCTAGAATATATAATACACTTAACATTTTCACTGCTGAGACCTTTAGTTATGCCCACATGAAGGTCACTGCCACAGCCCATTTGATATCAGGCGGCCGTATGGTTTACAGTACATGCACCTCTCACCTACTGAATGAGCATTTATTCACTGCTGTTTCACTGAAGCCAGCCAGCCAGCCAGTCCCAAATCTGAGCCGTGCTTCAGCACAGTATTGCTATTGGCACAGTGCTTAAAGGGGTAGTGACAAAGAGTGATTTTTTTATTTTTTCGTTCAGTATGGATTTTTACCAGGTAACTAATGCATTTTTGGTCCACTGTCTGAAAGTAAGTGCACTCTCTCCCTGGGTGATTTAACCTCAGAAACAACACTGCAGAAAATGCCATCCCAGAAGTAACTCAGGCAGGAGCGGTGCTGTTGTATCCCCGACCTACCCTTATGTACCTCAGACTCTGAGGGGAAAAGGATTCTGGGATCTAATGATTAATGGCCTTCCGTTTCCTCCCAAGTGCAGGCCTTCACTTGTTTAAAAAAAAGAAAAAAGAAAGGAGGCAGAATGATTTCCCAGGGTTGCTCCCCTTTCCAAACTGCGAGGACAGATTTCCCAGCAGAAAGCGCTGAGACGTGTGCACTCCTGCTCTCCTGGACCAGAATTCTTACCGGACTGTCAACCGCAAAGGTGCTTAAAAAAAAGGAGAAAAGCCACGCTTGGCTTGCTACCTGACTGGGGTTTGGTGTTTTTTTTTCTCCCAGTGTAAATGTCCGGGCATTTCTTTTTTGTCATTGCAGTTTCTCACTTTTATTCATATTCATTATTCATGTTCTTTGATGATCTTTATCAGCATTGACAGTCATACCATGTCCATATAAGATAGAGTGAAAAGATGTTTGATGTTCTGTTGTATAAATCATACTGAAAAAGTGTGCATATATTGAAATAAAGGAATAATTGCATATGTTTATGCAAGTGTCATGTTTGTATGTGTGTATATAGTCAAAATATATTCCCAATGGATGGCTTGCTATACATTGCAGCAAATGAATACTACATTTATAGACCTTAATACGCATGGTAACCGGTATGGGTAATCCTAATATAGAGAATTATTAACTATATTCCTATGAACAATTACAGTATAAAGAGATAAGAATACGGGTCAAAACTTCCTTTCAGTCACCACTGAAATAACTGCAGTGTGTCTGTCTGGTTCCCTTGTCATTCACCCTCTTAGACCCGAGAACAGCATTCACCAGTGAATCATGGTATGCTACATGTCAGAGTACCGCTAACAGAATCAAACTCTGAAGTATGCTTAACCCGTGGCTCTGAATTAAATTAATCGATTGCTGCGTCAAATTGATCTCAAGCACACAGACCTATCATCCACAGTGTATTAAGAGAGAAACTCTGTGCCAACCAAAGTCCAAATATAAAAAAAGGAAAAAAAACACAAACTAAACCAACATTACATTGTGTCAGAGAGTGTCCAAATCTGACAGCCTGGGGGAATACTCTGATGTCTTTGTAGCTGTTGTTGTTTTGGCTGCAGACACGAGCATGTCCTCCACTGACACACGTCCTCCACCTCCCTTTTCCCCCTGTGCAACCAGGGCTCTGAGAAAAACGTGTCTACAAATCCATCTCTGCAGTGCTTACAGCTCCTCTACCCAAAGCAAATGCTCTCCAAGGGATGGCCAGCACCTCCGGATCGATCTAATTGGAGGAAGGGGGCTTTTCCAGAGTTCTCTGAGTGCTGTTAAAAACTACAGCAGAGAGGACATTAAGGTAAGGGTGGCACTGCACTCTATTTTCACACTAATTCCCCCCCACCCCCACACACACACACACACTTAAATTCCTGTGCCCTGTTGATGGTCTGCACTCATTGGACTTCTGCCCGAAAGGAACAGGAGGGAGGTTTGGGTTGGGGCATCTTTGAGAGGGGTGAAGCTAAGGAATTCCAAATTATTTCTGGGACCCCGTAGAGCAAACCAAAATTACCTGTGGCGTAAATGCATTCAAAGACCTGCGGTCAAAATGCACACTTTTTACAATTCAAATTGATCACATGGGGATGAGTTTCCCTGGCCAGCACAAGAGGGTTTTTTTTTCGAGAGTAGCAGAATTGAATATTTCCATCTGATATCGCATAATCAGCTTCCCATCCAGTATCCCTCAGCTAAGAAAAGATCTCCAAATTATTTTGAGTTTGCCCGCCCACGTACGGATCACACAAGACTTGTCATGTGTTAGTGATATTCCGCCATATTTTTCATGGGAATCGCCAGGATTTTCCATCAATTTCATGTTTCCCCCTTAAGCCTTTCTAAAGTAGGTGGTGGTGTGAACTCCTCTCAGATTGATTTCAGCTCCAGGAAGCTGCACTTTATGGGTATTTCACATTTATGATCATGAAAATATTTTTCACACAAATTCTTTAATATTGCAAGGAATAGAAAAAAAAAAAAAAAATACTCCTGATGTCCTCACATGCATTGTTTGACTTGAGGTCACTTCTTACATGCTGACACAGATTCAAGACTGTACAGTTCTGAATTTTATATACTGGACACAGAAAATAGCAACTATGCAGAACCTGTTTTGATTGTTTTATGCAATTTTCAAGTGGGAATAAGGCTTACATATCTGCAGCTGATTGCAGACTGATTGCATCTTATGTAGTACAGTAACATCCCCTTTGTCTATGTCATGTTACATAATTTTGTTACAGCAGAGATAAAGTAATTGCTATATTTATGAATATATTAGATGAAACACTGTTAAATGTAATAAGCCACTCATGGATGATCTCTAATCAAACAACCACACACACAAAGAAATCAAAAAAGTTTTCAACATTTTTAAATTTGATTTTCCCTTGACTAGAGTTACTTGTGAAAATCAACCCAAGAATAAAGAAGCTGAAATTACAACATCTGTATTAGTTGCCAAATGTGGCATTTTAAGCAGTTATAAGCAATTTACTTTTTAAACTGTTCACTCATCAAATCCAGGGGTGTTTGATTTTCTTCAAAAAAAGGACACTAGGTTAAGTCAGAAGATGCAGTGAAGTGATAGTGTAGATCTTAGTTAAGTTAATGTATATTTGCATTTTTGAGGCACATTCAAACTGATTTAACTTTAAAAATCTTCAAAGAAAACTTTCAAAGAAAGACTACTGTAATTTACACTCTTTTTTATAACCCAGAAAGATTGGGGCAGGCCATTTGCACTTCTTTTCATCTGGTTTTTGGTATCCAATTAGAGATCTCTTCATTTGCACACTCTAACTCTTCCTTATCATCTTCACTCTTTTAGGATAAATAATAAATTACACCCCTATAAAAGACGCCCACCCCACCCCCGGCCCCCCCACCATATAGCTAAATCTGGAATGTATATCTATGTAAGTCGGGAAGCGTTACATCCGAACATGAAGCAATTGGTCTGAACAAATATTGCTGCCTGTCAGGTCCATTAAATTGTAGATGAATGTGTGCCTTTCATAAGAAAGGCTTTTTCAGTCAATCCAGAAATCATATTCAATTATGCCTAATGTTTCCAACAAGTTAGTCTGCATAAAAAATGGACAAAATGGCAATGGCACAAAAAACCTTGAAGAATTCCGTTCATACAATGGCAGCTGTGGCAGTTACCGAACTGTGGAGCTCTCAGATATAACCTTGAAAGATTGTGAACAGAGCTACAGAACATGACAGACAAAAAAGCTTTGTGAGTGCGGGTACACATTTACTCCAATATTCTGAATGTAAAAAAAAGTTGATCCAAAAGGGAGGTTTTCCTTGGTTTCTAGCTATTATTTTACCATGTGCATTGTCAATATAAATATATGAATACATGTGTTTCTGAATTGAGATTTTTTTTCTTGCACTGTTACAGGCATGTTCACTGAGAGCTAGTAACATCTTGGAAAAAGAAATGTTGAGCGCTAGTACATAATGCCTTTGTGAAAAATGGGCATTGCACTTGAAAAAAAGCTCACTTAGTTTCTCAACTCTCCTCAAAGTACCAATGGAAATATTCAAGGACATATTTTACCTTTTCTAAATAAAATGAGATATCTCATGTTGTACATGTGACATGACTTTCTGGCATTATTAGTTTCAAATTCTTTCATTTTCATTTTTGGCATATGGAAGCAAGCCATGCAGTTTTTTTATTGCCTCAGATCTGAATTGTGGAGGAGGGCTTCAAACAGCTCAAGTAAACATGTTTTAAGTCAGAAACAATGTGTCCAGATAGGTCCTTGAATGCAGAGTGCTTCCACTCCACTGCCTGCAGTTGGCTGTTTCATGCCATTTTTACCTTAAACATTCTTTCACTTCTTTTTTCTTGACATTGTAGGTGTCACCCTGTTAAACATATACACTTTCAATAATTTGCATTTCTTTAGGTTGAGAGATACATATGGGTGATTTTGACATTTCGATGTTATACGTTGTTGGAGGGCAGTCAGTATTCCACTCAGTCTATCGGAACTAGAGGCAGTTTCATTCATAAATTAGCCACGTCTAGCACCATCCGCATTACCTCACCCTCTTATATTGTCCTCTCAGAAATGCTGTGAATGACTTTCACCAATAATGATTTAATTTCAGCTACTCTAATTTGCAGAGATTAAGCTTTTGCTATTGTGATTTTGAAGTAATCAGGTGGCCTTGAGCGTAGTCGAGCATGTCTGGCCAGAGGGCATTATGGGAAGGTGGGAGGGCAGAGAGTGCAGAGCCGTTGTCCACTGTTCCGTCAGTCATACTTGTTCCATCCCTCTAACCCTGCGCTGGTGCCCTCTGCACCTGTTAGTCATCTCCCAGACAAGCTGAATTCATCTGGGCGAATGCCTCCCATGTCTCCCTGCAATTTAAAGCTCTACTCCGAGACCCGAGCTCTCAGCTGGCGACGTTTCGTCCCCGACCGGCCGCCCCCTCCTCTCTCGCCTGGTAGTGTCGTCTCCCCATCACCTCACCTATCCTGAAGTGGCGGTGGACGTGTCGGTTAATTTCTCTGTCCCGGCTGTCCCCAGGATATCTGCTGACCTTTCCGTTTCTCACCAGAGTGATGTAAACAAAATGTCATGCATGACCCTCATGCTCGCCTGCGACTGAGTGGCCATTAGCTCCCTCCAAAGAGCACAAGCAGCTTTCTTTCTTCCTTTCCCTCTTTCTTTCGGTGTCTTCACTGAATTTTTCCACAGCCGGGTAGAAGTTGATTTAAGGGCCGTTCCGTTTGCTCGCTTCGCAGTTTCTCTTTCACATAGACCTATGTATTTCAGAATATTTTATTTAAGCAACACAAGGAGTTTGGCAGCTGCTGTGTGTGTGTAAACAGTGGCAACATTTGCTCAACTACTGTGTGCTGCTCAGAGTTAAGGGTGAACCGCAAAGCAGAGAGTTTGCACAGCAGCGTTAGCGCCGTGCTAAGGATCTCCATTCTTCTCCGCAGCTCGGCGCCCGCAGACTCCCCCCGCGCATTATCCGTGGCGCGGCCCACGTTGTCTCCGCATCTCAAGGCTGACGAACCGGAGCGGAGAGGAGAGAGGAGAGGAGAGAGGAACGCGGGCAAGATCTTCAGAGCCTTTTTTTCCCTCCTCTTCCTCCATTGATTGCCCCGTCTTCAGTCACAGCTTAAATGCCAGCAGTCTTTTCATCCCTTCCCTGCTTTCATCTGAATCCACGCACGCTCTGCATTTTTCCACAGTCTCCGGAGGAACCCTGCTATATTTGTTTTGCTCTTCAGTAAAATAACTTCACTCTTCTGCCGGCGCCGGCTATGAATAATGATACATTTTTTTCCCCATTCCTCTGCCGCAATATCTATATTGTTTCTTTATGGCTCACTGATTTTCACAAATTAAAAGTAAAGCGAAGGGAACATTGTTACATTCCACAGGTTATGGTCTTATTATTTAGTCAGCTAAAAAAAAAATAAAAAAATAAAAAACACAGACAATTCATACTATTTTTGAATGGATAATGAGTTTAAGGAACTATTATGACTAAGACACCTGAAAAACCTTTTTTGCTGGCTATAATTACCTCAGTGCACTGTCTGACATTGATATCTAAGAGCAGTATTTTCTTTCGAGATACTTGGTTACTTCTTAAAACCTTTCTTTAAAAAATATGACTGTGCTGTCTCTACATACCTGTATTTTCTCTCCCTTTGTAACTGAAACAAAATTCACAAATATTTTTCTTGGCATCAACCACGCACCACAAGATATGGTAGTGTCCCATCTTACTCAGTCACTCAGTAATTTAGTATCTCCCTCCCTACATGTACAACAGTAACCATGCTTTGTCACTAGATGGCGAAAAGTTAAGTTGGGTTCAATACCTTGCCCAAGGGTACAGCAGCAGTACGGCAGTGCCCCAGTGAGGAATTGAATCAGCAACCTTTTGGTTATGAGCCCTGCTCCTTACCACTCTGCTACACTGCTGCCCCTCCTCTGTAAATAATATAAAACATTTTATTTATTTTTTATTATTGTTAGAGCAGGGGAAATGAGTGGTTGTAACAAAGGTTTTTTTCCTTAACCTTGTGCCATTTTTGTATATGTAGATGGCTTAGCTTGTCACCTGCTCTGTGAATGTGCGTACCTGTACCACCTGTGCTCACCAGGTGATGGAATCCTGGGAGGAAGAGACCAATTGAACCCTTCCATGGATGTCCCTACAAGCCACAGTGCTGAACCACATACTTCAGGGCGTCTGTTTTTAGCAGTATGTAAATATGGTGGTTGGATGTCAACTGATATGACAGACCCAGAAGCGACAGTGACAGCAGCAGTAGCAACAACAACAACAACAATAACAAAAACACCATTTCCTGGCACCAGTTTAGCAATAAAAGCTGCATCAGCGAGATACAGATGGCTTGTTAGGAATCAAGTAGAAAGTGTCAAGACGGGGGGTGGGTGTGAGGGACTGGAGGAGTTGCAGAGTGAGATGGTGTTTACTGAGCACTTTTCAACAAGTCTGTCAGTGTGAGACGGTCCCTAACAGGGAACGCGCATATTGCAGTGAGCCCCAAACAGCTCTGCTCTAAGCTGTCTGGATTTTATTTTTATTACTTTAATAAACAGGAGTATACGAACTTAAACTCAGACTAATGCCCTGTAACTGTCATACCACTGAAGGGTATAACAACAGCGTAAATGGACGGATTTGAGTTAACTGACAAAATTGCAGTATATGATTTTTTTTTTTTTCAGGTATATAATTAATTCAAACATGCAGATTGTATTATATAATGATTTTCACAGAGCGGCAAACTTAAGTTTGAAATCTTAATGATACAGTGCAGATTAAGCATAGACTGCTATGTACCCATTTGTCACTGCTGAACCGTCTGACATTCTAATGGCTGGAGCTGGCTGCTGAAGAGTAAAATACTGGAGCAACTGATTGCAAAGTGGGTTATTTATTGAGCTCAGTATGGCTCCATGTGTCCTCAGCAGTGAGCAAATGGCACTGAAACTGGGGCTGTTTCTACTAGGCTACATCCAACATAAAACAAAGATCTCTACATAAGAAGTAATGTCAACACCTGATGCACCACTTGGACAAAGTAAAGGTTCACTACCTGCAATAAGACAGACAGTTGTGTTAGGATTAACACAACTGGCATAGAAATAGATCAAAAGTTTGGTAGGTGAACGTCCAATGTCACAAGTAAGACCAACATTTAAAGCTAGTTGCCATTCAAGATTATGGCTTTGCAATGGAGTCCATTAATCCCCTTCAAAACGGTGGCTGCATTGTCTGAATTAAAAATATCCAAGTTCAAGTTCACCTTTATTGTCATGTGCATTAAAATACAATGAAATACTTGTGCTACGACTCTCTGCCTTAACATGAAGGGCACACAATCAGCGAGACCATTATCTACTCTGGTACATATAAAGGTTCTCCATAAAATATACTCAAAAATTTAAAAATAAATAAATAAAATAAAATGTACTATTATAAGGAACAGTGAGGATATTAGTTTGTGCACTGCCATAGCTGCAATTGGTAATGAAACATTTTCCAGCTTCCCAAGTTCTCCCTGATGCAGATCTAATATCTCACTGTTGTTGTGTTTGCAGTCAGGGGGGGTTTGAATAATTAGAAATAAGCATCTTCTTTCTTGACAGGTAAGCAGAGAGTTGAGAGCTTAAGACACAATATTGGCTGCTTTCTTCTTTTTAATTAGGGGGTAATGTTTTTAAGCCCTAAACGCCATCGCCAGACTGTAATGAATTCAACTTCAGCTAATCAAAATCCAGAAGGAAGATCGCAGTTGCTGCGGGCTATGCCAGGTTTGCAAAATTTAATTAGTAAACCCATAAATTTTTAGTCTGTGAAGCACATTGAAGGTAGTGGTGGTGGTGGGGGTGAATGAGGGAAGTATGCCTCCCTCAGAAAGCATCTAGATAGAAGATAAAGAAGCCACAGACAAGCAATAGTGTTGCGCTTGTTGCTTTGTTTGCGACGTGCAAATGTCACCCCGTTCTAATTCAATCAAAGCAGATCTGGTGCGTCAGCGAATGCTGCAGTGGAGTGTTAAAGCCCATCATCTGGGAGGGGTGCTCTGGCAACCAGACCCTCCAGAAGGCATCAGTGCCCGTTTGCCTTTGTGTCCCTTGGATCCCAAACTTAGGGAACATTGAAGGTCAAAAAGAAATGCCCCTGCCATGCTCACCAGAGTGCCCAACACACACAAAACATCACGCAGTGGGGGGAAGAAACCTTTGGAGATTTATGCTTAACATTTGTTATGTAAGCAGTATGCTTATTAACATTTTTACTATAATCGCAGAAATCATTTATTACACATGTGGTTTCTTTTCCAAACATCCTACATAAAAGCCCAAAGTTTATACCCTTGGTTCCTGTTTATTTACATGCCGGTTAACTGCTGTGGTGATTTGTCAAATGCCACTTCTCCGCTGTATAAGGTGTTCTTTATTCGTAGCTGCTGTTATTTGTGTTGTTTAGAGGCTGACTAAGCCCGGCACTGAACTGCTGACCTTATCCAGACAGAGGAGCTTATATAGATGGATTGCTGATAACGATAATTGATGATTATGGGCTTTTCGAGGATTTCTCCCTGTTAAAACGATTGAGCCTTTGGCCTCTGAGAGGATACAGTGGACGTTTGTAAAGATTTTATCATTCACTTAAATATCTGCTGTTTAAAGCTCCTCGCGCATTAACCGGATGCACATGGGCATTTCAAACTGTGCACAAACTGTCCCTAAGGATCTTAAAATCAGTCATGGAGAGATAAAATATATTAATATAATAAAAAATTATTAATTATAAAATCCCGCATTTTTGCCTGGCAAGAGGAAAATTAAGAAGAAAACATGTTTATGCAGAGTGTTCATAATCATTCATTAACATATATTACCACTCAAAGTGTATGAAGATGCAGCACACCATAACAAGGTGTCAGGCTATATTTATATCAAATTTAAGTGGTTATGAATAGTTACAAGCAATTATGAATTCTGTTCAGCTCTATGACTGGTTATGAATGTCTATATGCATTTTTATAGATGCTCTAAGATGATATTACCAATGTGCATATGAGACCTATAAAGTATGATAAGACCACAAAATCTTCATTACATGTACATGTTTCATCCCTCTTATATCTGACTATTTTTGAACATTTGTTAGGTATTTGTTGTTTTTTTTTTCTGTAAGTTAAGTCTTATTTCCTGTAAGACTGAGTCCAGCTCTCAGTGCAAACCATGTTATTTCCACAGTCTGTTGCAAAGCACTCATTCTGCTGCTGGAGACCTCTATGACTATGGTAGCTGGCTGTAAATAAGGCACGATGGGGCTCATTTTGGAGTACATGTTACATGGGATGCTAAGACTTCAACACATAAGCACACTGCTGTCAGGGGACTGTGAAAATGTATATTATAGCCTTAGAGGAAATCTGTCTATCTACACTGTCTAACTTTCTCTCTCACACTCACTGTCTCCCGCATTCATGTAAAGGCAGACCCAAGTACTCAAGATATATTGCAGTAGATAATACACAATAACAGAGCCACTTTAAATCAGAACAACAAAAACTAGTACTAGGCCTCCACACAAATAAAGCTTTGATAATCGAGTGTTTGTCTCTCTCTTTTTTTTTTTAATCTGCTGCGAGCTTTTTCTTTTAAGCTTCTGTTTCTGGGAGAGTCTGCATTCATTAATAAATATATCATTTGCTGGTATCTGGAGCAGTTCACTGCATTGCATAGCAATGGCTGCACAGTTGCGAGGAATGGAATTGGCTGATGATAAATATGCAAATCAGCCCGGCACTTTGGGAGTGGAGAGGTCCTTCTCTGCCTATAGAAATGCATTTGTGATTCGCTCATGCAAAATGTATAGCCCCCTTTCATTTGCGCAACGGGATTAGAGAGCTCCTCCAGAAAGACGGGCTTATTGCATGAAATGACAAGGCACACATACACTTACACACGAAACAACCCCAACCCCAATGGCAAAACTTAATGTGGTACAATAATGAGGGACTTCAGAGCCCAATCAACTGAGGCAGCTGGCTGCCTTCAACCTGCTAAGGTACCATCCCAGTTCTGCTCAGCATAAATGCATCGCTTGGTTCCAAAGCACAAAAAGCAACAACATGATCGAAAGATCAAGTTTGCAATTTGTTGTATACCCTGTCTCTAAAAAAGCTTGTTACAAAACTGAAAAAAAAAACTATTCAATGCATTCAACTTTTTTTTGTTATTGCCGTCTATGTGGACTTGCAATCAATCAATCAATCAACCATTGTTTGTCTCTTTGTCAACAAGTCCCTTGTCTTTGTTTTCATTGTTCATGCTGTTGCTAGCACATAGATGTACAACTTAAGTAATCAGAGGAATTTGGCACAAACTAGTTTCCAGTCATGGTACTTGGATATTATACTCATAAAAAAGTATATATTTATATCATGCTTACAACATCTCCATTATTGCATTATTTTATACTTTTTGCCTTACAAATACAAGTTAATTAAAAAAGAGTGAGAGAGATATTATCTAAGAGAGGTGTGGCCTTATATGCCACTTAGATGGCCTCATCCATTAGATATAAATCAATGGGCCATTACAATCCTCCCTTATCGATGCACCCGCAATCAGTATTAATCACGGGCATCAACGCAGCCGCTAATGATGACATGTGCCAAAACCTATTTATGTTGCTGTGGGCCAACACAACAAAACAGTGCAAAGGAGCAGAAAAAATGGGTCAATATTTACATCAATGACAATGCAGGGCCCCTGTTACAGCCTATTGATAAAAATGCGTGTTTCTGAGATTTGTCGTACATCATGTATTTATGCATACTCCTGTCTCCTGTCTGTAACATGAATGTAAACATATTTGTATGTATGCATGTATATTTTAACCAAGAGGATGTCACTCATACAAAGCACTTTCATTCACTAAATGACATTTTTTCCCATTATTGTTTTGTGTCAAAAATAAATAATTGCATTCACACGCAGTGCGCATTGCACTTGAAAGCACTGTAAATGATTTAGTATAAACATGTCCACATTTTGCATAGATAACTAGCGAAAAGCACACAGAGAACCACGCATAGCTTCAGAGTCAAATGCGTGCTGGTACTGGCTTGCTTGTTGTTCCTGTACTTGAAGAAGGTACTTCTCATCATTTACATTCTAGCTGACTTATTAATATATTATGTGATAACATAAAAGGATGTATTGTCATGAACATGATGTAGCAGAGTGCTCTTTAGCAGTATTAGACAGCTGTCAGCAGTATCCTCAGTGCTATTTTGCGTCTGATAATATAATGCTACAATTCCTAATCTAAAAAGTACATTAAAATTCAAACATTTTACTGTTTACGGTTGTTTCCTTTCTTTTTTTACTTTACACAATTTAAAAGCTTCAAACAACCCATTTACAGCTGGGAGAAGTTACGTCCCTTATTTTAAAAGTGGTAAGCACCACACAACTAAAACGGGAAGTAACTCTGGGGAAACATTCAAGAGCAGACCAACCACTGTGACAAAGAGTTGTTTTTGCCGACATCCCCATGGTACTAACTGATGTTTTACTCACTTTGGTAAGTGTAGTCCCATGTGCATTCATGTGTTGGGAAAGTTACCTTCCCACCTTCTCACTGGCCACTTTACTCTCTGCTTTTCTGCACATCTAAGACCCCCTTGGGGGTTTTTTTTTGTATAGTTTTTCGACATTTGTGACAATTTGCTGTGTAACATCTTTTGAAAGCTGCTCACTTTTGAAAGACAGCTTCAAAATTGTGCACAGAAAAAGTAGAAACTCCACGTTTAAAAAAAGCTTTCTAAAATATTCATTCTTTAAAAGTGTACGGTTTTCTTCAACATTGTAATTCAGATTTAAGTTCTCTACTGTTTTCTAGCTGTCTTGGCTGTTTTGACTGATTTCTACTCAAGTATGCAAATCTGTGAACAGTAGAAGTCAAAACAGCCAATTAGGTGATCACCAGAATGTCACCTGATGCAAATAGCATTCTAAAATACTCTACCCTTGCCAAAGCAATACCTATCCACATTCATGAAGCCACTAAGGGCAAGGCTATTGGGTAAAATACCCTAGGGAGATCAGTAAACTACTCCTCTATGAATAAGGTGTCAGAATGAAAAAGACAGACCTATATCCTGCTCAGATCAGGTTCTGAGAGTGAAGCACTGCAGTAGTTAGACTGAAAGCCCCCTGGGTGTGTGATCGCAGACAAGATGCTGTCAAAGGTTTATCAAACCATGTTAATGACTCATAAAACTGAAAGTGAATTCTCCTCCAAATGAACACGCTGTCATCGTGGGACTTTGTGCTTCTGTTTAATTTGAGCCTCAGAGTTTACCCTTAAAGCGATGAGCGAAATGAGACAGGAGACTTGACTAGCAAAAATTGAACCTGCGTAAATTAAATAGTTTGAGTAAAAACCCCTTGACTAAGGTATGCATGGGAGACAAAAGTCACCTGGAAGGACTTTGAATGGTCCAATCAGGGATGAAACAGAAGTGTGATGTATAGCTGACACCCGTGAGATGTGATGTGCCATTTCATGTGACCTTACTATATGCACTCCTGTACCATTGCTCTGGATAAGATCGCCTACCAAATGACTAAATGCACTGTAATGGCATTGTGTTTTTCACCAAAGTGAGTGCTTTTAAGGCTCTGAATGTCTCAGGGTTCTGTTCCACGATCACCATGGTGACGTATAACAAGCCCCACCGTTGCCCACTGTTGCGCGCTTTGTGCACTCGCGTTAGTCCGGGCCGCGTATGTTTTTCTCCCCCCCCTCCTTTCACAGGTATACAGCTGCGACTGTGCCGCGCACCTGTCCATCTCCGTTGTGCCGGATGCTGTGCCCCCTGGTGCTCCGCCTCCTCGTTCCGTCTGGGCCAACCGGAGATTAGGCGCCAGCCTTTAAAGATGCCCGGACCGACACGATGAGAGATTCGTCCTCGTTCTTGTGCTTCGCTATAATATTGTGATTCCAAACTTGACTACTAGTGTATCGACCTTGTGTTCATAACCTTCGACTACGGCTCTGGATTGTGTTTTGGCTTTGTTGCGCACGGCGGGTTCGTGGGGAGTAGGACAGGTAAGAAGGGGATCCCCCGTGTTGCTAGCCTCGTATTCTGTATAGGGTTAGGGTAGGGGCGAGTGCCACCCCCTGTAAGTTCGGTTCGTAGGCAGTTAGTGTAGACAGGGTTTTTGTTTGGCTCTGCCACCTTTTTGTTTGAAGATATTCCGGTGTTGGTGAAGGTAGGCAGGATTGTTCTGTTTTGTTAGTTTCTTTTCGTTGGCACCGCCCGGCGTCCTCTCCCCCGTTCCTTGTACATAATTGTAAATAACTGTAAATAACTGTACACTGTAAATACACCCCTCACTTTTGTTGCACCACGAATTCCGTGCTGGTCTTTTTCTTTTCTTGCTCGCACCGTCTGACCCTGGTAGTGGGTTCCGTTTGTGTTGCGTCCCGACGCAGTTTCCCCTGGACGCCGGTATCCGCCACCCTCCGCAGTGCTGTACTGATCTGTCTCTGCAAAGCCACTTAAGTGTGTGTGTGGCTGAAGAGGATTTATTCTCTTTTGTCACCTTCCCATACAACATTATCCTTCAGCAGGACTGGAGTGACTCCGTCTTAGCTATGAAAGGATTGACAGAGCACGCCAAGCACTTAGGAACTGATTTTCCCATGATTCCCTGACACTACCAAAACCAAAGGCCATGACTGTGCTGTCATAGTCCAGGGGTTCCCTCAACATCACACTCCAAAACTCCCCTTATTTATCTTGCTTTGCCATATGGCCGATACCCTTCCCGATTACAGAAGGGCACTTGCCAAGATCTGCTTGCTTGCACACAACACTGAGCACGGTTTGCTGATTGACTGAAAGGGACAACATGATGATTCAATATGATTATTCATTTATAAGTAGTCTCCCAGAGAAGAATATTTGAGTATGTTTACTCAAGCAGAATGAACACTCCCCAGTCCTGGTAGGGTCTCGTATTATTGCTATTTAAGCATCAACCAGGACAGATAACAAAACCACTGTGCTTCAGCACAGCACAAAGATCGGCAATGTAGAATCATATCTATATCTGCACACACACACACACACACAAACAAACACACACACACACACACACACACACACCACCACCTATGTAATCTTCATGTTATTATTTCAGTTATGTACTCTGTCTGGCTGCACTGGTCAATAGGGCTCACCACACCATAAGAATTTCACATGGTTATGATCACAAGGGCAAGAGGAAATTAGTTTGATTAATTAGTTTGATTTTCTTGCTCTCAGTGTCTGACGATCAAACAAACAAATGACCCCGGTGCTCACACTCCCTCATGCGTCACAGAGAGGGCATTAGGAACACATTTCCAGTTATATTACTGTGGTCAATATTGCACATTAGGCCTCGGGATTACAGGAAAACAAAACAAAGCAGTACATCTTTCATTTCCATGAAAGATATTCTTGCTTCTATTTGCTTTTTTACAATATCCACAAGTAAGTGGGAGCCAGAACATTTTTTTTCTTTTTCATAAGTCTTTTTATTTTTATTGAAATTTAGAGGTTTAAGTGTTGTTACAGTGCACCATTATAACATGCTTCATGGTGCATTTCATAAGTAAGGAATACTAATCGTTTACAATGTGCACTGTCACATGTCATAATATGTCAATCAATGTAGTAACATGCAGAATTATAACTTTAACTAGTAACAGCAACAAGCAGTATGTTATTGCCTCCCCAAGGGAAAGGTGGCACAGAATTATTTAGTATATTGCCTGCACTGTGTCAAGGCAAACTCATTTTATTCGGCTTGCTATCGTGGATTTATTTCTAGCTAGCTAGCTTGTTAGCTATATATAGGCTAGACTAAGAAGTAGCCTAAAGATATAGCATTTCCTTATTAATGTTATAGACAGTTGCCACCTTGCAATCTTGATTTGTATTATAAAGAAGAGATTTTAATTTGAGGATAGAAATCTACATACCTTCAATTTTCTTCCCCAAAACAGTCTTGATATGATATCTCATATCTTCTAAAGTGTTGGCAGCCAAAAGAGAAGAATGCAAATTTGGATGCACATATGTTGCAATAAGCTAAATAAAAGCTGAATTTGACTGTCTAGCTGAAACAAATTTAATTATCAGAAATTTTCCATTGTAAGGGGTTTGGGGAGTTAAAATAATATAGTATTAAGACATTGCAACCATGTTGTCTATTTGGGAAACCAAAAACTGATGCCTGGTTGCCCAGCTGAGCGACCACAAGTAAATGTTGATCCATATAATATATATGCATTATGCAGATTCAGTTATCCAGTAATGACACACTGCACTCAGGAAAACAAATCAACCCATAATTTTTGATTGCATTATCTCCAACCACATTTTACATCAGTTTTTTTTTTTTTAATATTATTATCATATATTGTTTTATAACATTTTAATGAAATTTGACAGATATGTATCTATTCACAATGACAAGCATTTCCGACTGAATGGAAACAGAAATAACATTACCTGTGATAAATGACACCGGTCTTATGAATAAGGGGTCAATGAAACACAATGAAAGAGGCTGTGATTGTCTCCACAGAATGAGCTGAGGAAATGTGCATGATGTTGAGTCGGTTTTGATTTCAGAAACGTGTGTTTCCAGTAAGATTGGCCAAATCCCGCTATTCAGCAGAGAGGCTCGTGGTTAAAAATACCCATAGCTGAAAAACCACCTTAATCCAAATAGTATTGAACTGACTATTGAACCATTTTTTTCCCGGTCAGCAAGTATCAGGATGCAGCACTGCACAAGCTCTCTGGGTCTCCGTCTGCTTTATCCCTGGGCTGTGTCTAACACTGTGCCTTCCTCTCTCGTGTCAAACAGATCTGAAGTTGTCTGTAGGCCAGTGTGTCACAGCCAACCCAAAACAACAAGGCAAAATAAAATGGCTTCACTCAAAGAATCTCCCCGATGGGACCTGAGATATAGATGTTTGAAACTGTACTAAACCCATGCTAGAAATCGGAGGTATATGTTCAGCATCTGACAGCAATGCAAAAGACAGGTTGACTACTGCATTTGATTCTAAATTCTATTCATCTTTGGTTATGTTTTTTTTTTTTTTCTTCAACTAGGCCAGTGGGGTCCTACTTTGAGGTGCATTGTCCTGTGAGATTCACATTCACCACTAAGCCCCTTCACCTCTTAAAGTAACCATCATGCTGTTTTCCTGTTTTTAGTGTTTACAATGCCCTGCAATGTCTGCATTATTATATTATCAGTGATGGAGATTGCTGGAGGACTTATGACTCCACCTTCCCTCACCACCATTTCCTGTCAGATCGCTCAGCATTTCCTGTGTGGTCATCACGTCAGACGCTAAACCTGCTGTACTTGTCGCCGTGTGCAGTATTCACAACTGTTTTTCCCGAGAAAGTTTCTGCTATTATTTTGAAGCTTTGACATCCCCTGCCCCAGTAGGCATGCTAGGGCAGTATTCAATCCCTTTTAGTTTGTCCTTCACAGTGTCAGAGTGTCATTAGTTAGATTTTTCGCAAACACAGTTTGGTGAGTTCGGCAGTGACCAAATTTAGTGCAATAAATGCTGTTTTTTTCCATGGGTGAAGGTAACAGCAGCATTTGTTAGTCAAGGTTAAGGAGAAATGGTGATTGAATCCAGGCCTAAATCTCAAGTGAAACGTACAGCATAACAGATTTGCGCTGCTGTGGCATTAAGAAGGACACACTGAGATATAATGCAAAATAATGTGCCTCCACTGAAATTTATCCAGCCAATAAGACAGTGCAGCTGTTCAGAAGAAAGACACAGGAGTCCTTGGTATAATGTTATCGTGAATCCTGTCACAGCTTGGAGTGTTGCTTGGTATGATGCCAAGTGAACTCCTTTCTCCCAAGCTGTACAACTATTCATGATATACAAGTGCCATGATATACAACTTCCTTATTGCTTTTTATGAAATGGATTTACTTAGCTAGATATATTTTTGCCAGGGAACTTATTTGAAATAGTGAATATGCTTAAAATAATGTTTGGCAACAATTGACTGTTCTCTAATTTTGCTCAAGGAAAATCTTTTGCCATTGGATATGTTGTTATGGAATAGTAACAAGATGAAGACACAACATAAATAGATAAACAATTTTTATAGTTATGTTTTGTTTAAGCTGCACCTGAGGGAATACATAGAGTAATGATTAAAAAACACTTGACCCTAACTCCCTGCCAAACTCTTCTGTGAATCCCCTTCAGATAATCCTATCTATCTCTACCTCATATTGTGAAAAAAACAGCTGAAGGACTGGCAAAGTGGTGGTGGTCAAATTCTTCCCTCTTCCGCTGTCCTCATTCTGACAAACAAGCGAGACAGAGGTTAAGTTTTCTCTTTCTCGCCCATATAAATGCTATAAATAACCAGAAGCTTGTTCTGCAAAATTAAAGGGGAACAAGACCTCCATTTTCAAAATGGTGTCAGTGAGTAGAGTACCCTGCTCTTGGCTGCCTCCACGGCCCTACCCTCGCGTTGAAGAGGAGCCAACACGGTTACCTTCATAATTAACTTTGCAATCATATATGGGGCCTTGCTAATGAATATTCACTGGGTATCACCTTCTATTCAGCTGTCAGAGCTAACAGCACAGGTGAGGGAGGTTGTTTTGATGAGAATACACTGCTTGTAATACAAAAGCCAGCTTGTTGTTCTTATTTTAGACACGATAATCACAAAGAGCTGTTTTGTCCTTCTGGTAACACTTTCAAAATGCGCTTAGCAATTCATGAAATGCATCTTAATTCCTCATGATTAACTTCAAGTCCTCTCAACTAAATTAAACTCTTCGGCACATGAAAGAATTGGAACTCATGCTGAGAATTCGTAGGCATTGGTTATTTGGGAATTCACAAGGGCCTGAAGTTGAAAGTATTTCGTATTCCAGCATAATGGGATATTATTGTACTGCATATATGAAAGCTCAATAATTGTAAAACCAAAAGGATTTCATGCCCTCATTTTAACTCCTTTTCAGCTGTGACAAACATTACTGTATGAACTGGAACTTAAATTAAGAATATTTACAGATCCTCACCAAATGCAATGCATCCTCTTAGAACTACAATGGAACCACAGACAAAACAATATTTGAACACTGTAATAGCTGTTTGGTTTCATAGGAATGGTCAACAGTAAGAGGTGGTGGAAGCTGCCTGTTTGCATCTATACGCTTTAGCAGCCAGCAACATTAGGCGATTTCATGTGAATTACCATCTCAAAACAGAAATACAGGCACCCTCTGTGACAGTTCCTCTGTAAAGCAGGGCCCTACAGAGACTCGTTCAATACACTCGCATGCTGCTATGGATCACTGATTGGAGTAGCATACATTTAAAATGACGGTTGTTTCTGTTATGAGGAACACATGAACACATGGATTTTAATTTACTTATTTATTCATTTTTATTTAATTGAAAATCAATAATTTTCTTGGGAAAATGTTTGGTCCTGAAGCATTTTTTTCTTAAAGGTAAAACATTTCTCTTTGGTGTCAAATATTTCAATCAGCTGTCAAAAAGATGGCACAAGAGCACAAAAGCAAAAAAAAAAGTGTTTTAAACATTTACAATTCCTTTAACATTTCTTCAACATGTCAGAGTTGACATCTTATGCATGTTCTTCAGAATTCTCATGTTCCAGTTCTACCACTACCCCATTTCATTCAAGACCCATTCTGAACCCTGTAATAGTTCAAATTATAGTTCAATGTTAGTGATATTAGTAAAACTGGTCCATCAAACTATTGACATGTATAACCTTTGGATTTATAAAAAAAATGTCATGGACAAATATATTTCACATTTACCATTTAATATGAAATGCTATCTATTATGCACAACCAGTTATTATCTGACACATGTTTCAGGTGTGGAATATTAATATTTAATGTAACAGGCAGTAATCATTTTGAAGTATTAAATGGACACTTTTAACCCATACATTTGTTTCACTATGATCTACTGCGGGGACCTATCACCTAAAAACTGATGATGCTGGCTTCATCATGACACTAGTGAGATGAAGCATTGGCCACAGGCTATCAATAAGAAAAAAAAGCAATGCACAGATGAATTAATCTCATTTTATGGATAAAATGTAACACTAATTAAGGAATGTCATGGTTTATAGTGGGATATGAATTGGTGTCCCTCCTAAAATGCTGACAGAGTTCAGATATGGCTGTAGACGGCAGTGTTAAAAGCCTTTTGTTTGTTTTAAATTACTGCATAATTGCTAGGAAGGGTGGCAGTGTGGTGTAATTGTTGAGGATTGCACGATTTGTAGGTTGCAGGATCCAGTCAGCACCCAGTATTATGAGAGGCCTCAATTTTGGATGCTCCCTTGTGTCTTCAGGAATATTTTGAACATCACATTGAGGCAAAGTAGCGGGTAAAGTTCCAATGCGTGACGATCCAATGCAAAACTAGCACTTTACTGAAACAGTTACATGACCATGACTGCAAAGACATGACATTTGTTTGCCAATGCATGGTATAAGGCAACCCTGAACCAGGCACTGCTGTTGTAACCTTCAATGCAGTTCTTAACCTGGGTTGCATCATTGCATTTTTGACTGTGCAGGTGATAGATAAAAGCTGTATTTTCTACTGAGAAAATACCTGTCTCAAAAGCATGATTTTAGACTGTACAGACTGTGGGTTTGGCTTTAGTGGTTTGGATGAGAATGTTTTTATTTCCTCTTTTTGAAGAGTTTGGAGTTCATTTTATTTTTTTTAGTTTAAAAACATGCACCTTTCCAGTTCTTTGCCTCCAGTTCAGCACATCTGTGCATAGCATTGTCTGTATAGCTTCCTCTCAGCTTTCAAAGAGGGGTTTTGTTTAGTCTGTCCAAGGTCAAACACCCCTGCCTTTCATCAGCGCGCTGTCTCAGTCACCTTCCTCCAGACGCATCCGCAACACGCTTTCCACACACCTCCTCCGTGTCATCGCTGCACACTGAGCTTGTGCCGTTGCGCCTCTTGAGGAAACCCAGTTTTCCCTCTGGCCTTAATGAGAGCAGCGGTGCCTCTCTGGCCGCGCCCGCGTCTCCGCTCCCATTTCCCGCTGGGTCAATATTGACGCCAACCGCGACACACAGTGCAGATGAGAATGGGGGCGATGGGGTGGGGGCGGGTGGAGATGTGTGAATCGATGCAAGATCCTGTTCGGCCAGAGACTCACCGAGTCCGTCCGCTGGGCAGCAGTGGGGTCTGATGGCTGGTAGTTCGTTCCATTAACTTCACAATACCACGGAATACTTTAACATGATGGCAAAATTTCCAGTTCCCCGGCAGACTTAAGAGGCTAGAAGACAGGAGCCCACAGACTGACCCAGCAATAAATGACCATGAGAAAGGACCACAGCTCCCTGATAAAGAGCTATTAATTGGATGTGAATTCAATTACTGATGAGTAATTGATGGTGATGGTAGGCAGAGAGAGCAGGGAATGTGAGAGAAAGGGGTGGGGGGGGCAGGGAAAGAACGAGAGAGGGAGGAGACAGGGGGGAGAAAATAAAGTCAATAAAAAAACATGTAAAAGTCACAGGAAATGAAAGAGACAAAACAACCTCAAGAGATGCGATAGGGGCCGGATTTAACATCTTAATCATATACTTTATTGATCCCTCATGGGGAAATTCATCCTCTGCATTTGACCCATCCTACACACACAGTGAGCTGTGAGCACACACACACACACACACCAGCAGTGAGCACACACACACCAGGAGCCAGGAGCAGTGGGCAGCCACAGTGCAAAGGGACCACCTCCAGTTCTTTTTGCCAAGATGCATGTCTTTTGATGGTGGGAGGAAACCGGAGCACCCGGAGGAAACCCACGCAAACACGGGAGAACATGCAAACTCCACACAGAAAGGACCTGGGACAGCCAGGATTCAGGACCTTCTTGCTGTGAGGCAACAGTGCTAACCACTGAGCCACCGTGTTGCCCTGACCCCTGCGGGGGCATTAAAAGCCCATAAACTGTGCTCCTTCTCCTCTCTCTGTCATTGAAAGATTAGCTGGCATTTAAGGGCCCCAATCAATTGCAGAGCTCTCTTCTGGACTCCTCATTCCTGCATGACAGGGGGGATGCATCGGAGGAGGGCAGGATCGCACCCTGAGAAAACTTTGTGAATTTATAATGTTTCCTGATCTCTGACGAGGGCCTCATTTGAAAGATAATACAATAAAGCAAGGAAGGACTATTCTTGTTTATCAGTGTCTTCATATTCATTTTAACCTGTTTAATTGTGATTTTATATATATATATATATATATATATATATATATATATATGAGGCTATATCATATGTGTATAAATAAAGTAATTATCTGAGGTTATGATGGAGACGTTTAACAGGAAATATAACTCCTCAATGACTGATCATTGATAATCCATATAAAACTGCTGTCAATCAATCTGTCACTCTGTCTGTCAATTAAAATTAATTATACCACCTGGGGAAGTTAGATTTAGGCTTGCAAAATGTACACAGACATGGCGACTCCCAAAACAAAAGAAACATCAACATAAAGTGTCTCAACAGGACAGGCAGGCACCTGTCCAGAATCTCCCATAAGAGTTAAAGTAGGTTGAGATCTGGTGACTGAGACGGCCATGGCATATGGCTTACATCATTTTCGTGCACAACAAACCATTTAGTGACATTTTCATCGCGGGAGCGCTCACTCCCATAAGGATACAAAATGCTTCACCATAGGATACAGGTGATAACTCAGAATGGCTTTGTATTTATTAGTTTACCTTGCCCTCTGAGGGGTTGAGTGGACCTAAACCATGCTAGGAGAATGCACCACACACCATGACAGAACTATTCACCATGGAAACCAAGTGTGCGTGCGCACATGTACCTGTGTGCGTGTTGTGAGCAAGGCGAAGGGTGACTCATCTGACCATATGACATTTTTCCACTGCACGGTAGAGCTCCGTCTGTGTACTTTACACCACGCGCAAAATGTGTATTTTTAGGTGTTATGAGGGGTTAGTCCACTGCAAACAACCACAGTATCCCTCTCTGTGTGTGTGTGATCAGTACCAAAAATTCAGGTGCTAAGTGAGCCCTCTAGGTCCTGAGAGTAATGCAAGTTAAGTAGTTGATCTCTTAGTGTGCTGTTATTTCAAGCAAGCAGAGCAGTTAGTTCTGTTAGTTCTTTCGATCGTATTGTAGTCTCGGGTTAACCATGGTAGCTCCCATCAACAGTTACAGTTGGCCATTTTTACCCAGTTTCAACGTACCAGTCGTCATAAACTTCATAAACTGTCTCACAGACAACAAGATGGTGCGCTTTCTTTTCAGAGCGGCTGGAGGCCCTTGCTTTTGCATTGGCTTATTTTAAGTCTCAACCTTTTGGTACACACTGGCCTTTTTTAAATATCACTAACCTGACATTTTGCCTTTGCAGTACCTAATGGATTTCACTGCTCTGGCTTTAGCCGGCCCTTGAAATGTGACTGAAACATCCACAGCTGCCGGAAACCTCCTATAGGTTATCTTTTGACATTTTCCCTCCGCAAAGCAAAAGTAGCAAAGAAATTCTTAAGGAATTAATTGGTACTTCCTGCACATGCCGTGTTCAATCTCAGTAGCTCCATCATTCTGTCCTGTAGTGTCCATAAGCTAATAACCTGTAGAATTGTGATGGCTTACATCTGCAATATCGTAGTTATTGTGAATGTTGGCTAAGCTGTTGATCGATGGATTGATTGATTGATTACAAGAACAGGTGAGGTTACACACCTTTGGCTGTTATCATTGGTTATTATGTTGTGTCACTGTGCAGCCATCCTGTGGTTCCTTTCACATATTGTCTGCCTATGTATAAGAAATGCAAGCCACTTTGTAGTGCATGAAATAATGTTGGCCAAGCACATCTGTTGTGCTGCTGTTGTACCCTTGAGCAAAGTACTTAACCTGGATTGCTTCTGTAAAATAACAAGCCTTATAAATAAGTAAAAAACGTAAGTCTTTCAGGATAAGGACATCTGTATTAGCAAATAACTAATGGAAATAAATAAGAATGAACATTATGATCCAGCAGAGCATGAATTTATGATTAGGCAAAGTGCCTCACAGTTCTGCTGTGACCAGCTGTGAAATCGGTTTATTTTTGTCATTGTTGCTTTGTATCACAAGCAATAAGTTACACTTTGGCTCAAATATACGCACACGCACACACACAGACACAGACACACATATACACATGCGCGCGCACACACACACGCACACACACACAAACAGCTGCTGAAAGTGAAGGTGGGGTATGGTGCGACAGGAGGCCTTTATTGAATACATTTTGGAAGTAATGACTAAAAGCAGTGAAAAATATTCACTAACCAGAGGTCTGGAACATGACTGCGCACTTAAAACAGTTATACTTGCTGATGAGATGCTGGAGGCCTGCTACCTACTCGTTGATTGTGTAGATTTCATTTTTTTATCAACATTTTCCCCTTGCTAATGCAAATCTATCTATAAGTATAAAATCAAAGATTAACAGGGTGATAACGGACATTGAACAACCGTGCAATTCATCTGATGCCCATACTCAGAGCAGCAATGCTTTAATTGCAAAAGGAAACATTCAATATCCCCAATGCATTTCCCCTAAGCACTAATCTCTTATTAGAATGTGAACTTAAAAAATAATGGCCGTTTTAATCAATAATTCATGGCTGAGATGAAGTGAGTTTACGGAGCACTAAAAATATTCAGGAGAGGAGCTCCCTTTAATTTAACACTGTGATTGAAATGACATTCAAACACAGCGTGGATGGAGTCCTTTGGGAAATAGTTTAGTTACATTGTCTCAGCACTGTTTGAGAGGAGAGTATTATGGCCATGTTAAAACATAGTCGTAACATGAATAAATGTCAGTGAGTTAAGCTCTAGTGGGGTTCTGTTAATCAAATAAATGATTTGATTTTCATTACCCCCAAGGCTCACAGCAATGCCCCCTGGAGGACAGAATGTGGAAACGTCTTGTCAAGGCAGGCAACCGTGAAATTCAAATGCAAAAAAAAAAAAAAAAAATCAATGGTTATCATAATTATTAAACAGATTACATTTCTGCTTAAAGAACAAAATGACATTTTCTTGTGAAAACCACTTTCAGAAATATACCAGGCACTTTTTCATCAAGAAAAACAGTATCGATATCTGTGTATATTTTGAATTTTGATAAAATTGTTCCATTAAGATGTAAATATTATTACACGTTTCATTATGCACATGTTATCATAAATCGTAGTGACTGATAATACTGTTGTGTATGTTATGAAAAAAAAAAAATTAAACGTTTTTCACCACACTACAAAAGCCATAACTGAATCACTCAACCTTGGGTGTGTATAAATACTCTTGTTTCAAGTTGTATAATGAACCAATCAAGTCGACTATTTGCTTTGCCACTTTAGTCAGAACAGAAACTGGAAGACTGTGTTTGTACAAAGCATATGGATTTGTGCCTCTAAGGTGCTGGGATTTCAGTCCTGTCAGTAATGAATAATTCCCTACAGATTTGATGCTTCTGGAATAACTGTAATTTCCTTCCACCTCATTATGGGACGGGGGCTTTGAATGCATTCACACACAGTCACTGCATTCTCAGGAAGACTGTGTTTGATTGGTTGCTTTCCACTGAAGAGGAAGATTTGCAAACTGAAACCTGAGCAAGTACAGGCTTTGCAGGATGTAGGCCTTGCTCCTCATAGTAGCTGGCAATGTTACAAGTGTGTGACATGGGACAGATAGGACAGACAGAAAACAGATGGCCCTTATGTAAAGTGAATCCAAACCAACTGGTCACAACATGTTTGGCATCTAAGTGACGCATCAGAAAGCAAAAGGCTAACAGATAAATTCCAGACATTAAAGTGCCATTTATGGCCAGCATATACAGCAACCTTCAAGCAAAAAAATGTAAATGCATACTAAGCACAAAAAATCCATGCATGATGCACTGAGAAAAATTACGTGATTCAACATGAAGCACTTCCAAATTGATATCATACTTGTGAAAGGGTGAAATTCAACAAACATGAAAGTAACAACACAGAGTAGTGCACAGGCAGCGCAAAACAAAATCATGTTAAATGGACCTTGCGAGAATTTACAAAAAAAGAAAAACATTAAAAAAATTACCCTGACAGAGCTTATCATATGGTAAGATCACAGGAGCACTCTAATGGATAAGGCAGACATTGAAATATCAGAGATGAAAACAGCATGCACGGAACATTTAAACTCTGAACTTGGGAAGAGCAGAAAAAGGATAAGACGGTTTGGCGTCACATGAAGTGTAGCTCAGGGTAAGTACACTCATGTTCTCCCATTTATAGCCCAGTGTTCAGCATGTGCAATCAGAGCTGGTTAAAACACTTCATGTTCTTCAGTCTGAAGACAGCGGTACTGTAATGGCAAAGGGAGATCATCGCATACAGTTATAGCACCTACACAATAATGTAAAACATAACCCTGCGTCGACATTTCTTAAAACTTTTCAAACAAAACTTTTAAAAATGTCCTTCTGGGAAAGAAGGCGGGCCCAGATAAGTTTGAAGACAGGCCCGGGAACTAATAGGCGGTGAATTGGCCTCCTGGGTCCAAACATGCAGAAGCCCTCGAATGCATTTCACAAATCAACGCCAACAGCGGGTTGCTTTGCATGCGCTCGTCTCCATACACAAAGAGAAAATAAACTGCTTAATAAATATTATTAATCTAAATATGTCACAGATGGCCAGTTGTTTAATACTTTTTTTTTTTTCCTCATTTGTTTGTTGCGGCAGCCCTTCAGTTTCTACCGCTGAGAGATACCGGTTGGGGGAGTGTGCCGTAGGGGACAGTCACTATGGATGCATATTTTCAGAGCCAGATGTGGCCTGGAAGTTTTCTGCTGAGTCGTACCAGAGAGTCAAACTCAAGGGTCATGTGCAATGAGTCACTTAGAGAGCACTGGACTACTATTGCAAGCAGTTTCTGCTATGGGAATAGCTGTTCTCCAGGCGTAGCTGTGTAATCTTCACTTGTCATTTTGTCCAGGGGGTGGCTGTTTGAAGTCACCAGAGGAATGTGGGTAATTTGAAGCAATTTCTTTCTTCAAGTTGTTATTTATTATTATTGGCATTTAGCGGACGCTCTTATCCAGAGCGACTTACATGAATTACAGGTTTTTGCAATGTTATCCGTTGATACAGCTGGATGTTTACTGAGGCAATTGTGGGTTAAGTACCTTGCCCTTTTGGTTACGAGTCCTGCTCCTTAACCACTATGCTACACTGATGCCTAGTGCCCAGAAGTTCTGTCATGCTTAGTCTAGGCAAAGGATAATGGGTGGAGTAATGATATGACAATGACCCATACTACAGGCAAGTCCAGGGGTCCTGATACATCCCAGGTGACACAGCTGCATCCATATGTTGTCTGTGTTGTTCATTAAGTTGAATTTATCAGTATTCAATATGTGAGTAGAAATGAGAAATGATAATGGATTGGATTTGTACGGCATTTTTCAAGCTTTTCCAGGATTTCAATTACTCTGAAAAATCCCAACAGAGAGTTGGTGTAGTGGAAAAATAAGCAGGGTGGTGAAACCAAAAGTAAGGCCAAATTGTTGATTAGGATTAATTTCATAAACTGGATCATTGCCTAAACATCTTTATTTAAGCTGAAAAAACGCTCAAATCTAACTCTAGCGTTCAGAGTAGCTGGATGTTTTTTTTTTTTAATAATTTATACTTTGATATTTAGTTGAGTAGACAGAACTAGAGGAACTGTGGAATAAGCCTGCATCCTATAGAGGCACTGATGTCCAGTTTGTGTGTTTCCCATTTTCCCAGGTTTCTGTTGATAAGCCCGGGAGTCTGTGACAGCAGAAGCTGTTTCCGTAGAAGCATTTCCACGACAACCCTGTCATCATGCAGAACAATCACTTCCATAATTCTGCCACATGAGTGACAGCCCTGCCATTTTGTCACTGTAATTATGGCAAGGTCCTGAACTGAAGTCTTAATAATGTCACAACTGTCACTTAGCTCTGAGCACAACTAACCGAGCCTATTGATTGCTGTACAGACATGTACTTGTTTTGTGCTACTAAATTATTCAATATAATTTCTTTATTTATTTTTCTCCTTTTTTTCCCCACTAGGTTGTTTACAGCAAAAAACAGGATGTGCAGCTGCTGTTTCACCAGCAACGTTAGACATGGAGGTAAATTAGAGAGCGTGGGGAGGTCTCTGCTGTCAGCTCAAACAGCGCGATTAGGTCAATATCGACATGTCTGGCAAGCTGCTCTGGCAGGCAGGAGATGGCCTTGCACCCTTGAGCCAAAGTCCTGTGGCTCTGTAGGGACACGGAAGAGCAGAAATTGATGGGGTGAATTGTATGAAAGTAGAGATTTGAGATATATACAGGTATATATATATATGGGTGTGTATGTGCTTGTGTGGCTGCAGAGTGCATCTAGCTGCACTTTGTGCGTGTGTGTGTGTGTGTGTGTGTGTGTGTGTGTGTGTGTGTGTATGTGTGTTTGCGTGGGCTTGTTCGTGCATGTGTGTGCATCAAGCCGGAAACACTTCGATGTGTAGTGGTGCCATCACAGAAAGTCATAAAGTGAATGTGATTCCTAGTGTCACATGTCACGCCCTGACAATCACTGTGTGGCTAAAATCAATACCCAGAAAATCGTAGACCGATAACAAATTAAGCGCCGTATGCCCTTGATGGTCTCCCACACGTCGGGACAGACCCAGGGGTCCGGAGGTTAAATGCGAGCTCGCACACAGCTGGTCGGGGTTAACAGCCGGGTCGCAGTCCCCACGGACCCAACAGGGGTGACCTGAAGGGGAACAGGACGCAGCTCTGAATCTGTCATTAATATGCGCCCGTATCGGACATCTGTCCAAAAGAATAAGGCAGAGGAAGAGAGGAGGCCTAATGCACCGCGCGATGGCACACACCCCCGTCCCCCGTCCCCCAGGCTGAAGGCTGGAAAATGCATTAGAGGGGCGTCGCGGTGCACGCCGCGTGGAGAGGCTTTCAGCGCCGACGCGCCACTGTGCTGACGCACCACGGCGCCCCGCTCCCCGTCGCTACGGAGACAGGGAGCGGGTGCAATAATTGACTGTTTGATTACGGACCGAGCGGTCACTGCCAGACAGACGAGTCAAACGGCTGGCGGGTGGCGTGACCCCCCGAAGCCGTGACGGGGGCACTGTCGCTGACAGGAGAGGGACACCACAAACACCGTGCACTCTGTTTGATGCCTTAGCTGAGCCACGGCAACCAACAAGCACTCCTTTGTTTTTAATGTGTATGAAAAAATCGCGCATGGTTTTATATAAAAAAGTGTAGTTAAATAAATCATGTAGTTACACACACACACATACACACATATATATATATATATATATATAATGCATATATACTTATACTTATACATATATATTTTTACATTATATATTTTTTCCATCACTGGTTAAGACGTTTTTTTTTAAATCCTTATTTGTGACCTCATGTTTTGTATACAGTACTCAAAGTCTTTTTCTCTCAGACAGCTCTTTCCCTGATCTATGAATAAACATATTTTAATTTTTTTGTTGATGAAGCCCAAGCTCTATTCCCCTCATTCCTTTACAGGAATGCCATTTCTTTAATTATAAATTCAATTAGCACTCGAAAAGCTTAGGTAGCAGTAAAAGTATCTGTATTCACAAGATGTTTAGCTCAATGTAAGTCTCATTTTGTGTATGTTGACCAGATCAATGAAAAATGAGATTAATCAGAAGGTATAGGGCCAGTCCATCATGCACAAACAGAACTAATGGTGAGGTCATTAGGTGGCAAATGAGCCCTTTTCGATTCTGCAGCACAGCAAAGAAGGCCTGCATATTATGTTTGGAACTCATTGCTGGAATAATTTCTTCCATATTTGTTTTTCACTAATACATATATAAATATTCAAGGTAAAAAAAAACTGCTGCAGAAAACAATACCCAAATATAAATGCATTCATATTTATCGCTATATTCACTTTTTTGGGGTTGTTTGTTAGTTTCTTAATTTTGTTACCATACTGTCTGTAATTACAGAATCAGTGTAAAGCTTCTTCTCAATGTGAGGGGAAGAAGAGTAGGACAGAGATAAAGGGTGAATTCAGATGTGGAGCTGATCTGACTGTTTCATAGAATACAAAGCTTTACTGAGTCTACAAAGTAGGGCTTAATACCAGTACCCTAAAAGGGTCACAGTTATGGCCATACCCTTTTGGCACCCTGGAGATACAGTCTATGACAGTGATAACTACTGCTGTAAGTATGGAACTAAGAAAGGGTAGAACCTCTGGCTTAGCTAAAATTAAGTTTCTCCTTCACAGGGATTGGTATCATGCGCAAAAATCCCTCACCCCTGATTCTGTTAGGTGATAACAAAATTTGTAACCTTTTTGTAAATTTGCTCAGGATATGAAAGCAAATGTTTTCCTCTAGGAAGAAAGTGTACAATCATAGCAGCACCCCCATCCCGATTCCCATACTTTGAAACTTGTTTTTTGAAGTGATATTTCAGAAGGAGAGACCAGTGCAGAGATCTTTTCATGTGATTTCTATGCATCAGTTATCCCAGCGACTTCTCTCACCAACCACAGACTCCTTTAAAAAAGGTATACTGGATCTCAATTCTGATTGGTCAAATACTTTTTTTGCAGAGAAAAAATCAAAACAAACAAACAAAAAATGTCAGATTAGGTTGCTTTGAGCTACAGGATTGTATCGAGGAGATCTAGAACAAAGTGTTGTCTATTTAAGTTGACCTGAGACTAAAATACACCCAATGAGTCTGCAATGAACAGTATCATTTTGAGAATCAGATGTGTTGAGCGTAGTACTTTATTTTTTAACAAATACTCTATAATGTTTACTAAAATGCTATTCATTTATTTCCTGTTGTTTGCACAGCATTCAAAGATTAAACATTCAACACCAAACACCCATTCTCTCTGTAAGGTAGATGTAAGCACTCCTACACATCAATTACGCTGCAACAATCTTCTCACGGCATCTTGGTTTTTGTCTTTTTTTTTTCTGTGCTCCCACAACATCAGGGGCCACTCCAGATAAAAGCACTCATTAATTGTTTATAAAGATGTCCCAATATTTCACTGGCAGGGGCGCGCGGGCCCTGCCCTGCAGCACGCCAGCATGTGGGATGATGGAAAATAAATGCGTCTGAACGCCGAGTCGGTAATGAAATTGCTCCGCGGCGCCTGCCAAGCATTAATTGGATCTGCATTACTCCATTACCCAAACGTGACAAATGGGTTTCCTTTCTGCTCTGCCCAGGGGGAAAAAAATAAAATAAATAAATATATTAAGAGGAAAAAAGACAACATTTTGATTTCTTTCGGTCTAATTGATATGACAGTACAGTCAATCACATGATCAGACCACCTTTGTACGGTCACTTCCATTTCAGTGTTTGAACTCTGAATGGTGGGGAGAGATATAGGGACACGTTACTCATGCTGTTGCATATAGTCACGGTTCCCACCGGCTTCACTCTGGCTGTACCAGCAAGCCTATGCCATGGACATTTTCTAAAGGTACAAATGAATATGGAAAATGGGGAATGCTTGGTTAGTTAATTATAATTGGTCCTAAATGTAGAATGTGATTATATATAAAGAAAAAGTGACTTTTCTACTCCTTTATCCCCATGGATTTAAGCATGTTTAAATGTTATTTCTGTTTTTAGTAACGTATTCAAGGATGATCTAACCAGTAAAGTGCTGTAGATTCCATGAGAATAGCCTCCCAGACAATAAAATGAAGTGGAAAAAAAAAAAAAAACAAATCAACAACCAAACTCTAAATTAAGCTCTAATATTGGGGGAAAAAAATCTGTGACTTGTATTGTTAGGAGTTGGACCATGGCTGGGATTGTGGAAAAGGTTTGGAAAAAAATGACTTTTGAATGTATGGCTGAATGTAAAGTATTCTGATATTAACCAACTGTGGTTTTATATTCAGATTATACCTTATTATAAATATTGCTATACATGAACTTCCAAATAAAGATTTGGGAGTAGAATTTACAGACAATCCCTGTGCAATTAACCACACCTCAAGTACAGAAATTGCACTTACCACTTGCCTTCTGCATCAGCTGTTAATGGCATTCCTCCTCCACCCCATTCCCCCCTTTCTTTCCCTGTTTATGATGTCCACATGGGGGATCGATAACCTGCCCATGGCATATTATTGTTAATATCAAGTATAACATGAATACAAAACTGAATCATGTTTTATATATTATAGTTACACATTTGATAGCAAGAGTACATACTGTACATTCTCACATTGTCATTTTTTGTTTAGCTGCTGTCATTTTTGAACAGACTGCATGTTTGTGTTTGTTATCAAAAAAAGAATGGCAGCTTTTGACAACTGGCTTTGAAAAAAACCAATACAGGCCATCATAACCATATCAAAATCAACAAACAAAGCAACACGTTTCCTGACATCAACGAACGCCAATCTGGAATCGCCTGGAGAGGCAGCTGCCTCTGATTTATTTTGAGAGTGCAACCTATTACACCACACAAACACAAAAAAAGTCCTTTGCATTCCTCATAAACAAACGCACTATAAACGATCTATTCTGCATTATTCATGGCTGCCTACTTCAGCTTCCTTGATGCCATGTTCACTGCATGGGAGTAAAAATCCACTCCATTCAAATAATTTTTGGTGAGTTACTGTATCAACACATTCTTGAACTTGTCTATCAGACAGTTTATCAGTCCGATGCCCATGTTGGCGGTATTTGCAGGTCTTAAATGAGGCTTTGTTTGACTGTCAGTGGACTTTGACAGAGGGCCAGCCAGAGTCAAGCTGCAGGCATTTATGGCAAACCGTAACTGCAATAGAAAGTTCACAAGTTAACTTCACTGATACATGAAATGATTTGTACAAAACTAATGTACAAAACTGTTACACCTTACTGTTAATTGTGTACTCCCCCCCAAATGGCAAGAGGACCATGCCTTCTGATTATGAAGCTGACTGGCTATGGACTTTCAACACATTATATTATCTTGGGTATTTTCTGAAACAACTCTGCATGCTGCTGTGTAATGGTGTAACAGGTGCAGGTGCGGTCTATAATTGTGGCAGCACTCTTCAGACTTTCCTTAATAAAGTCTCACCATTACAGGGTGTGATAATAACACTTCCTAGTGGCTGTATAGGTAAGAAAACAGTCTCTTTAAGAGCCAGACTCGAAGCATTTCTGCAGCTGAACACTTAATAGGGCCTTTAACGATTCTTTCAGTGTCCTCCACAGTTCACTGTTATCTTTACTGTGCTTAGCACCAGTCAGAGACAATTGCATACTGGTGACTCATCCTGTATTTAATAAAAACTGCTGAGTCATCAGAAAGGAATTTGATGCTCAATCAAAGAAGGAAAAAAAAAAACATTCCAAGATTAATACGGTGCAGCATTGAGACAAAGTGAGTTTTTGCTTCAATATAACATGACAGTTAAGATTGAATCCAGGGTTACTTCACTGTAACAGAGTATTGGAATAATAGAATCAAAATAACGTTATTTCTTCTTGTGAGGGACAGTCTCGCGTGGTGACAGGCCCATGAAAAACAACAAAGGTAGAAAGTAAATTGAATTGAATTAATCTGGGAAGTTTTATTATCATTATATTGAATTGTACTTTCGCTTAAGGTGACTTGGGGGTTTCAAATCTGCCATTGGGGCTGCAAATAGGGTAGCTTCAGTCATCTTCTCCAAAATACCCTTTGGCTTGAGTATGAGCAGTGTGTGTTCTCCATTGTATCTGGCCAAGTGTCCTTCATCAGCTGTGGCTAACAAAACTTTTTGTCACGTCAGTGGGTATTCATTGGATGCTCCCAAAGGAGCTTGGGGCATTTTGGGCCCATCAAGAATTGCTTTTTTTTTTCTCAAATTGAGAAAAGGAGAATGGTAAAATTAGATATATAACGAGTACATATTTAGTAGTTTACCACAGGTAATTGCAGCCAGTTCAAATTTGAAGCACCTGGGCATTTTACTTTCTTTATTCTCTTTTTTGATTGATTTATTTTTTTTTCACCATCTGTAAATATGTTAATACATCTGCATAGTATTTATAACTTGGCTTTGGCTTTTCTTTATACAGCGCTTACATAGCAGACAGCAAAAAAAAATAAATAAAAAAAAAATAAAATTCTAAATCCCTCCATCGTGGAGTGGAGTCTTTCAGCTCCCTGTGATCTGTTGAGTTCCTTCCAACTACACAGCTGTTGGACTATGCTACTCTTGAGCACAGAGGAAGCAAATCTCCACTGTAAATGTTGCCACACGCATGCACACATATACACACGCACACAAACACGCGCACACACACTCTAACCCCTGCTGTTCTTTGATTTGCGTTCCCTGTTTACTTATGCAACATCAAGTGTTTGGTTTCCCTACTAAACTTTTCCTTTCCCCAGAATCCAGCTCCTAATACAGAACTGAATTTGGTAATAAAATATCTATGAAACATTAAAAATATTACATTAAATTATTTCTATTTAGAAGATGTTATTATCCAGAGCCACTTACACAGGTTACAATTTTTAAATGATATCCATTTATACAGCTGGATGTTTACTGAGTATTAGGTACCTTGTCTAAGGATACAGCAGCAGCACCCCAGCAGGGAATCAAACCAGCAACCTTTCTGTTACTAGTCCTGCATCTTACCACTACACCCCCACTCTCCCCTTGATTGGCATCTGCTGATGAAGGTGGTTAGCTTGAGATGAAATCAAGGCAAGTAGCTTTATTCCACTCGGCCTGGTCGACATAAGAGAGTGAAGACAGGGGATGGAGAAGGGTGGGGATAATAGGGCAGGTCTGCTTAATGGGAGAGCGATGAGGAGATTGCGAGTTGCTGAAGGTGAATCATTAATTAAAGAGTCTAATCTGCTGTGAAGGTAAGCAGTTTGAGAGGTAAGAGTATTTTCTAAAAGGATAAGACGGATCGGCCGTAGTCTACTTAGGATGGGCCTCACTTAATAAACACGCTGACCTTGCCAGCAGACCGCCTTGATTAATCTAGAAAAAACACACCTGCATGTCCTTGGCGTAGCATATTTGACCAGGGAGAGGGGGTTTGATACAGTGCGCTGTCTTGACTGCAAGTATATGCTCACGCACACAATGACCCATGTGCAATTTCACCTGTCTGTAATATGAAAAATGTATGTAGTAATTCATTTTTTAAATATTATGCCTCCATGTCACAGGTGACAATCATGCAGTTGTGTGTTACGGTTAGTATTTTGCAAAGATTACATCTCCAACATTGAAATAAATATAATTATTATTATTATTATTATTATTATTATTATTATTAAGCGACAACTACTGAATACAGATTATGGTCATGAGGACAGATTTATTTGAACTGAAACTCATTTCAGCATGTATATTCATGTTGTATCATCAAAATGAGTGTTGACATTCTCATGTTTTGTGTGAAAAAAAACATTTACCATGAATCATTCCCCTGCTGTTAGAATCTAAAAGTTTCAATTCTGAGCATATGGACATGTTCCCCTTGCTTTCCGAGGGAAGTGTTCATAACCATTTCAACGGCCTGACTGCCGCATGTAGGATTGGATCATTTTATCTTGCTGTACCTTTTAAATGGATGTCTATTACACAATAAGAATGATCCATTGAGACACCTTTTTTTCCTTTTTTTATCAAAGCCCATCGGGTCAAGGACAATGTCTATACTACACTTATTATCTGTATTGTACTTATTATCTGGAAGTAATTTGTACATTTTCACATGTTAAGCGTTTAAAATGTATGTTCGTGTCACAAATTAGTCCTTTATTTCAGCATTAAACAGCATCCGAAGCCTCTCATCTGAGTTCAGATTGCTCTTGTCAGTCACAGAAATAGATAAAGCTTCTCCATCTCTGGCAGAAAAACAGAATTTGACTTTTACTATGGTATACATAATGGATCTGTTTGTCTTCCTACAGATTAAAGGAAATACAATAGTCTAGGGAAACTGGATTAAAGAGGTGAATAGCTTTTTTTCTGTAGATTGTACTGTTTCTTACAGCAATGCAATCAATGTGGACTCCGCATAAGGCAAACAAAAAGAAGGAAATACTGCAAGTGAGTGATTATGGCACAACCATGCATCCTGTTATCTTTTCCAAGGATTTTCAACCAGCACAAGTCGCTATGAAAATTGCTCCATAAATCTCTTTGGATAAGATCCTCCACCATATAGATGAACTATAATTTGGCAGATAAGAATTTCTGTACAATGCGAATGTGTCTGTTGGAGCACGTGGAGGTTGCTGTTGATGTTGGCAATGATCTTTGTCTTGGGTTCTGGTAAAGGGATCACGCCTTGCCATGAGTCCAAGGTTGGTGACCACCCCTCGCCCATTTGGACATCAGAAACAGGGAAAAAGGGGGAGATGGGTTGAGAGGAGAGATGCAATGAACAATCGACATGGAAAAGAAGTGGCATATGGGAATTTTTATATTTATAGATGGAACTGGTTTATCCAGGGTTGGTTAATTGCATAGGGACTGTTAGAATTCCACTCTGGAATCTTCATTTGGAAATTCAATAATTCAGAAAAGGGTTCATTTAAAAAAAAAGGAAGAAACATGCATGTGCTGTAGAAGTGAGGATGTTGTATGAATGATTTTTTAATCTCACTTATGTGTACTTTGGTTTAGAGTTGGATTTCTGCTCCCAAAGGTTGCCCGTTCAACACTCCAGTGGGTCACTGCTCTTGGAATTTTGTGGAAAGAGCTAAACCTGAACTGCCTTCAGCAAGCATCCAGCTATACAGATGGACACCATGCAAAAATGTGAGCTATTCAAGCTGTACTGAATAATCGCATCTGTTAAACAACTGTGGAATGTCATCCTCATTCTCTCCACCTGTCCAGCTTAACACCTTTTTACCTGTCTGTTCAAGGTTCTTCCACCTCCATGATACACTAACCACAATGATATTGAGTGTGTATTTGTCAGCATGAATAAGTATTTATTTATTTTTAATATGCTATACTCTCTTATACTGGAACCATCCTCAGTTTCATATTCAGTATTTTGCCAACAAAATCCGACTATTGAACATTATCCACTGAAAGCCATTTCAAAGCATAATTTGATAAAGTATTTCATTGCTGAAATGACCCCTTCCTTGTTCAACTGTTCAAAAGAAAAATTGTAAACAAAAATTAACTGTGGCAGGGGGTTGGCAGTTCTTTTGTGATGCTTGGCAATTTTACAGTTGAATGGAAAATACTTGATTCCATTCAAGTCAAAGAAATGTGTAAACTGTTACATTATAGCCACTATAAGCACACTCAGTAGTATGCTTTTGAGATTGAACACTTACAATAATTAATTCATGGAAATCTGAGGCGCTGTTCATATTAATTTCAGCGATCAACATATCAAAGTAAATCATGTATAATAATACATGAATATATGAATATAATACAGTAATTAAATTACATACACAGGGAAACTGTATTAGAGAAGCACCTTAAGAGGCTTTAGTATTTTTTGGATTGAAAATGTAGTATCATGGTCACCTGACAGCCCATTTTTAGCTTTTGGCCAAGCAAGATTTATACAGAGATTTGGTGTTGCCATGGCTCTGAAATAACCTCATTCACATTGACTGGTGATTGACAGTTTTTTGCCGTATTTCCATACTCTGGAGGATGCAATACAGTGCATGGCAGTAAGCTGACTACAGTACATCTCTACTAGAGGCATGCTTGCCCCTGTTTGGCAGCAGCGGTGTCCATTCTATCTGAGTTGTGGCACCTTGGAGAGTCCCAGCCCTTGTGCTGCGCAGGCAAACAGCACACCTGCAGGTAATGGATTATCGAGAGCACCTGCAGGTAATGGACTATCAAGGACACCTGCAGGTAATGGACTATCAAGAGCACCTGCAGGTGGCTTGCTCCTCGGAGAAGTAAAAAAACTCTCCCAGACCTGGCTTCTCAGTTCCCTGGGTGCTGAGTTGCAAGGGAAAGACTGTTTTTCATTTTTCCTTCCCTTTCTTTTTCTTTCTTCCACCCACCCTCCCCCTTTCCTTTGTTTCCCAGGTTATACTTGATTTGTGATGTTGTTTTTTTTCTGCAACACTGCTTGGTGGAAGTAAATGCAGAACTTTTGTCTCTCGCTTCCATATGTCACAGATCACCTCCCTCCATGGTTATGATCAGTGTTTTTTTTTTTTTTTCCTGCTGCGCCACCCGGTGGTAAGGAGGGCACCAGTTTTGCCTCTTTCTTTCACATGTTGCAGATCAGCTCTGTTTGTTTGTACTTGATCTGAGTTCAGTTGTTGTTTTCTGCAGTGCCGCCTGGTGATATGGAAGGCACCGGTTTCCTCTTCCTTCAACAGGTAATAGGTCATGCACTGACCTCCAACCCCCTGTCTGTGCGAACAGAGGAATTCTCAAAATGCTTCTGTTTTCTCAATGTGACAAACAGAGCCTTTCTCATGATGTATGATCAATAAAATTTAAAAGATCATTTCTGTCTGATCATGGATTTAAAAGCAGTAATACTTGTTTGATGCTCACGCTCGTAAAAAAGAACCACATCCCTTCCAAATATCCACTGACGCTCATAAAAAATAATCATATCCGTTCCAAATGCCCATTTTAGCTAAGTACTCAGGCCATCCTTTGCATTCAAGTGTACAAGCAATGCATTACTGTACTGAAGCTGTGTTGTAATTGCCCTCCACTCTTGATATGGGTGTGCTTAAGTTATGAGAGCGTGAAGTGCTGGCTTTTTAAGCATGGTTCACTGCTTTACTGCATTATAATTTTATTTATTTAATTTTACATTGTCTGCCCTTTTTGCATGTATTTTGGACTGCATGCAGGCACTCACTGTATAGAATTATTTTTTGTCCCTGTCTTGTATCCTGTGATTGTTGCGCAATCCTACTGTCTGTGACATTTCATGTGTGAAAATTTTCTGCACTGTAGCTGCATGTTATTAACAATTAACCACATATTGACCATTCCCTGTGTTGTTAATTACGGACAGCAACGCCTAGGCCGTAGTGGCCCGCTCCCGTGTTCAGCATTAGACTGAATGTCACCGCACAGCATACAGCACAGTAAGATAATTGAGATACAATTAAAATATGATTAGATTATTAGAGTTTTGGATCGGCTTAATGAGAAGCAACACTCCTCTGAAGAGCCAGGAGCAGCCACTCTGGAGCCTGCAAGACGCCCCCCTGAGGAAGGGAGATAAATAAACAATACACTTAGGCGGGTAGCGGTGAGTGCCACAGGAAGTGAACTCCCTGCAGATGTTCAGGGGAGCAGCAGCCTGGCTATGCTAATTACCCAGATGATTCAGCTACACTCGTCCTCTGAGACAACAGGACAATGAAAGACATCGCACCTGAATTTAGCACCTTCAGAGATATATACGGGTTTTTCCAGTTCCCAGTTTGTGTCAATTTGTTTTTCTTGGAGGATTCTGTCTCAAGGGATGCAGTCTTTCTACCCTAATCATAATTTCCTGTACATCCCCAATGTTGAATCCTAACCAGCCACATACCAATGCTGTTGTACATTGGAGGGGTTTTGTTTTAATTCATTATGTCTTACTGGCACCACTTGAAACTACTTTAATATTGAGGTAATATTGTGGAGCACTGCACATGACTGTGAAGTAATGACATACTGGATTAAACAAATACATTTTAAAGCATATCTCTTGGAAGAAAATACTTCTGCTCTTTGAAAAAAAAGTCTTTTGGCCCCATGTTTCGACACTGTCATGGCAACAATGACACTTTAGTTATTTTTACATATAACACTGTAGCATGACCCAGTTTATGTTGCCATGCTCAAAAATATAATATGCTAAACAAAAAGTGTCTATAGATGTGTTTTGCAACAGAAAATATTGTAATTACCTAAGAAATACAAACTATTGTCTAGATCTTAACATTCTGTCTTTCTTAGTCTTATTTTCTTTCATTGTTATACTCCCCAATGTGTTTCATCCATAGATACAGTGTGTTTGTGTTCCGCCCTAATCCCAGTGACAGACAGCACCAGGTAATAAAAGTGAGAAAATAGAAGGATGTACAGAATCAATCAAACAAAAATCAATCAATATTGCTGTCCTTCACTTTGATGTTTCACTTATGTAACCTATATGTATAAAATTTCGTATTGAGTATGTGAGCAATTTTCTATTGAGCCATCTAGGTAATTGTCTTTAGAAGGTCAAACTCACACAGTGTCATCTTCATGCAGCCACTTGCCTCTGTCCTCATCTTCCTGCGAAAGCAAAGGTTCAGGGGAGAGCCAGTTCATTCAGCACGGTCTTAAATTCCCGCTTTGCTGATCTCAGATCAGACACAATGATGATGCACGCAGCATGCAGATTTGAATTTTGGCTGGCGGTTTGTTATTGGACTGATATAAGGGGACCTTCTGGAGCACTTTAAATCATCCGTTCCTTGTGTCATTCTTACAGCTCACTAAACAGATGCACTATAGGGAAATTACTTTGCATACATAAGCAGACTGTTGTGCGGTAAATCACAGGACCTGCATTAAATCAAACGAATTGTATTGAAGGGTGTTTTTGTGATATGATATTTGGTGAGTCTGCAAAAAAATACACCATCCTCCTGTGATATCATGGTGTTATGCCTGTTTTATTGATGAGGAATGCATATGCAAGTGTGCAAACAAAGACACAAAAGCAAAATCCAAAAAACAATTTTTTTACAATCTGGTTGCAAGATCAATAAGACATAAATATTTAGTAATGTGGTGTTAGCTGTAGAAGTGAGATGGAGAAAAATCACAGATTCGCTACATTTTGTGTGCCTGGAAGTTTGTTTTAATTTATACCCTGAGGAGGTTTTTGACGAGGCAAAATGCCTTGAAGCGATGAAAGTTACAGGGAGGGAGGTCTTCTGATGAGATTCAAACTTCAGATGCAATTGACAGAATTTCTGAAGCAACAGCAGAGTGCAGACAAGAGAAGGTGAGGGAATGTGAACACATGCTGATGGCAAAAGTGCCAAAAAACCGAACTGCAGTGCAGTGAAAGATGGTTTTAAAATAAAATAAAAACAAATTAGCCAATGCATCCATAAAATGGCAAGTGTGGAGACTTTAAGAGGCCTCCACAACATTCATCCCCAAAATTACATGGGACAGACTGAATCCCCCAGTAACCTCTGAAAAATATATGATAATGTCATCAAGATGATGCTGAACAAAACCCATCTGCAGGTGTGTTTCCATGCCTTCTCCCCCCCCCACCCGCTTAAAAAACTGTTATTATTGTGACTGTTATTTCCATGATTATTTGCTCATAAGAGAAATGGTTGTTGCAAAAATTCAGAACGTAGGTGGCCACCTGTTCAAAAGGTGCAGGTGGCCTGAATACATGCTTATGGGACCTCCATCCGCACTTATGGTGTTAATGTCTCATCCTTGATCGAAATGAAAAGATGGACTTAGTACAGTAAAACTGAGCTATAAATGAGCTTTCCAGTTTGTCATTTTGTTTATTTGCATTTGCATCATATTATTTAATCTAAAAAAAATACTGTTGACATATGGTCTGACTACTTAAAACCATGATAAGAATTCAGGTTAAAATAAAACCCATGCATATGAATTTAAATTGTATAACTAAAAAAGGAACCCCATTGGTAAAATTAGATTAACATTATCATGTTAAACCAAGATTACTCCTCTGCCAGCACTATTTTGTTTGGATGGAAATATCAACACTCATTGTGGCTTAGGTTTTTGAGACCTGACTACTGTATTCATATCACATAGCTGGGAACACATTCAGTTTCCTCACAAAACATTGCTACATTTTTGTCCATTTTTGGGCACAGATGAATCATCATCCTGTTTAGCTCAATCTTTCACCTCCAAGCACTGACAAAAATAAACATACAAATAAATAAATAAGTTATCAAAGCTGTGAAAGTCACTGCGTAGAAGGACATCTGTTAAGCAAATAACGTTAGTTTAATGTTAACATAATCCTAAATATAACATCCATCAGAAAGCATTCCCTTTCATGCACGTTTAACCAACTAAAGTTCCAAACAAATCTTCATGAGGAGAATTTTCAGACAATCCCTACGCAATTAACAAACCTGTCCCTTCCTCAAGTGTGAAAATCCCACTCACCACTTCCTTTTCGTGTCATCTGTTCACGGCATTCTCAGTTCGCCCTGTTTGTCTGCTCACTGGCCAACACTCCTTCAACAAGGATGGATCTCCCGCTCCACAATTCTGAAGAAAGCTTCTTTATTTTTACACATCTTATACAGAGTGACTCACACAGCTTATGATTTCAATCAATCATTCACACAGCTGGATATTTACTGACGCAATTGTGGGTTAAGTACCGTGCCCAAGGGTACAGCAGCAGTGCCCCAACAGGGAATTGAACCAGCAACCTTCCGGTTATAAGCCCTAGTCTTTAACGCTATGCCACTCTGTTTCCCAGCCATGACTCCCAGCCCTGTCTCGCCCCCCTTTCCTAGCCCTTCTGCCTTATCCCGGGGTTGTTCACGTACCCCTGACCTGCTCACCACTCTGTCAGGATCGCGACTGTTCCCTTCCGCCACCCTCCACGGGGTTGCCGCCAACTTTCTCTGCTCCCCCGACCGAACCCCCATCAGGGTCACTTCCTCAACAGTGTCCTCCCGCTCACCCTCGCTGGCCAGCACCCTCCTCCAGCCCCCTGACCTCCAGGTTGATCCCGCAGCTCTAAATTAGTGGCCCCCTTAATCAATGTCTGGACTGGCAGACTGGCATCCAGAGGGTCCTTAGTGAACGGGAGGTTTACTTTTCTCGTACTGTGTGAAAACGTCACCTCCCACACAGAAATTTTCCACCTTCTCAATTCCCCACAAGTATTCCACCCATGCTCATTATTGCCCTGTTGTATTTATAGGTGGCAAACAAATTTGCAACAGTTTTAAAAAAGGAGATTGTCAGCTTAGCCAATGCGGCTACCTCCATGTTTGCTGTTATTGTGGAGCTGCCCCTGCTAAAACTGTATACCCCTTCCTAAAAGCACCCACAAATGGCCCAAATGTCCACTTGAGTACCTGTCTGCAGCTATTAACCCTTTGGCTTGTACGGTCACATCGGTGTGATTAGCCCTTTCACGCATATGGTAACTCCGGTGTAATTAGCCCTTTCACGCATATGATCAAACCGGTGTGATTAGAACACTAGATTAGAAAAATTCTAGCTAACGTTAGCTTGGAAGAAACAATGATTTAACGTTACAAAGTATAGCAAATGCAGCAGTGAAAACTATGAGAAGCTTAATAACAGTAGTGAAAGCATAACAAACCATGTAACGTAACACGCACGCTACAGAGAATAAAATAAGTCATGCTGGAGGGCAGTTGGAAATATTTTAGAACTTACGTACGAAAGGGTTATGGTACCCACTCTTCTGCGTTCCAATGGTCTGGAAACCCAACCCTGATTTTGTTTCATATTTACATATGCACATGCTCTCCCAAGGTTTCTCGCCTGGGCTTGCTTCAGCGCTCACCAACACAGTGATCTGCAATGTACCTTTTCAGAACCAGAAGTAGTCAACCTCTTACTGCCCAAGGAAACAGCTGCAGCTTCCATAATTGTCCCCATTTACTTCACCCTTTCTTTACTTCCAGCAACAATCCTCTGGCCATTGCCACTCACAATTACTTGGGTTGAAAGCATTTGGTAATAGACTTGTCCACCCCTCATAACAATTCCATGTGTAGCGTGAACAGTCTAAAATCCCATTTCTGAGTATTCGCTGAGCTACTGTACTCCAATGTAGACCATGCTATTTCACTGGTCAAATCTTCCAGTGATGGTCATGCCACTCCATTCAGACTGCTGGGACCTTTTTGATGTCAGATGGTGTGAACAGTTCAGTTTTTACCTTCAGGCATTTACCTGGGGGTGCAAAAAACAGCCCCCAAATTTGCGATATACCCGCTGAAGCACTATGCTTTCCAGACCACGCCGTCAAAAAGTCGGGCAGATGGAACTCCAGTGCTGATCATACTTATGTGTTCACACGTCAGTACAATCCACCAAGCACATTGTGCCCTAATACCTTAAATATGAGTACTGGCCATTGTTCCTTTGCCGTATGTTTCCTCCAACCATACATTCACAACAAAGTTTCACTCACTTCTCATACACACATTACACGCAACCTGGGGAGGGTTTAACAACCTTGACCTAACACTAGGAATTTATTGGGTACAAAGCCAAATTCCAGTACCCCTATACTCCCACTGAGAACAAGGCCTACCCGTCTTATTGTATTAAAATTCATATCTTCTCAATTAAAGGTCCAAATGAAGAATTAGGAATTTTCCACAATCCCAATGCAATTAACAAATCCATCCCACTCAGCTCTTCCCTTTTTGTGGCAGCTGTTCACGGCATCCTTCCTCCTCCCCATCTCCTCCTCTTAAATCTATTCCTGCTATGATGTCCAAAAGTTAGAGTGAATAACCTTGACCCACAGCAAGGTGTGATCCTTTCATCTGACTCCAAGCCAAAGACCCCTATACCGCCAACGACAGCAACACTTACACTTTTTTATTGTGTTAAAGTGCATACCTACTGAAATGATATTGTGCAAGTTCATTTCTCACCTGATGCTACGGAAAACTGCGAAGTTGCAGATCGATTAAAGTGTGATCATAACCTGATGTCTGCTTCACCACTGCACAGCTTCTGGTGTTGGCATTGCATTTTAATGACTGCTTTATAATCAGAACTACTGTTTTAAAAAGGCTTAGCACCCGGTTTACAACGTTAAGCCTGCCAAAACTGGCATTAACAAAATTGAGTTATTTGTAACAACCTCTTTAATAGGAGGAAACATATTCCACTATTAATCTCTATATATTTCAGAAAAAAGATTAGACTTAATCAGACAGGCTCCCCGTGTGTGTGTGTGTGTGTGTGTGTGTGTGTGTGTGTGTGTGTGTGTGTGTGTGTATTCAGAGAGGTGAGATTCAGTTCATATCCATTCAGCAAAGCCTGGATTTCCATTTATTTATTTATGTTATGGCACTGCAGTGCCTAAAAGAATTCATAAGATGATTACAAAGGCAAAAAAAAAAAAAAAAACGTCTTACCCAATGAAAGTTAAAGCCAAAAAAGAGTCCATGTATTTCTAACCTGGTAATGTTCAAAACAATTTTCAGATTAACTACATATAGCTACATAATCAAATCCAACTCCTTTGTACCAATAAATTGAACACCTGATGATAGACACCAGTTCAACAGTATAAGGACTTTTGAAAGCTCTTGGCTCTTATCTTAAGTATACACGTAGAATTTGGATGTATCTGTGTTCATTCCCCCTTGAATTCTGTGGCATGTGTGAACATACAAGCACAGAGTGCTGCAGATGGGAATGTGGAAGGCATCTCTGAGTGGAGGGAACTCTGATCCTGGCCTCTACATGCTGGGCTGGAGGTGCGTCCCCTTAGCTGTACTGCATGTCCCTCCTTGAGCCAGTCTATTATTTTCTTTTTCTCTCACCAAAATCCTACTGTTCTTCTGTGCATCCCCAAGTCCTTGTTATGTGATTGTGTAACTCTAAACATCCGTGTCCACTGTCATAAAAAGTAAGACGGAAATTCCCACCACACCACAGAAGCAAACCACTGCGCTCCTGTTTTCACAGGGTCTCCTTCTGCCTGCTGCATGCTTCCAGCACAGAGAGCACATGTGTCAAGGCATGTGCAAAGGGCACTGCAGTCAAAAGGGAAAAACATGTTCTCCACCAGAATAAGATTCACATCTTCATGCTAATTAACCTCAAAAGAAAAGCACAGATTTATTCATATTTTTTAATGTTATGTGTCCATGACCGTGAACTATTTTTTCCACAGCTTTCTTTGCTCTGTTTTCTTTAACCTTTTTTTTTTGTTAGAACAGTGAAGAGTAGGCAACGAATACTCTTACTAAGGGCCTCTGTGACATTAAGGAATTTGTGCAGTAGGGGGTTACAGTATTATCCAACCCTTCATCAGGTGTTATTGTGATTGCGGTTATGCAACGTAATTTCGGTTGTCTCCTTTTCTTCCTTGAAAGAGTGCCTTTTGAGTTCCATGTTCCAGGCAAAAAAGTAAGCACAGGAGAATAAAAAAAATCCTTTGAATTAATGCGTCGGCAAATACAGTCTGAGTACCCCAGAAGTGCATATCCATCCCACTCTCTTGAGTTAATGTTCCCTGGATTCTTTTCCCATAATGCAATGCATCTCAGCCCTCATCGAAAAATGGTCTGTGCTTTCTCTCTCACCAAACCTACATTTATACATAATACATTTATATTTTCTAAGGTGAACTCATTGTTCTGTGATGCAGCTCAGAGCAAGACTAGCCCTTAACAGAGTGCTACTGAAAAGACCAGTGGTTCAGTGTTGGCGCCATTATTTTTATGCACATACATTTATGTAAGACGGTGTCATATCTATCATTTCTACACAATAAAAAATTAGTTTATTTAGTATTATGAAATGGGGTCACTAAGACATGTAACAATGTAACAAGATACATCATTTGCAAATATATTTTGGGGATATAATCTGCTAGCAAATTATATAAAAGTTATAAAGGGGTTTTTCTAAAGGTAGACAGAATTTTGAGTCAAAATCATTAAGATCTGCACACTTTGTCTCTGTCTAAAGAATTTCTCTCCAAAGCAGGATCTTTACCCTATACTCTGCATTAGGATGTAACTTGAAAATGAAATGCTAGCACTTGTATGCTGCTCTGAACATTTTAGCAGGAACACGATGGAAACCAGCAGGTAGTCTCACCTGCTGTGAAAACAGCCTCATGGGAGGCCATAGAAAAGACTGCTCCAAGAGGAGGAATAACACACTTGTCTGAGGGCATCATGCAGTGCAAAAGCCTGTGCTGATACACTGACCTGCACCTCATATGAATGACTTTCCCCATTCTCTCTATCCACCAGATCAGCCCATCCATGCCTGATAAGGATCAGTGAATCTGCATGTAATGCCTTCAAGCACAATCACAGACTAGATATAGGATGAATTTGTTTTTCAGTCAGTACTAATTGAACATGAAACTGAAAAACTGAGTGCATTAGAGACAAGTGCATTTGAGACTCCCGGTTTCAGGTCCTCATTTTAACAAAAAGGTTTAAGAAACGCCTGCACATTGACACTTACTTTCACAAAACAGCCAAACACTTTCCTTTTTCTTTTTTGTTACAAATGTTTTACAGTAGCTACCAATAGATAGAAAATCCAAAACAGCATTTAATAAACTGCTTAATTAAGCTAAGTGATTAAGAAATGTATGAATATTTAACAGCAAACACTTCAGGGCCTTGGAACCAGGACTGAGAAACACTGTTCTGGACAACCTGCTGATTTAAGATTAATGTTGAACATGTTGAGCAAATATCATAAAATCGAATATGTGGTTAGATTATTATTCTTGGGGTTTTAGTCAATCTATCATTGCTGAAGGGCATTTCTCCTTGCATACAATTCACACATCCACTTTTGGGCTTTTGGAGAGAGTTTGAGTGACAGCAAAGGGATCTGATTTGTTCAGCACTGCAATGACTCATGAAAAAGGAGTAATGCCACTAAAGCACTGTCACCCCATGATTCCCAACCCATATAATACATTATACTATGGCCCATGGCCTTCTGGGTAATTAAGATCATGCAATGGTATATTTGGTTCCCTTTTACAAAAAAAAAACAGCAAAACAGTTAAAAATGGCAAAAAATGACTGTATGTCACTGGATTCATGAGTCTGTTGAACTACTTGAAGCCTGTCTGGACTGTTCTGATTTGGAACATTCTAAAGACTCTCTGCGACAATCTGGGTGAGTATACAGGCACAGTGACGTCCTGTCCTGTTTTTTATTTTTTTTTTTTGAGAAAACAATTTAATCCCTACAAAAAAATGTCACTAAATATGCCGGTTACAAACCATGGTTTGCCAAAGAACTGAAAGAACCTCTAAAAGCCAAGGATGAGCAAGGACCACAACAAACAAAGCAAAATAATACTGTAGGTGACCAAGGCAATCAAGGAAGCCAAATCACAGCACAAGAAGAGGCTAGAGAGGCAGTACCATCTGGAGAGGGCTACACAACATCACCAAATACAATAAACAAGAAACAACCCTCAGTCACGGTCATTGACCCCTTCCTGAGGGCACTGTCCTGAACAAATTGTACAGCAGCACTAAAGTACCAAACATTATGTCTCACGATTAATACAGGGTTCCATCCCACCCCCTCAACAAGGAGAACAGCAGGAAAGATATCAGTCCTGATCAGGTTTCCCCCAGTAAGCTCAAAAACTGCAGTCATAATACCCTGCATTCACTGATATTTCCATTGCATCACCTTCTCAATGCAAGCTCCCTAAATGTTTAATATCCTGCATTATAATTCCTGTTCTGAGAAAAGCAAAGACCTCCTGCCTCAATGACCACAGCCCAGTTGAATTAAAACGAGTGACTATGTAATAATTTGAATGCTTTGTTCTCAAATGCCTGAAATCTCTAAGCACCATACAGCTTTATCCCCTGCATATTGCTCCAACAGGTCTATTGCTGTTAGCATGGGTCTCCTGGAGAACACGCTGGGATCATCTTTGTGGAGTCCACTTATGCATTTAACACGATGAACTTGCATAACATGCACAATAATCTGAAACAACTTAATCTCAACACCTCCATTTCCCCCTGTATTTGGGACGTTGTCACAAACAGGTGGCAGATAGTTCTTACAGGCAGCGGTTTGCCTAACTCTTACCCTCAGCAGAGGAGCACTGCCAGGATGGGTGCTGAATCTACTGATCTCACTACACACCCACAACTGCATACCTCATCATGCAACAGTCAAGCTTCTGACGATCACAGATGAAACAACATTAGCGTGTCTCATCTGCAATATAGATGAGTCTGCCTACTAGAGCAAGGGGAAAAGTCACAGGGCTCTCGTAGCTTATTATGTTGAGCTTATCACTCTTCAGACCAGAGAAATGATGGTGGACTTCCCAAAAAGCACCCTGCACATCAGAGTGCTTTTCAGTCAGTGGAGAAACTGTCAAGATGGTAGATTTGTTTTAACTCCTAGGGTCCATTCTCACATGATCCCTACAGGGGAAGATGAGATCACCGCCATCCCATAGAGAGCATAACAGTGTGCTGTTTTTGCCTGTGTCAACTGAGGTGTCAACAAGAAGGGCTTTTGCTCTATAGAGCAATTACAGAGTGTTCTGACCAGCTCATTCTCTGTCTGGTATGGCAATGCAACTCAGAACACAAGAGACAAACTGGAAAGAATTGTCAGGATGGCCAATAATGAGGTTTGCAGGGTGCCCATTATCAGACAGCTGTTCATCGACTGAGTACTCTCAGAACATAATCTCCTACCCCTCACACCCTGTCCAGCACCTGTTCCAAAAACTGCCATCAGGGAATACAGGTCTATCAAAACTAGAACAGGAAGTTTTTGAAACAACTTCTACCTGTTAGCTTACTCTCTAAGTAAACTTCATGAAGTACTGCATTGCACATTTGTATTTTACACATTGTAGTTTAAAATTTTTCTGTACTGTGTATGTGTCTGTTCAAAACTAAAAAAAACATACAAATAAGTCACATTTCTATAAACTATGCTGAATGGCAATGCAATTTCTTTTTTCCTAACTCTGATTCTAAAGGGTGAAAAAAACGACGCAAAGAGATCACACTGCAGTGTGTGCACTGTTGCTATTGTACTCCCAAGGACAAGTAAGAAATAAAGTTATTAATATTAGACATATTCTTGAGTGCTCATAGTAAGATCTCTTTATGATGATAAACGACCTTTGAATTTCACAGTAAGAATGCTATTTGTGTTATTATTGTTAATGGTTTAGGGCTGATGTCTTTCAAATCCAGGCTCTGTGACCAGGAACTATGTTCCTGATGCATTCGAGGCCCGCCTTCAGTTGTGTTTACTGTCAGCTCGAGGTATTAAAAAAAGCGTTTTTGTCTTACTTTTAAGATATCAAAGCAGTTCTCTCTAACACTGAGACCTGAAAACATAATCAGTTCCCACCAGAACACAGGCGTGATGTTTTTTTTTCCAAGAGATTAAAGGCTTCAGATGTACTGCAGGGGCTCACTCCCTGCATCTTCCGTCCCTATGAAACGGGTGCAGTGCCTCATTCAATGTAAGATTCAACCAATTTCTCTTAATCATTTTTTATTTATTTATCCCCCCCTGAGTGAGGACGGTCAGCCACAGCGGCGATGGAGGGAGCATTATTTGTTTCATTGGGATCTGAATTCTTCCAGCATCATTTACAGAGATCTACCAGGGCTAACTCATTAACCTCTAAGGCTGGAAAATGAATGGGAGTCAATGGGAGTCAATCTAGAGACAATAATCCATATCAAACCGAGAGCTGCTGCATTAAGAGTTATGGTTTCACTTGCCAGTAACTCCACACAACACCCTGGGAAGCATCACTGATAACTTCCAACTGGAATTTGTGTCATGAGCATGCAGAAAAAAAAATGTATGAGCACTTTTAACTGCAAATAAAATCCACAGAAATCAATGCAAAATCCCCTTGAAAGGGTACATTGTTACAACTGTCTGCCCTGAGAATCTCCTCAGAGAAAAAATTATTTGATATGTTCAAATCAGTTAATGGATTTTACACACTTGATCAAAAACCTGTCTGTGAGTCTGTAGTAACATGTCTTATTTTGGAGTCATTTGCTTTTCATTTCAGGAAAAAATGAATCTTCAAATGAGTCTTCAAATCTCATCCCATCTAGGTGGCTACTTCATGGTCATTGAATAAATGAAATATGCAATATGCTCAGGTAACAATCAGAGGGCAAAACTTGGCATACATACATAATACTATACAAGGCTTTTGGAATACAGAAAAAACAGTTGGTATGATACAAAGTGAAGGCTCATTGAGCTTATTCGTTGACAGTAGTTTTTGAGGTAGACAGTTAACATTACGGAGAGAAAGAAGGGCATAGCTTGAGATGAATCAGAGGGATGCTAATTAGCAGTTAGCATATGGCTCACGGGGAACTTTTAGAAAGGCGCGCTCTATTCTTAAAACCGTTATCAACGAGAGCCGAACAAGCCCTGTCCGGCATCAGTGGCTGCTGTGGTGTTCAAAGCTGGAGAGACTCTGGTTTATGGTAATGAGGGCAGTGTTAACTGCGAGAGAGCACCGCTAGATGAGGAGGTTTGACCTCTGAATTATAAAGATAACAGGGACGGGGGCAAATGTAAAAAGATGCCAATTATTGAGGGTGAGAATGCAGCTGATTGCATCCCATTTTAAAACTGGCCATCGTGGCTGCTGCAAGGTCATCTTTAAGTCTGCAGAAGTACCAGCCACATTATAAAGTAGAAGAAGAGTGTCAGGGGAAAAAAATGCAGTCATGAATCTTCTAGAAGAGATAGTTGCTAGACTGAGATAATCCACTCTATGGAAATGATATCAAGGGACTGTGCTGGGCAGAGTCTGTACACAGATAAATAATATCTGAACAGAATCAATAGAAACTTTTTTTTTTTTTTTCTTGAACATTTTGACTAGATTGTCTTGTTTGTTGCATCTGCCCTTAAGATTAAAGGTTAATTATGTCTTTTGCAAATGGCTTCATTAGTGGATAGTGGAACCAGGTCTGAGTATGTGAAAGGATTTCTGGATCATGTGCACACGCCTCCTTTCTTTGGCCAGTGAATGCCACTTCCCAGATTATACTGGTGACTCAATGTGTATTGAACAGAAGATGTCTGTAAAGGAGAGCCTTCACCTGTCCCCCCCAAACAGCTGACTTTAATGTTTCAGACACATGTTAATTGTATTATACTGCATGTCAAATGTTTAAAACTATGAAAATAGAGGCCACCTGTCATAATCATCTACCTTTTTGCCAAAAGACCTCTTTCAATCTTCTTCACTTGAAATGCAACAATAATAATTGGCTGTGATTGTCTGGTAGCCCACCATTGGTTAACGAGCCCCACCTGCCTGATGGAAGGCCTATTACATACAGGTGTGTGGGTGGAGAGCTGGGAGTTTTGATCTAAGCAGTTCAGCATTATTTTTGCCTGTAGCAGCATTATCTTTGCCTGTTAACCCCCCCAGAACATCAGTGAATACTGTTGCAATGCCTAAAACTGGTATATTCGGTTTGATTCAAAATTTAACATTGAATTTAGCATTTGGTCCACTCTGCTGTGAACTCCTTTTTGGTTTGTGAAAGTGCAGAATGTATTATGAGCTGTCAAGGTTACCGGTCACAGCACATTCCGAGCTGGGTTCTTGACAACAGCAGGTTTTGCCTGAATTAATAGTGTATTGCCTGAAAAAAAGTTGTGATGAGATATTAGATATGTAAGCCTTGCAATAACATATGGCTTCTTTTGGGAAAGATTGCCATTCAATGAAATGCCTGAGGTGTGTGCTACAAGGCAATGCATGAGTGAGAGATAATATGAAATTGCATGTGTCACCTCAAGGCTTGTGACTCAACAGATTTGTATCATGGATATATTGCTAATAGATTTGGCAAGATGTAATGCATTGCATGACTTTTATGTATTATACATTTATTCGGCTTTATAGAGTTCAACCAGGGTTCAGCCAATCATACAAATGTGTTCTAAAATCAATCTGATGGGGGCTTCGAGTGTGAGCAATATTATGAGATATTCCGCTGATCACAAAAAACAGTATATTTTTTTAAGCACCACTGTCTGGAAGTATAACTTCAGCTTTGTCTATATGTGTTGCTACTGGAGCCCTGGGCCTGGATTCATTAGTTGATTTTAGAACACATCTTTGAGTACTATCTATAATGATGATGATGATGATGATTATGATGATGATGATGATTATTATTATTTATTATTATTATTATTATTACAGAAGAAACAATATGACACTGAACTATCACATCCTCGTCCCTCTTGATTGGTGCATGAAAGCTTCATATGGTCACATTGGCTGTGTTTTACTGACTCTACACTTGAATTCTGTATGTGTACAATTGACATGGTTAGATAAGTATAATGTATATATGTAGATAATAATAAGATGTGCCTGCCATCCACAGAGGGACAGAGGGAAAATGAAATCACATTGACAATATAATGAGAAAAATGATGAAAAAAAACTGCCCTTTTCACCTGAGGGGCACCACGGCGCTATGGAAGCTTGCAGCAAGCATTAATGGGAAGGTGTTTAAACGTGTCCAACACCTTCCATTTAAAAACACAATTACTAAAGAAAAGCAATCACCATCAAATTAATTTCTCCATCCCCCATGTTTCTGAAAAAAAAAAGAACCTTAAACCAGTTAAACCATTTTTGCAAGTGGAGTGGGGACTTGAAGCTCCATTTTGGATCAGAGAATCATCTGGATATCTGTTTGATGATGCTAATCTGTGCCCTGATTTTCTTTTTATTTTCTGTTTTTTTTTTCCCCACCAGCAATGCTGTAAAGAAAGAAAACACAGCCTGTTCAAACTTCAAACAAGAAAACAGCTTTCTGAGCGAAGCCCCCCCGGGACGAGTGACGTGCGACATGCCCCCCCTCGGGGGATCTTCTCCCCCAGCCTGAGAGATTCGTTATCCCATCTCCCCATGCAACCTTTTCAGAAGTGCACCCTCTCGTTAAGCCCAGAACAGGAACGCACTGCGTGTGGGGAGGACAGCGCTCTCTCGTTCGCTGTGTACGCAGTAACTGTGTCAGAACAGGGGTAGGGCACACAGTTGGTGAACTCTGAAACTTTTTTTTTTGCCTGGTGACTTTCACGGATGTCCTGTGAAAGAGGAAAAAGGTGACTTTTTTTGACGCATTGCAGAGATTGCAGTTTTTCTGTCTACGTAGGCCGAGAGTAAAGAACCCTACAAAAACATTTGCTTATTTAGAGAAGAAAAATACAAGACTACACACAAACAGTCTGGGAAGCAGATGATTCTGCGGGAGAACATTCTGGGTTTAACAGTGAATAAATACAATGTATTGATAGCATTGAAAGAAGTAAAACCCAAAGCCTGCTTTTTGAAAGTCCATTGTAAAGAAGAAAAAAATGAAATAGAAAAAAATATATGGAGTATACAATTTGAAAATGCAATAATCACTCATTTCATTGCTATTTCACAATAAATAGTATACTATAAACTAAAAGGTTGCCTGTTCAATACTCTGCTGGGGGACTGCTGTTGTACCCTTGGGCAAGGTACTTCAGTAGCCTCAGTAGATATCCTGCTGTGTAAGTAGATAAAATTATATCCTGTGTAAGTTGCTCTGAATAAGAGAGTCTGCTAAATGACAATAATGCAATCAAATGTCAGGCCTTCTGGTTGACATAGAGGGTCTTGGGTAAAAATGCAGGTAACCAAAAACAACTGGCAAGTGATGGCTCCACCAAGGTGGTGTCACATCCACCAGTATTACATCCCCTGCTTTTCCTCATCTTTAAGCAAATGCTATTCTATTCCTGCTCTTCACGCCCTGCTAGATAAATGTGCACATCCCTTATAATCCCAGTCCCAGGGAATTAGCTTTATGGTGCGAGCATGTTTTCCGCATCCAAAGGGAAAAAGCTCAGAGAAGAGTGCATGTTCAGTCAAGGCCGAATACGGAAGGAAATGGTTGGCTGGTGAAGGCAATCAGACAGAGTGGAAGGTGAAGGCACAGGGGGAGGCTTGGCTATGCTACTCCCCCATTCATTGTGTAATCTCCCTCAGTGTTTAATGCTGACGAGAGAGCGAGGCATCTCTGAAAGCACTTTAAAAGAGCACTGCCCGCTGTGCGGAGCCCACAGTCTACCTCAGTCAGGCTCAACGAAAATTAATGGTGAGAAAAATGCATGTTTGTGTATTTATGCACGTCCCTTCTGTTAGCTGTACCAACTAAGTCATCATTTTCATGTTTCTGTTCGCATCGAACCTTTTGTCAGCGTGAATCACTATGATACAGTTTCGGTCCAAGCACAATTTGTCTCATCCTTTTAAGCATATGCCTCCTCATTTTCTTCTGCACCAGCACAAAGTTTTTAGTTACATTATCTGCCACAAAAAAATCAGGATAAATACAAGCAATATCTGCTTATTTTGGCTCTTTAAACTTGAAGATAAAGTGCAGTGTGATTAGAGAGTGGGCCTAAAGTGGGCCTTGAGATAAAACAGGATTTTGTTAAGAGAAAGATACATGAAATTATTATTAATATATTCAGGAACTACTCAAAGTGTGTATTTGTGTTTTAGTTCCATTTATGAACAAAGAAAACAAAGCTATGTTGATTTCAGGTATGCAGTGATATTTTAATGACAGATAGACAAACTTATTGAACCATTGGCTTGTTATATTTTGCCCACTAATATTTTAGTTATTAACAACAGCAACTTTTAGGATGGTGATACAAATGTGAGAGTTTTTTTTTTTTTTTTGTTTTTTTTCTCAATGATTGATGTGATCTCAGTGACTAATTTGATATTCAATATTTATTGAAGTTCAGGCAATGAAAATGCTGCAACTGACATAATGGTCGTATGGTGTTAGTAGTATCTATTCACTGTAACCACCACAACCAAAAAGCATCACAGGAATTTATTGGAAGCAGGGTTGAGGGTGATTTAAACTGTTGTTGGGGTTATCTTCAGCTTTGAGTAATGAATTTATGCAAGCTCTCCATCAGGAGGTTGGCAGCTACTGAAACTGGCAGCCCTTGGGACTGTAGAAGCCACTGGGAGTTTGGAACAACTGACAGCGATACTGTAGTTGCTTAAATCCATCGTTCAAAGTTTAGGACAGACCACACAGCAGTTAGACCGAGTGTTTCTCATAGTCTCATAGTTCTCAAGCCCCTTATTCTCAAGTGGAGTTTTCACTATTCCCTGTAGACTGATTAATGGTCCAATAAACATGGGATTTTATACGGAATCAGTTACTCCGGTCATTGCTGCTGTGCTGTCCCTATTCTCTATTCACTTGCACCCAGCCTGAACTCAGTTGAAACCAGGCTCTCTTGCCTGATTCGGGTCCTGGGTGTGTCCTTTTTTTGTTGTCAGCTCAGCTTGCCAGCATAACCATCAATGGCCTACTTACAAGTGAGCTCTGGGTGGAGTTGGCATTCTGCATAATGACAGTATGTTGCCTCCATCTCTGTTGGTGCTAAAAGCTGTGAAGTGAAACATACCAGACAGCAAAGAGCATCCATTGCACACACATCCTCTCTCTCTCTCTCTCTCTCTCTCTCTCTCTCTCTCTCTCTCTCTCTCTCTCTCTCTCTCTCTCTCTCTCTCTCCCTCTCTCCTCCTCTCTCTGTCTCTCTCTCCCTCTCTCTGTCTCATACACACAGATCATATGCTTTTCATCATTTGAATGCACAAACATAAAATTCAAACCATTGGATTTGTGATTGACAAGCAGTTTGATTGAATTCCACCTCAGATAATATTTATCATTCATCAGCAGTCAGAGTAAAAAGACCATGCATTTAGAGAAAAAACACACACACACACACACACACACACACACACACACTGCTGTATAGTTTTTGGGGCTATTTGATTTAAAAAAAAAAAAAAGTGGGGAAAGGTCAAAACAACACGACTGCTGAAATGTTGAACAAAACTGAACTATTTCCCTTGACTTTGCGGGCAGGTCTTAGTCCTTGGCCTTCTTTCACACCTTCGTCCTGGGCATCTGCACCCTTATCCTGCCTAAGATTAATCAACTCCTAATTTTCTCCAGGGTTGCCTCCAGAGGGGCTTTGTGCCATGGTGGTCAGTGCACTCGACCTGTAACCAGAACATAGGAACATAAAAATTTTAATGACCATAGCGGGCCATTCAGCCCAGCTACACTGGTCATTCTGCCCATAGCCCAGAGTCTATTTAGGACTGTGTCAACCCTTGTTTCGAACAATCCAAAGGTCCCTGCTTCCATTACAGTTAGCAATTCCATGCATTTCCCTGCCTGTAAGTACTTCTGAAAGTACGACTGAAGTTACTTCCTGATGTCAGTATGGAATTTATCTGTAACTAAATTCCACTTTATGTCCTTTCGTTTTGCTGACAGAACTAATCTTAAAATAGTTTCTCCACTCCACTACATTAATCTTTTGTTTTTCAAAGTAAAAACCTTAAGATCTTGCCTGACCCTCCTTTTTTGAGACTAAAAACAGCGAAGAGGTTTGATACCTGCATCCAGCCTTGTTTCTCTTCTCTGTACATCTTTAACAGCTTCTGTGTCACTCTTATACTGTGATGCCCAGAACTAGACACAGGACCCTAAATATAGCCTGATAAGCATTTTGTAACATTAATGTAGCCCCCTTTGGTTTCTAATCAGTACCTTCTGCTATATATCCTAAAATTCAATCTGCCTGTTTCACTCTTTTGGTTCAATCTTATCAAATGGTGTAGGTCCAGATAGTCATTCTTGTTCATGATGCACACACCCTAAAGTTGTACCTCTCAAAACATATCTGCCTCTATTTTTGCCACATACATGTAAAAGGTTAAGATTTACATTTTACATTTACATTTATTCATTTGGCAGATGCTTTTGTCCAAAGCGACGTACAAAAGTGCAAATAGTGGGCAAACAACAATTTAGGGGAGGGCACTGCTGTTGAAACCTTGAGTGATGCCTTTACCTGCATTGCTGCAGTCAATATCTTTACATATGGACAACATGAATAGGATAGTCATGTTAGTCTGTATGTTGTTCACACAAATGAGGTGGTTGACTAATCAAACAAAGTTCAGGGTTCCATTTTAGGGCTTGACATGCTATTTTAGAGGAGAATAGTCTTATCTCTGTCCACACACAAGTGAGCTTAATACAAACTCTCTTTCCATGTCACTTATCACAGATTCAATGTGACACTTTAAAACATATAGCAAAGCATTAATAACAGTGTTATAAACCATAAACAAGTATATTGTCAGTGTTCAGTTCAACATTGACAAATACTTGAAAATATGTTTACAGGGTCATCAGGCTGGTGAGGCAATCTCTTAAAATGTACACTGCGAAGTTGAAAAGTATAAACAACGTAGAAAGAGTGGGCATTGCAACCTTTTAACTAAATTTGTCTATCATTTCTCCTTACTTACAGATGTGCTGACATAATACTAAAGTATTACCAGGTTGATTTATGAATTTTTGATGATGAATTTATGTAATGTATATCATTTCAAATGGCCATAAAATGACTTTTATGGCGTTTCGGTGTAATGAGGTTAAACAAACTTGAGTGTGAGTCTGCAAAAATGGTGACACGACCTAGTTAAAAAGAAAGAAAAAATCACCTTGGAAAATTCCTGTATGTTTTGAATCCATAGAGAGAAAAAATAACCTTGTATTTTAACTCATTTATCGCATGTCTGTAAGAGGAAATATAAGACTTGGCAAGGCTGCTGACGATATATTATTTTGGAAGGGACAGGCGAGGGAAGGTAACTGTAAATTCTGCATAGTCTGCATATGTTATTTGTGTACTTTGATCCCTCAGTTTGTAAACTGCAAGAAACAACAGAGGCAGTCTTTGATGATATATACATATATATATATATTATTAATTACTCCTAATATCAGTGTAGTGACATATACACAGAGGCTGTCACATATACTTATGTAAAGCTACGTGCAAAACAATTTTTAAAAATACATGCAAGAAATCTGTGACAAGAAATGAATGATAATTTTAAGAATCAAGACAAAATTTTAGGTAGTTATGAAATTGATTGTATGGAGGTAGAGTACAGGTTTCTTGTTTTTACTGTCAGGAAGTGCATGCTAGCAAAGTGTGCTCATCCACATTACTACAATACATGTCCATAAAATAAGTCTGAGCACATACTTAATATTTTCTTCCTCCTTACTGTCTGCTTGCTATTGTGGTACTCTCGATATTACTGTGGTTCCAAATAAGTACCATTTTATATGGTGTTTTTTTCTTTTGGTTTTCTCCCCTGTGCCCTTTTCTTGCCAGTGGTTATAGGGCGTCTGTACAAGGTGTCCAAGTGCAATGTATTTGTTGCTGACGGAGTAGACAGATTTAAGATGGCACTTGCGTTGCTATCTGATTGCATCATCTTTGTAGACAGAGCAACACTGTGAAGTTGTGCAAAAACCGATGTAGCGTTCTGATCCGGCAGTTCTTCTCCTCTGAGAGGCAAACGGTAGCAGAAATCTTCCTTGTTTGCTCCATTCTCAGAGGCCGCAAACGCACACCTGACTCTCTGGAATCTGTAATAAGGGATCGCTTGCATACTTAAAAGGCACCCGAGGCTGTCTTATGAAAAACTGTCAATGGTTTACCTAACCGTTATCATTTAACATTTACACCTAATTGGCAATTGAAATTAATGCTATGCTTTCTGGAAAAGAAAATCAGTAAAGTAAACCCCAGGGAAAGTTTTTAATTGGACTATCCAAGCACATTCCAAATAACTATCCATTTCAATGCTGATTTATACACACTTGATATGTCCAACACGTCGCATCGGTGTTAGTTTGTTTTCTCATAGAACCACCTTAAGTGCATGACTAATACATACAATCTATAAATGGGATTCTGAGTGGGTGTGCTTTTTTTATCTGTGTGCTTGTGGGAGACGGGTGTACATTATTTCATGCATGTTCACTGACCCATAGCATTGACAACACTCTCTGTTTCAGGATTACAGGTATCGAAAAAGCAGTCTACAGCATAGATTTGCCAGATCATAACTGGCCCAGAAGAGAAAAATCATCTCTCGACCTCCAAGTGAGGGTCTGCTTGCTTCTATGAATTTCTATGACAACATGACACTCTTACCTTCACATAACCGGTCTGCCGGGCATGTGAAACAAAGAGAGTGCATAGCAGAACTGGTCAAAGTTTTCATAAACCTGCTTGCATCATAATCTCAGTATCCCTGATAATAATAATAATAATTATTATTATTATTATTATTATTATTATTATTATTATTAATAGTAGTAGTACTAGTACCAGCAGTAGTAGTGGGGGCGGTGGCAGACTGATGATATTGTTATCACCATGATCATAATAAAAATATCATGGAAAAAATGAATCAGTGCTGCATCTGACACCGCTATGGTCTTTGATCAGTGTCATTTCCACGCAGTGGTTGTCCCGCCAGGTCTACATGATGTAATGTGACACATTTTCCTGTCACCTATTTCACAGATTCGCCGTGGTTTTTGTGTAGCCACTGATGCGTGTCACGTTCCCCTCTGTGTGGTTTTCACCTCTGCTCATTTTTATTTGCCACGAGTTTGCACGGGTCGCGCTTTACTGACCACTTTGTCAGACACATTAGTTTAATTTCAGATACATTTTGATTGGGGGTGACAGACCTACTGCTTCATGTGTACTTGCTTTGTGAATCTCCTTCAGAACATGAAAGCCATGTGGATGACACAACACACACACACACACACACACACACACACACACACACTACATAGTATACACATCAATTTTAAGGAACCTTGAAAATAGTTTATTCACTTTTTATTGTAATGAATGTTGCAGTATTGTGTTTAGAACATTCAAAACAGTCTAGCTCAAACAGTACTGTTCCACATTTTAACATGCAAAGACTGGCAATCCATGCTGCAGAAAGTAATTTACTAATGAGCATGGTTCACCCCAAACCTTCTGATAGGAACTACACATCCCTACACAGCCCGCTATTCAATATGGATGAAGCCCCTGATGAAAGCTGACAGTTCATTTGAAAAAATATAGTGTCACTAAATACAAATGTTTCTCAAGGGGAATGTGGCTCTTGCTCAGTTCAGACTCTCCTTTGCTCCACTGATTGTTTGGGGATGAAAGGCCAATGCCAATTTTCAAGGAAAATATTTCAGGCAGTAAAACTAGAATCATCCACTGGCTAATGTAACAATCCTTAAGAGGACATGCATGATGTATGGGCCTCCCTTTTTAATGATTCAAAACCTGAAGTTCATATGAATTATGCTTTTAATTCAGAAAAATATGGCAAACATTCATTGAAGAAAAAATGTTGTAACTATTTTTCATTATCATTCACAATAATCATAATCATAATAATAGCACTAAGTTTCAAACTGTTGAGTAACCACTTTCCCAGTACCTACAAGGCCAAAATCATTACTCGCACAAGAACAGGAGGCATAGAGTTTAGACCTCGGAGTTCTTACTTTCAGGAGCAGGTCCTCAATAAATGGGGTTCAGTGGCCCCGGAGTGGCAATTGACTGTGAAATGAATCCGCTAAGAGTTACAAAGGCTGTTGGATTCTGTATTTATTGCCGCATTAGCTGTCTGTTCCTTGAAGTAAAAAATAAATAAATTAAGGCGCTCGATCCACTGTCAGACTCAGACCAGACATCAGCATATATCCCCAGCTCTCATCCCAGTCTAACTTTGAATTGCTTTTTCTTTTCTCTCTCTCTTTTTTTCTTCCAAGTTTGCACACAGCTTGAACTTACAGGATCAAACAAACTGTTTCAAGACCATTTCCTTGCAGATAATGGAACATTTTCACCATTTTCTGGACAAAGCAATTCTATTTTTCCCATTGCATTTTTAAGTGAAGCGATGGGCCCCTAATCGTTGATTAAATGGGGACCATACTAAAGAAGTTAGACCTCACTAAACATGAAGATGCTGTGTTAGTAAAATTCTGCACCAGAAAAAATGAAATGAAGTAAGGAAATGTTTTGGTCTTGGAATAGCTTGAGATAAGGAAAGTAAAAAAAAAATACATTTTTAAATGCAAAACTACACTTGGAAATATGGAAATTCTGCTGAAAAAAGTGTGTGTTTGGGTTGTCTGCTGTCGAATTTAGCAATTGTAAATACCCACAAAAAATCCAATTCACTGCATGCTTGGTCATTTTCCTTTCAAATCCAGATCTGGAGGTTTTCCAGTTCTTTGAGCAAAAGTCCATGTGTCTCATGACTATTCATTAAAGAGATGTAAAAATGCATTGATAAATCTAATATGTTGGTTATTATAAATGGGCATTAACAATTACTTTCCTTTCAGACAGTGAACTGGTCATGTAGAGCGAGTTGAGTGGGAATACATAATAACTTTGAATATTACAAAAAAAATGAAAATTATATTCCTTGGCCCTGGAGAAAGATGGAGGGAACATTAAATTTAGAAAGGGAATTTGTCTGCTTATAAAAAAATAAATTATAAACAAATAAATACAGTAATTATAATATCAGACAGCATGTTGCTGAGGACAAAAAAACTGTGTTGAACTTCAGCACATTATATGTTTCTCATCAGCTGATGGACAGACTATGCTGATGACAATGCATTTTTAGGTTTTAGACATGGCAGATTTCTATGTGCCCCACTGACAAAAATGCCTAAGAAATACAACATGATCCTTTTAGATGAATCCAATTGAGTATGCTTTCACAGATGTTCATCCTACTTGAACCATTTAATGTTAGTGCAACACATGTATAGCTCATTCATGTAAAAAAACAGATTTGATATTTACAAACACATCTTCTCAAAGACATAAGGCATAGATTGTGTATTATATGATGAAAAGAGGATATGACATGGCGTTTAATTAAGGACAGATGAGTTAATCACCTCTGATACCCAGACAATTAAAGGCTGATAAGTTCGGCAGAAAACCTCAGTCAAAATCTGCTAACGCTTTGAATAGCAACAACAGGCACCTGTAATATCACCCAGTTACTTTGATCTGTTATTTTGACCTTCATCAGCAGGCATGGAAAGACAAGCGTAAACATTAGACAATCGCTCAGGAGAGGAATAGAGGACAGAAAACACAACGCGTTAAAAAGAAACAACATAACTCTAAATCCAGAAGTAGCTCTCAGACTTTTTTTTCTTTGTTTGATTGCATCGATACATTTTGACACCATCTTTGTCAGGGGGCATTATGGGAAAGATATCTTATCGTTTCCCTCAACAGCTCAGTTCAGTAGGATGAAGTAAGAGTGTCTGCTGGAGTGGATCAGCTTGAGAGGAAGTGATACCTCACCCATCAATGCAGACAAATAACATTAAAAGTCATCATGTCCCTTCCAAAAAATAAAAAAAAAAACAACAAACCAGTTAAACATGGTTTGAGCCGCCACATGGAGATCAATATCATAAGTATACCTGTGAAAATGTGCAGTTGAGTACCCTCATCCAGAATCACCAAGTTACAATACGGGGAGTTAAAACTCAACGTATCATTACCTTGCATTGAACTATATGTAAGATCTTGCATGCATATTTCCACTTGTTTCTTTAAGAAGGATGAAAGGTAAAATTATCATTTTAAAATGGTATGATACAATAGATTTGCTCATTTACCAGGGATCCTCGTGAATTAAATTATTTTATTTTATTATTTATATGCGGCAGTGTAGCATAGTAACTGAAAGGTTGCCAGTTTGATCCCCACTGGGACACTGCTGCTGTACCCTTGGGCAAGGTACTTAACCCACAATTGCCTCAGCTGTAAAATATCCAGCTGTATAAAGGGATAACATTGTAAAGAACTGTAACCTATGTAAGTAGCTCTGGGTAAGAGCGTCTACTAAATAATGTAATGTTATTTGTAGTTTGAGGTGTGACACTAACACTTGTTTGTATATCGAAAAGCACCCTACCGTTCTCTTTAGACTATGCCGGTCTCAGTTCTTTGTATAAAGTAAAACAGGGCTGACTGACAACTTTCATAAAATTTCTGAGCCCTAACGGTTAAGCCCCAATGATTGAGAGCCTCTGGCATCTCACGCAGATCTCCCTCCCTGAAAGTAAACATCACGATGTAGTGACTCTGGCGTGAAGCGGACCGTTGCGGCTCGCATCGCGCAGTGGTCGCATGCCCTTTACAGAGCAATTACAATGAAATTATCTCAGGTCTGGAGCCTCACTGACAGGCCGAGTGACTCACTGTAGTCCAAGGGAATCAAAGGGATCTGCGGTTTGCATACAGTATCCGACTGCAGCATTAACTGGTAACATATGAAGCGCTTAGCGGCACACGCACGATGCTGAAGCTGTCACAAATGTCTGTTCCTCTCCAGCTATTCTGCTGTTAAATGCCAAGGCCATTGCTGCTCTTTGCTTCTTTCTAAAGGTGAATGAATTAGTAATAACTTTGTGTCCACAGTACAGGAAATGAACAGTATTGTTTCTGGCACGGATCTCGTTTTTTTGTTAAACCCGTACCATTGCTGTTGTGACAGTCCTCTTGAGTGTGTGTGGGGGGGTGTGTGTGTGTGTGTGTGTGTGTGTGTGTGTGTGTGTGTGTGCGTGTGGCACGCGCACGCAAGTGTTCACACATATGTGATTAGAGCATGTATGTGCATGTGTCAGTCTGGACATGTATGCGTGTGTGTGTGTATACAAGTGCTAAGAATGTGGGTGTACATGTGTTCATATTTGTTTCTTTGTGTGTTTGTGTAGGTGTATGCTTGCCTGTACTTATGATGTGAAAGCATGTGCCCTTGAGTACGTGTATGTGTACATGAGTGTGTGTGTGTGTGTGCGTGCGTGTGCGTATGGGTGCGCTCGTACATGTGTGACAGAGCACGTTCTCTTTGAAGACTGGAAATTGCCTCCATGATCCGAGGTTTGAGCTGAGGTCCTGTCTGATTAAGAGTTGATTCCACAGCAGTTGCCAGGTGGAAGTCCAGGAGATTTAATTAAGATTATGAGGTGAACCTGGAGGTTATGAAGCATAAGCAAACCCATCGTATCTTTTAGCCATCTTTGACAGTATATTAAGAGCATAATGGCATTAGTGACAGCGAACAGACTGGAGGAAAACATTGCACAAACATACCTTTTACCTATAAACTCCAGTAAAGGTAAAATGGTACAAATTATATCAGATGGTAAAAATCGTATCAAAAGGTTCAAATAACAGGATTCCATATTGGACACTGCTCAGGAAATGATGACAAAATTTTCCTGTCCTTCTTGAATCTGTATTGGAAGGTGGAAATTAAGGTTGTTGTTTTTTTTTTGCTTGGACAGAGATTAAGCACTGGCTGCAGACCACCAGGAATTAATGTTAATTTCATTCCCACTGGTTCTACTTTCTCCATCCCTCGGCCCTTCAATAACTCCTGACAGGGAAATAGGTTGGGTTGCTACAGGTGCAATAACTAACGATTGCTCAACGGTATATTTTCATCACCAAACATCTGATTCCCACAAATTACATGTAAGGACTGTTCTATGAAGAGAGGGGATTTGATTGAGTTTATGGTCCAAAAAACTGAGGCTGGCTTTATTGCAGCATCGATCACCCAGGACACGCACTTGGAGTGGGCCCTTACTCCGAGCTAGAATATCATACCGCTGCCAGTGAAAATATTTCATTAGATAGACATTGTTTATGACATCTAGATGACGCGCCAGTCTCCAAACAAACTTTCCCAGCTCCTTTCATTGGCGGGCAGCACCTTGCATTTTTCTCGGGTTGACCAGGCAGCGGGGGGGTTTGGTGATGGAGGTGGTAGGAGAAGAATGAAAAAATATTTATTTTTTTTTACAAGAGGCAGATTGGTTGGAGCTAGCCAATTGTAATTCTCAAAGGGTCGTGCGCAGTCATACAGTGTCTCTATGGCAACTGATTGCTTGCGCTGTCAGAGCGGTGTGTATTTCGGGGGTTCTGGGCTGAGCTGTGAAATACAGTGCTGAATTCCTTTGACAGGCCAGGCAAACAAACACAGAGAGAGAAAGATGGGGAAAAAAGGGAACTTGAACAGGCTGAGGCTGAATCATGACGACTCTACAGCTGTTTTCTCCAAGACTCCGACCTTTCCCGCGATGTACCTGTGAAAAATAAGCAGCAGCATGGATCACCAGTGTTTGTGATGAGTGTTACACAATGTTAGCATGAACTGCCTTACCTGCTGTAAGGTGCCATACTGCAATTGTAATATTTGCATGATTGTCACACAAAAGTTCAACCTCATCATCCTTATAAGATGGTTCTGATCATGATGCGATGTAATGAAAATTATTATCACTGGTGATACAGTAATATTAGTAGTAGCACTATTATCATATACTTATCATATGCCTCTAACAATAGTCTACAGTCGCCTTTGTTGAAAAAGTCATGAAAATCATATTTCATATTCCTCCCCCTTCCATCTCAGAGAATCCTCTCCTCCACCCAGTCCTGTATTCACTCACTGCATTACTGTTACAGTACTTCAGATTTATAGCTGCTGGTATGAAGCTCTTGCTGAAACTAAATGTTTTACAATAACAGCGGCGATACTTCTGCCAAGATGGCAATTTTACAAAGCAGTACTGTGAGGATTACTGATATAAGCGCTGAAAGCACTCGGGTCGCTCGAAAAGCTGCGATAATTCAGCTCTGAATTTTTCTGTCTTATATAGTTTTTTTTTTCTTTGCTACCCAGTATGAGGCCATAGAGAGTGCGTAATTCCAAATAAATCAATGTATTTAAGGTCCCAACTGCGTCCAGCCGACTAGTCCCGGTGCCTCAGACATCAGTCTGAAAGGGTGGTTGGAACTGACTGGGACATGACAGAACCCATCTTGGCATGATCCCACATTGAAAATCAAGAGCACTCATTGGCCATCCCTGAGCCAACGGGAGGTACAGATTTCTTATGCAGGGGCCAGTGATGTATATTGATGATGGGGCTACCTTTACCAAACATTTTGTTGGGAGAAAAGACTGATGATGACAAGGTTATTGTATCATTATCATACAACATAATGCCAAAAAATTAATTGAACAGAATCAGAGTCTAATGCTTGACAAGAAACTGAAGACTGTGGTTCTATTATATTGGAAAAATTGGAAGGAAAGTTTGTGTTGAACAAATTATATTTTACCAGTGATTAGTTGCAAATTTGACATATTCCCTCATATTCAGCTCAATTTTTCTCTGAATATCAAACAGAAGCAGACTAAGTCAATGTATATCTGCATACTTTGTTCTCAGTTGAAACTTTGTAGAAATGACTCAGCCTCTGATTCGACAGCCTTGTTTGTGAAGTGATGTGCGTGGGTTATGGTAGGTTTTTTTTTGTTTAGCTAATTCATCTGCAGTGCTCACTAAAACTGTAGACCTCAACTGGCTCACACATCAAAGCTTACTTCCTAATTGAACCACTTATTCTCACTTGATCACTTCAAACAGAATAACATGGAGCCCCATGCACTGGGAAATCAGTACAAATTAAATACATGGCTCTATTTGCAGAGGTGATGATACCGACCAATTAAGTTTGACTCCACCCACAATAATGCCGCATGCCTCTGAGTCTTTGCAATCAGTGGTGAAAACTTGAAACCTCTCACAATCAACAGCTGTGAGGCATGAAGCATCTAATACAGGTGGATTTTCCCACTCAACATCAAATTTCGCATGGCAGATTCACTGTATGTTTCATGCTTCATTTCTTGTACAAGGAAATATTAGCTGTGTACTTACAGGAAAAGAAATAAGTACATTGTCTGAAGATATTGCAGAAATATATAAGTCCCCCCTGAAAACACACACACACACACACACACACACACACACATATATATATATAAGACTCTTTAAGAAGATTAACCTCTTTGAAAGGCAGTTACCTCAAGTGCCTGCCATTATCATTTCCTATGGATGAAAGGAAGTCTTGACATCAAGGTCTGTTTAAACATTTACTGAAAAAAGAAACATAACATGTTTTCCTTGACGCTTCCTTCGAAAGGGTAAGGGAATTGCACAGAAAATGCATTTTGATGGTACACACACACACATATCCAAGTGCCTGCAGGTGTGCGATGATGTCAGATGGTTGGCACCGTCATTAATAACGTGACACCACTTTCCCTCACACTCGTTAAGTAGAGCCTACTAAGTAGAGCTGAAGTGTTTCAGTGATGATGAATGTGAGAGGAAGTTAAAATGCAAACCTTCCCCTTTTGACCCCTGATAAATTCACTCGTCTTTGTGAATTAACACTGGGTTAGACACAATGGCCTGGCGTATTTTTCTGAAAATGCACCAGAAAATATTTAGCTCAGAAATATTCTGCCAATTGGAAGACAGTAAACTATCCAAATTTCAAGCAGCCGACTTTTGCATAGATTTGTTACTTCCATTATTGTGATTGGTGTGGGTGCATGTGTATGTGTGTGTGTATGTGTTAGTGATGCTAAGATTCACTGATTCGCATCGGTGCACCGGCATAAAAGTTCATGATGCAATTGCCCCGATTAAAAAAGTGTGCACCGGATACAATTTGGGATGAACTTGGGATGCATCGTTTCTACCATCTTTACATTGGTACAATCTGATTTATTCATATATAATTATTAGTAGAGGCCCTATGCCTTTATTATTTAGAAATGTGACCAATAATTTTATATTTAGATTGATTCCTCCTCTCTAAACTGTTTTTCAAGCACGCTCTCTCATCTCCACTGCTGTCAGTGGCCAATTCTCGTCACTTGGCCAAGTCTCACGCGAGTTGGAGGCGTGTCCGGGCGGGTCACAGATTATTATTCACATACAAATATGTGAAGTAAAAATGGCACTTTTTTAGTTAATTTATGATTTGCTGTCTGCTTAAGGAGAACCAATGAAATAAAATCAGACTGTCTGTACCACATTGAATCGCATAGCATCATATTCTTATGCATCGCATCGTATCGTGTTGAATCGCATTGTGTTGAATAAAATCATGTCGAATCACACTGCATCACAATAGGGGTGATTCGTATTGTATCGTATTAGTAGTTGCTTCATATGTATCTTTAATGTATCGGATCGTTGGCAATGCATCGAGATGTGTATTGCATCGGCCTCAGTGATGGAGATGCACATCCCTAATATGTGTTTAATAACATTTATGACATTATAGGATTGCATTCAGTCATTACATAAGTGAGACACTTCTTCATTTCCCTTTCAATAAACATGTAGTAAGCATCACTTTCTACTACCTCATAGAGAGATACTGTATGCAAGCTGCAGACTCATCCGGCATCTCTCCACCACTCCAGGGAGAGATTGCAAGTCACAGCTATAATGCTCCTCTGTGACTCCTAACCTAGTTTTTATGCTCAACCATCCAAGACTTGACGTTTGATAGAAAACTTCTAGTTATTATAATGTTGTGTTGAAAGTCTTCGGTGAGGTCATTTGGGATGTGGTTGCTGATGCGGCTTACCCCTCGTGACCCTTGACCTCTTGCCCGGTGCGATCAGCACAGACAGGAGGAGTGGGGCTGGCAGATACCTCTGAAAATAGCTCAGTTTCTCACATATTCACGGCCATCTGCTTCTTTGCCGTTTGACAGAATGTCGGCGGTTTGTTTCGCGAGTCGCCATGGAAATAATCAGACAGGAGCAGAGCCGCGGAAGCGACATCCCCCAAGCAGAGAGCAGGAGAACTAGGCGCGCTGTCACTTTGCAAAATCAGTTTAAATGAATGTTAATCTTGACAGCGCGGGGTCCCGAGAGCTAACCTCAGCATCGCCGTGTAATGTTTTCAGCGGGGTGAAACGTGGAGCCTCGGAAAACAGAGTAGGCCTCGCTGAACAGCGTAGTCAAACGGATGTGATCATTATAGAGTGGTCTCTAAGGCATATGGTCAAACCGATACGATTACAACACTAGATTAGAATGGCTATTTAGAAGCACCACAACAAAGCAACATTCGTTCTAATCCCACTGCTTTTTCACAAAAAAAAAACATTCCACAAATGCAATATGAGTATTTTTTTTTCAATGCAGATTCACACAAGTTGCAACATAAACAGCATAACACAGTTCTGACTGCCAAATCAGAAAAAAAATTCTCGCTAACGTAAGCTTTGAGGAAACAGTGATATAACTTTAGAAAGTATAGCAAATGCGGCGGTGAAAACAATGAGAAGCTTAATAATGCGTGAGTTATTAAAATACTGAAATTCTAGAACAGCAGGCGTGCTGAAATAAGTCATACTGAGGGGCAGGTCGAAATGTTTTAGAACATTAACAAAAGGGTTAAACAGAACAACAGTCTCTCTCTCTGTAGCGCCGGAGTTCGTCAGGACGGCGTTAATATCTGACAGACGGCAAAAAGGCCCCCGGGGCACGATCGGGATGGCGTCCAGACGTGACACGCGATGCTGGCATCCTGGAGGCGCGGGTGAGGCCTCCCGGGCACACGAGCATGGCGAGCTTTTCCGGCGGGACGCCTCCCTGATCGGGCTCCGTGTTATCAGCGTGTTATCGCGCCAGGGCGAGTGGTGTGTTGTGCAGGCCGGCATGGCCACGTGCAGCGATAGAGCCGCCGGTGATGCTTTGGGAATCTACAGGCCACGCCTCTCCTCGTTCTCTCAGCCGGTTCTCGAGATGGAGATAAGGGGCAATGTCACAAAAAAGTAGGGAGCCAGAGTGAACGGCATATACAGGGGGAATCCAGTGAGGGAAGAGGCTGGAAAAAAAGAAGGAAACACCGATTTCAGCTGCTCATTGGTTACAGTTATATTTATACTGCAGATACATCTGAGGAAACAATAGAGGGTATAGAATGTAGATATACAGGCCGTGATGGCTTTGACAGATATCGTAAAATAATAGGAGCAAGTGCAGACAGAGAATAAAAACAAGCATCTCACTCCATGCCAAGGTTAAAGACTCCTGTTTTTTCTTTCCGAAATGCTCTGGCTTTTTGGCAGGGATGTCTAAAGCATGACAATTACCCAATACAAAAAGAGCTTTGCATTTCTTCTTTTTTAAGGAATGCACAACCGTTTTCCATGCTCTGCGTTGTGTCATGGCAGCTTCATCTTAAAACTAGCATGCAGGTTTAAAAGCATAAAGTACCACATAAATAACATTATGTTCAGGCGTGCGATACTCAAAAAGGGTTGTTTGTTTTATGGCAGGCTTGAATGAACCGGAAAGCACAGCAGAGCCCCTTCATGTTAGTGCACCTGTCCCTCCTACGCAGACCAAACAGACAGACACACTGGTATATCATACCATTTATCTGTTCAGAGCGTAGTTGTGTTGAGAGAACCACATTCTGCAGTAAGATGCATCTACTGGCTCAGACTGTATTGGCCTTTCTTTCAGGCCTGAAACAATGTGCACAGAGGGAGCCAAGAGCCTATTATCGTCATGCCACGGAGGGCGAGTCTGTCTGACCCAGGACTGAGGGGGCTGGACCAGGACCGGGTAATGTGCAAGCGGCACAGTCCGTGACTGGCCTGCTCTGTCATGGGTCAGACTCAGTCACCTAAGGACTAAACTATGGTATTTGTGTTCACAAGAAACACCATATTTTTTCCCAGTTGCTTTTACTGTGAGTCGTGGCTACTTCTCATACCACTGAGAAAGAATGAAAACATATCCCACTTATGTGGAGCAAAAAAACCCACGAACCTATGACATGACCATATACACACAACCATTTTGAATCAGGCTGTGTAGGTCAAAGAAATGTGTGTGCGTGTGTGTGTGTGTGTGTGTGTGTGTGTGTGTGTGTGTGTGTGTGTGTGTGTGTGTGGACCACTATAATATGGAAAGGTGATGATAAAGGTTAGCAGTCAGAGAAAAGAAAGGAAGAAAACTTAATCCTCTGCTGTGCTTACTCAGGCATTTTATATAAAGGACAGGAACAGGTTGAGGATTCTATTACACTAAGTTAATATTTACCCTGATCATAATCCCTTTTTTCTAGAATGTTTACATCTCGTATGCTCTCTATCCCGCAAAACCGCTTAGATCAACCCTTTCACATCTCCCTGCACAGTCAAAGTGATGTTCGAAGCTTAACATTTTGCCGTCTAAAACACAAAAGGAACTCCAAGTACTCCACGAGTGCCAGCCGTGTTTTTGACAGCCAACCAGCCCCCTCGACCCCCCACCGGAGTCCTCAGATATGAATTGTTGCTATGCAAAAATTCCTAAATATCTCAGTTGAAAAAGGGAATATGTTGGTAGACTTGACTCCAAACTGAATGTGCAAAGCATACTTTGGTGTCATTTAATATTGTTATTAATGATAAAGATAATAACAGTTGTTAACAGATTGCATTTATATAGCACCTTCAATGATCTGAAAGCACTTTACAGTACATTGAGGGTAACTCATCTCAAATGCCATCGATAGCAGTAGCCACACCTGAGTGATGTACGGCAGCCATTTTGTGCCTGAATGCTCACTACATATCAACTGAGGAGCAGAAGGAAGGATTTATTTAGCCAATAAAACCGGGGCCTGATTATACGGGCAGACTGAGAGAGACAGACTGAGAATTTGGGCTCTGGGGGAACCCCTTACTCCTTGCAGTAAGCACCGGGGGACTTTCAATCACCTGCATCAGTACCTCAGTTTAAGGTCACATCTTGAAAACAGCGCCTCCTGCTGTACAGTGTAAATTTAATGCACTGCAGTGCTGGATTTAAAGTAGTGCAGAATGGAAGAGCGCCCCCTACTGGATCCCCAGCACCACTTCCATCAGTGACCTGTATTATCCTGGAGGTCTTCCATTTATTTATTAACCAGACCAAGCCTCGTTCAGCTTCAGTCACTGAATTTAGAGGGTGGTGATGGCAGTGTAGCATAGTGGTTAAGGAGCAGGACTCATAACCAAAAGGTTGCCCGATCAATGCCCTGCTGGGGCACTGCTGCTGTACCCTTGGGCAAGGCAGTTAACCCACAATTGCCTCAGTAAACATTCAGCTGTATGAATGGATAACAACGTTAAAAAAAAAAAACCTGTAACTGATGCAAGTCGCTCTGGATAAGAGTGTCTGCTAAATGCCAATAATGTAATGTAATGTAATGTAATGTAATGGTATAGCTGCTCATAATTGCAAATTGAATCATTCTGCTCTAAATATCTTTCAGTGGTGATTACTACTTACCCATAGTGAGCCGTAGTAGATGGGAACTATGTGGATAAATGTGTACATAACTGTCACAGCTGAATGGGCATACAAGAGAACCATGCTACAGTAAAGGCACCTATCCACAAAACATACCTACCGATCACAACGGGCCTAAAGCCGACAAACATGGCTCTTCTTTTTTTCAGCCAAGTACAAATGAACCGGATGGCTACTCCTTAAAAAAAACCCGAAAAATGGTAATGTAAAATAGGGACCGAAGGACAAGCAGCGTTTGTACCTGTCGTCGCCCTCTGATTTTCCCTCTAAGGTCGCTGCGGAGGATCCTGGCAAACCCACCCACGAACACCTGCGGTGCGAGCGAATTTAATTGGATGGGGATCGTCCCAGGTGAGTACAAGCTCCGGTCAGAGAGCCTGACGGCGCGACCTGCTTTGGAACAGATTATGCTCTTATCCTGCTCTAGCGGAGCACTCCGCCACTGAATCCCCATGCAGGAATTTAATTGAAAGGAAGGGTGGAGAGCTGGCCGGTGAGCAAGGTGTGTGGGTAGCTCATGAAGAGAGACCGGGGGGACTTCCAAGCTGGGGGCAGGGGACCAGCCAAAAGGATGAAACAGCCGATCCACATTCCCCTTTGTAATTTCCTGTTTCAACTTCAATTCGAATCAGTTAAAAAAAAAAAAAAAAAAAAAAACGAGAAAAAAAACCATGGCTTCCCAAATAAACTCATCAAGTGTTAAGAAGTGGCTCTATCCTTTTTTCATGCAAATTGTTATGATCACTGCAGCCATGACGAACAGTTAAATGAAAATTGTGAGGAACAGTTGCCCTCCCTTACCTTGTAATTTGTTTTTTTTTTCCCTGACAACAGACAGAAAGTCAAACACTTTAGCCATTTCTAGAAGCGAGAATACCTATTTACATTTTATTAAGCTCTACTAACAAAGTAGCTACAATCACATATGCAATCACAGTAATAAAGTAATGAAGAGATGCCTAAATAAACTTTATTCAGTCCATGATTAGTCTCGCATGGCTAATCAACATGTTAAAAAGAAGGGGGCAGTGGTTCCCACATACATAATTTGGAGAATAAAATAATAACATGAATTATATCTTTCGCCAAGGGAGGTGCTGCTCAGTATGTTATACACTTGCTACTAAATGCAAATTAAATTGAAAATAATTGGGGCTGTATGAATTTATGAGTTAACGTTTGCTGGTTGAGGCTGAGTATATGGCTGAAGTTAGAGTTCCCGTCCCTAGATGTTACAGTGATCCCTACCTAAATATTGATGAGCAGGTGGGTTAGTAATGAGGCATGAGTCAACATGATGTGAGCATTGAGATGAGGTAATTATGTGAAGAAAAAAGTAATGATAAAAATGGCTGGAGAGATGTTCTGTTCTTTCCTTTTTTCAGACCGAGATGCAGAGATTGCGTTCAACCCAGATTCACCTTTTTCATGCAACAGAGTGAGCTGTTTATAGCTTCTCGTACTGTCTGTCCAGTTCAACACAGAAAGAGGAGGTTAGCTGCCAATTCATGACTCTAATTCCTTGGTTGATATTACACGTTTGTGGCCTGGAACCAGGAGACCGTGGTTGATTAAAGCCAAGTACTTGGATGAATTCATACATCATTTATTTCATGTTCATAATTGAAATGGTTTCATCTCACATCCCAGACCATCCCTCCGATGCGTAGCCCCCATCTGACTGATGCACAGCAGGCCAGAACACTCACCACACATCAGCTGAGGTTGAGAGGAAGGGAATTAGTTAGCTAATTAAACCGGGGGATGATTCGATTGCCATGGCAAAAACACTTAATAGAAATTTAGCCGGGATTCTGGGGAACTGCCTACTAATTGTCATAAGTGCCATAGGATCTTTATAAAAATACAGTGTGGCAGGACCTCTGTTTAACATTTCCTCTGAAAGACAGTGTCTCCTACAGCACAGTATGCCCATCACTCCACGTGGTCATTGGTCTCCTGTTTGCTCCAGGTTGAAGATCGCCCCCTACTGTCTAACCAACACGTTTCAGTAAAAGCATTACAAAATGTACTGTAACATGCCTATCTATATTTGGGGTCATGTACAGTTTATACATAAGTATTCATGCATGTTTATGCTTCTGTTTGTATGAACAGTTATGAGGAATGTGCTGATTTTAGGTGCTGTAAGTCCAGGATAAGGCCCTCTGCAAATAACTTCATAATAATGATATTAATGGCATCTAAAAATGCCACCCATCTCATCCAGAGAGTGAATCCAAAAATCTGCATTCAAAGAGACACAGCCGATGCCGAGGACTATGCGGCTTCCAAGTCAGCCTGCAGATGAACGCGGATTAGAGAATACCATAAGTAATCGCAAACAAATAGTGGCATCTGCAATTTAAGCTCCATTAAGGCTTGCTTTCCGTGGCTGATTCAATTAACCAGCCCTGATGGGATCTGTAGTCGCGTTGCGGCTCGCCTGGATGTTGCCAAAAGCAACACATCCTTTTGCGTAATTCATGGGACATTCCGGCTGGTTCCGCGCCAATCGTTAATGCAGTTCTCTGGGAACCAGCGGCAGGTGGTTTATTAGATTCCACGCGTGAGTCAGATCCCTTTCGGCGGATCGCTGGACGCTGGCACGAAAGCGTTCCAAAGGGCAGGACGCGCACGGCGAGGATCCCAACAAGCCACCGAGACCTTCACTTCAATGCGAGCTGAAACTTTGCGCCCGACGTGACATTTTGGGAGATTAGGGCGACCATACGGAGGTGTTTTTTTTCTTCCTTCCGAGGGGACATGCCCTTAAATTTTGTAACACTTGAGCTGTTTGGTGAATACTTTCGATATTATCAAGAGACAGAGAGAGTTGAGGATAAACATTGATGACCCAAAACAAAAGTTGGGTCGAGATACAAGCCCAGAACAGCATCATTCATATTAATCTCTGTATTCATCAAAACATGTTTCTATCTTTTAATAGTTTTTAAATGATCAGCACAAGTGATTCACAGCAACAAATACCTTTATACTTGTATTGGGAACTCTCTCCAAAGTAAATGTGAATTACAGACTGATGGTGGGAATGCTATTGTACAAACTAATCAATTATTAGAAATTACTTTCAAAACTAATTTATTTCATACATTTATAAAAATAGTTAATAAACACTACTGTAAATACTACAACTAATACTACCACTAATAATAACAATCTCCATTATGTTGCCTATTGATTCTCATTGGTTTATTTGGAACCCATCGGCTCCTGCACTGTCTCAGGCCGGCATTAGCGCTGTCCAAACTCAAGTGCACTGCTTGCTAAACACTGACCCTGGCAACGGAGGCACAGCAACTATGCTAATTGCTGATGGCGATCAAAGCATGGAAGCAGCAGGCGTGGGAGTTTCAGAGGAGAGATCTCCCTGTCTGCAGATATCAATTAAAAATAGATACACCATTATTGGGCTCTCCAACACCCTCCCCACTGCACCCTGCCTTGACTACTAAATCAAATATGTACCAGCCAAATAGCCATTAAAAAAGGAAAAAAAAAAACTATTCATTTCAGTTATGTAAGAATGAGGCTTTGTGAATCCCAAAATTAGTAAAACTCATGGTATGGCTCCCATATGCTGTCAATTATCCATAATCAAAAACTCATCTCAACCAATCAAATGACTTTATTCTTCACAGCAGACCACTATGATTGGTTGAAATCAGTGAGCCACTAGTAACCCTCTTCTGGGTTCACAAAGTTTCACTCTCCCATCACTGCATCTCTCATCCAGACCCCTCCTCTTACTCCTTACCTCCACCCAGGGCTTTGCACATGCATGCAGATATTTAACAATTCAGCCTGGTGGTGCGCCCATACTGCACTCCTTTGGAAATAGAGCACTCTCTAGTCTGATGTTATGCCTGCATTGGCTTGTGTATGATTTCTGGCTGCATCCTCTTCAAATTTACTGTGAGTTCAGGCACCAGCTGCACTAGAACTGCAGGTGTGCTAAGCTGACAGAGGAATTAGCTCTGGCTTTGATCTGCCCCACTGTTTGATTTGTGCTCTGTGTGATTTATGTGCTTCTCAGGGTTTTGGTTCATATTCAGTTCTTTTTTGCTTGTTGTTGGAACAACCTCGCATAAGGAATCAAATGTGAAATCAAGTGTTCTCGTTAATATATGACATTAACGTTGTAAAATAATATAATACACTACATGGCCAAAAGTATGTGGACACCTGACAATCACACCTATATAAGCTTATTGGACATCCCATTCCAAAACCATGTCTATTAATATGGAGTTGCCCCCCCCCTTGCAGCTAACAGCCTCCACTCTTCTGGGAAGGCTTTCTACAAGATTTTGGAGTGTGTCTGTGGGAATTTGTGCCCATTCAGCCAAAAGAGCATTTGTCAGGTCAGGCACTGATGTTGGACGAGAAGGTCTGGCTCGCAATCGGCGTTCTAATTCATCCCAAAGGTGTTCAGTGGGGTTGAGATCAGGGCTCTGTGCAGGCCACTGGAGTTCCTCCACACCAAACTCGTCAAACCATGTCTTTATGGACATTGCTTTGAGCACAGGGGCACGGTCAGGCTGGAACAGGAAAGGGCCTTCCCCAAACTGTTGCCACAAAGTTGGAAGCATACAATTGTCTAAAATGTCTTTATGTGCTGTTGTATTAATGTTACCCTTCACTGGAACTAATGGGCCTAGCCCAAACCCTGAAAAACAGCCCCAGACCATTATCCCTCCTCCACCAAACTTTACAGTAGGCACTGTGCATTCCAGTAGGTAGCGCTCTCCTGGTATCTGCCAAACCCAGATTCGTCCTTCAGACTGCCAGATAGTGAAGTGTGATTCATCACTCCAGAGAACGCGTTTCCACTGCTCCAAAGTCCAGTGGTGGTGTGCTTTGCACCACTCCAGCCGTCACTTGGCATTGCACATAGTGATGCTGGACTTGTGTGCAGCTGCTCAGCCATGGAAACCCATTTCATGAAGCTCCCGATGCACAGTTCTTGTGCTCATGTTGCAGCCAGAGACAGTTTGGATTCAACAGAGGATAGGCGGTTTTTACGTGCTACATGCTTCAGCACTCGGCGGCCCCGCTCTGTAAGCTTGCATGGTGTACAGCTTCGTGGCTGAGCTGTTGTTGCTCCTAGATGCTTCCACTTGACAATAATAGCTCTTACAGTTGACTGGGGCAGATCTAGCCGGGCAGAAATTTCACGAACTGACTTGTGGCAAAGATGGCATCCTATGACAGTGCCACATTTAAAGTCACTGAGCTCTCCAGTTCGACCCATTCTACTTCCAAGTTTTGTCTATGGAGATTGCATGGCTATGTGCTTGATTTTATGCACCTGTTAACAATCGGTGTAGCTGAAACACCTGAACTCAATAATTAGGAGGGGTCTCCACATACTTCTGGCCATATATCTGTCATGGGTGTTTATTTTATGATAGAGATGCACAATCACTCATGATATGGCAGGGCACACAATTCTGTGCTGTATGCTGTCAATATTCTGTGTTCAGAGCCTTAGGTCCAATAACACACTTTCCTAACACAGATTATTATTATTATGATCATGTTACTGCTGCTTCTAATAGTGATGAAGATGATGATGTTGATGATGATGATGATAATGATGCTGATGATAATGTTTAATATGATGATGTTGATAATGACAAAAATGATTGTAATTATTATTATTATTATTATTATTATTATTATTATTATTATTATTATTAGTAGCCTGACAAAGGGAACATGTGACTGCTAGCGAGCGTTTCTCCCTCCTCCAAGGAGCCCATAATCAGCTGTCCACAGGTGGAGCAGCTGCCAGGATCAAAAGGCATCGGCCTCTGCGTGGGCTGACAGGGCCTAGCTAGTGTCCATGCAGTCAGAGCATCACTTAGCCCCTATCAGAGCCGCCCCCCGCTGATCTATCCGCATCCCCCCCCCCACACTCAGCCTCCCCCAGTTCTCCCACCCCGGCTGCGATCACTCCTCCGGCTGCCAGTTACCGCTGTAAGTCTATTTCCCTGACAGGGGTCAGGGCCTCTGCCATGATTTCTCGCTGCTGGACTTCCGTAGCTTTACAAATGACCTCGGGACATTGGCGCCCACTCTGTTTTTTTTTTTTTTGCGCGTGGAGGGTAAACCCTTCAGCGTGGCGCAATTAAAAAAATGTTGGACCTTCCAAACTGGAGCAGAGTGAGCCCAGTGGAGTAGCGACCCGTGACAGTTGGGCATGTTACTTTTGTAAAAATAGGAGAGAAAAATGAGGGCTGCCCATTCGTGTTGTGCAGTACGCGCTTCCTGTTAATGAAAAATGCTATTAATAATCGCCTGCTCCGGGAAGAAAAAAGCACTGCAAAGAAGGAAGCAGGCTGGGACGATCTCTGAGTCCTAACCGTCCAGCTCGAAGCCTTTTTATCTAATGAAAGATGCCCTTTGTGGAGCTTCTCCCAGCTTTTATGGGCTACACAGTTGCCGTGTGATGAAAGCGGTCAACATCTGGGGAATAGAAATCGCCCCCATTGTTTTGATGGATGAACTTACACAGAGCGGGTGACAGAACAGCAATGCAGTGGAACCTTGGTGCACAGGGTCTTGCGCCAATCTGTCACGCTACAGCCAGTCCCATGCGGGGAGACCAGTCGTATTCCGGCGTGGCTGCAATTACATCAGCAACATACCTTATCTCGATATCGTCACAGTTAATGCCAAGATGAGATGCAAACTCGCCAAATTAAAATTCGGCCTTCTTAACAGAGAGATTACAACAAGTGTACTACAGTACACCAATCTGCCAGTTCAGTTATTTTGCCAACATTAAGTTGCCAACATGGTTACACCAAAGAACTTCACTCCATACTTTGCCCCCTCCCAATACATGGCTGTGCCTGTGTGTTCAAATGAAGTTCTCCCAGGCAATCAGCTTTGTTGGCAAATCCTGTGCTGTCAGTTGGCTGTTACCCCTGTCACAGTACAAAACACAATTTACATACTCACAATATTGGATTGCTGCTGCAGTGCAATGCTCCCTTGAATGGCTTTTCTTTCTTTGAATAAAGTGATGTTACAAAAACAGCAAAACATTGGGGCCAGACTTTAGATCTGGTACCTGGCAGGTAGATAGCCACAGCACCTGAACGCAATCACCGTTCAAATGACTGTGTGAGACGTTACACATGGGTGTGATGGTGGCTCATCCAATGCAAGGGTGATTTGCTGCTCAACCATCTCAGAATTTTCAAGAAAAAAAGTCACCTTGGGATTTTAAGGGGCCCAAGTTCAGAAAAGTTCAGCAAGTCACTGCAAAATTCTGTTTGAATGGAGCCAGGGATTGAGTTCAGGGCAAACTGCACAATTGAAAGGGGTGAAAAAAAAGTTCACAGAAGCTCTGCTTTTAGTAAATACTGCAACGTTTCCGCTCGCTTGCAGCGGTACCACATCAATCGCATTACAGTAAGGTGGGTAAACTTACCTGCGCTTCTCTGGTTCAGGACTCTGTCTGATAAAGAGGGCCAGCCCTGTGAAGGGCCTATTGCAAAATGGAAATGAGAGCATGAACCTTCATGAATGCTTTATTGAGAGGCACTGCCACTTGCTGTCAATCCCTGACCAGTCTGAACCAGTCAAAAGACCTCGCTCCCCACGGCAACAGGGCCTGATTGGTTCGAATTAGTTAATTACTGATAACATGTACCAGCTCCAGTACCAGGGGTTCATGAAATCTCTCTCGCCTCACCCCCCACCTTCCTTGTCTTTAAAACACTCTCATTGGCCAGCTGGCTTGAGAATACACCTTTTTTTTTCTACACTAGTAGCACAGGTAATCGCTGATCCCAGGCAGTAACATCAGGTTCATGTCCAGTGGGAGTCACTGTGTCCTTGTGGCTGACTGTGTGGACACAATTGAAAAACTAAACTCCTTTTTTTTTTCATTATTTGACATATTACTTGGCAGTTGCTCTGACAGAGATTGTCACATTAGGATTGGGCGGGGGGGAGGGGGTGAGTGAGTGGGGGTGTGGGGGTGTTAGGGAGGAGGGAGGCTTGTCAAGGATGGTGTTTCTGGACTCCAAGGTGGCAATATCTGCATGCCATCTGTAGAGGATCGGCGGGAATGTAACCACCACCATTTATTGCATATATGATTACAGGGCCTCATGCTGTTTATCTTACGAGCCATCTGTTCAGGAGAGACTCGAGGAGATCTGTTAAAAAAATGCAACAGACACTGCCATGTGCCACAAAGCACTGTAGCACATTAAAAAGGAGTTTATTTTCTTCAGTTGCGCTTCTTACCTCATCAGTTATTAACAACATGTTTTTTTTTTTTGTTTAATATTTAAATGTGTCTGTTCTACAAGTCTAACAATCTACGCAACATTAGGGCTGTGAGTTGGCTACATGTTTTTTTCAGTTGTTGCAGTTAACGGATTGGTGAGAATGAATTAATCTATGGTGATAATGAGTTCATTTTACAAATAAAACAATGTCTTCAACCCTTCCTGGAGGTGATGACAACCAGAACACCCTGTCCCAAGCGCACGCGCGCACAGTCACACACTCTCTCTCTCTCTCACACACACACACACACACACACACACAGAAAATTGGTTCTCCAATCTAGAAGTATCACTCTGAAAGATGGCAAGTAGCAGTATTGGTCTCCATGGGAAAATTGCACAAGAGCACGCCACTGGGCGAAACCCTTCCTCTAATCTCAGGAATGCAAGGGTGTCCCTCATTCTGCCTCTACTACAGTACAATCGCTCGGGTCATGGGTTAATTGAAAGGCAAATGGGGGCAGAGGCGTTTCCGTTTCACTTTAACAGTCATCAACATGAGACCTTGGCTTCCTCTCTCCAACCAACATCTGTATTAAGATCAGGGCGGCGGTATCCATTACCGATCTGGCAATGATGCTACGGAGCTCCGCGAATAAGGGGGCTCGGAATGAGGTCCCACCTGTCAATCACTCGGCTGTCTGGGAGAGAGGTGGGAGGTGGGGGGGCGAGGGGGTTGGTCATAGAGGCATCTCTACTTCTCTGAGCGATGGCACAGGCATTGCGAACAGGGGGTCCAACGGACATCCGTCAACCCCTTTTTTACGCGGCTCCCCCGCAGGACCGACTCCGGCTTGAGACAGGGGGATGGCGTAAAACGCTCAGATTCAGCACCTCTCATTTTCCCCGTCATAAATTTCAGAAAAAATTCCCACAATGCAATTTAGGGGGGAAAAAAGAAAACATGCGCCGCAGGGTTTCATGTAGGGTGACTCTACAGAAAAGGTGCACATCGCAGTCACCTTGTAAAAACGCACTTAGGCTGTGTCAGGATCTATTAATCTTTACATTTTCCTTGTACACTCGGCGAGGCTTAGTCTTTGTCATTTTGCCCATGAGTTTAATTGATAATCTCTGCTTTTGTGCCGCATACCTGGGAGGGATCATCTCCTTTTTTTAATGAACTGCTTCTAGGAATCAGACTAACAGATAAGAAAGATAAGTGATTGTTTCCTGTGCGCTAGTGGCGCTGAACCTCGTCAGAAAGTCACATTACCATTCATGACATGACGGTCCCTGGCTACATCTGATGGCGGCTCAGTGCTGATGCATTATTTGGAGGCAAGGACATGGTATGGATGCTGGGCCACACACTTATCTCGTAGGCTGCCTGAAGAGACAATGTTTGAGTTACACTTTGTCATTGGAAAAGAACAATACCTAAACAATCTAGGCAACCAGCACGGAGAGAGACACACAGTTGAAGCTAATTAGTTTGTGTGGTGTTAAAATCATGTAATTACCAGTAGCGTGTGATGTAGAAGTAGTAGTATAACGTGATTATTATTTATAGCCCTTGTCTACCGTCATACATGCTAGTGAATCTACCCCCAACTAACAATCTGAACGCCGGCCCCTCCTTCTCTCCACTGCTCAAGAATCTCTTAGTGCACCCCTATTCACAACACAGTGGAGCCAGCAAGTCATACACATCCCACGTCCATCTAAACCTTCTCTCATTAAACTGACAGATTTACGTGAGTAGTAGAGCTCCAATGTGATGGAGATTAAAATAAGCAAAGTAGCCACATAGGACGACCTGACCTAATCTTACAGATGATCTCTTTGCATGTGGCTACTCCTTCTGTGGGGCAGCAGTGTGGTGTACTGGTAAAGAGTGGGGCTCATAAACAAAGGGTTGCTGTTTCAATTCCGTGATGGGGCAGTATTGCTGTACCCTGGGGAAAGGACCTTAACCCACAATACTCTCAGTAAATATCCAGCTGTATAAATGGATAACATATAAAAATTGTAACCTATGTAAGTTGCTCTTGATAAGAGCTAAATGGCAATAATGTAATGTAAGAGTGAAAAACCCACCCAAGTGAAAGGAGAGAATTGTGGAAAGACAGTAAGAGGGAAAATGCACAGTGCCATTTACCATTATGTAGAATGAACAGGGGTAAGGTGAGAGGCGCTGGAGGCTAGGCCCGAAATTAAATCCACAGCTTTATGAGTCTCCGTTTCCACGTAATCAGGGAGGAACGGGAAACAGAAGCCGCGGCAGATTACCTCAGAGTGACACACTTTATGAATGCCTGCATAAATGTCAGTGTTCATTTCTTCTGACCGCTTCATTCCCAGTCTCTCCTGAAAGTTGTTCGGCGAAATTTGCCTACCGGGTGCCGTAAATCACCAACTCTCCACCAACACAGAGTCTGTTGAATGCATCAGTCTTCTCACACTCTTTATACCTGGCAGACAGATGGCAGACTGCATTTTCATTGGCCAGTTCTTTTTTTTTTGTTTTGCTACCTCTGTATCATGTGTAGTAATGGAGGGAATTAATGTCCCTGTTGCTGATGGAGTCACTAGCAGCCAAACTAAAAATCTGGGAGCTCATTCTGGTAACAGTGCTGTTTGCTGGATTTTATGTCTCACTACAGGTCAATGTATTGTATAGCTCTATGTCCATAACCATGGGCACAAAGGCATGGAAACATGGGTGAGAATTACCTATTTAATTAGCAGATTCAATTACATGAATTGCATTGTCAAATATCACTCATTTGTTCACATGGATGTATCTTCTGAAGTGCCTTGGTCAAGGACATAGGCCAGCATGCCACACAGGAATTGCATCTGAACCCTTTTGCTTAAATGTCAGAGTGTTTAATTACTGCAGCACTTGGCTGTTCCGTGTCACATTGCTGCCCTGGCTTAATAAAATAATGAAGAGTTGAGGACTGATTCGTATGCAGCTGTAGCATGGTATTGCTGATGCCTGTGGCAAGCTCATGAAACAAACAATCAAGAGGAAGGCACTGCATCAATTAAGACATCCACACACATCTATTTGGTGGTTTTTCTCTTGCTGGGGTCTTCTGTGCCACTACTGTGTTGACATCAATTACAAATCTGTCACTAGCTGATATGATGACCAGTCATGTATTGTCAAATTTTAGAAGTTCTAGTCATTGTCTTTGCTGGAGTCTATGCCAGGTTGAATCCAATCCAGGCTGAATTTGCTATGAACCAACAAGGCATGGTGGTGCTGACTCCGGAAAAATGTGTGATTTGCAATTAGTGCATTTCAGTAAGGCCTATCTGCACATCCAGCTGTCACGAAGGTGGTCATTTTACCAAAAAAAAAAACAAAACATTTGCCATTTGAGTTTGAAGAGGTTCAAATGCAACACTTCCTTGCTTTTGTTTACCTGTAGAAAAGGTGGAGCTACTGCATCTTAGCAATAAGATTTGATTTTAAAATAATGGATTATGACCAAAGAACCAGCAGGGCCAAATAAAGTCTATTCTGAATGAGAGAAACTTATAAAAGTATAAACTGATACAATTGTAAACTTGTTGCATGTGTGGGTGTGCATGAATTATTTACCTGGGGTGCAGTGAAAAGTGTGACCCCAGGATGGGCAACCAAATCTTTCCAGATCATAGCCTTTACAACCCCACATGCAAAGGCTTGGTTTGTTTTCCACTGAACTAGTCATGGGGGACGTGCAGTTTGAGAGACATGCACAAGAGGCACAGACAGGAGAAATCAAACCATTTTTGGCACAAACAGAAGGCCTCCTGGGTGAAAAAAAGGAATAAAGAAAAAAAGAAAAAGAAGTAATCATACGCATCTCTTTTGTTTTGTTAGCTTAATATAAGACACAACAATAAAAGATCACTCAAAAGATCACCATGTTTTGCAACACACAAGTCACAAAGAACACCTTTATGAGAGCTGTATTGTAATGCACTACCCAACATATCTAGCCATCTGAGACACATTCAGTATTCCAAATGTTCACACAGTCGCAGAAAAGAGAAGAGAGCACGCTGTAATCAAATGGAACATACTATAAATAGGATTGTGGAGGCTACGTTGTTAGAGAATGTCTCACTGCTTATGCTGCACGCTCCATTAGAATGAACAGGTAGTCTACATCTAAACCATAATGACATGCTTTAAATAGCCTTCTATTTAGATCATCAGACATTACACACTGGCCAGGTCACTCTGTTCTGTAACTTCAGGAGGCCAGTCTGTCCCTCCCCTTCATGGCTAAATGTCCTAGACATGTTCTCTGTCAGTTCTGGCCCCAATATGGTGGAGCAAGCTTCTTATAGCTGCCAACATATTACTGGCCATCTCTCTTCACAGACCTATTTCTTCTGACTGCACCTTAGCTCACCGACCCAAACATAACTCACCTTTGTTTTTGTGTAATTTTACTGTAGGTGTTGTTGGCATTTTACTGTAGGGCATGCTGTAGTCTTTCTCCATTGTACTTACATATCTCGTCGCTGTTTTGAAGGCTGGAACATGTCTGAACAAGGCCCACTGTGTCCTGTGTATACTGATATACAGCAGTCCTGCATGCCAATTTTTTAGATGCATGTGTTCTGTTTCTCCGCAAGTCCCTCTGGTAAATGACAAAATGTAAATGTGCTTTTTATGTGGCATGACCTAAGGCTGTTAATAATGACAGCGGCAATTAATTATGCTCCCGATTGCACTGGCATACATTATGGAAACAAGACAAGCAGTTTGTTTACACTATAAACCATATAGTTTTTCGACAACATAAGGTTTTTTAAGTGAGGCTCGTAAATGAACACCAGGCTCTTTAACCAAATAAGTACTCATCGGATGCTGTGCTTTCTGTGGGAAAAATAAAGTTCCTCGATCTATGCTGTCAATGTTTGCTGTCAGTATCAATCTGGGCAGTGATTATAGGATTGTGATATAACCAATTTTGCGTTACATCTCACACGTACGAAGTGGAGGCTCTGGTTAGCATTAACAATCCTGGCAACTCACAGCACCAACTCATTCAGGGAACACTTTGTTCCATCCTCCAAGCTTCCAAGGGAAGCTTCTCGCTGTCGCAATTGTCAGACAATGGTGGTTGCAAGATATTAATAGGAGTGTGGGTTGAAATTACCAATGATCTTGGGTTTGTGTAGTCAAGCGCCCAGCACTGGGTTGAAATTAGAGCCTTTGAATTGCATCCAATTGTAACCCAGAGGCATACAATGCAAAAGATGAAAAGGGCTATGTACAGATTATTAATTCTCCTGAACACACACTCTAATAAACCATGGCTGAAAAAGAGTATTGGATGTTTTGTGTCTGTAGTTGTAAACACTCCACTGGATACAACCATAGCATCTAATTCAGGGACAAGCATCTACAAATACAAGCCTCATATTTGTAATCTGTTTCCTATTGTGTTGTTTTTTAAAATGCCACAAAGTGGAGTCCTGCGTTAATATTTATTTATTTTCTTCCTGACATTTAAGTTTGAGCCTCTCCAAAATACGGAGTGCCTTTTTTATGGTTACATAAACTAATTGGGGGCAGAGCGACCTCAATTAACCAATGGGAACAAGCATAAATAAATAAATAAATAAACAGAACAAAAATTGGGATCAGCTCTCCAAAAAAGCAAGGTGCTCAGTGACCTACCACTCAGAGCTGGCAATCAGAGTAGACAAATGGGACAACATCAGCAGATGAAAATGCATTTGTTGTGTGGAAATATTGGAAAGGGGAAAGGAAGGACAGCATGACCATGTTATATATAATAACAAAATAAGAGAGAGATACTTATACACACACACACACACACACACACACACACACACAAATTCATAATCATCTAAATGTTGAGATCTGAGGGAAAAAAAAGCATAATTGGCAAAAATTAGAAAAACATTATCTTACAATCCCTCTCTGCAGCAAACAGAATAATAAGCAGCGCCCCTAAAGTTTTTCCTGATCACAGCACCCCCCAGTACACACGCGTTTTCCCCTCCAACCTGGCGTGATTGACAGCGTGTGCGCTCACGCTGACAGCAAATCCACCTGGCGAGGGTCCCGCGGTGTTCGATCCACCGCCCCGTAATCCCGTGTGAGAGGCCGGGGCCGTGATTACGGGGTGCGGCGGGGTTCGCGGAGCACTCCTGAGGAACGCAGCGCTCTCTCTCTCACTCTCTCCCTCTCCGCTGATTCCCTCATTAACATATGAGGCGCGCACGTAATTCGCGTGCGTTGTCAGCGCTCTCCAAAGGATTAAACTTAAACAGAAGTGCCGGGGACTCTTGACAGCTCCCCGCCCGCGGGGACCGCGAGATCACACCTTTCCGTGTCACGAATTCAAACACACTTTGTATCCCTGTGCGTTCTGGGTGGGTTACATTGCCAGGGCTTTGATTTGACATTCGAGGCACATCGTGAGAAAATAAAATTAATATTAAAAAAAGAAGCAAACAGTATACACAACAGGGTACATGGCATGCTAATTACTGCTGACACATTCTGGTACATTTCAGCTCCTCTTACAAAAAAAAAAAGCTTTGGAGTGTCTCAGTCTGCCTATGTAATGGTAGTCCTTTTCCATAGTCAGGATCAAGCTGATTACTTAGATATGCAACGGATGTTGCGGGTTGATATATTTAAATTCTTAGGTGCTAATTGAATTCATTGTTTAATGAGCACAGCGCTGCCTCGCTTGAAAATCAATGGAGTGAAGTGGCTTGGCACCCATTTGAAAGAACACGATTTTGTAGTGTTCGTTTGACAGAAATACAGTATGGGATGTGTACTAAAGCGAAACTGAAGTCCTGTTCCAAGCGCTGCAGACACACTTTTTTTTTTCATTCCCCATGGACATGAGTGATTAAACGACTCAACATGAACACTCTGTTCAGAGGGCTCTTACAATGAGGTTGCTTTGTGGCACAGTGGCTAATGAACCAGACTCCAGATAACTGAGGCTGCGGGTTTGAATCCATGGTGGTTAGCGAGGCTCACATGGTTCTGTACCTATATTGTTTCAATCATTTCCTATGCAACTGAACCAGAAGAGAAGGAGGGGCAGTTTGAAACTTTCTCATATGACTTTTGGAATGAACACATACAAACATTACAGTACGGGCACATGCATTGTGTAGTCCAGAAGCTGACAAACTTTCTGACACTTCAATGCCTTTAATAGGTGATCACATAATCTGTGACCAAACCCCATGAATATTCAGCCTACCATATCTTCAAATATGGGAATATAGTTGTATTATATGTCAGAATAACTTCTACAGTAGCCAATGCAGTGTTTAGTTTAGATTTGGTTGAATGTCTCTGGAGGGGATGCATTGTGTATCTTGAAACCCACCTCAACTCTTCTCATGACCCACCAGTGGATCCAGACCCACAGTCTGAGAACCACAGCTGTAGAGTATTGAAATTCTTAGCAGACAACAGGAAAGGCTGTCCCTTCGGAGGACAGGCCAGACCAGGCCTGTGGAAAAAGAGGTTGTTTACGTCCAGTCAAAAGTCAAATATCCTCCTTTCTTATTGTTTATGAACAACTATTTCTAAAGCTCTAATTTTCTCATGTTTTCCATTTGATTGCTCTCTCATCAATAAATCTGAAACAATACAAAATGTGCTGCTGTGACCTTAATTGAAAAGCAAAGGGCTTTGCATAATGGCTTTTTGCTTTGCCATCATTTACCCTCTGCTGAGAAAAAAAAAAAAAAAAAAAAACATATGTTTGTTGAATTATCTAATTGTACATTTTTAAATATTCCTGATGTTCAAGATTGTGTTATCAATGTCCAAAGCATGCATACTCAGGTGATTCTATAATGTATCATTGATCAATCACTGTGTGCAAATGTGGGCATTTCCCACCTCATATGAATTTAAGTTAAAGGCACATTCAGTTGAACTAAAACATATTTTGCCCCTAAATTTTTAGTAACAAATCTGAAGTAAGCGCTATCTGTTTTTCACGCCCCACACACTGCGATCAATTCAATGACCTCCAACTTGCAATGATGTATATGAAATTAAGCTCTTGCCTCAATGCGTTACACCAACTTGCAGACAAATTACAAATTGGAAAGATTCCAGCATGCCCCCCTCTAGTTCAATATTCATGTTAGCAGAGGGTGAAACATAGTTAATTAATTGTATTGGGCCATAAGATTCATTAACTTTTTACATCTCTCCAACATCATTGATTGCTGCTTTGATTCATTTTTTTGTAAATAGTAATGAGGCATTCAGCTGATGAGCATTGTAAAGAATGTAACATGAGGCATATTTGTGGTTTCATTTATTTCATTTTGTATTTATATTTTTTTGAAAGAAAGAGAGACACTTTGTGGCGCATAGATAATTGCTCCGTGAATGGCAGGTGGTGCCATGACAATTTCCTCCGCATAATAAAATCTTTCATTTAGCTCCTGTTTTAATTGCAATTGTATTAGCACTGTGGCACATTCAATCTGTCTTTTTTCTGAGGATGAAAATAGTGATGGCACATCCAGCAACTTCACTGAAGTTATAATCTAGAACGAACAATTAGGAGGCAAATGTCTACTACCAGTTGTCTTTTTTATTGCCTTGCCCTTTCAAAGACTGTACTGAAAGAGACATGAGGAACAGCAGTAACAGTTATTGAGAATTCCTATTTAAGTCTAAAAAAAACTTGACAGGCAGTAATGCTCTGGCCTGATGAATGTAGCTGTCTATATTTCATTCATGTTTAGCTGGATGAATGTGGAAATATTTAAAAGCAACAAAGTGTGTAAATGCAGTCAATAAATAATGATAGTATTACAACGACAAACTTCTCTTTGAAGCTAATGTTATGGCAGTAAGTCAAAATGGCATTATCTATTTTCTATCTGCTTTCTGTGTACAAACCGTGTCACAAATGTGTAATAAGCTATTAGTAAGAAGTAATTAATTTGTTATACATGTTGTTTACAGGAACTGACCATGCACTGAAACAAAGTGTGACCTGAAAAAGTTACTCTCAAAGCTGAAAAATAGTCATGTTCAGAAAATCTCGAAATAACTTCGGTATCGATAGCCCTGCTTCTTTTGGCACGGTTCTCTGGGTACAGTTTGTGACAGCACAGTGGATTGTTGCTAATAGGACAAATTCCATTGCAACTGATCCCTCCTACAGCTGTCTCCCAGCGCATCTCCCTGCACCAGCAATAAAACTTTAGTGATGAGCTCAGCATTTTTAATAAATACGGATGGATGACTGACTACTGGGACACTGTTTATGCTAATTTTCCTGGAACTTGCCTGTATATAAAAAGTGAGCTTTGAGTGATTTCTGTGACTGTTTTCTCTTCCTGTCCAAGACACAGATTAGCAATACAAGTGGCAGGCTCCAAAGTGGGTTAGGCAGTTAAGACAATTGTTCCAACTGCAAGGTGACAATGTCGTCAGCAGAAAATGACTGAGAGCCTCCAATAGTTAAACAAATTGGTTTCACTCCACCAGGGTAGCGGCCGGTTTGTTGGCAGGGTTCTTTTGTCTTAACTCTCCCAAGCACCCTTCAATTCACCTGATACTTATGAACACTCAGATTATGTCATTGGAGAAGAGCCTTTCCTCCTAGCAAATGGACTAGGTTGTTCACCTGAATGCACATACAATATCCATGCAGATTAGCACAGTTCATTGTAGCTAGCTAGCTAGCAAGCTAGACTTACAATTAGTGAGATAAATGATAGCTTGAGTACTTAGCTTGCTGCTGTTGTGAGCTAGCTACTTTGTAGAGATAAATACCGGGCAAGCTTTTGTTCTCGTTACGCGTTGCTATGCTCTTTATCAACATTATTTAACTTTACCACAGGCCAAATAAATTCACCTAAACTCACCTTATCACTCCGCCAAGAGGGTGTATACTAGCGGCTGCCCCTTGGTATGTGTGTGGAAATGATTGCAGGTGCTGCACCTTAACACTGGGAATGGGTAAATCCTCAGTCTTCCACCCTTTCAAGCTCATTATCGAAATATTATTTCATATTATTATTATTTTGTACCTGATCCTGCCCTGAACGCTCCCCTGCTATCTTGCTGGTGCCTGCGGGGAAAAGATTCAGTTTATCTGGAAGGGATTTCACTTGCAAAACATGTCTCTCACACATACGACTGACATGTCTCACACACATTCATATGAAAAGCGTGCATGCAAATAAGTGAGTCATGTGTCATATTTCTGTGTGCCGCATGGCGCCACACAAGTGTGTGTATGCATGTCAGCTTTATTTTGCCTTAGGGTAGAAAATATGGTGACAAGCTCAATCACAGCAATAAAAAAATTGAAAAAGCATTAACATCGGATTATGGGGCGGAGAATGAACCAAACAGTTTTATGCCAGTCTCTTTCAAGATTTACTTTACGGGAGGCCATTATTGGTTCAAGTGCCTTTGTGACAGTAGTGTGCTTACTCAAAGGCCAGTTCAGAGCTCATCCTTAGGCAGCAGTGGCACTTCAACAGCACCACTGGAGCAAAAACTGAGCGTTCCCATGGGGTGCATTTATTTGCGAATAATTGTTTATGAAAATTATACTTTCAGCCATATCAAAGGTGCACATCTGCCACTTAGGGTGCAAATAAGGGGTTGCAAATTTATAAAACCATTTCAGAGCTTCTCAATTTGCATGCGTACAGAAGCTTGTATTGGTTAGCATTCTGCCTTGGTATTCTTTTTATGTGCATGCCTGTAACTTCTTCACTTGCTGTCTTAGAGGATGTTGTTTTTACTTAAAGGCCAGCTGTTTTTACTTGAAGATAAGAGCTGATTCCTAATTGATAACACTGGCACAGACCCCAGATACTCTAGTGGTTAATATGTGTGTGTGTGTATATATATCAAACTCCTTTTCATATGGCTATTCACAAGTCTTGTATAACTATGGCATTTCATGTTTTTTTTTGAACACATGCCAGCTCAGGGTTGTTAACAGTTTCAAATAATCATCCACTCAAGCCAGAATGGCTGGAGGCCTAATTGTTTCTGCCGTTTCTTATTTTTCCTTCCCACTTTTCTTTCACACATAAATATTAAAAGCGCCACCCTCACTGGTCTCCGTCCATAGATGTATGCAAAACACTTTAAATTGCCCTATTCTTATGGTCACATTCAATGTGGCTGCCAAGTGTGTTTTCTCCTAACTGTATTTAACTTCACATTGGAGTCATTTATCTTTGGATCTGCACAGACTGTTATTTATGGCTTTAAGTCTCTCTCTTCCATCCAGGTTCACTAAATATAATTGCATAATGCACCAAAATGATCATTTGTGAAACCTACAGTACTTGTTATGCGCCTGCTCAACACCTTAGTTATTAAAGCAAACTGTAAAATATTCTATTCCTGGAGAGGTGATTTACTCATACTTTTAAATTTTGCTGCTGAAATTTCCTCCTCAGCTGTTTTCACTTTTAAAAACCCAGTCTTGCTTCCCAAAACCTTACAGTAGTCAAATACCTCTGGAATATATATTTCAGGGCCAAGGTGTTGTGTCTTTTGTTTGGATTTAATTGCAGTTGTTTTGTGTGCCTGTGTATCAGTACAGAACAGAATCATGCTGGCTGTCTATGGCAGTAGACGGTGATGCATTGGGGGTGGGGGTTGGGGGGGGGGGTGAGACTATTTGCATTCTGCATCCCCGAGCCCCACTGAAATCGACAAAATGCAGATTGGTGATGTTCCTGTCTTCATCTCATCTCATTGGAATATATGCTGAGCGCTGCAAAGAGGCACAAAGCCAAGGCGTTGCACTCAGGAAGGAGTAGATGATGAATTTCAATCCGCATGGCAGTCTGACCCACTGCGAGGGTGGAGCGCTCGGTGTAATAACAATCACACCGCAGTCTTAACTCAGAAACATATTTATGCAATTTTCTTTTGTTTTCTTTTTAATACTGGCATGTCACCATAAGGTCGGGGGTCACCCAATTGAAAATACAAATGGCATTATTTTATTTGTAAAATATATAATTATATTTAAGTATACATGATTGTAAATATGTATTTGTTTCAAGATTTTCCATATTTGTTTCAAGATGTTTTTAAGATTCAATAGACCACGCTTAGGGGCCATGAGAAAGGAAAGGGTTATCCATCATTATTAAAAAGTTGTATTTGCACCTGATGAAAGAGTCTCTTTGTGAGATGATAACCATGTAATCATGATGGTAGAGAAAAGTTCAACAGACCCCAAAGGTGACATACAAATTGTCATTTCGTTCATACAGCTTTCTCTGGTATTACAGTTCACAGAAGAACAATATGTTGTTGCATGTACAAATTTCAGCACCAGGAATGGAGTCACCCCACTGATACCTTTCACTGAAATTGCTGGTAAAATTCAGCTCCTGCAGTATATAATGTTTCTATTGTGTCTGCAGCTGTGACAGACAATGAATGTTTCTCCAGATAAAATTGGACAGACATCTATCGAATACTCCTTCATTTTTGCAACTTGCTGAAATTAATTTGATGTTCCATTGTAATTTGGTTCATGGCCAGCATTCTTGTGGAGTTCATGTCATCTGACAGTGTCTCTTTGTATGGTGCCTTCACGATTCTGTCCTTTCCAGTGTAATTTAATTGATTGCCATGTTCCCTCCATTTGTTTCGAGAATGATCTGTGTTTTGACCTGGAGTCACTGCAATACAGTAGATAAAATTTTCAAAATAAAATACATTCAATCATTTTTCATCTTTCTTGTATGTCATTAAATACCTAGCATATGACCTTTTTGATGAAAATATTGAAAGAGAGTCATTTCATTTATTATTTTGATTTTTAGACTGCTTGGCTTTTAAAATAAGACATAATCAATGTTCAAAATAAGGACTTGTATGCGAGGGCTTCGCAGAGGCTTCACAGGTCATATTGTGGATCAAGGTTAAATGGTCATTTTCTCAAATCTAACCATTAAACCTGCAGAAGAATATTACGATCATGAATAGATAGTCTCATTGTCTATGACTGAGAGAAATCCAAACAAGCCTGCTTTATCTATGGAGTAGAGCACATCTTTTTTGATTTGCCAGACTGTTTTGATTTCGCAGACAACAGTTGTTGTTTACATTTAATTATTTGGCTAGATGCTTTTGTCCAGAGTGACTTACAAAGCAAAGGTACATAAGCGAATATGAAAAGTGCACACACAGGGACACAGAACATTCAGGAAAATTCTGAATTTATACATGTAAAATAGTGAATACCTTTAGAGTCTTGTGCATGTGATTGTTTACAACCCAGATCAGGTCAGACAACAAATGTATTTATTTTCAAACACCGAATACCCTGGAGGACTGAGAGTATCAACCACTGACCAACTAAGAACGCACAAGTTGGAAAAAAAACACAAACTTGCAGGCGTGCTGCACGCTGTCTTTGCCTGTTGTGTTCTGTATCATAATCACACAGCAGCGGAGGACTAGACAAGCGAGGGTCTTGTCCCTTCAGATAATGATGTTCCCTGCCAAACGGACAGGACATCGCCTGTCACGCGCAGGAGAGAAGAAAAAGGACATTTATAGATGCGTAGTCAAAAGCTCAGCGAGATCTAACCCGTCCTGCCAACTCCTATGCCGAGCGTCTGCACTTCTGTATTGAAGTACACGACAGGAAGGCTGTCTCCTCGCTCTGGATTGGTGACACCACGGAAAGAAGCCAGAGGAAGTGATATCGCTTCTCGTTCCGACAGCTGACTCTCTTCCTGTTGGAGTGTAACCGTCATGCCACGTACAGTGCTGGCCTGGCCTTAGCGGCCGACCCATTACATACATTACATTTATTCATTTGGCAGACGCATTTATCCAAAGCGACTTACATAGGTTACCGTTCCTTACAATGTTATCCATTTATACAGCTGGATATTTACTGAGGCAATTGTGGGTTAAGTACCTTGCCCAAGGGTACAGCAGCAGTGTCCCAGCGGGGATCAAACCGGCAACCTTTCGGTTACGAGTCCTGCTCCTTAACCACTATGCTATACTGCCGCCACAAAACAAAGTGTGCCGACCCCACAAACAAAGCACTTTCTGTCCAGCACTTTCTGCAGACTGAGAAAATAAATAAGTCCAGAACAGTTTACATTGCTTTGGGGTGGCAATGTTGTATAGTGGTAAAGAGTCGTTAACCGAAAGGTTGTTGGTTCGATTCCCCGCTGGGGCACTGTTGTTGTATACTTGGGCTGGGTACTTGACCCAGAATTGCCTCGGTAAATATCCAGCTGCATAAATGAGCAACATGTAAAAAAAATTGTAAAGTCACTCTGGATAAGAGATCTGCTGAATGGCAACAATGTAATATAATGATGTAATGTAACATTGTGATACCATGAGTCCATTTTATCGAGATTGTTTTAGCGCATGCAACTCAGTACCTGTACGGCGTAGCTCATTTGATTTCTACGGCTGTATTAAATCTGTATTCGTCAGACGTAGCGCAAAAGCATTTGATGCTGCAAATCAAACGGGCGCTAAAAGTTTCCAAAAGTCTTTGTGATGTTTGGAAAGTTTTAATGGCGCTTTAAAAAAATGTTTTATGCAACATTGACAAGACTCGACAATACCCCAGTGACTACCTCCCAGTTTTACGAGAGTAATTTTAAAAAGTCTTGTGATTTATCTTTGTATCACTGAATGCGAATCACCCACACTTTTGTTTTGTCTCCTACTTCAAATGAGCACTTTGAAAAATCCTGAGGGTTTTTGTCTTTTCCTGGGATAAAGACAAAAAGGAATAATTGACTGAAATATGACTGCAGTCCATTCGTGAGGAAAATTGCATTGTTCGTGGAGTATTGTTTCAGCTTTTTGAAATACAGCTAAATTGAAATGTGCGCACTGACCCCATGAAAACGGTTGCTCTGTAGTTCATAAACTGACTGCGCAGGTGAATGTTTATATGTTTTAAAAACAACGTTCGGAAAATGCTGAAGGATGAGGCTCGGCATGGTTCTAATGAGTCAGATTGTAAGAACGCTTTCGCGTCAGTGAGAAGATGAGTTATTTTTTTCTTTCTGATTATACAGAGAGGCTGGGGATGTTGAAAAGGGTCTGCTTCCATGAACATCGCTTTGTAGGTTCTGCATTAAATCATGAAGGGGTGGGGGGTGTTAAAATCCATTAGCCTCATGCATTATGCCACAGACGATGCTTCACGTTCAGACGTTGTGGGTATTAAAAGAAAGGGGTATAAATATATGTATGCACTGTCTGGCTATGTGAAGATAGGGCTCTCAGGCTGACACAGAACCACTTCTGGGTGACAGTGGCCGACTGTCAAAACAAATTGGCTTTCGTTTACTTTGGTCTGGTCTGGCTTGTCAAGCCTTGTCAGCGGAACTCTGTGCCTCCACATTCCCTTCTCTCTGTGACAGATGGACGAGGCGAGCTCCTTTTTTTTTTTTTTTTTACAGGTTTTTTTTTGGGGGGGGAGAGTGCCCTGTTGCAAAAGACAGTGGAGCTGCTCCAACACAGCTGATTCAAATGATCAGTTTGTTATTGAGCAGCTCCAGGGGTTCATGACGAGTTGATCGTTTGAATCAGCTGTGTTGGAGCAGGGAGAGATCTAAAACATGCAGGATAAGTGGTTCTCCAGGAGAGGTTTGGGAAACACTGCCCTAGACGGTTGTCCTTGCTTTGTTTTTCTGCTGCTGGCACTGTCTCTGTGAGGTGGTGGGGGTAGGTGGAGGGGGTGGGGCTGGGGCAAACAGTCTAACAGCCATAGCTCTTGGTCTTTTTAGTCCTGCATTCACCCACCATCATGAGTTTGACAGCATTCACAACAAACACTGTGTAACAAATGGGAAAAAATAGCCTCAGTAAGGCTTCCGTTTGTGACTGAGAGGACAAAGCACCATAACGGCCTTAGCACTTTATCCTCTGTACGCCCATTGTTTGTGCTGTTCTGTCTCGCTCCTCTCTCCTCTTGTCTGCTGCCCGCTACCTTCTCAGGCATCCCCGAAGACAGCCTTGCAGGTTCATGTGAGTTTTATTAATTCTGCCTGACAAATCGATGGACAAAGACACGCTTGGCACCAGCAATCCATCAGTAGCAATGTCCTCTCTCCCTCACAACACTAACAGAAATCCAACCAGGCAATAGGTTTATTTTTTTTTCTCTCTCCCTCTGTCTCTTTTTCTTTCACTGGCTAACAACGAACAGAATGTGATTGTGTGGTTTTATAGGAGCTCGACATTGCAGACAGCAAACCCATTTTAAATTTGGTCTTGCAGACGCATGGAATCCGTGCAAAAAAAAAAAATATGAAGACATACTGCTGAATCGGTTCACAGCAGCTGACTTGGGGAAAAATATGATTAGGAATAATTTCCGTCAAATTCCCCTGGCATCACATTTGGGTCTCATTTAAGCCAAACTAAGGGAGATTTATTGTGTGCGCATATGAGTACGTGTGTATCACAAATGTACTCTTTTTCTCATTCTGCACACGGTCCTCCGGCTGCAGGAAGTGTGCGACAAATGGGAGCGGTGATGTAAATTACCGACACGCGCAATCCCTCCACCGTGATTATCTTATCAATCATATGATGTCAGACAGTTATGGCAATTCTGAACGTGCTTAAGATGGTCCGGCTCACTCTTCCACTCCCTTGCTGGCACAAAGCAAAAAATAAATAAATAAATAAAAACCTGCTGTACATGACATAAGAATGTGCCGACCAATGAAAAATGCGCACTTCAGTTTTATGTTGTGTTATATATGTATCCCGTGGATTGGAATTCACTCAACTGACAAATGAATCTGTTGTAGGAACCATTGTGTGTGAGCTATGATGCCTGGGGACGGTTTTAGAGTGGGCGTTAGGCAAAGAAACAAAATAGTAAATGCATTCCTTGAGTGATTTTATGGGATGTTATGGCAGTATGAAAAATACCCAGAGGGGTACAGTAGATAACATTAAATTTATACACAACCACTGTTTCCTTTCACTTGTCATTCTCTGGCTTTCCTGTTGAGACTAGTATGAGGCCAGAAGTCATTATTTCCTAGATGTGAAATAGAAGAAGAACTCAGATGAAGAGAGCTACCAGGTAATGCTGTTCAACTGCAGTTTGATCACCAGCCTGAAAGGTTACATCAAGTCACCGTATCTAAACCTCCAACAGGTAATCACATGAAATGGCTCAATCATTTTGACTTTCTTGGTATTCATGTGAGTTAACATTATTATTATTATTATTATTATTATTATCATTATCATCATTATTATTATTAGGTGTGTCTTCAGATGTGGGCTGAAGACACACCTCTTCAGACTCTACCTGGACTGATACCTCTGCCATTTTGACCTTGTAACTTTCACCCTGTAAATCTGACTCATGTCTTGTACTTGTAGCTCTCTTACCTAGGTAGTATAGCGGTACTTTATTGTCCCTGTTATTGTATTTGATATGTAATTCTAGTTCAGATTAGTTGGCTCGCGACACTGACCTCAGCTTCAGCACTATCTGCATTGTATGGCCTGTACACATCTTGCTCTTGTACCTGTTGTTTGCCCACTATTTGCACTTTTGTACGTCGCTAAAAGCATCTGCCAAATGAATAAATGTAAATGTAAATGTAAATGTAAATAATAATAATAATAATAATAATAATGGTACTAAACATATGATAATTATAGCAGTTATGAGCACCTACTATGGAGCATTGTCTGTGCTCTTTTGAACAATGAGCTCACTAATTTAGATTGAGCTGTATTTTTGTTAAACTCCCCATATCATTCTTGCTGTAATTTGTTTGTTGTAAGGACAAACCATGTAACAGGTAACTGAGCAGCCCCCTCAGTCATTCCTAATTTGCTTAACAGCTACATTCAACAGAAACACTGCTGGTTGTAGAAATGTTTGCTATTCAAATAATATGTTCAGAGTACTGTGTAATTAAAGGTGGTTTTGTCTCTTGCTGTTCCAAGTGGGGCATGGGAGGAACATAGCAGAAACAAAGTCTCTGTGTTAATTCACGTAGCTGTTTTTGTGGGTGTGTAGTTTGACATGTCGATCTGAACTTTACCCTGTGATTGCAGTCAGCAACCACGGTTGCATTAGATACAAATTGTTTTAAACAACACCAAGTTAGCATTATCAGTGGGAGCAGGCGTGGGATGAATGTTCACAAACAGCGTCTTCTTTCTCTAAAAAGGGATGATCATTCATTTAAAAAAATAGAAATAAAAAAGATAGTGGCTTATTTTTTGTCATTGTTTTCAAATGCATTCCATGTCCTCAAAAAATCTTATTGTTTTCAAGACCTTTTTTAAGCCCGTCTCTCGTGGCCTTTTTAAAATAGCTTCCCATACGATGACATTCAGACAGTGGTCTCAGTTTGCATGTGTCTCTATTGTCGGCTGGTCCTGCCAGACAGGAACCGACCATGAAATTGCCGGTCCTGTAACTTATCTGGTGCTATTTTTTTCTGTGACAAAGACAGGGGTGAAATTCGCACTCCGCTGTAGCCTGACTTAATGACATGCCGTGCGGTCACAGGATGCACACTTGTATTCATGGTGAATTTCTTCCGTCACACTTTTGCATTCACACTGTTCGCAGAAAGACTGCAGCAGATTCTGCTTGTAGATTTTTATGTCCCCCTCTTGCTACTCTATTGCAATTCCAACACTGAAGCACAATAAGCTGCAGCTAGTTTACTGCAACAGAGTGAATGCTGGGAAATGCTTCTAAGCCATCACCATTTAACATGTTGCTGGTTTTCTATGTGATGCACAGTGGTCAGACATTGTGTCGTCACACCCCTATTGGCTTGGGCAGGGTCAGAGGTTATATATCCTATGGTGAAGACACGTCATGACGAACAGGGAGAGAGACTTTTGCTTGTCTCTTGCCCCTACATGCATTGTCTACGTGTGCCACAGGCCACTGATGGAAAAAAGGGGTGTATGTCTGCTAATGAGACATAGCATGGCAGCTTTTTTTGTAGGTTTATTTAGCACTTCATCTATCAGAGAAGGCCCTAACCTCAGTTGCCCGATGTTTACTCTGGAGGGCAAGCGAAACTCTAACCAGACTGACACCTGTTCCTTGCCCACAGCTCTGAGTCAGTGCGTAAGATCAGAGCCTGTCTGAGCTGTCCTCACAGATGCTCGGCTCGAGAACAGCTGAGTATGAGCGGTGGTGTGTGTGTGTGTGTGTGTGTGTGTGTGTGTGTGTGTGCGTGCATGCATGCCATGTGGGCGTCCGCTGATGACTCCTGATTCGCAAGCCAGCGACACCTCACCGCCGATGAGTAAACTCTCAGACAGCTGCAATCCCTGACTAACCGGCTCTAGTCGAGCGACAAAGTGGCCAGAGACATAAAAGGACAGCCACCGGCGGCTGCTCTCACAACACGAACCACATCAAGGACTTTCAGACTCTGCATCTGAATGACCGTATGCTGTGGAGGGTTTTAAAAAGAAAGAGAGAGAGAGAAATGAGAAATACACATTTAACATTCTACAAGTTCTTAAAGTTCTCAGACCTTCAAGTTTTCAGGTAGATGTTTAAAATAGGAAACACAACAGATGTGCAACAGGTATGTTTGTAAGATAACAAGCTACATTTGATCTAGTGAAATCAAAATGAAAGCTAGGCTGCTGACATCTTGTTGACAATGGTCACCATGCCGCCTTCAGAAAGAAGAGATAAAACCTCCTCATGCCATAGCAATGCAATATAAAGTCAATAATTTCACTGCTGATTGGTAGTTTGAGCAAATTAGCTGAATGCTGGATTTATCAATAATTATAAGATGATCCTGTTGTGACAGAAATCACTCACATTTTGCAAATGTAAGGAATGAGACTGCCAGCTTTGCTGGTAAAACACTGTCAAACATCTAAGTGGTTCCATGAGGATTAGTTTACAGCCATCACAAACACACTCATAAAATCTTGTTCAAGACCTTTATCTCATGGGCATCACTACAAGATGCTGTATGCTACTGTAATGGTTAAAGTCACCCCCAGACCTCATGCAGTGATCCAATGGCTGCATTCTGTCACATGGCTCTCACATGCACCTGTGACAGAATGCCAATTAGCACAAGCTGATTGGATGCCGCCTCTCCTCTCCAGCATCTCACTGGTGGAAAGAAATACTCCACGCCAACACCTTAGTGGGTTAGCAATATTTCAGGGGCAAATGCTGTGTCAAGGCTGGGGAGTCTGATTTAAATAGCTTTAAATATTGGTTATTCGAATTCAAAATAATAATAATAAAGCAGGAGATGTCTGTTTACAGACTTAGGTGCCAGCAAGTTTAGTGCAACTTCAAGGGCAATCTCTCCATTTCTGCAGGTGTGCCTCGATCCTCTCCAGTGCCCAAAAAAATGAAACAAGACCGATAGCAATGGAAGAACTGAAAAAGATGAGCATGTGAAATAGCCCTCTGAAGACAAAATCCAAATGGAGGAGTCATTACGGTGATTGGTCATGAAGCAAAAGCTAATAACTCTTAGCCATGAAAGTGCACTTTTCAAGCAGCCTACTGAAATTTCCAGTCTCGCCTTGAAGATTTACAGTATTAATTTTGATCACGGAAACAAGGAACGTAAAAGGTCTTCAGCCAAGCCCCATTGGTTGGAAGTGGACGAATAGCTAAAAAAAAAAAGTAAATGGGAGAATTTTGTCAACCCACATTAACAACTGTACAATGTGAGGTTAATCTATGTTATTTGACAAAGAGAGTAATGATCACATCTTTTGAATTAAACTGGTAATGAGTGTTAGACAATTAGGGATCTACATTAACATACATTGAAATCCCATCCTGACACTTTTAGCTACACCTATCTACCAAATCCATCTTGCTAACTGACAATAGTGGCAATCTGCAAACCACATTATATGTGCTAATAGAACTTCTTAAGGTTAAAAAAGAAGGAAGAAATTGTTAATTGTTAATGTTAATTTATGACTTTGGAAAATTGTAATACACAATGTATCACATTTCCGGATCAATGTGAGATGCGCATACCCATTATGGCACTTACTGTATGTGTTGTGTGCTGCAATATTAGGCCCATCAATCTAAAAGCACCAAGATCACCATGGTTGCATTATTTGAGGCATGGTTACTCACCTGCTTCACAGCACACTTTACAAACACGTGATTGAACAAGACATTGCAGCAGTGCAAGCATATATTAGCATGGAACTGAACCACAGCAAAAACTAGGGCCTTAATAAATAAATAATGTACATAAAATTAATGAATGGATGAATGATTTAATTAATAAGGTTTATATTTGTCCCGCATAATAAGTTAAGTACCTCTTAAATTTGATATTGCTCTTTATTGTGCTACTGCTAGTTTGCCAATGACCAAGTTGAATCAAAAAAGGACTTTAAACTATCCACAACAGCAGGCGGCCAGTGGCAAAAACCCAGATGAACAATGTACTGTACCTTCAACCTCCCATCCTCAAAACCCTAGCGAGAGAATTAATACCGTTGGCTGCAGCTGACTTGAAGCAGACTCAGCTATGCTGGTGCCTAACAACTGAATTCATTGCCTGTGCTGGCTTCACTCCATCATTAATGCTGGGACACATTTACAGAGGCATTGCTTTTGTTCTAGAATTCAGATTCAGAGGTTTGATTTTTTTTTTTTTTGAAAATTAACTGCCACCAAACAGCTGGCCCTGCACCAAACAGCTCACCATCCAATCAATTCAACTGTGTTCCCTGGATATTCCTGCCATTTCAGCATCCTCACCCCTGCTTATTAATTACAACCAATTTTTCATTTTATAAGAGCATAAAACCATGATAAAAGCAGGCCATTCACCTCACCTTGGCCCACCATTTTTCTGTATTCAAAGGTAATAAACAAATACCTTTTATTTCCAGTGCTTAAAACTATTTAAAAAGCAACCCAAACAAACATAGCAATAGTTAATCAATTAAAAGCATACTACTACTACTGCTATTACTACTGCTACTACTATGACTACTACTACTACTGCTACTGCTACTACTATTACTACTACTACTACTACTACTACTAATAATAATAATAATAATAATAATAATAATTAAGACAAAGATGAAACAATAATAAAAATGAATCCAACACTAAATAGTGAGAAAAATGTAAAACATTAAAATGACAGCATATCTAGAGTGAGACAATCACTGTGTCCAGTCTGTTCATTTTCTCCATTTTTCTCCACAGTTCAGTAGTCAGTACATTCTGTGCTGTTCTCTGGTACTCTCACTGGCCCTCCACTTACCGCCACGTACCTGACAGCGTTTTAAACATGTGAGTGTAATAAAAGAAGACTATTTTTTAATAGATCTATGCCCCTCGGATCCCATCGACTGCACAATCCATCTTTATACGTGGAGTGTGTGTAATGGAGAGAAAGGTCACTGATCGGAGCAAGCTGCACCGCACCACACCACGCTGCCGATACCGCGCCGTTCGCCGGTACCCTGCGCGGAATTAGATAACGGGAGCACCTGAGCGCGACCGCGAGAGAAGGGCACCAGGGATGGGTTGCTGAGGCGACCGCTCGCTCTGCTCTGCCGCGGGTCGCTCCTGAGTTGGATTTATAGAGTAATCATACTAAAAATGAGTGATGCGTGATCAGGACTTTATGAACCCTAAAATGGGAGGAGCCATCACGTGCTGTCAGTGACCCGATGATTTGTAGAAATGAGAACAGTTTTGCCAAGGAGAGCAATTTGTTTCTGATTGGCTGATATGAAGCGGTGATTGACAGCACACGGTAGCCCCGCCAATTATGACACCTTGGTGTCCCGTCATCCCTAGTAACACATACCGTGGTGATTTTCAGCAGACACTGTCAGTGGTTGTTCTGCAGTGTCTCCCAGTCCCTTGGAAACAGGGCGATCTCCATCCCTGTTTCCCCGAAGTGTAGGCTGACCTTTCTGGAGGCAACAGTGTGTGTTTTTATGTGTGTTTGCACCCATCAGAAATCCATAGAGCCACCAGAGCAGGTGCACATTGCCTTCCAAGGTGTGCAATTACAGCCACCTCAAGGAGAGCACTTATTTATTTTCTAAAATGTTGGATCCCATATTCTCCAACTAAAGCATGACGTTAGCTTTAATCAAGACAAAAATCAAATGTATCACTGGCAGACTAAATAAGTAAGCATAACAAATATACAAATAATGCATGGAAGAATGAATGAATGAGTGAATGAATAAACAAACAAATAATCACTGTGTAAGGATCCAGTCATTAATCACTGCGAGACTCAGACAAGTGCCAATGGTCAAAGCACCCCACAGAGAGATGTCACTTCTAATGCGAGTCAACAAAAGATACAGGTCGTGTTTGAGGTCATCTAGCTGCGGGCGTCATTCCGCACAGATTCACTGACCTTCAAACCACCTGGACGGCCCATCCTATTCACTATCCACCACCACATCATCCCATCCTGAAACGTGCAGATTGGTGCATCTGTGCGAAATTGATGTGCAAAATTGTTGTCCCGCCCCGGACATCGTCGCTGTCGACACTATTGGCCCATGCATCTGGTCTCACGTCTTAGCGTGGGGTCACCATGGAGACCAGAACGCAATCAGAGGGTTAACATACTGCCGTGTGGCTGGTCTTCATTCCACTGCGGGCCTGGTTCCACGGGGGTGGAATCTCACTGTTACGACTGCGGAATATGTTCTATGGGAGGGACACTGGAGGTGATATTAATATACTCAGGATTAGATGGAACACAGTATGTTGACCTCATTCAGGCTATTTTAATCAAATTTCAAATTTCTCCGGCTCTGGCTTAAGTTCCGTCTGTGCTCGCCGTCTGACTCGAGGTTGAATTATGAGGCAGAGGACCGAAAGCAGACAGTGTATTTTTTTTTTTTAATAATGCACACAAATACCACTGGAAATTGCTTTTGTCTCCTATCCTTCAGGAAGCATCCACAAAGCTCTTTCTCCCTGGAGTCTTCCCAAAGGCATGAAATGTTCTGTCATTCACACACCATCCTGCTAATCCAGTACCTCCCCATTCTCCCCAATTGGATTCCTACTTGCCGCAAATAAGCAGATTAGACAACATCAGAGATCAGGGTAATGGAATTTCATCTCATTTAATAAACATCCATTTCTAATTGAATAGATTTTGTTTTGCCTGGAAAGAAAAAAAAAAGGAAAACGAAGAAAGAAAAAAAAAGTCTAGATCGGTCGGAAGACTGGAATAAATATGTGGCCATTATTGTCTTAATCGGAGATTAAAGTAATACGGCTCATATGGTTTATGGAGATAATTTAATTCTGCTGAAACTCGCTCCCCACCTGACCCCAATACCCCCGTTTCCACATAAACGAATTCAAAACAGAGGCCGCTAGGCTAGGCAGTCTTAGGTCTAGGCAGTCTAGGCAGTTTAGCATCGAGCTTCAGCTCATTTTAATGCTGTGCTGGATCTGTGTCCCCCCTCATTCTCTCCCTCTTTATTTGTCCACTTGTTTCTCACTGTTGCATCGATCCCAGCTGTTCCAAGTGTATGCCAATTAATTCAACACAATTTAAATCAGATAATAAGAGACGAAAAAGTAATTAATCCTCAACAAACAGTTGGTGGACCCAGGGGGTCCTGCCAAGGTCCTGCTGATTTTACTTTATTGAATCTAAATGGAAAAGAATGCTTCATGCACCTACACGCCTGTGCACACACACAGGCACGCACGCACGCACACACACTAAAACGTACAATTTCAGTTTTCTTGCGTCAAAAGTCTTCCCTCAACCTTTGCCTTCCAGTTTTATTACTGAACTGAGGTACAATAACAAAGTATGTTTGTTTATGCATAAATATGTGTCATCCTAAATCACCAGTTCTGGATCGCAGATCTTTGTTTTCACACAGAGAGGCTGGAATGTATTTGTGAGCACGATGGAATTTCACAGCTGTGAAAGTGGATGGCACACTGACCGGACGTCCCAGAGAATGCCGAGAATTACGGCTCTGCCAGCCAGAGATGAAGGAGCCCGAGACAGAGGGATCGGATCGCCCTCATATTTTCAACTAATTCCACGCATTAAACCGCAACAAAGAAATGCAACTCAGGCCTAGTTATTTTTGGTCTCTGCCGAGCGGCGTCCATACACTCTTTGTTTTTTTGCGTCTGTTGTTTTGCCAAAGCCACTCAGAAAAGGATTCGCTGAAACCCCAGGCATTCCAGACACGTGGATCCAGCAGGTATTAAATTTAGCAAAAATCTCCCAATCAAATGTAAAAAAGTCATGGGAAATCAACACTTGTGTCAAAGACACATTACACAGCATGACTGACAACTTAATAAAGACACACCAAATTCAATGAAAAATCACAGCGCAAGCCTTAATAGTACAATATTGATCAAAAACAAATGTGACCCACTGCTGACAGCAAATATTAATAAAACTACTCTCCCATCTGCTATCCTTAAAGCAAATCGGAGCTATATGATAAAAGAGGAACACAGCTGCATGGTACCTATACAGGGATTCCCAAAAGGACTAATTAAATTTATGTTACTTTTTCATGCATTTTCTTTTAAATTTTAAACATGTATGAGAAATTCCACCATTCCACTATGCATCTGGAACATTTGATAAGGATAATTCATTGAATAAGCCAGGGCAATCAGAGGCTGTGCGAACTTCCAGTCACACTGTATATCACACAGAGGCCTATTTCTGTCGTGCATCCTTAGAGCCTTTGAAAAGCACTTAGTTTATTAGAAAAGTTGGTTACCTTGGGAAATTTCGATCAAAGCTGAAACGGCAATTAAGCAATACCGAAGCGTAATTTGATTTGGCTTTCAGTCTGATCCGTTTGAACCAGCTGCAGTTGGGACATCAAATGCATGCTGATTGGAATATTAGGCTTTTATGAAATCAGCTTTAAAATAAGAACAGCAACAACAGCAGCCATAATAGAAATGATATATATGCCCAGCCTTTCAAAGGGAGACATCTGAAGCTATGAGGAAGAGTTAACTAAAGTAATGGTATCACAAATGACAGCAAGCAAACTTCTTCAGTTCCTTCCTGAGGATAGCCATTGCAGAGGAACCATATGCAATCAGAAATAGACAGTGAGAGCAGCCGACAGAAATGTCTGGTCCAGATTTGCTCGGCTTAGAGGCTGGGGGTAAAAACAAATCCAATCTGGCTGGAAAGAAAAGCACCCGCTAAGCCTGGAGAGACTCCTTTATAAAGCTGTGCGCTAGAGGGAGAAACAGGTAGAGGGAATTTGCCGCCATCCCCATAGCCGTGCATGGACCGCATCAGAAATAGACCCGCCGACCAGTGGGAGACGGAGCCATAAGACCAGGAATCAGCTTGCAGCCAGAGACGAGGAAGGCTTGAGCGACGTGGAAACTTCCTCACCTCTCCCACCCTGACTGCCCTGCTAGGCCGCAGTGGGGGGGGGTGGGGTTAGGGGTAGGGGGAGGTGTAGGGGTAGGGTGGTGTGGTGTCGCAGGGTGGCCGTGGGGAAAGAATCATTCTTATTATTAGCAGGGGTGAATGCCTCGGGGCAGGGCCTGCGATGTGCAGCATTTCCTGACTGTCATCGCCCCTCTGTTGTCCTGGCCGGACTGGGGGAGACGCGACGCCCCTGGAGGTCTCCGGAGAGGGGGGTTTATTTACGGTGAGTGAGGCTGTAAAACGGGATAGACGCACGGCGAGAATAAACGGCACCTTTCACTCGCACGCTTAAATCAGACGTGTTGATGATGTTAAAGAAAGGGTCGGCCGTGGGGGTTATGAGAAGAGAATGGAGAATGGATTCTCTTGTTAAGGGTTCAATTGAGCAAAGTAGATGCTTTAATATTTATCTAAAAAAAATCCTCCCCTCATTAATTCAAGTCCATATTACAAAAAAGTAACATTTTACCGTATAAGATCATTTCATTTTACTGCCATGCTGGATTAATCTGGGAGTTTGTTTATTCTTCTTATTATTATTAGTAATGGTATTGTGCATATCATTACTTGAACATTATTGTATCTATATTCAGTGAAGTAATATACTTAGTAATATAGAAGTATACTCAACAATAAAACAATAATACTCTACAATATTATACAACATGTATTCTTTCATTGGTTCAAATGGTAGAATACACCCATTAAGATAATAAAACCAAGAGTAGCCAAGAGGATTGGCTACTTAAGTGTACTTTGGTCAAATTCACACAATCATTGCTGTCCATATGATCCTGTTTGTTTTTTTTCTTTTTTGAGCCATGTATATGCCTTTTTTCATTTCAGTTCTACAAATGGTTTTTGGTTGCCATGGCAGTCGTGTCTACAACAGTTTAAGATGCACAACACGCCTTTTCTTGTTTTCCGCATTCTGAAAAAGAAATGCTGAGCCAAATCAAAAGCATTCAGATGATCCGTTTAGCGCTGTCATTTCCTAGCTGACAAATAAGGCTCTGAAATGATTCAGCAAATTGAGTTACCCCCTTCCCAAGACCTCAAAAAAGCGCTGGTTACCGCAACTCCACTTTTGTCACTGTTTTGCGCAGGGCAATGCTGTTATCATTTTCAAGGTTTCATTTCGCCTCTCGATTTCCCCAGCTGTGCGTTCACGCCGTTATCGTTGCGGCCAGGCCAGGTCGGCTCGCTTGGAGGCAGAGAAGCCAGCGCCCCGCCGAGGTTTGCAGCTGAAGGTTGATCTCGCCTCCTCTTGTCAGGTAGTCAGTGCTTTTGTGCTACATCTGCCTGCCTATCTTAATACCGAAGGACTGCGAATAGCAGGAGAAACAATGCATAAACGGAATGAAAGCTGAATGAACAGGGGCGATACAGCTCCTATCTCTGTGAGTCAAACAGAAAAGAGTCCCAAAAGGACAAAAATAAGGGCCTTTCCCTCCCAGGCTTCACAGAAACACTGTAAGGTATCAGCTCTTTTCCAAAACTTTGCCAGCATTCCTTTACAGCTATACATACTGCAGTGAATCACAAAAGCATACGTTGCATGTACCCCGAACCAGGGAATGGGATGTATTACGTTTAATTTCTGGATTCAATGGACGAACTGTATGAAAATAGATAGATAGATAGATAGATAGATAGATAGATTAATAAATAAATGTGTGTGTGTGTGTGTGTGTGTGTGAGTTCTGATGTTTTCTGTCACTTCAGACACATGCCAGTTTATGAAAGACAGGAAGGTAACTATTTATAGAAATGTAAAATCTAGCAGCTTGCATGGAACCACATGAAGGCATTTGCAACTTCATTTTGTTCAGTTATGATCATTTAAACCCTAACGGTCAAAACTACATCACTTAGTAGTTAACCCAGTGAAAGCCAGAGTCCTATAGAGAAGAGGGAAAAAAACACATTTTCCTTCACCAATAACAATCACAAAGTAATTTTCTGGCTGCAGTTGAGCATAGTTTGGCCCAAGTAAAGAGTTCCAGCTCTCGAAAAGCCTGGAGGAAGCTGGCGTACCAGAACAAAGGGATTATCAGACATTACTGTCAAGGTTACAAAGCACAGTTTACTGTTGCACCATGAGGTTCCCCTTTTCAAAGCCAAGTCATCAAGGATTCAAGAAGAGGTGTAGGGGTGGGCGGGGGTGAGTTCTAATGTCAGCTACAGTACACAAAGAAAGAAAAACAGGACACAAAGACTGAGTTCAGAGCACACTTCAGTCAAGGTCACCTTAAGTGCTGTTCAGTATTTTGTCATTGTTTTTTTTCTCCTTCCTTCTCACAAACTGCCACTTGGCTACCGCACCAGAATCCAATCTCACACTCCCGGTAGACAGGTATCCAACTCAGCCACCGTCTGACAGCCTAACGCGCTCCAATTTTCCCAATTTATGTGGGTCATTTTTAATTGGACTTTTTTTTTCCTCTCAGGTCTGTGAAGTAGGTTAGTGTACCTGATGCCCATATACTGGCTGTACAACATCAAACCGAATCGAGCCTGAAATGGGCAAATTAGGGACTATTAAATGACACATCATAGGTCACTACAGTATATTCAATATTTACCAATAGCTGATCACCAAAAATGTATTTTGGAACTGTAACATGGAAACGGAAACAGAAAATCAAACACAAGTCCCCACTTGTAGGTATTTCTGTAAATTGTGAGTGACTACAAAATGGCCGCCACTGGTCTTGAACACCAATACATCTTGCAAAATCGCTGTTACAGTGAAAATGAGCAGCAAACTCTTCTTTTAAAGTAAACCTTTGGTGAACAACTCAGGCTGTTTTATACAGCAGCAGGTAAGGCTGCATAGACCCCTATGTGTTTGCTGCCTAAATAAAAAAAAAACCAAAAATCACGTCCCTCAGAGCACCATTTCCAAATGATGTCATCTGAAATTTAGCGCCCCCGCAAGCGGTTCTGACTGGTTCCGAGTGCGAGGCGAAGAAGAATCGCAAAACAACTCCCCTCTTTCCAGACTCCACCTCTTTATCACACTCTGTACTGTATTATGTTTTGATTAATTTTGAATTGGTTGCTGTGCTTCAGTAGACTGTGAAATGTATTTTTCTTTTTGTAATTTTTCAATTTCTTCTGTTGCGAACAGGAGGTGAGTTAGGGAGACAGCAGGAATGGAACATGCGGATGTGGATTGTATAATTAAGGAGCCTCGGCATTAACGCCACCACCTCGCTGCCTGTGCTTTATCATTCACACTCTTAATTACGTTGTTTACACAGAGCCAGTATTTTTCGTCTGGAGAATGGGTTCAAATCACACCCTCTCCTTCATTATGAAGTCATACCCGCGTGTGAAAATAGTGATATTATTCCTTTGGAACATAAAGGTGCAACACTGTATTTTAAGAAATTTATTCTGCAACAGATAGCACGGCTAACTTAATATTCTCTCTCTCTCTCCATTTCTCTCTTTCTCACACACTCTCACACATACACACATATGCAGTCTTTAATCTGACTTTTCAAGACTTTATCCTGTTTACTTGTTACTTGCTAATTTAAAAAAAGCTGCTCATATCCTTAGGAATTCAAAGTCAGGGGTTGGTAGTGCTCCACTTTGCACCTAACAACACCCCTAGCCCTTCAAATTTGATGATAAACCATGGGTTTGAGTGTCATAATACTTTTAAAAATGGATCCATAGTTGGTTCAACTTAAGGTTAGCTATTTTGCTACATGAAGTAGAGAGCGAGGAGGAGCTAATTTAAGTTTTATTAATTCCACAAAACATTCAGTCACTGAAAGTAATTCCCAAACTTGTTAAGATACTGTTGCTATAGTAACATTCCTAACATTATTTAATGCACTGATTGTCAATCCTGCTTCTGGGGGCCCACTGTCCTGCATATCTTCTATCTATCCTTGCTCTACCTACCTGAATGAACTCATCAGTGGCACTTTTGATTAGCTGAGCACACCTGATTTAATCAAGAGCATGTTAATCACACTCATCAGGTGTGTCTGGAGCAAGGATAGATAGAAGATATGCAGGACAGTGGGCCTCCAGGAGTAGGATTGAGAAACATTGATTTAATGGTGCTTCTGACTAAGCTAGCCAAGAGGGGGATTTTAGAAACACTGTTGTTTGACTTACTACAAGACTTCCTTTCTACAAGAACTCCTTACTTCATTGTAAACATTACTTTACTGTTACTGTTCATGTCCATTCACAGTACAGTTAACATTACTGAGATAAGTGTCCAGCAGGCTGGTCTCTGTTTTTGCAACAATGGGTGCACTCATTTAGATTTGGGCAAATAAGATGTTTCTCCACCACTTCCTGCTGTGAAGTATTGGTTTCCCATAACTTTGTAGGGAGCACTCTGCCATGTGGTGTTTTAGGCTGCATTATTTCTCTGACTTGCTGCCGAGCTCAGATTCTCTAACTAGCTAGCTAGTAGTTAGTCTGTGAATATCATGGATTTTGACATGGCTTTGGTTGTTATAGGCACTAAGCGAATGACGTTTTCTGTAATGAAGAAAATTTGATAAATCCGATCCCTCCTCTTACTGTTTGCAGCTAGCTAAGGAGCTAGCTAACGTTACCCTTAAGTTCATCTGATAATGATTTTTTGTTTAAAGCCACAGGCATGAACAGTGCTTCAGAGTGTACAAACATTCCCCTTTACCCGTGGCATATCAAGGAATATTGTCATGACTGGAACACAAGTTTACCAATAGGAACAATGAATCAGAACTAATGGCTTTATAATTAAAACAGTGCCCACACGAATGAAAAGCAAACTATTCACACCTAAATGAAATACAGTACACAGATATGATGTGCAGTACCCTTATGCAGAAAAAAATCCATTCCAAAAATCATTTACTTTTCATATTTCAATCCAAGTGGTGAGCATCTCTCTGTAGCTGTTCGTCAGTAGTTTATTTGATCATGGCCATCAGCATTTTGATCAGAATCTACAGTCAGTAAGATTTCAGATGCCAGATTTGCATGTGCTAGGAAATCAGTTGTTCTCTCACTGAATTACATTTTGCTGGAGTCCTGGCATGGTCAGACATTCAATTTTACCAGTAATAACATGGCATTGCACTTGCTAGTATCACTGAAATAAAATGAGGGCCAATTCTGATCAGTGATTCTTTTCTGGCAAGTGCAAACACCAAAGCAGCGAGTGAAACTCCCAACAAACATACATAAGCATTGAAAACAACAGTACCCTGTATTGCAGCAAGCTCATAGCAACAATAAAAGAATGTATGGACATATATGACTGTAAGAACTTCCAATTACCTGCAACCTGTGCTCTGACTAAGTGCATCCCACCAGCTATATTCAGGTCATCCCAGCCACAGAATAGCCCCTACGACTGCAGTACAGATTAAATCTAACGTCGGAGCACTTTGTACTTGACTTGAGAGAAAGTGTCTATGAAAAAAAGACTTTAAGCAGACTGTTTTTTTTTTTCTTTTTACAATGAATTAAACCTAATAATAAAAACATACTGTGGTCAGATTGAATCTGTGTCTAGTTTATTTTATTACATTGCCTGGTGTGATTACTGTACCCTCAGATTAATGTGATCATCAGTGCTTATTTGTGCACTACTATTGAATCATTTGAATCCATGATCGACTTCATGCACCAAGCTGTGTTCACAAATATTTTACCTCAACCTGCCTAAATGATGAAGACATGTTCTACTGTATGTTCTGTAAACTACCCAGGAACTGATGAATGGTTAAACTTCAAACTGCATGAGTTCTTATTTTCGACCAGCAGTGTTTTCCTTTCGCAAGTGAGATAGAAACACAAATAAAAAATGACATTTTATTGACAAATTGATCTCCTGGAGAAACTGATATTTCTGGCATTGTGTCAGCCATATTTTATTCACGTCTGTGCTCCTTTCAAAAAGTAGTCTGTGCATTCATCTCCTCAGTTTCAAAAGCAAACCATTTCAGAGAACGATACTGACAGTAGTACTTTTCAGGTCGTCCAATTTATTTACGTCTCTGTGTGTGTGTGTGTGTATGTAGAGAGAGAGATAGCTGACTTCAGACTTAACAAGCACAAACACAAAAACACAAGTCCTGTACTTGCCCAGGTTTTGCAGGACACTATGACTCCTAAAGCAAAGTGATTAAGACAGAAGTTATAACTACATTTTGGTGTTGGATTAATTTATTTGAATTGCAGGAGCACTTTCTATTTTTTATATACAATTGTGAGGCAACAGTTCTCTAGTTGGTCATAAGTAGCCATACAGTTCTCACATGAAATATCAGCAGGTGGCAACAGGCTTTTGTTTAAGGGCAAACATTTTTTAAACACTTAATAAAAAAAAAAATCATTATTATATTATTATTAATGTTTATTTGTGTTCATATTTATACATTACAGAGGTTAATTTGAACATCTGACAATACAAGGATTGAAGTCTCCAATTTGTTTCTAAAGGTCAAAGGGCATGGCAGATAGAACAGAATGGCAGCCTGAATGAGTAGAGTGACGTGGAAGTTGGAAGTGGAGCGCAGGGCAGATAAGGTTTGAGACGTGGCATGTGTTGACCATCCAGGACTACGTCTGAGCCAGAGGGGGACGATAGCTCTGATCCATCGGACTTCTGCGTCACTCCCTGGGACATCTGCAGAATGGGCGTCTGGAGCCAGGCGGTCTTTTATTAGCCCGAGACTCCTTTATCATGGGTAGAAATGTCAGCCACACCGCCGGCGATGTTACCCTCCGTAAACCCCCCTCTCCCCCTCCCTCCTCCCCCACTCCCTCCCTGAGCCCTCCAGAGCCTTGAGCCATGGCCAGGCCCCCCGGACCCATTCCGGCCTTATCTCTGGGCTTAAGTGCTCTCGTCCCAACCGCACCAATTGCACGAGGGGCCAAAAAAAAATACTCTCTGCGTCACAATGGGAGTGCCCCGGAGAGGCTATGTCATTCAGGCACGTTAAAAGATTTTTATTTTTTACCCAAGGTGACCCTACAGCAGTTTTGGCCCCCTTTCCTCTGGTATGCAACTTGTTGTTGTGAATGAATGGCATTCCATTTCACTCCCTTTAACTGGCCCTCTGATAGGATGTGAATTCTGTAATGTTTTCACGAGAGAGGAACGCCAGCTTCTCCCTCCATCCCGGGCGAAGTGGAAACGGATGAGAGGACACAGTCTATTGATTCAAATGCCTTCCAAGCAGCAGAACCCATCCCTGTCGTATTGCTGAAGAAGCATCGGGAGGGCTCATCAGAGCCGCAGCCCCGCAGCAACGCTGATTGCTGCATTCGCTGTATTTGCTGCATCATTCCGGAATGCGACGCCAGTCTCCATTCCGGAACACGCTCTCCTGCATCACACGATCAGCTCCTTTACTTTTTTTTTTCTCCCCTCCATTACAACTCATTTCTTCCCTCGCCGACACGCAGGATGCTCAATGATAATGTTGAAAGCAGCGAGCATACAATATTTATGAAGACACAAATGCAGTTTCTCCCCTTACCTGAAACGGCCGTAGTTTCCACAAGAACGGTTGGCGAAGGTCAGCAAACAGTGACAGCACAGTGGAGTCATGCTATCAATTATGTTGCATGTCTAGCGCTCTGCTCCACCTGGAATATAGCATTTCCCTTGCCAGCAGATTCCAGGAAACATAGTTTAGGCCAACATGGCCTCCTATGTTTTGGTGAAGGAGAGAAAAAAAAAGCTGAAAGTTCTTACATTGACAAGCTATGACTATGAGCTCCTCCAGTTATTATGAACCCAGGATATATTACATGGTTTTTAATGTAGGTTATTTTATTGATTAATGTTATGGACCAAATGCCCAGAAATCAATGTAGCATCTTTTTTTTCTCTCTTTATGATTGATGACATATTCTGATGAGAGCAAGCTCTTGATTTACAGAGAATATTAAATTTTACCAGATCTGATATCATATAATCATATCAGCTTCCATCGTATCGCTTTCCTCCATCTCAATAACGATCCTTGCTCCACACGCATGGAGTCAAACACATGCACGTTGTACACACATACCGACACCAATGAACGATCGGGCCTGTAACATTCCATGTCAATGTTTTGCAAATATCTGAAATCGATGCCTATCCCAGCCTGCACACCCAAAAGTGGTTGTCTCTCCGGCGTCTCCACAAGAGGCAAAGGAGCTGTCAGCTGTGCTAGCCGCTCCGGCGAGTTCAAAAAGCGAAGAGATGGGAAGGTATCGTTTTCAAGGGGAAGCCAGCGCCACCGGCTCGAATGTCCTCTCCACTCCAGCCGTGAAAGATTGAGAAGGAATCGCATGATCTATTGCGGTGGAAGGTAATGGATAACATCATCTTAAAATGCCACGCCGCGGCCGTTCCCAACACGAGTGATGAATGGAGTTGCGTGCATAAAATGAAAGTGGCCGCGACAGATTAAAATCACGGCCCAGTCCAGACCGTCCCATGTAAATGGAACCGACTCGGCTGATTAATTTATCATCTCCCCGATTGCAGAAAATTATCAAGGAGTTATTCAGGACCGACCGTAATGGGGGGAGGGGGGGATGGGTGTCACATTTTTGTTTGGGATGGGTGACGTTTAAGAGGGAATACAAATGAGACACCACCAGAGCCAGACGGGCCTGTCGAAAAGTGTCATTGACAAGCTGTGACTGCTCGCTGTACAGAGGTTACCGCCTGCTTTTGTGACCCTCATAACCTTGGCGACCACATTCGTATTATGTTTCACACACACACGCACACACACACACACACACACACACAAACACATATGCCTGCACATGCATGCCCAAACACAACCAAGCATGCAGACACACACTAACATACTGTATCAGTTCATAAAACTGAATGTCAAAGAAAGACGCCCAAATTCCAATCAATAACACACGTTATTGCAAAAAAGCCAATCAAATCCCTCCATGGCATCATTGTCTCCTGCAAACTGCTGGGCTTGCTGAAAACTAAAAGCAACAGCAACAACTTTATGATATTAAATATGACAAGGACAGCAGCTGTATGTGTATATTTAGCCTAAAGACACCATCCATTTCACTGAAGAGTCCAGCAGATGTGCTTGGCTGAGCATTGATTAACTTGTGCAGTTGCATAACTATTCATAAGTGCGCCATACGCTTCTTAATGTATTTTAATCTCTCTTCGTTATTGCATTCTCTTTGCAATCTGACAGATCTGAATGTGAACAAAGCTGTTCACATTCACAATGGAAAACTACGTTCTGTAGTTTTCCATTAGAAAATAAATATTTATGAAGCCTGTAAGCTGAAGTGAAGTGCTTTTACGGGAAGTCTGTGAGAGTGTATAATAGCAAAACTGTTGGAATTTGCACTTCAGCGTGTTTGTTGGAAATCATGTCGAGCACTGCTAAACTTCTGTAACAACATGGTCTCACATTAAAGTCGACGTTCCACACAAAATAACGCAACGCGAAAAGGCGGTGCCCGCCGACCAATATCCACCGACGTCTAATGGAGCGCTTTGAACTGAAAGGTGTTTAATTTCTTGTCACTGACAACCGTTATTATTGCAGATAAAGGCAGAAACGCACCAACTGCATTAGCGGGGACCGCTTCGCGCACATCACTTAAACGGATGCAGTTTAAAAAAAGAATAAAAAGTTGTTAAAAGAGAAAGGCTCCTGGGATTTAAATGATTAAAGCATAGCAATTTAAGTCTATTTCTGGCAGGTGGCAGACAAAGTCACCCTCTTTAAAACTTAAAAGTGGAAGAGTTTAAGACGCAGCGTACTGTAAGTACTACCGCATCGTGTTCTATTTTTAACACGCGGTGGGAAAAATGATCAAAATCATCTCTGGCAAAATGAGTGTTGTCACTACATCACGGGGAGTCCACCTTCCTGTTAATTAGACTAACATATGGTACAGTTATAACGGAAGAATGTTACTCTCACTCAGATGCATAGACGTAAAGATGACGGGGAAGCAGAGATGGGAAAATTTTAATTATCGAATCATTACAGCCAAAAACGAGCTGAAAAAGGGAACGAGTGTGAAAAGGCGAAAAATGTTTTTTTTTTTTTTAATATATCACCAACATCACTGATACAGGCATAATTTTTAACACACAGTTTTAAAGATGTTGGGCGTGACAAAATCGCTTTTATAGCAACAGACATCTGTTTTCAATTATTTAATCAAGTAATTAAGTTGCTCATGACAAGGATGCTGACAGAAAATTAAAGGGATATCATGTTTTAAGGGAGAACTGGGAGCCTAGCCACTCTGTCATAGTGATTCTGTGTTAAAGAAGGTCACCTTGAAATAACAGCATTGTGTATCTGTGGTCATGTGACCAGTGGCCAGGGAGACATTTCTAAAATATTGAATTTGGTCGATAGCGCTCGACTCCATGGGTGAAATTCACTTCCCTAGCCCTCACCGTAAATTCAGTAGGTCAACACCTGTTTGGTGGTGGTAGTGGTACCGGAAAGGTCTGTATTTATGGAGTGTCTGAAGTTCTGGGTGGAATGGATTACATTTTTCAAAAGTTAATGAATGAGAAATTCTCAATTAGCCAATGAAAATGGGCACTTTGTGATCCTCTAACTCGGCAGCTTCTGGAAGCTTGGTATTCACTTCAACACTGGCACTGAATTGGTAAAACTTTTTTTAAAAACTTAATGCTTATACAGGGGTGAAGTGCAGCGTTTGAGATGCTAAGATTAAAATGATGTCTGATTATAGTTCAGGACACATTTGGGGGGGTAATGACGTTTATACGAAGATACAAGGATCTAAACACCTCACCGCCAGCCTTCGCTAATAAAGATTCAGACGTTCACTCTGGCCTCGCTGGCGGTTTAATCAGTGTTTTCTCAGTCGCAGCTTAATTTAGCTCTGGCTGGGCTGTTCAGCTGTTCTGCTCAGACAAAGACTGGAAACTCTGACAAATTTACTGCTTCCAAAGCTCAACTGTTGATGGCTCAAAGTAGTTGTTACACAGCATCTTCTATATCAAATTCAAGTTCTAGGCGAAACTACAAGCATGGCATCTTCTGACACTGCCAACAAGATGCATTATTCATTAATTGAAATTGAGGGATTTTGCTTTTTTAATTTTTTTTTATACTTTTCCATGAATGAGCATGACAGTGATTTAAGCAAAAGACAGAGAGCCAAGGAATATGAGAGGGGCTATTCAATGTTAAAAAAGAGAAGGAATTTATTTGTTTTTTCATTCATTCAAAGCTTTCGATTGTTTGTCTAGCACCTAGAAAATCACGCACACAGAATATGCTGACGCGTATGCACAAACAGGCTTGTAGAACACATCTCAATCGTCAGGTGACATTGGCATGAATTCTATATTTGAGCCCTATATCAGCAATCAGAAATTTTGTAGCAAATGCAAAATAAATAAAAGCTCACACTAAGCAAAGAGAGCTCCTTTTCTCTTACTGATATTTTGTGTCATTTTAATCTTTATTTTCTGGGAAATTTTGTCCATTTTTACAATATATTTGATGTGTTGTTTTCTGCTGTTTTCTGCTGTGTTTGTGTTCTTTCGTACTCCCATTCTTGGCAATGGGGAGCATTAACTTTCATATACCATTGCGTGGTATGGTGGGCTCTAATGGAGCTCTCAGAGCTATATCTGAAAAATGCACCAGTCGAAACATTTGGCCCCCTTTTGTTCTCAGCCTGATATAATGCAAAAAAGTAATTAAATATGCTCTTGCTTCCGACAAATCAATATACTAATTAATGCTGAGCTGTGAACCACAACATGAAAATTCTACACGCCCTCTGCTCCACCTTGTTTCTCAGACTATTAAAAGACCTCACTTTTTAAAGTTCTTAAATGAGAAGAAAGGGATTGTGTGTGCGTGCATGTGTGTGTGTGTGTCTGCCATTAGATGTATCTTAAATAATTACTGATATGCAAAATGGCCTTTGATTCAACATTAACAGTATAAAGAAAACTCAAGACCCTTTATGTCTTTTCTATTTTTACATTGGAAAATTTTTTTCATGTGCAAACACAGTGGAAACATACTCAGAAAAGGGAAAGTGGCTGCTTTGCACTACATTACAAAGGGCAGACCCCCCCCCCAACTTTGCATTCACATTTCAGGGTACTTCATCCAGGACCGGAGTTGCTAATGGCATCCTAGAGGCCTGTCAGCTAGCTGATAGCAGCTGATGACAATGCAACATTGTCACGTCATGGGCAAGGCAAGTCTATTTCAAGGTTCTTCCTTTTATAGTATGACATAGCTATTGTTTGTCTAGCTGATCTCTCCTCCCAAGCTGGGATGATATAAAAGCTTTAGGAAAGACTCTCCCGGTCTACACTTTGCACTGCTGTCCTCCAGGCACTCACACACACATACACACACAGACGCGCACACAGACACCCACCCGTGCAGGAACCTAATATCGGCCCTCCTTCAGAGGCTCCGCATCGCCATGGCACCCAAGAAAGTTGAAGCCAAGAAGCCCGAGCCCAAAAAGCCGGAGCCCAAGAAGGAGGCGGCGGCGGCCCCGGCGCCTAAGCCCGCCGCCGCCCCCGAACCTCTCCCCGAGCCCCCGAAGGAGCCCGACTTCGACCCCAAGAGCATCACCATTGAGTACACGCCCGACCAGATCGAGGAGTTCAAGGAGGCGTTCACTCTGTTCGACCGCACGCCCACGGGCGAGATGAAAATCACCTACGCCCAGTGCGGGGACGTTATGCGGGCCCTGGGGCAGAACCCCACCAACGCCGACGTGCTGAAGGTCCTGGGCAAGCCGCGCCCGGAGGACATGAGCACCAAGCTGCTGGACTTCGAGACCTTCCTGCCCATGCTCCAGCACATCTCCCGCTCCAAGGATCAGGGCAACTTCGAGGACTTCGTGGAGGGCCTGCGGGTTTTTGACAAGGAGGGCAACGGCACCATCATGGGGGCAGAGCTTCGGCACGTCCTGGCCACGCTGGGCGAGAGGATGACGGAGGATGAGGTGGACCGGCTCATGGCCGGGCAGGAAGACGCCAACGGCTGCATCAACTACGCCTCCTTCGTCAAACACATCCTGTCGGGGTGAGAAAGGGACACCTCCTCCAGAGATTACATTCAAACAATTTTTTGTCCAAATTTTACATCGCAGTTCTTTTCTCTGGCCCCACAACTGTTTGTTTTTAATACCAGAACCCGCCTCCGAACTTTGCCCACACAGAGCATGTCCTTGAAAGTTCTATTGATTTTCTTTTGTTCTGAGCAGCTGACTACCTCTGTGATTCCCATGCACCGGAAAAACCTGGTAGTGTGTCTCTGTCTGTCTGTGTCAGGACTGTTTGAAATGGGTGCATTACCATGAAATAAAGTAATGGCTTTGCAAAAATGGAATTTACATTTATTTCACTATTTAAAATCTGTATGTAAAAACAATGTGGCATTTATTGCTTAATTTTCTATGAAAGTTACTGTAATTCCATACTCGGCACAAAATCTTAGTTACTCTATGAACACCAGGAGAACAAAGTTGCAGATAATTATTGTGTCCTTAGATTAGTATGATTCTTTGAAACAGTGATTCTTTTAAACAAGCAAATTGTTTCTTTTAACAGTTATGACATGGCTGCCAGGCTTTCCCGATGAGTCATGTTGCCAGATTTGTCAGCCCCAGCAGTATTGTGTAAAATTGCACTGAGGTTGTGCAAAAGAAAACTCCCTCTATTTGCAGGCAAACAGGACAGAATTTATAGGATTGTTAGAGTACAGAAAATGGTTTCATGCACAAACGAATAAATTAATGTTTGAATACATGCACATTAATAAGCCATAACACTAGTCAAATTCTTCTACATTAAACTACAAACAAGCGATAAAAAGAATAAATAATTTTGCAGTCCACTCAAAATTTTCCAGTTATGTCTGTACATCTTTGATCAAAAACATTTTCAGGTATCTTCTCCGCAACTTCACATGTTTTGTTACATTTTCACCAAAGCTCTTTTGTCTGTCATTTCTCTTCAGGATTTAGTCACTTGTTGGATATCCTCATAGTGTTTCATGTTTAAAATCAGCAATGTCTCATGCCTTCTTCTTGAGGCATTTATGCGGGCCTCTACATCACTGACTACGGAAAAGGTAGTTTTGTGCAGGACAATACACAACAAAGCAAGTTATTTCTGTGATATGAAAAGCAGATACCGAAGGCCCTTTTAAAATACGAATTCCGCAGGGATTCTGCATATAATTGTTGGTGCTTAAAATACCTGCCGATTATGATGTATGAATGCACGTCCACGCCCACCTCCCTGTGAGACATTAATCAGCACAGAGCTCACATATTTCCAACCAGTTCACGGAACATTTATCTTCCACCGCGCAAAGTTCGAGAAATGAAAACTGAGATGTTTTCTGTAACTTTGTTTTGGATATAAAGAGTAATGCCCTGGTGGTATTTACTCCTTTATCCGCTGCAGTAGGCTGCTGGCACGCCGTTCCCACACGCACATACATGCAGTATTGCATTGCCATAAACCTCCATGGGTCTGACCTTCCGTGGCAGCGCTGTTTCGAGGGGCCCGTGCTTTCTGCTATTGGGTCATAGCCGGTTCTGATTGAAAACATGCCCCCAGTCGTCAGTCAGACAGGTGCTGGAACACGGCCACCCCCCAAACCCGGGACGTCCAGCGTGTAACGGGCACTCAGCCTAATTGAGGCCAGGTGGGCTGAGAACGGCGCTCTCGTTTTCCCTCGCATGTGACGAGAGGGTGTCAGCCCCAGGATGTCTCTCAGTATGTCCCCCAGATAAATCACACCTCCCAGGGAAACTGTTATCACACGGAGGAAATGAAAACCCGGCTGCTCTCGCTCACACTCGGAAATATAGGCAATAATGAGATTTTGACATTCCGTCTAACGATGGGCCCGGCGTGAGAGTATCGATTCTGACACTCATATGATTTAGGTTTATAGCTGTAGATACAATTACTGTAGCCCACCATTGATTGTGGCTTCTTCATTGAATATAGCCACGAACACACTTGGGTGAACTTCAGAGAAATGCTGGAAAGCATGATGTGTGATAAAAAAAACTGTCTGCCTACTCTGACCTGAGAAAAAGAAGTCATAGAAATGGAATATAATATAATCTGTGGACAAATACAAGGCTACTATGTGCTGTCAATCATGGACTCATATGAACAAACTGAAATAACAAACTGAAAGACTTTGTTCTCCACAGTGAAGCATTATGATTGGTTCAAATCACTCACCTGACAACACATGGTAGCTCCACCCCTTTTGGGATGAAGTTTGTCTCTCACATTTACAGAACAGGTGGAGACTGTATGTATTTTTTTAAGAATTATATCTATTTTACCATACAGTATGAAACCTTTCATATATAATTTATTCATGTTATTATTTTTTCATGCTTAAGCGCTAGGGTGTTAGTGAAACAGCCCAAGGGTGAGGGCTTTAGCCTTCGCAGTCAGATGAAACCTGTTCAATGAAATTCCAGTGTTTGACACGTTTTCGTGGCTTGCTGGTAACCCCGTTCATCCGGCGTAGCTGTCCGTCCTTGGTAACGGGTCCCTCTCGCCTCCGTGGCAGCTTTTACGAAACACCTACCTGCTTCTTGCACCCCTGGAGCTGCCATGTCTCTTTTGGGATGCGCCAGAGATGCTTGCAGACCTCCAACAGTTACCCTGAGGGCGAGCACTTGCAACGCACTCTCAGATACAGCACACAGTCTCAAGTGGTCTTGCACTGCATCGCTGTAATAACCATTGAACATGCATATGTAGCCAACCATCTCCAATTATGTAAAATGCACATTGATGCACACCCTACAGCGTACCAGGGGGATTACAGCATACCTCCAGACGGCCCCGTATGGATTTGTTAAAATGCAATGAAAAAGTGTAGGCAATTAGAGAAATCATGCTTTGTCATTTGAGGAGTTAAACTTAAGGTGCAGGTGTACACATTCAGATAACTGTATATGGATGAATTGTGGAAATGCTTAAAGAAACACTGCAAGATTTTTCAAATAGCTCCTGTAACAGTATTCAGCAATTATATCACATATAAATATAAAATACTATATATACTAAATCTGGGTATACATATAAAAGCTCATGTAAACATTACTGGTAATTGTGTATCATTATGGAAGGAAATGTATTAATGTCTCTTGAAATGTTATTGACACTTCAGACATGGAGATAATATGCATATTAATAATTTGCACATAGGTTGTTCAACATATATTGATGGCTCTGGAGGGGGCTTTATATTTTATACTGGTACCATCTTCCTCATTATTGTACAGCATGCAAAAATTAACTCTGTTGTTTGTGATGTAAATCTCAGAAAATGCAGTAAGATTAGAAATATTCCATAAGTAATCCCTTTGAATGATATAATTGCATTCAAGGAGAGTTCAGTCATCCATCAACAAACACGAATACCACAGTGCTCTCCAGCATAAACACACACACACACACACACACACACACACACACACACACCTACACTAAGGCTAAGTCAAGTACATTTCTCTGGGTTTCAGCTGTGATGTCACAACTGGGAGACACACCGTCATTCATGTTCTCGGTCCCTACCATGAAGATATCAGTTGTGTCATCATGGCCTGCACCAGCTTGACTTTTCCAGGGCATTTCATCAACACATTGTCACTGTGTGTAAATGTGACAGATAGATTTTTTTTTACTGTCATTGCACATAACTTTTTCAGCTCACTTTTTCCACCTTTGATTGTTTTGTGTAAAACAAACTTTTTTAAAATCACAGTTGATTTTTTATTCTTTTTTTTTTACTTTTGCACTGATCCCTGTGGATTGTCACACTTGAGGTGTTCCTGAACACTGACTTTTCTTTCAGGAACTTAATTTAAAAAGTACCTGTGATCTGTTTGTTTGCGGCATGTCTTGAGTTTGTTTTCATTCATGAGAATTATGTCTTATTTTATTTTACCGTCAAAACAAAAAAACTTGACAACAATCTGCATTGCCTCCCTGTGCTTTCTCATTTGCACCTCAAACACTTTTCTATAAGAAGCTGGAAATTAACATTTTCAATTAACAATCATCTTGCTCTCACTGGTTGCATGCGTCATTAGCTGACTGCATACACACTCCTCAGGCTGATTTTCTCCCTCATAACCTCTCAGCCTGTCATCTCTTGACCTCGCCCACCTGTACACTTTCCACCAATCACAATGCTTGGTTAATAGCTCATCAACATTAGCCCTGGCCAGAGTTTGTGCTTGGACACACCCACACTGCCAAACACCACTAGCAGACTCCCCTTCCATGTGACCTTTAACCAGCCATTCCGAATACCCATGAGATATTGGTGAGATATAGACACTGACTTCAAACTCTACATTTGCTTTTAATTCAAAACCTAAGAATGCATTTTCTGGAAACCTTTGCTGTGTTTTTTATCAAATGGGTGTAAACCATCGATAAGGGCAATTGGCAAAGGGCATTGGCAAAGGTAAGCAGACATCCCCTAACCTTGCTGCAAGGTTTGTTGCACGTGGAACAGTGGTGGTATTTCTTTCCTAAGGTCAGCCCACAATCTGAACACTGCGGGGGGTTGCCTGATGAATGTTCTTTATCATCCCTTTTCACGAGCTTGTTAACAAAATTCAGAACCCCATGATAGCCATGTAAATATATGCATCAAGGTTCCCCAGAATTTGTATTCCCCTCACGGTCCTCCTATCTTGCTTCAAGCATAAAGTACGTTCTGATTAGCAATGGAAGCGGCACTGTTTGTCTTCCTCACGGCTTCACTGGCAAACACAGAACCAAAGACTCCTTAACAATGAACCAGAGGACCAAATGTCCTTGCTTGGGGGCCCTGTGAAATTCATGGCCTACAAGATAATAATTCACCGAAATCAAACATTTAAGCAAATTGATGAAATGAAACAGAAATTTAAATTATTAAAAAAAAAACCCTCTTCTTATTATGGGTTAACAGAGTGTAAGACCCCTTCACAGCAGCTTTCTGGATACTGCATGTACAGTTGTAGCAAACTGTTGATGAATATATATGAATAGATGATTGTGAGATAAGGGTCAGATTTGTTAACTTTTGGGCTGCACAGAACCCAGATAAGCAAAAGACGATTATATGTCTCATGCACATTATAAGATTTGGAAAAGGCTCCAGACTAAAACAGTTGAATATTTGCAACCATTCAGGGCTACCATGTTGAATTATATATGGAGTCAGACCAAAAACAATACAGTGCTGGAAAGCAGGGGCCCCCTGTGGTGATTTTATTGGCATTGATTCCTGTCTCCAGCAAACTGCATTGATGAAGATACATAGAGAGTGGTACAATTGAAAGTGGTACAGAGAGGAATTTCTGCTTTTTTTAAGGACAGCTTGAGAAGTTTTTGTTCTCTGAATAAAGGTCACATGATTACCCTGGCCAATCGCAAGCCAGACAGTGTATAAAGAGAATGGGGAGATGACGGTGAATTGGTGAACAGCCAACTGTAACTTATCCAGCCATTTTCTGTTAATTAATTTCATTCTGTGTTCATTTTAACTTTTTGTACTTCAGATATATCCTCAGTTCTTTCCTCATAAAAAAGCAATTTCAAAAAAAATGGCATGGGCCTCAGACACTGAGATGAGCAGCAGTGGTGGCAGTGACTTTGATGTCCACTCGAAGGATTTGGAAAGTACTGAGGAAGACTTTTCATTGAGACAAGGATGGTATCTTTTATTGATTGCACCACCAACATCCAACAGCGCAAGAAAGATGAGAAAGCACATTTTTACTGCTGCTCAGAAACCTTGCATGCAGCAGGGAATTTCAGTTTTGCAGTTGCTAGTATTGTTTCTGAGCATTAGCTAGCTCGCTAATTTAAATGGATGCTTTTCAAAATTTAAAATAATATGACTCTGGATGACAGTTGAAATGATGAGCCAATGTGGGCAGAATGTCCTGTTCTCATCTGTTTCTCTTTCTGTCTATTTTTTAGTTTCTGTGCTACGGTAAAGCTCTTAATGTCTATGAGGAAAATCTGAAACAAACCAGTCCACTGCCATTTCATTCAGCTTCAACATTGTTCAGCAACAGCTAGCCAGGAGGCCAGCCAGCATCACAATGACCAGACCTGAATGTGTCCATCTTCAGCTAAAGACTATTTTTTGTCAGTTGCTATGAAACATTTTTTAAAAAAATACAATATTCATGATTCTGCACTGCGGAACATTAGGATATGGCCCCTTGACCTGTATACCAGGGACTTACAACGAGAGACAGACCACACAAATCTCCCCGCTAATGTTTCTCCCTCTAAGACCCCATTAGATTTGCTCCCATTGATTTATGCGTGCGTGAGCATTCTGTAGGCCCGTATGGACTTGCATTAATATTTCCCAATAATTTATCATGGGAAAGGTCACTGTTTCTTACGTAGGGGAAAAAAAGCCTGACAGCCCCGATCTATGAATAGAGAAGTGAAATCGTGTCTGGTGGTCGAATGGAGAGGTAATCCAATAATCCAATCCAATAAGCAATTTGTATCTAACTCTGCATTAACCGTGATGTGTGTTTATAGCAGTCTGTGGAACACCCGTAAGATAATGGTGGTTACACGATTTACTGGAATACTAAATTAGCTTAAGGCATGCAGGGGTGGCCACCCCCCAAGCCCCAACAAATGTTATATGTGCGGCTCGTTCGTTATCCAGTGCATTAATATCTGAATGACATGTGGAGAGACAGTGCAGTACTGTATGTGGGCTTTAGTGTTGGAGCACGTCTTGCATGCAATATTGGCTATTCTGTTATTTGTGAGACAGGAAAAAAATCATTTAGTTGAGTCATATCAATGAACCGCTATTGAGGTGCGTACCATCTAATGCTGACCCTTGACCTTACGGTATTGTGTGGTGTCGTTCCAATGAAATGCTGATGTATGCGATTCCTACCTATAGTTGAGTCACAAGGGATGTGCAGTATGTTACCTTAGCTTCCCATAGATTGCATGGGTATGAATGACCTAGCCTTTATTAAGTCTGTTATTTATCTAGCACACATAAAATACTATCTGCTTCCAAGCCAGTGCATAAAACACAAAACATGATTCAGCGATATAGATCATATTACCCATCTGAGACACATTTAGTGGGGGCAATAACTAAATAAATGATGTGCAGAGAAGCCTCATTGTATGATCTCTCCCTTGCCTTGCGCTTCTGTCGTTCTGTCTCTTTGTCCCCCTCCTTCATTTTTCTCTCTCTCCTTTTTTCTTCTTTTCTGTTCCTCTCTGTCTCTGCCTGTCATTGCTACAGATCCGGATGGGTTGGGTGGGGGGGATTTACTGTGATGTTGAGGGGTGTTAGCCTTTTGAGATCTTTGAGGAAACAAGTATAAGAGTGTAGCATACAAGATACATCACTAATGTCCTTCTCCCACCAAATATGTGTTACATCTTACTATAAAAGATTTTCATCAGATATATATTTCTGCAGCAGTAATATAATTACAAAAAAAGAAATCAGAAAACTCAGCACTAATCTAGTTGCACACAACACAACATAAGAAATGCATTTCCAGCTTATGTTGCTTTTAATCAACTTAATGTATAAGATGTATTACTACAGGGCACTCTCACTTTCTCAGTAAAGCTTACAATCAAGTGACCGGAATAGGTCACAGGTTACTGGCCCAGCGCTGCTGACATGCTCATTTACAGATGAACTGTCAGCACTCACGTTCATTACAAGAGCCTGATAAAGCATGTATGAACGCTGACCTTTTCAGGGGTTGCACGTAACTGCAACATGTAGGCTCATGCAATTTTGAAGCGCTGCTGTTCAAGGCTCGCAAATTCGTCAGGAAAGAAGGCTCATAAATTTTTTGCTTTCAAGGCTGATTGAAAATAGGATTTTTCTCAAAGTGTTTTCTGAAACTGTACACTCTGCCTGGGGCTACATTTTTTTTTTTGCATTCAGTTTTGATATTTAGAGGAAAATCTTGACAGAATGACTGAGAATCAGTTTCAAAATTTTGGGAATATTTGGTCATGTATAATGCGAGAATATGATGGCGAAAAAATAAGGCTACATTAAAATGAGGTTAGCAAAACACTCACTGTGATATTATTTTTCACTTATTTGATGACTATTTCATATTTAGCTGCTATTTTCTTTACAAAAAACAACTTTGCTAAAAAAAATCCTCATTGAAATATGCAGGGGTAAAATGTAGTTTTGTATATGAAGAGTAAAAGACTGCTAAGAATCAGTCTATTTTTATTCTTTTGTATCTATTTGAAAGAAATTGCCAGTTTCATAGCCATGATGAATAAAAAATGGTTTGATTATGTTCCAATTACAATTCAGTTACCTTATAAAATTATATTGGTAGATTAAATTAGTTCAATTACATTTAATTTAGTCCTAATAGACCCAATTGAAAGAGCGCTGTGGAGATACTTTCCACTTTGAAGCATGTCTTTACATTCCTAAATTAGAAATGGATTTTTATTTGTTTAACCTTTCTTTAACCAGGAAAGTCAACTGAAAACATGTTCTCTTTCACTGTGACAACCCGGGTAAGTATGGATGGTAGGAAATGTAAGATATTGTGTAGCCAATCAACTTTCAGGAGAATTATTGTATGACTAGACTGAGAGAACCTTACTTGAGCAAGGAGGCCTCGCTTTTTCAATAAGGGCTATGGGAACTTTTATTCACTGTGCTTCGCCAGGACCAAACAATAGAACAGTACAAGTCAAAAGTTTGCACACATCTGACTAAGATAATGGGAAACATGCATTCAAAGAAATTTTGATCTAAAGACTTGCACTTAAATGCTTGAATTTTGTTTCTTGGAAAAATATAAATAGTGAAGTTGATGCCTGTGTATGAATTTTTTTACAAATTAAAAAAAAAAACATTTAATGGCCGCTTTGATGAATCTAAAATATACAACAGTTTTGATTTATTTAACACTTTTTGTCATCCCATTTCCATTTGTTATTTCTTAGGTTTGATGTCTTTGCTTTAATTCTAAAATGTGGAAAACAGTAAATATAAAGAAAAACCCTTCCATGAGTAGATGTTTTCAAACTTTTGACCGGTACTGTACATCCTACTGTGCAGCCTCCCCATCAATGTCAGATTTGACAGAGGCAAGGGGCAAAGTCCCAAGAGAGGCAGCTGACATTCACAAGAGGAATGAGGGCTCGGCGAGAACCGGACTTTATGCATATCTATTGAAATATCAAAAGCAGCGCAAGATTTTTGCCACTTTGTAAGCCCCGCAGACCATTTTGAATTCTGGCATTTCTGCAAGGTCAAGAAAGTCAGTAGCATCAGTTGCTTCCAGTAAGTGAAATAAATTTAGGAGGAAAAAAAAAACGTGCTTTAAAATAGCTAGCTGCCTGTGACCAGAGAAGGGTCCACCAGGATTACATGGAAAAAGGAGCTTCTTCAGATACAAGGGAGCCATATACGATAAGGGTATAATTTATGTTTGATTTTTCTGGGCAGCCAGGGAGGAGATGTTAGGACAGGAGAGATATTATACAATTTTCCCTCTTAGTCCTTGGTGCAGTGTTTTTATCAGCTGAAGTGCAGGCAAAGCACAGCGAGTGCTGACCTGCAGTGAGGCACATGGTTGATAACCATTTAGTACGAGAGAGTCAAGCTGAAATTAATTCTAAAGTCTAAAGTATAAACAGACTTTTGAAACTTTCAATGGGAGTTTAAATTAACTTTGTAGACACCTAAAGTAAAAAAAAGGGCCATTGAAGTTCTTATTTGGTATAATGACTGTAATACTTTTTTGGTTTCTCTATAAAAGAAAAGAAATACAGACACTGTCAATAGCAGGTATAGCACCTGGCTCTGTAAATATGGGAGGGCTGGAATTCTGGAAAACACACCTAGGTCAAATATTGCAAGAGCTTTAGTGCCATAATTTGAGTCTCTCATCTACAGTCACTATCACTTGCAAAGTGTATTTTTTTAGTAGTTTCCATAGTATACACATACAAAAGCATTTGTGCAAGTTGTGGTATGTGCATTGGAACTTTGGGAAAATTTGACCTCTTTCAACTGTCTGCATCTTTCAATGCAGAGCACTGTATTTCAACACGAACCTATGTGCATCGTGCTCAAAAATACATTAAAAAAATTTAAAGTGAAAATACATTACCAAAACACCAATGCGCATATGGTACGAAAACAGCAGAAGGGTACCACAGTCTAAATAAGGACCTTTGAGCATTTATGGATGGTTTGCCTGTGTACTTACAGCTTATGTGATGGTCATTTTACATTCAAGCCCGCATGCAAGAGAAACAGGATTCAGTGCCTCGAAAAGGGCAGGAAAGCCAGCTTAATTCCGCCTCTCACACAAGCTGATGAGACCGGTTCTGTTACTGTAGACCCAGCTCACAAAAGCCCCTCTGCGCTCCCAACGCTGGTGGCCCCTTTTGATCGGGATGAGCGGGTAGCCATTCTGGCTCTAAATCCGGTTCTTTCCTACATGGCGATAACTCCAACCGTCCAAGGGTGACAGAGTATCAAGACGTGAAGGTGCATCTGTCTCATAAATGTAATGGGTTTTCTTTTTTTTGTAATGGGATAAACCTGTATGTGGTCACGATGGTGGGACCTGGCAATGAGTTGGCTGATTTGATTTCCCAACTGGTTGGGGAAGAGAACTTTCCTCTCCAGTGCCTCCTCTCTGCTATTGGGAAGTTGCGAGACCCAGAAGGCCAAGTTGAAACTAAAGTTAATTGGCATTCTCACAGGCTTTCTGGTGAAAGGCGGGCTTTTTTTATCTGCAACACTTAGCAACTATGACTTATTCAGAGGCTAACACCCTCTGAAAATACACATACACACACATCCACACAAGCACACACACACACACACACACACACACACACACACACACTTACTCGTTAAAACTAGGCAGCTGAATGCAGGGTAATAAGGTAAGTGAATATGCATATTTCAGCAGTGCTTTCTGTTGTGGGATTCCTCTTTATTGTTAAGCCTGCATGCTGGATGATACTGCCTACGTGCTGCCCTTGGCAACAGAGGGCTCAGCTGAACATGTTTTCTTTTTTTGTGAAATATATTCTTTCTTCATAAACCTCAGTGGTCCTTGAATCTTAAAGCACTGTTGACACCTCTTTTGGAAGGTTAGCGTCTCTGAAGGCACTGGCCTTAGAAAGAATATGTACAGAAAATGTGATAACCCCCCCCCAGCTGAAATTACATTAGGGTTTCTGAAAGCCACACAGAAATTTCAAGGTCTGGAATGGCTCTGGCACAGTCACCAGCAACACAAAAAACTAACAACAAGGGGACTGAAGCTGCCAGGTGACTGTCCGTGCTGAAAATCTTCCGATAACTGAGAGGAAAAGCAGGACATGGTGTAAAATAACCTGACAGGCATGAAACGCAATCCTACACGGCCGTTTTACCCCGATACCATGTCCAGGCTCCACCGAACATCTGTTTCCACAGCACCCATGCGCTTGCCGCCGTCGCTGTGGCGACCGGTCACTCCGGCCGACGAGAACGCGCGCTCTCTCCATCGACGCGGACCTTGGCACGTCTCTACCTGTTGCCCACGGCGATGGTTAATTATTCCAAAGCAGTGCACATCTGCCACGGTCCCAAATGCTTTCTCAGCCACTTGATCAGGGGATGTTTGTAACGCGCTGTGTCATAACACAGAAGCAAATTGAACTAATTCCGCTGGCATCCATTTTTACAGCAGATGCAGCTTTGGCAGAAAGCTGGCAGGATGCCCTGGCAACCAACTGCAACACCCCCACAATGCCCCCACGCACATTTGCGGCATTAGGGGACAGCACAAGTGGCCTGTTTGGATCAGGGCAGGAAAACACACACTGCAACTATAGCATGCAAAAGTGGTGGCTGAAAGTTTTGGTGCTGGCGGTGCACTGTCTTTGCATACTGAGTTTTTCAGTGTCGGGTGTAACAGCTGAAGTCATGAATACACTGTGAATTATCTTGGATTAATGCGTCTCATTAAGGTGGTGCTGGTAAATCGGAACACCCTGGATATATCAGCACACCCTGGATGGAAGCAGGTTCCAAAATGTTTGACCTTCAGTACTTTGAAACTACACTTTAAGAGCTGCATCACTCCTGAGAGGTGATTTATTAAAACTAGTTGAAAATGTATCATATCTCCAGCTACTTACTCAGAGATCCCAGCAGAATACCATCTGGAGCATCTGCTTTTCTTCTTTTAGTTAATCTGAGACTCCAATTTCTTCACTTTTGTTTCCACAGTTTGGATTTAATCGCTGGATATTAATGTTGCTCCTGACTCTTATTATTAAAGAGCCTAGGTTTTCCTATCTCAGCACCTTATGGAATAAGTGCAAAGCAGGCTTAAGTGCAAAAGGCAATTGACTGTTGAAGCCTCTACCATGAATTGGAACTGTAAAAAAAAGGCAGGCTTCTTCATCCAGAAGATTAAATGTAATGCTGCAAGTCTGAATTGAGTTGGGGAAAAAAAAAAGTATTTGACTGCGTTCACACTCTGATGATAAAAGCAACTGATTGAGACTACCTGCCATAATAACTTTGTCCAATTTTTCTTGATTTAGAGCAGCGGTGTTTCACAGGCAAAGTTGTTTGGCCCCGTGAGGTTTGTTTTTTTTTTTTTTTTTACCGGCGATGTATGTAGTGATTTTCTTTGGAGTGCCACCGGAATTTTCCTCAAGGGACTCCATGCAGACTCTGAAAAAAAAAACATCCAGCCCAATTAAACCGTGTTTCATTTGACTCCTGTGGAGGCAGCTCACAATCGGGACAGGTGTCCTCTAACACGCCCCCCGTCCCAGTCCCCCATCCACACCCCCAATCCCCCGTGAGATTCCCATGGTGCAAAATGAGGCTGAGAGTGTCAATCAATCCCAAACAATGTCTGAGAATAGATTCCTGGGCAATCCTGTTCCAATTTATCCTGCTCTGCCTCACGTCATGCAACGATACTTGTTTCCAGCAAGCAGCACACCACGGAGAACATGGCCTCATACCTTCACATGTGACCGGCTTCATGGTCATTTTTGTTATCACACCGCATATTGCAGTGTTTACAGATACATGAATGGTTTAATTTTGATGAATGGGAGAGGGAAGAGGCCGTTCACCGGGGGAAATAACAGCAGTGTCAAGGTGTCCCCCCGGCTAGCTTCGGTATGGATCCCCAATCTGTGGCAATTACGATTTCTTTTCAATGGGCGATGAAGCTAAAGGCCAGGGGCTGCGGCTCCTTACAGCAGATTATAATTGGAGACAGGCCACACGAGGAGGGCAGAGCCTATGTGAGCTAAGACACAGCTGTTAAGAGATCGTGTCGGTTTTTATTCCCAGGCCTGCTCTGACAGGCCCGGTCAGTGTGGGACTTGTAATTAAGAGCCGGTTTGTAAAGGTTGGCCCTAATGGGGGGAAGTGACTACAGAGCAGCCAACAAGCCTAAGAAACTGAACTAGGGATAACAGGGGAACGGTGCGTCTTATTTCAGCGAGAGTATGATTCTTATACATGCTCTGTGCCATGCATATAGTCTTATATGTGTATCTACATGCTTGTGTTTTGTCTCGCATGTCTGTCTATGTGTGTGTCTTTGTGCGTGCATTTGTGTGATTATGTGAATGACACAATTGATATCTTCATGGTAGGGACCAAGAACATGGATGAAGGTATGTCTCCCAGTTGTGACATCACAGTTGAAACCCAGAGAAATGTACTTGACTGTACTTGTATGTGCATCCATATACACACAGGTTTAGTCAAGTACAATGCATTATGGACTCATAGCATGTGTGGGTGTGTGCATGTGTGTGTATGTGTGTGCATGCATGTTCGTGCGTGCGTGCGTGCGCGCGTGCATATGTGTGTGTCTTGGCGCGGTCGTGTGTATGACACAAAAGGTATTGATGCTGAGAATGGATTTGCTTTTCTACCCATCATATTTACGACCTGTTCAAAGCCCTGGATTCTGAATGAAAGGGTATACATTGTGAAGGTAGGTCTGTGTTCTGTACGCAAAGATCAGGTCAGCCTTGCATTCAGTCTTACTGAATAGACACACAGCTATTCTTACCCTTGCAACCAATCAATGTTTGTCCTTATGAAAAGTGCCAGCAAATAGGAAGTAAGTGCTCAGCTTTTTGGCAGCAGCTGTTCTCAGGGGCTCCTTTTTCATAAAAGATATTCTGAAAAATGCTAAACCAGAAACATTTTGTGCTCTGCTTTTGACCGCTTAACTTTGACCTTCAGATAAATGCAGGTGTTACTTTTATTTTTTTTTTCCTCTCTCCACAATCTCATTCCTAGCAACTTGCTGATTTCCAAACATTGTGTATGTGCTGAGAAAAGTCACATTTTCTTTCTTTTGAACCCATGGTTATAGAGGGGCGCTCAGTCTATCCCCTATAGTACAGTGTCCTTAATTTCGAGCGATGAATTGAAACGTATGTTCTTCTGCAGTGCTTTTCATTCAATCAATCCACAGTGGTCTTCATTCCACAAAGGCCATAAACTCTTAAATGCATTTCTGCTCTCAGTCTCCAATCAGATATTCCCAATTCACTGAACCATTCTATGTTTTCTTCAGTTTGTTTTTCTCCATTGTGAAGAAGCCCCTCGTGATTGAATTGTATGCACAGACACCTGAATATATTCACTGTGCTTTTTGTTTTTTTGAGGTTTTGCGGCCACTCCACCTTCACAATTTCAATTCCAGGGGAGCCAAATGCATTATGGACTCACCAGCTCCTGGATTGGTCAAAAGTTTTTGAACACTCCGCCCATTAATCTCTGATTGGCCTCGGGTGGTGGTTTTAGCAACTCAGAATTGATTGTGTGATGCCTCTGCTGGGAAGATAATTACAAGCTCACTGCTCAATAAATTACCTAAAAATTTCAAATCATTTACTGAAATGCAGCGTAAATCAAGAAGGTTTACGAATGTGTCTAATTCTATATTTTACCATCAAATAACAAAATAGACCACCAGACCTAAAGACGAGCCTAAAAACAGCATGCATTTGTGTTGCACTTTTCTTTGAAAGATATCCAAGCACTTTACAGCAAGAGAGAAAAAAGGGAAAAAAAATCACATCATCCAGCTAAATGAGAGGCCGTTATTTATTTATTTATTTATTTATTTATTTACTTATTTATTTACCTGGCGCAAATCACGCCAGTGGAATTCAAACCCGTGCACATTATACATGGAAGCAGCCCTATTTAAAGCGGTGCTGACAAGTGCTCGCTCGCCACGGCCCATGAACCGCAATAAGGCCCCTTCATTATTACTTCCTGGAACAGGGAGTTGGAACGATGGGAGCGGTGCACCCGGGGAGAGCGGGGCGCCTTATCGAATCACAGCGGTCCGTCACCCACAGCTCCTGGAGGCGCGGCTGTTTAGATGAAAACGGAAGAGCTGACTGCGGCGTGGGGGACGGAGCGGACTCTCCGCGCTCTTCAGAGAGACCGAGGGGGTCAGGCGGGCCGCCGATCCACTTTGGTCTGCGCACGATGCTGAATAAATTGCCAGGTGAAATAAGCAACAGTTTCCTTCCTCTGCAGATTTTTTTTTGCATGTGTTTTTCCCCCCCTTCGCTGCTATTTGAGGTAAATTCTCAGAACCCGCCAGCTGCAGAGTCATGGCTGATGCTGTCCCTTGTTTCTGGGGCAATGCACAGTATGCAATATATTTCCTGTTCTTTGGCTAGAATTATCACACACTGTCAACTGATGTGTTGCATTTACTCCTAGCAACTCTTACGCACTTATTTAAAAAAAAAGAAAAAAAGAAAGACACCTTGCATTTACAGGCCGTGGAGTTGTATTGGATCACGTCCTGTATGTACAGTGTTCTGCAAATAGTCTTTGCTACAATGTATGTCCTTCATTTCCATCAGCTACATGTATGTAATAACATCTTGGCTCCTGCTGGATTTTAAATCAATAGCAGCTAATTGACTGTATGGTAACAATGGCTGTGGTGTACGTGTTACTGGCTGATAAGCAGAAACTAAGGCCTCAGACAAGAGGCACATCAAGTGTGCAGACATTTACATCTTATATACCTATCGTGTAATATGAGGAAAATATTCTTATATTTTTTTAATACATTTTTTGTAGAATACTTCTCCAGATTAATGTAAATATAATACCGTCCAAAATATGCCAAATCTCATTTACGGTATTTGTCCTGCAAGAAATAGTGGGAAGAATATTAAGCAAGAACCACTTAATATCCTCTGGAGCCACAAAAATACTTAGGATTTCAGAGAAACACCAAGGGTTGCCACTTAGTCATAGCCTAATTATGCAAGTAGCAATTTATGTTCACATCCTGTGCAGGGACGTTTTGGGTACATGTGCTGATAACAGCACGCAGGGTCAGGTTGTGGGCGGCTGTGACCCTGACTGGTTCTCCTGTGACCGGGGGAATAATTTTGTTCCTGCCATTGGGTGACTGTGGGGGGGATTGGTACGCTGGGATAGCACTCGAGAGCCACAGTCCTGGGAATTTTAGGTCAGACTGAGCTGGGGAAGTAACAAGTGATGCATTTCAGTCAAGCGATGTGGCCAGAAGGGCTTACATTGAGCCCGAACTCCAGCAAACCGTGGGAGTGGAAGCAAATTGGATGTGCGGAGTTAGTACAATGTGGACCGAACAGTGCTTCTTCAGAGCATCTTTGATGTTTCCTGTCAGCACAAAAACCCCGGGTGTCCACTTAGCTCTTTGCTGTTGGTTGCAGGACAATAAGAAATACCGGCCACAGGGATTAAATTACAGCCACGTTTTCTTGTCTCCTGTTCGGAAAAAACAGAGAAGCGTGAACTGGCTTGGTGTATGTTACAGAACTTCACTGATGCACATGGTTTTACAGGATTACCCTCACTGTGGTTCGAGAGTTGGTGTATGCACTGACAGTTACAAAAAAAATGTAGTGAATATTTATCATTCTAATCCCTAGGCCTGTGGGCTAAGGCTCTGTACAGCACTTAAAGTCGGGTATATGGGAACCAGTCCAGACTCCCATGCACTCTTAATCTGCTCGGGGGAAGACAAATTTCCCCTATACTTAAACAATGAACTGGAGAGCACTGTATTATATTTTCAAGATGGAAAAAAAAGAAGCTTGATTCTGTGCCTCCCTGGAACAGAACAAAGATGGATCCTTCCATGACATGTGGATGCACAATTTCCAAGTAATTCCATATGAGCATCAACACTTGGCTGATTGAGGATATCAAATATTTTACATAAATATTTTCTATTAGCAAGAGTTCTAAGAGTCAGCATTTGGTTGTATCACACAGGGCGTCTAGAGTGATTAGAGGAGAGTATGCATAATATATGAAGGAAAAACTGCATGTATATTCTCACATCAAAAGGCAAGTCATACTAGCTAATAACATGTAGATTACTATTAATCTTAGAGTTATACACATCAATCACCCTATTTAAAATATTCAAAACAGGAATACAGGGGGCACGTATTATGAAAACAAGAGAGAGGGTCTCTCTTGACATGATTAACCCCAGCTTTGGGGGAAAACCTGTCTGTTTTACATGTGTATATATTAAAATACAAGAAGAAATTTAACCTTAGTGATTGGACTAAGACTCAGAAAAATCATCCTATCACAGGTAAGCAACTTAAGCAACTTCATGAGTCTGCACACTTATGGTGAAGTATGCCACAGTGTGATTCTGTCAAGATTAAGACTCGTGTACTATATATCTGTACATGGAGGCTGGGTACACCTGAATGTAGTGACAGTTACAAGGAAATCTGTGGAAAACGCTTTTTTATTATATAGACAAGTTGAGCCCTGACGGGGGTAAACAGAGTTATGACAGGCATAAAGGTACAAGACACTGGTACAATGGAGGCCTTGATGTGGAGATGTGAAAGCTGAGCATAGCACACCGTGGGCATCAACATAAAATTATAGCTACCATGCATCTGCACATTAGTGTGTAGTGTGTATAGATACACAGATAAATATAGAGACAGTAATACAGCTCCCATGCAGTGCAGTGGGAGATGCAGCCCAGCAGTGAAATGATATAATATTTTTCTTTCTTCCAAAGAGATATTCAACCCCCACCCAGCTTCATTATGCCATACATCTTCCATTATGTGGACACAAAGATTAAGAAAGCCCTTTTCATGCAAATACCCCCCATTACTCATTTGGACGCCTCAGGTTATGTGCTGGTGCCGTCCAAGGCCCCAGTTCCCTGCTGCTCACTCCGCGTTAGGTGTCTTTATTTGCTTCTAGGAGCACCAGCACAAACAGGAGTCAAAATTAGATGTAAAAGGCGAATGCTCACTGTATGAATCCTGTGCTGCAGAGGTACCTTATTTTAAAAGGTTGTTTCCATCCGGGAAAAGGTGTGGAGAGACTTACTGTGCTGATTAGGGACGGTAGGTTTGGCATTCCTGTGTCCTTGCATTTTGACTGTATTGTACTATTTCAACCAATGCAGTTAGGGGCACTTGCATAGACAATTGTAGCTGCACTGTCAAAAGGAAAATAAGTGATTTGGCCCCTTTAAAAACCCAATTGTTCCTCCTGAAAAAAAATCTTCTGTCAGTTAAACAAATGAGAATTCCTCTCAGCTAATCTGGCTAGCAAGATAGTTAGCTATATATAGGTTGCTGACAAGAATCACAGTATTGAATTTCAGTGAATACAGTCCAACAACCAATTCAGCCAACCACCTATTTTAAATTAATCTTAATCTGTTGTTAACTAAATGCATGGAACTGTGAATTCTTTTCACTTTGTATCCATTTTGTTTTGTTTAAAAATTCTCTCTTCAGATGCCTCAGTGGCAGCTGCTTCAGAAGTCACAAAATCTCTCAAAGGTTTGCCTGAAAAAAAAAAAAAAATTCTTAAAATGGATGTCAAAAAAACATTTTAAGGGAACATTATTCAGAAGGTAAAAAAACAGACTTGGGTGAAATTGCTGAAAATCTGGCTGAAACTGCTCACCATGCCATTTTTGGGCTAAATTTTATTTGACATTTTAATTGAAAAGCACCTTAGGAAATTTTCATTCCGATAAACAGATGGTAAGTGCACTGGCTTCAGCTCCTGTACAAGTGCATCTATTTAAATGCCCTGGGGTGCTTAAGGGTGGGGTTAATTGCATTTGACAGTGATTGCGTTCCAGGAACGTCTGAAAATATTTACTCTAAAACTCTGAGTGAGTGCATGAGGACAAGGTGGAAAAAGCTTACAGTTTTCAGGCACTGTGTTATTGGAATGGTCTGCTTGTATACCTTGAATCCATTAGTAATTACAGCTGTTGTAAAAAGTCATCTTAGAGACTCAGTGCTCTTGCAATTCAATGATGTAATCTATTAATGTTTTTCTTTTCATTTTTTATATCTCAGGTGTATTAACGGGGAAGGTGTTGTAGAAAGGTTGAGAGGCTTTCAGAAGTCGGATCAAATATTTACAAAAACAAGAATAAATAAGTTTCACTTTTACTTGCAACCTACCTTGACAACTTTTTTTTGGTTTGTACTCCCTTTCCCCTCAAAACAGACCTGCTACAGCCAAGAATATTTCAGAATCTCACATCATCAGACATCAACATTGAGTAATTAGGGAATTGTTAAATGATTGAATTCATCAATCCAAGGCAATCAGCTGCACATTGTTAATTTCCTGTGTGTCAGGAGTTTCTCCTTGATTAATCTCAGAGGGATTCTGCAGTCGTTCTACGTTAGGGATTTTTCTTTTTTCTGAAAACGATCGCAATCAATCCAAAACCCTAAACTAGACCTCCAAACTGAAGATGATGACACCCTTTGAAGAAGTCCTACCAAGTCCTAAACAACACTGTGATTCACCTCGAAAACCTATCCTTCTATACAGGACAGTGTGAATTTATTTCTCTTTAAGCACCAGGAAGCACTAAAGGGCCCACAGGGTCATTACGAATGACATAGCTGACAACATTATAATATGTGTACAAACCTTATCCTTTCAATACAGTAATATAGTTGTCATTTTAATAGCATTTGTCGGTAATAGTTTTGTATACTAATTTGAGTTTATTACAAATATATAATGCTGGAGAAATAGGTTTTATAAAAGAGAAATATCAGAAATTTTTTTTAAGAAAAAAAGAAAGATGATCTGGAGAGCTGCGCAAGATATGCAATTAAACAAATAACATGAAATATTTAATTTTAAATGAAACATATATACGGACTGAAAGCTCTGAGATTATCAGAACATTTCTGAAATCAGCTGAATATAACATACAGTAGTTCGCTTTCTTTGGGACCAGCAGTACACAAAGGAAAATGCTTAAGCATTATTATATTGAATAGGGACTGTTTTACAAATATTTACTCCCCCCCAGGGTCAAATTATTTATTTTATTGTTTACATCAGAGAAGAACAATTAATTTTTAAACTCGGCATCCCTGCCTCAAAACAAGCAAAGAACAAACATTTCTCTAAAGAATTTTTGTATTGTTCTCTACAGTTCTTGCAAACAAAGATATGCACTGTACAGCAGACAAGGAAAATAAGACTTTATTTATTTATTTGATCGTTTTTAATTGGTTTCTGTTGGGTCCTTTCCCTTGCCTCGCTTGCTTAACAAAACAAACCAGCTTTTGAGATGCAACACTATTTTTCTTTACAGCATGAGAAAGTACAAGCATTTGCCTCCTACCACATTCTCCCCTGAAATCAATCACCCACACACCCTTTTCTCCGGGGTCAGACCAAACCATCTTAAATATGCTTCTTTCCTGTTGTGCATTGGCAAAAGCCCCACCTCTCATCTGAAACTCCTCGGAAATCTCGGATCTTGGGCATTTTTGTGGTCACAGGTTTGTAACCCTATTCATCCCCGCTCAGCTGAGTTAAATTAGATTAAATTAAATATTGATTGATTGACTTGGCAGTGCCTGGTTCATTCTTTGCTCTGAGTAAAGAAGGGATTGTCAGCGCTGCTCCTTGAAGGCCACAAGGATGTCTATGTTTTTATGATTATTATTTTTTTCCCTCCCCTTTCCCTTCACTTAACCTCGTAAATCATTTTTATTTATGATGTTCACAGTAAAGGAGAGCCTTCACCACCTCTCCCTAGAAATTAAATGTTAATTGTGAGTCATTGGTTAATTGTGTTCACCTGTTTTAATTTGCAAGGGAACCAGCCTGTTGGCTAACAAGCCACACCTGACTAATTGAAGGCAGATTAAATACAGGTGTGGCTGGACAGCAGGAGTGAGGTTCATTTTGTCCCTGTTGGTGGTTTGTGTAGGCTTGTTTCTTTGTTTGCTTGGATTTTTTTAATGGCTTTTTTTTATTATTATTATTACCTTTGCTCTTTTTGGTTCATTTATTGGAGAAGTGTTGGCCAGCTTCTCTACATTCACATTGTGCTCATCATATGAAATCAGAGCTGGAGTAACTATATAGGAGTGATAATGGGTTTTTTTGTGTACATGTGTATGGCCATAGACTCAAGGTTGCATTCTTTGGAAAGATCTGTCTATCTGTCATTAACAGCCTGTGTTTAATGTCAAGTTCTTAGTGGAGGTTGGAAATTTGACTGCTTTGGGGAGGGTTGGGTTTGTGGGTTTTTTTTTTTTTTTTTCCCTCCAGTAGAGCTATGAGTAAATGAACAGCATGATTTGGACCAGATTTTTGAAACTAGAGGCAATACAGGTGGCATCCATTATCCACAATGTGTGGCTGCCGTAGTGATGGCACAGACTGTGTCAATAACTTTAATTTGTTAGCCAAAGCAAAGCACCTGTATTTTGTATGAAGTGTAAAAAAAAAAAAAAAAGTGTCTGAATCTAGCAGGTCATGCACCTTAGATTATCTCTGATGAAATCCTATTCAATGCTAACAAACAATTAGGTGAAATTATGCTGCATAATGATGGACAGGGGCATACCTTATTTTTATTGGTTAATAGAAGTCATCCCAAACAATACTGAGCCATGCAAAGTTGCCATGGAGATGGGCAGTCATGTCAATGGCTATTGTGCAAGCAGTTAAAAAAAAAATAAAATAAAAAAATCTTAAATATTCAATGCTGACCTTCAAAGCAGACCACCAGCTCTGAGTCAAGTAGGCTGATACCTTTTGTTCATTACAACCATCGCTAGAATACTATTTTTGGACTTCCTGGCTTTTATCTTAATGTTATCTTATATATATATATATATATATGTATAATGTAATCACCACATCTGCTATTAGTTCTCTCAGTCTAGTTCCATTGCCCAAGTTGGCTCATAGAGGAGAGCCAAGTACAGCCACAATCCACCACCAAGCATGCCTGCAAACACAAACCATTCCATGCATCTATGTGCCTATTTGCATTATTTTTTTTTACAATGATTTATTTCATTTTAACAGTTTTAAAGTCAAATTAATTTTGGAGAGAGAGTGCCTCAATCTGCTATGAATTGATATTTCCAGACCAATTATCTCACTCAAAAACAGGCAAAAAGAAGGTATATGTGTGAAGAAGTGTACTGCAGTCATTTTGAGAATAAGAAAACATTCTGTGTGGAAAAACAAAATAAAAAAAACCAAAAACAAAAAATATAGAGATATCTAACAGGAACTGACAATACAGCCACAACCCCTCTGCATGGATCGGTGAGGCTGAAAATGTCCATTCTGGGACACAGTGCTTGCACAATTCTTTCACACAAAGAAGGTTAGTGGGCAGCTTCAACACAGCAAATCCATAATCTTCTCCCATCTTCACAGGATGTGCTCCTTTGTAGCGTAGCACCCCCTCACAAGGGTTCCTGGCCCCTGAGGTTACACCATCTCACAATCTGAACAAGGTTCCCTGTGTGCCGGTTTCCTGGCAACACTGCGGTGGATTGGTGTCAAAAACCCATGGGGGAAAAAAGCAAGATGTCCATGATGCACTGATGTATACTCCTGTGTCAGGATGCTGTTTTACACTTTAAACATTATTTCTTTATGTGACAGCATCTCATATTTTTCCTGTTGAATGTTGGCTATCGTGAAGGCTGGAAAGGGGCACATTCTGTGTTCACAGGTTGAAAGAGGTGAACAGGTTATTGCAAAAACATGAGGTCACTTCTTACTGGACTAGTGAACTGAGCATTATCAGGGATGCAGGATACCTGCTGTCACTAAATTCCAGCCTGTGACAATAGTCACCTAGCAGTAAAGCAGAAACAACACAACCAGAAAGTATTATCAGTTAGGCTGGGATGTTGAGGGAGCATTTACCCTGCTGAACACCAGGGCCTTAGAACTGGAAATTTTTTCAGAATCAGAGTACATCTTTGGCTAAGTGTAAGAACTGATCACAAGGTAATTCATCAAAGCTTCTAAATCCTGACACAGCTGAAAGACTTCAAAAAATTGGGAGCACCAATGAGGACCCCTAACAATTCATCGATAAATAACATAGACACATTCATCATAATGATTGCAATGTCTGACAGACAGTAACATACTCATTACGCTATTATACCTCACAGCTGATCGGAGGAAAATTTTAAACAAAGTAGAAAAGCTGCAAACCAGAATGCCTGCATCTGTATTTGGAATGCATCAGCATGCAGGCCAATCAGCATCACCTGGCTCTCACAGCGATGACGTAAGGACTGCGTTGGTTTCCGTCTGAGAGTCTGTCCCAGTTCTCAGCTGCGCGCTACCCACCGTGCATTTACGCACTTACCTGTATGCCTGTTCTGAAGAGTCACAGCTCAGAACGTGGGACCTGATTCAGCAGGCTGACAAGACTGCAAAGGCAGAAGATCTCAGCCCAGCTACCCCTTCTGTGTCGTGTCTGTTTGCAGGCAACAGCATCATGAATAGCATTGTGACATCTGTCCCCAGCCAGGCATGCTAGGAAACACAGAAGTCCATACTGTTTAGAAGAGACCACGACACAATACAACCATATTTTCCATTGTGTGTACGATATAAAAGGTAAATGCAATTCAGTAATTTCTTAACATGCACAGGCACCCTATTGTTTTGTTAATGTAAATATTAACCATTTCGAGAACAACAACAACAAAAACAACAATAATAATATCACCATTGACAATAGGTCATACAGTTCATCTGCCATATTGTATTTTGTGTAAATGGGACCTAGCCCAGACTCATTACTGTTTGCAGATTAGTTTTGCTAGCACAATGTTTTAACTGGTTTACTGATATATCGTACCAAATTTACCACTCATAAAAATACTACTTCCTATCAAAATTCTGCAAGTAATACAATCTCCATTCTGTGATCGTTTGCTGTTGTAGAGACTTTAATGAAGTTTTATGTCACACTAAATCATTAGTTTGTGAAATAACATTCACTTAATCAATGAAACAAAAGGTAACTGTATAATCCCTAAATTACTTTAGCAAGCAATAATTAAAAAAAAAACACATTCCATGCTTTTATTGGAAAAAAAATCTAAATTACACTTATATTACACACTGCAATAATGGAACATACAATCAGTTTTGTAAGCAGAGGCATTAAGAGACAAGAGATTTGCAAAGTAGAACAGTCCAAAACTTTTTTTATTATAGTTGTGAGAAATTTAGGGATTGATTAGAAAATAGCATGTCGGTAGAAAAGAATTTGATACACCTGGGTATGGATTAGAGTATGGCTCGTGATTTAATCAGATAAAGTCTGTGTGACAAGTAAAGCGATCATGGAACAAGATTAGTCAATACTACTGGCATTGTGGGACTTCAGACAATTACTAAATCACTACCCTGACTACTCTATGACTTGTTTTTCCTTGATAACAGAATAAGAAAGTAAGAGCACTTAATCATGAGAACGGGCCATTCTTTCTATTTTAGCTGTTCTTTTTCACTCTAAACTAGGGCAAAATTATCACCGTGTTGAGTTCAGTAATGGAGGGTCTGTGACTCCATTGTTAATTTAATGTGATGTACCCCACACACTACTTGTCATACTCTAAAGTTTTATTTATAACTCAGTGAATAAAATTGAATTTACACTTTGTTTTCTTCATGTTATCAATTTAAGTGGTTTTATTTTTTTTTATTCTATGTTTGTAGTAAATAAGAATCGGCTACAAAAAGAAAACCATATTGTACAAATTATTAATTCTGCATGATGAAATGTAACAAAGTCTCCAAGCTCTGGAGTAAGTGCTTTGGAAACTTTTATTACAGGTGACAGAAAATTATCGACAATCAGACAGTCCCACTGACTGAACTTTAGAGGTCAATTGAACACTAATACAGAGTCGTTTCTTCAGCCATAAAATTTCCTGATTCAAACTGCGGGCAGGTCGAGCGGAGGTCACCTTTTTCCAAACTTTTCTGTAGCAAAAGTACAGAGATGAAAACATCACAAGGCCCACTGGTAAAGGCATCCAATGAATTTCAAATGAGAAGAAAAAAAAAAACAGAAAATCCTACAAATGAACGCAGCCTCACCTGAGTTGTCCTCTGCTTAACACGTCGAAATGAAACTGTGTGATTAAGGCAGGTTGTGAAGGCTATTTACTGGAGGGACGGCTTTAAATGGGATAGAGAAAGGAAACAAATCGGCCTCGCATTTCCCTACTCAATCAGCAAGTGCGGTCATTACCGCACGCCATTTACTGCGGCATTAGCTTGATATAATGGCCCATTACTGACTCCGAGTTCGGAAAAAGGCAAAGGGACCTTTTCAAAATTAATTCTGGGTTTCAACCAGAGCCTGAATTATGGCTCCAAAAAACATTGCTTTGTAGGCGTCATTTACGCGGCTCGTAGCATGGGGCGTAAAATGACTTGAATGTAGATGGAGTCATTTTTGTTCCAGACCTCACATATGGGTCTACATGGACACTGTGAGATTAAGCGGGGAAAACAAATTGAGAGGGGAAAATGGCATTAAATTGCAGCCTGGAATAGCCACTGCCGGGCAAGGGTAATAAAAAAAGAGTACACAAATGATGACCCAGTTTACACAGAATACACAGAGGCTGACAGCATGCTGTTAAAAGATGAAGAGCCCCAAACAACCAAAACATATATATATTATACCTCTACGCTTTCCAAAAAAGGAGACATCAAAATGTTGTGACAAGGTTCATGCCAAGCCACCAAAAGCTGTAACTAAACAGACACAGGAAAGACGTTTAGCAAAGTCATTCCAAGCTGTTGGGGGTGAGGTGGCATGGTGTGGAAGTGAGCTGGCTCTTAGGTTGCAGCTCACACCACAGTAATTAGCCCATAACGGGAGGCTGATCATGTTTTGATTCTTGAGGGGGGTCAGGACAGCAGGTACGAACTCCAGGATGCTGGGCCTGACGCGGGTGCGGGGTACTTGAGCGCTGCAATTAAAACAAACGATGACAAAGCGCCACTCATTCGGCGTACAGCTCTTAACGACCTTCGTCCTAATTGCTCATCGTTTTACAAGCCTGGATCTAGTGCTGGCAACCTCATTGAGGGGTCTCATGTTTTCAGTTTGCTGTTAGGTTGAATGAGTTAAATTTTAAATTTATTTTTAATTATTTATTTTTGATTATTTTTATTACTATTTTTTTATATTTCCATTTGCAAACTGTTTAATTGCTCGGCTGTGACAACACCTCAGCCATGGAGAGGAAGCCATGTCTGTTGCTCTTTTGCCTCAGCTCATAATTGCTTTGGTGAAGTCATCATCTGAGTCAGTTTCACTATCCCCTAGCATTCCACAACATGAATGATTAGTTCATTAATGAGAAGGACTCATTGCACCACCACCACCAAGTGCACAAGCACATTTTCTAATTGATGCAAGTGAGAAGAAAATAACAGCAATAACCTGAAAACCAAGTCTTTGCAATATCAAACAAATGTCAGTAACTGTCTTAAAATGCCGCCAAAGAGTGCGGGATGATGGCTAGAAACAGCGTCACGATTTCGCACAGTGCCTTTCCTGTACGCACCTATGGAGAATAAAGCCAGCTAAATTGAATCTTCAGGATGGTGTCCTCACTGAAGCATCAAGGGCTTATTCCCTCCTTTGGCTTCGTATTTGAACAATGCGTCGGCATGCAGACGCCGTCGCTCTCTTTCCAGAAAAGCGTGGAGAGAAACTGCATTCAGGTGCGGCACGGTTCACAGATCTGAAGTTCCCCAAAAGCACACTTTGAGAGCTGCATAGCAACAAAGACACCTGCCTCCGAGGACGCCTTCCACATACGGATTCCACCAGAACCAGAAAAGTAAATGAACAAAACAAACAAACAAACACTGAGTTAAATAGCCCTCTTGTCTATATTCCTGCAGCTCCTGAAAGAAAAAGACCAGCAAAAGGCCACATCTGAAGGTCTGTCAGTACGCTGGCTGTTTGTTTTGATTTTTTAAGTTTGCAAGATATAGAGAACCATCCTCAGTCTCAAGTTTACTCTGATGAGGAGATAAACACTGAACACTTTTGCAAGTGGTGAATAAAACTGAAAACAGAATTTGGAAATAAATGCATGTCACATGGAAGCGATGGTGTGTTTATCTTATTGTTGTATTGACACAATGGCGTTTTTGTGAGAGATTTCCTAACTTTGGATTCTTGTAAAGTGTTTTATGCAGCATATGTAAAAATGTGAATGAGGAAACATGTAAAGGCATGCGTGCAGTAAATACAGTATATAATGCTTGTCCATGACTTGAGGCTTCATATATTTAAAGGTCTGCATTAATATGCAATATGCATTCTTAACCATGAACATTTTCCTCCTTGTTTTTATTTGATGTATGAGTGTGTATTTCTTTGTGTTTGGGGCCTAGTTTTGTAATGATGTAAACAGAGGAGCTGTTTGGTATCAGCTTCACCTTCATCAGTTTATGTTTATGTGTGTGTGTGTGTGTGTGTGTGTGTGTGTGTGTGTGTGTGTGTGGCTAGGAAGGCGTTGGATAATTGGTTAAGTGCTTGATTAATTAACCACACCCAATGGGACATAAAAATGAGAGGCGGGGCACAAGAGGAGAAAAGAGCAAGGACAGAAATATAAAGGGTTGTGTTGATTTTCCACCTTGGTTTTATCAGCATTAGTCATTCTTTTAACCATTTTATCCCTTTTTGTGTATGCTTATATTACCAGTTATAATCCATTTATGAGAAATTATGTATCTTCATTCTGTTGTTTTTAAACAAAAACCTTTTCATGTAAAATGTTTTGACCAGCACAGTCACAGGCTGGTGGCATAAATGAAAAAGGAAAAAAAAAATTGATCTGAAATATAAAGATTCAATCTGATTCAAGCCATGATCAGCGCCAATGATGTAAAGCAATTGAGAGAATATTTAAAAATCTCGAGCAATGTACAAGGTTTTTTGCCTAGTTATGTGGAGTCTCTCTCATGCCTTTGTGTTGCGCAATCACAAAAGAATGCAGGGAGCGAAAGAAAGGGACAACAGGCCAGGCAGCTCAAGGACGCGGGTCACAGTTGTTGCCCGGGCGACTGCAGGCCAGGTCAGCCAAGTGTGGAATGTTGAGGTGTTTGATGTTCCCCTCAAGGCTCCTGCACTTTGAAGCTGTACCAGCCACTTAAACACAGTGCTGACCTTGGCAGCAGCCACCAGGAAATCCTGTTAGAAGATATTTTCTGTCAGGCTGGTATTGATGAGCTGGACACTGAATGGAAAAAAAGGGGGTGGAAGCAATCAGCGTTTTCGCATATCACACCAATAAAATTCCCATCTTACACGCTTAAGCGTTCTGTGGAGAAAAAGAACAATCTATTATTTTGCACTTCTCTCAGTGAGTGAAAGATGCAATTACCCAGTAGCTTTTGTGATTAAGAGACAGTTGTCCTTTGTCTTGATGCCTTTCAGAGTCCTCAAAGTGCTTGTTTTAATTTGTTAATAGCACACTCTCATCTACAATTAACAACAACTACAATGTGTTTGTTGGGTGAAAACTCAGTGAAGATTTTGCATGAAATGAGAAGCAACCAGAGACTGGAGAAAAGGAAACATTCTAATCTCTTCAAACTAGAATAGGTCAATTAGCTTTCCTTGTTAATTTTAGTCCATAAATTGATACATAAATTCCACTGTGTCCACCTTCATTGATTGACATTTAACTTTGACTCTGAAAGCTTGATGATGTTTAGTACATTTTATTGTTATTTTGTGAAAGCAGATTTGCTGCTTTAGTATGGCACAGTGAGGGTTCCCTCTCCTGTAACCAGGGGGTTGCCAGCTTAAATCCCAGGTCAGACACCATTCTACCTTTGAGAAAGGCACATTACCCCAGCAGCTTCAGTAAATATCCAGCTGCATACAGTAAAAGGAAAATGTAAAGCTGAGCAAATTCACCTGGATTAAGATGGCAACAGGGCAAATAAATAGCTGTGGTAAATAAAAAGGGAATTTAAAAGTGTAAGATTTGGTACCTTGAGGCTCTTGTTTGCTCATGTTTGCATTTTGTCAGTCCTTGGCGAGATCCCAGCCGATCTCATTCAAATGATATGGCCACGGGATCGATCCAAGCAATTTAATTAAAGGCCAAGCTCTTTGAAAATGTGTTTCTGTCACAGAAACCTTTCTGCAGGTGTTAAACAAGTCTGCCTTCATCCAAACGCTACTGCTTGCGGGGAAGGAAGGAAGAAAAAAAATAAATGAAATAAATGGAATTGTTTGGCATGGCTGGCATTTGTTTAGATGTGTGACCTTTTTAGCATTCCTAAACTTTCAGGCCATATCGTACTTCTGCGAAGCTCATTCTTTAAAAAATGTCACCGGGGCGGAGGGAAAACACTATCAGGGATTAATGTACAAGCCATGACACAATTCACCTGAGCCCGTTGGGCGTTTCTCTCAAAGGCACACACACCAACTGAGTTAAATTTGATTCCTGTGTCGAGGGCACCAGTAGGGGGGTAATGAACAATTAATGAAAATGCAACTGAGGCAAATATATTCCTGTCTCAGACAGGGGTCTCTGTCGTCCATCCACGCACAAGGGTAATGATTTAAAGGACCCCTGGGAATGTTCTGTACAGCGTGCATTTTTTTTTTTTCCACCTTTGCTGTTAAGCTTTGGAGGATTTCATCCGATTTTAAAATCATGCTGTCCACATTGATGACTGACCACAACAATGAAATGAGATTTGTCTTTTTTATGCAGCTGCTAATTGACTGTGCTAGATCTTCTGTTTGGAGCCACATCTGTTGTTGGTGCAGCCAACTCCATTTATTTCTACAAATAATTTAAATTCATGTATCATTGAAGTTACTTATAGTCCCAGGTGTGACTTACAATTTAACTGGTCCACACTCAAACATTCTAGTTTCATTGGCTCTCACTTTCAGTCCATAAGCCTGATTATTGTACTTGATTATCAAAACCACCATTCAGGCAAAAAGCATAACATTTCACAATCAATTACTAACTGATAACACCATAAACCCTCACACTTTTGGGACTGGTTTCTTTTTTCATACATATTTCGCATACATTTGATTTACAAAGTGCTCAATTGATAAATCATTCTGTTGTAATAAAATCTTAATTATCATGCAATTTGCGTCCCAGTTTAAATTACCTTTAACTTCACTAGGCTTAAACACATATCACCTTTTGAGTATTTGCTTGGCATTATCTTCTTATAAATCAGTTCTAAGCAAATGTATCCTTTTGAAATGCTGACATAAAATGAGATGTTTTCATAGCCAAGGTATACTTTTACACACAGAATTATACATCATTTTGATGTCAAATAATAATCTATGCATAATCAAATTAAAAATGTACAAAAGTAATTTGACTCTAAATTGCAAAATAGGTATTCGTTAAAAAGGACGCTCATCCTAAAAAGAGGAAGCACATCAATTTTTAACTTTTACAGACAATCAACAAACCTTATTTTATTTGTTTTTTTCTGAATATGTCTGAAATGTCTGGATGTCTCCTGTGTTGTAAAATGAATGTTATGTAACAAATGATATAAAAATGAATAATTTCTAAAGTAAGATAATGTATTATTACATAACTATACATTGCATAAATAATTTAGTTGTTTATGTATGTAATTACCTATTTGCAAAGGTGACTGTGTAAGGTTTCTGTTTCCGTCCATTAAAGCCACTTAAACAACTGTGTAACACAGAGTGATATTCACCTTATTTATCATGAGCAATTAGTGGCTCAGTGGGGCCAAGAACAAGTAATTTAACAACTAATTAGAGTTAATTCAGACAGCTGTGCTGAATGTGTGGAAGGAAAAGTTATCAACAAAACTATGATAACTTCACTATCTTTAGCACAGACATACCTCTGACAGAACAGTTCTTTCAGAAATTATTTCTTCAGAGTGAATCATTCAGGTGTCCAACAAAGATCAGTGTTAGCATCTCAGTCAAGACTAGCTGATTGATTGAAAGCTGAGATGGGACACAGTACCAAGACTGGAAACCTGTCTTATAGGCTGTTGTGTCTGCTGTATTTATTTCCTTCTGGAAACAATGTCAATATTTAGTTAACCGTGGCAAACAAACACTGTTGGACCCGATTGGGACCCAAGTCAATGATCCATTTGTTAAAGACAGATCTGCAGAAAAAAACTGGTGTAGACCCAAAGAGAAATTTATTCTTCATGTATGCAAATTAAATTATGACTGAACATGAAATTGCAAAAGCAATGCAAGGAAGTAAAGGATATATTTTTATCAGGAAAAGACCTACGTGGGGGGCAGGTTATTTCTTTGTTGTCACTTATGGGGCAGCTGTGTGGCGTATGGGGCAGTATAGCATAATGTAGCTTAGCGGTAAAGAGCAGGGTTTGTAACTGAAAGGTCACTGGTTCGATTCTCTTCCGTGGCACTGCTGTTGTGCCCTTGGGCAAAGAACTTAACCCAGAATTGCCTCAGTAAACATCCAGCTATAAAAAAAAAAACATATAGAATTGTAACCTATGTCACTCTGAATAAGTGCGTCGACAAAACGACAATAATGTAACGTAACGCCCACCGCTCACAGCGACAGCATTCCTCCTGACTTACCGTGTTTATCGCTTGCCTTTGCGCGGGGGGCGGTACCTCCATCTGTTATCGGGCGGCAAACAATTAAGCCATCAGAGGTTCACAGCGTAATCGAGATGACTGCAGCCGTGACACGCTGCGCTGGCAGGCGGCGCCAACTCCGCGGCGCTCTCCGTCAGAATGCTGATTAAAACTCGACCGTGTCAGCGCCCGTTCAAATCCGTCCTGCCAACGCTGAGGAGTGCCCTGGCACCGTGACCGTCACCGCGTTCCAGGCAAAGCGACGGCTGTCTGCGTTAGGGGGCCAACGCGATTTCTCGTCCCCTCAAAAACGACGTCTTCAACGTAAAAGGGCTGAATGTGCCTTTTAGGACCCCGACCCACCGATAATTAACGCATGTCAAAGTGAAGTAGAAACATATCAGAGAAGAAAGAAGTTAGAAACATATCAGTTATATACTTTAATAAAAGAAAGATTCCAAGCAGTTCTATTAGCCTGCCAGGCCTCTTCCTCTAGTACAATTTCTCTAATGTTCTGCTGGTTTCTCTTTCAAAAGCAAATATAAAAGCAAAATGGTTTTGGTTAGAGATTGGAATATGTAAGGCCGATACAGATTAAAGCAGAGATAAAATAAAAAACTCTTAATTGGTCATCAAAGTATGTAAATGTGTGGGGGAATTCAGTAGGTGACACATACATGTCTAGTCATCTGCAGGCTTCCCGCAGAGAGACTGTACCACTGCGCTCAATTAAAGCAAGACTCTCAGTGTCGAACCACATGCCCACTAATGACCTATGAGTCACTACAGTTGCTGTTTCAGTGGGATTTCAACCACACGACAGCTGTCCTGGTACACAACGATTCCCATCGAACAGCTGTAACTTTGATTAACAAATTTAAGTAAGTTTTACTTTTTTTAACTTTACCTAACATGTTTGACTATTTTCCCCATAAGTTTGTTGAGAAAGAAACTGAAAGTTGTGTAAGAATATTAATAATAAAAGAACTAAAATGTGCAACACCTGATTACATTTGCCACTCAGATCTGATGAAGCAGATGAATTTTATTTAAAAGGCAAGGTTTTTAGTGGGCATCTTTGTGTAATGCAGCTATTTTTTAATTATCAGGCACACGCATATGGTATATGGCATATGGTTGACACAGAGCTGCTCCTTTAATAGCCTAAAATAACCTTTTACAATAGACATTAATGGGATAAAATGACTTTTACCACCATAGTAGCTTAGCTTGGAGGCACTGTCTTGTATGTGCATGTGGATTCTAAATGTCTTTTTCTGCTTGTTTGTTATTAAATAATGTATTAACAATAATATTTTAATATAACAATAGCAAACTGGAATTGGGGTTCACTTCATTCACAGAAGGGCACTTAACCTCTGACTGGGCAGTAAGAATACATATACCACCAACTTAAGTTGATGTTATACATGGAGCTAGCATTTAGCTTTTGGGACAGTGCAGGTTAGTTCAGGTTATTCTTCTCAGGGTTAGCCAATAGCGACACAATTGCTGGCATCTAATGTTCACACTCCAGCACAGTGGGTGGCTGTAACACACTTTCCTAGCTGGTCTACAGGATGCCATTAAACACCATTTAACAAGAAGAAATAGTTGACACTGTTCACCTTGCTGTAACGAGAGCAACAGGAGAAGATGGTTCATCAAGTAGATCTGTAGCAAGGACTCGTGTATACTAGTCTTATAGTGCCAGGAAATAAACATTGAAAAAAGAAAAAAAAAAACTTTAGTCATTTTTTACTTAAACTAATAGTTGCAAGCTTTAAACCTTCCTTATAATCACTTATTAGTTTACACCCCCCCACATCCTCCAGTGTGTGCTTGTGAGGCACTGGAAGCAGTTGTTTTTTTTTTTTTTTTTTTTAATTGTCATTATTAGTTTTCTATTTTTGTATGGGGGGGTGGCATTTAGTATGGATTTTTCAATTCAAGCGCTCAACATCCATATTCAGCCATAACAATTCGACAAGCTGCGGGGCCCATTTATTTTTAATCTTCAACTCTGATGCCCGCTGACAAACGCACCCCCTCCCCCCGCCCCGCCCTCCTCCCGGCCCCCAGCCAGGGGTGATGACAAGTGACCTTCTCGCGGCGGAGACCGGTGGCAGCCAGCCGCGATGGGGGCCGCTGATTGAATCTGCGGGGGACCCTGCCCTGCGAGCCCCCTGGATCTCCAGGGCCAGAGATGCGACACTGCTGACAACTTCCGAGGCATCTAATTAGACAGCAAACACCGATTCGGTGGAGAATGCCGAACAGAAGAGATTGCCTCTAGACTCCCTCTGGCTTTACCTTTCTGGCCCTTCAGATCAATATTGTCTCAGTTAATGAGGGCCTTTGATAAATGGGAAGTCAACACACTTTTGCTTTCTCTCCCCTCCCTCCCCACATCTCTACCCTCTCCTCTAAACACACAACTTGCACTGAGCCTCAAGATGCCAGCTGAATAAAACATAAGGCAGGTTTTACTTTTTATGACACGCATACATGTATAATTGCACAAATGATGAAAACAACCCTGCAGTTACTGTGTATGCTGAATACATACATAAACATATGTGTGCAGAGTCTTTTTTTAAACATTACATCTATGTATTTACATTTATTTCTTTATTGACTTAGAAGATGCGCTTATCTAGGGCAGCTTATGTTCAGCTTACATTCGACTTTATCAGTTATTCAGCTGGAAATGCAGTGAACCATTTCAGGGTGATTATCTCGCTCAAGGCAAAAACAGCTGGGTCCACATCTGCAGGTATGATTCAAACCTGCGTCCTGCTGATTAGAGGACCGGCCCCAAAAGTGCTATGCCACACCACCATCTCAATTAAATCATTGCGAGCAACATGTGCTCAGCCAGCTTCCTCCCAGGTTAGCCCTCCGCTGTGTATGTTTTCAGCAGAGCCATGTTTGACTGTGGGAGGAATGTGCCTCGGCTAACAGCATGGCTGTCAGGAGGTCCCACTGCTGGGAGGACCGCGAGGTAGCGTCCCGCACCGTGCCGCTGGTGGCGCGGCCCTGGCTCACCGCTCAGGGATCAGCCAATCGGACGTCTTAGAGGGATGAAAGGAAGCCCTCTCCGCTTCAGGAGAAACGCACATCTGTGAGACGCAGCACACCAGGCCCTGGAGATCCCAGCCCTGTCCTCTCACAAAACCTGTCCTAATGAGCTCGTTGGTCATGCAGCTCCCAGCCAGACAGCAGAGGTCCCAGCTTGACCTTTTTGAAGTTGCGGGCTGTTCGTGGATAAATGCGTAAAGGGTTTGGTTTACTGCTACAATTATTTATTTGCCTAACATCTTGCCCCTTATTCATGGTGACCCATTTTATACAGTTTCTACACGTTATCGATTCATAGCGGTGGATGGTTTCCAGAGTAATTCAGGTCGAGCACCTTGCTCAAGGGTGTAACTGCAATTCCCACCCAGGACTCGAACCTGAAACCACCTGGATGCAAGCCAGATAGATACAGGCCCGGTTCCCTAATGGCTGTGCTTTGATGCTGTCCTACATTTTTTTTTCTTTCTGTTACAAATGAGCTGTAGAACCTAAACAAATGAACTCAATCAAAACATGGCATCTGTCATATTTTCTATCTCCATCCCTTACACCTTTCAAAAATCTTTTTTTTTTTCCACGTTATAAAAAACGGAGATGACACGCAATTTAAAAAGCAGAGAAAGAAAATGAGGACCTTTTATATATTTTACCTCTAAATGGAGTAGTATTTACACTTTGAAAGGTTTCGTTTTTATGGTAGATGCTGAAATGTTTCTTTTATTGCTCGATGATTGTAAAAGTGAATATCGCTTGCTGATAAAAAGTACCATATAGATGCAAATTTTTCCCAACCCCTTCCTTTGAAAAGTGCTATTCTTTTCTCTTCCATGTGCCTTCACATGTCTAAGATTTATCTGTGAGTGTTTGCTGTGACAATCAAGCTGAGATATTTGTCACAGAGGAGTGACCTGCTCTCCAAGATGCACAGAAAAAAAAGACAACCTGCCAGTCAAATTGCTTGTGGTGTAACAGCCCTAGTAATATCATTACCCATTACCAAGGCCAAAGGAGTGTAAAGCATATTAAAGATGTAGAGCCAGAAAAACAACAAATAAGCAAGTTCAATGATCTTTTGTGCAAATATAATTGTTTAGAGGACACTGGTGACAATAACTGAAACAATGTAACTGTAATTGTTTAAGATTGCTTCAACATGTTTATTTTTCCAGAGAGGAGCTAAAGTAAATACTAATTAAAACTTAACTAATGTTAATTAAAAGTAACTACTTAATTAAAAATAACAAAACACTAGGTGGAATGGTGGGAAAAATGTTGAATGAACTGAGTATTTTCCCCTAAGGAAGTCCAACCCCTCTGCTGGGAATTATTCGTACAAGCATTGCGTGGAGGAAAAAAAAAAAAAAACATTTCCTTTGTTGATGACAGCTGATGCCAAGGCAGTGATACAGGCAGCTGCCATTTGTAATGCTTTCACTACAGATTCAGCAAATCGCCTGTTGAAACACAAGCTCCATTGAGGGGGAAATGAGGCAAGTTGTCAGACGTTGAGCTGGATGAGCCATTACGTCCACGCTTTGTATTGGCTTTTGTGGAATTCACAGCGATTGGTCTGACATCCATTGTAAGAATGAGTGGCTACACACCTCCCGAAAGAGCTACTTAACAGTGCGCTGTGAGTTGGGGTATTCCAGAAAAAATAAAGACGTGTACATTTTTCACATCACATACAACTCCGTCAAAGGAGAGGGCTGGGGGTGGGGGTGTTGCATCCGATTCAGAAGGAGGAACAAGAGTAAAAATGGCTGAAGGAGCGGATATGTTCTCCAGCATGATATCCCTTCACCCCTGGCTATAATGCCTTACGTAGCTGAACATTGAGTGAGCAACTTTATTTATTTTATTTTTTTTTAAATAAAGCCATCCATTTATGTGTTCAATATGCTGCCACCTGTTGCATTAGGGAATTATTTCTACTACAGACTCTAAGCGGCTGCAAACTAACACAGGTCAAATACACTGAACTGCCAACTAATCTCTGCACAAGCGCTGGCCATTTTCATGTGTCCCCCTTTCATGTTGACATTGGCAAAGCAAAAGATAAGTATTAATAAGGGGTTTGGGATGTGACGTCAATGCCACTTACTTCAGACGATGTGTGTATCTCTAACTGAAACAGGAGTAATTATACGTGGTGACTCATGTTATCCCCATTACATCCCCTTTGCCCGAGTGTTGTGTAACCTTTCAACAGTCCTTTCTGATTCTGCAGTGTTGGCATCGCATTGGTGATGTTCTCCGCCAGTGCTGGCTGTCATATTCTTATGTCACAAAGGCATTGCTCATTCATTATAAATTCTGGATCCGAACACCCTGGAAACTTGCACAGAAAACCGGTCCAAACCAGTTCCCTTTTTAAATGTAACAGTAGCTCCTTTTCTGAGCCTCTACAACTGAAAGTTTCCTAATTAAACAAGCTTTGGAGAGGACCGACTGTGCTGAGGATTTTTCCCTTGAATTAAAGCTAAGTGGAGGTGGGCATGGATAGTATTTGGCCACACACACACTTGTCTGAATATCCAAAATAAACATAAAAATTAAAATTACGGGTAACGCCCTATTCAGTGTCAAAGCATTCACCTTGAGGAATAAGAACTCAATGCTTTTCCATTTTTAAGTAACACATCAATATGAAATGATGTATCCATGTACGTAATGAAATTTGAACAGGCTGGAAAAAAACAGACTGAGGATAGACTGAGGTCAAATGTAAAATATATGATTTGATGGTAAAGACAATGTCCGAAAGAGTGACTTCTCAGTAAAGTCTACCTTTAAATGAAATTTATCCATCTGCCTTTCCTTCTGTCTGCTGACCTGGCTGTGCACCCAGCCTTGCTGGTACCACGTACGAGAGGAAATCAGCTTAAAGCACAGACTGCAGCCTCCCTCCTAACATGCTCCCCAGTCGTGTCCCATCACTGCACCACCCCCCGCTTTGGCGACTCTCTCCCTGGCTGTCACTCAAGCCTCTCCTCTCCTTTCGCACTCAGCTCCGGTTCCCTGGCCTTTTCCTTTTGTCCTTTGTTTGTCATTACGGGCCCCAACAGCTGAAGGCTGCACCTGTGCACGAATCCCCCCACCGCCGAGGGCGCACCGAGGCTCCCCCGGCCCACGCGGAGACGCCACAAAGCCGACGAAATCTCCTTCCCTGCCCTCCCGCCGCCTCCCTTCTTATCCTTTGCCTGAACTCTCCTGGCCTGAGCTTCCCGCAGATCCACCCAGGATCCACCTCTCTCCGCTAGCGGTGGACCCCCCCTCCGATTCGGGGGAGGCCAGCAGCGGGGGCCGCCGTGCGGCAGGCATCAGGGCCCGGCTTGACAAAACAGAAACTCAGAGTTCACGCCTCCGCGTGCCCCAGGGACGGAGCCCTAATGTGCTCAATAATGAGGGGGTGGGGGGGTAAAAACCCCTAAATGCTGAGTTTGCGGTCTCAGATCGATTCGGGCGCTAGATAGAGACAAAGAGAGAGAGAGAGAGAGAGAGAGAGAGAGGGAGGCGCAGGTAGGCGTGGGGAGGCGCGAGGCTCGGAGAGAGACGGGCGTTACTGGCAGGAGACAGGTGCGAACTCTCCCCGTCTTGGCTGACATCGCTCGCATTATCTTTCAGCTGCTGCCTTCTTAAGTGTCGCGCGCCGCGCGGGGCTTGCTAAGCAGCTCAGATGATGACAGCTCTATTTTCAGCAGGGTTCTGCCACTATTTGACACGTTTCCCATTCCTGTTTCAAGCATGCAGATTTGGGGGGGAGAGAGAGTGCGCAAGGGCATGTTTTATTCCACTTTACAGCCCCCTTTTAGTCACAGTGCGTGCGGGCTGTCTTTTTAAGTAATTGAGGAAAAATTAATATATTAAACCCTTGCTGTTGGTTTATATATGTGTAAATATTTATAATATATATGTTGTATTTCGCATGTGGCAATGGCTTAAATACATTCTTTTGTCTTTATGTCATGCCATGAAATAAATATTTAAATATGAAATTGCAATATTATTTCATGTCATTCCAAATCATTTGGAATGCATACACTGAAAGATCTGGCAGGGACATATAACTTACAATGACTTACTTTGTGATGTCTGAGAATGCATTTCTCATCTGTAGTTCTTTCCATAAGGGCCTGTTCAGTTTTATAATAAACATTTTATTTCATTTGCTATACGTCTCTTTTTTAGTGTTTGATTATGGCCTCAAAAGCCTGCATATTTACAAGATTCATTTTCCAGATTCATTAATGAAGTTACACTAGTTCTGTGCCAGAGAATACTGAATAGCATTAATGAGACACGTGTCTAGCTATCTCAAAGTAACTGTAAATAAGAACCCAAACTGCTGCCAAACAACAAGCCAATTTCAAAACTTCCCTCCCTGCCAAATAATTACAGTGTCAAAGTCCAAAATCCCCTTTTTGTCATGTTAACTCCTGATTTCAGAGAACATTTCACCCGAGAGTACCATTGCATTACTTTCTGTGGTTTGTTCATGCTACCAGACTTGTTAGTCAAGCTAAGACAGTATGTGCTTTGTCAGGATAATTGCCTTATGGTGGTGATAAAGTGAGATTTTAACAAGTATGAAATGCTCAGGTTTACTGATTAGGTTAGGATCTTGTCTCCCAGTATTTTTTGATAGTTCTCTCTGTTTAATCAACCCATGAAATGATTGATTCAGATACTTTTTTTACAGACTAAGTTATCGAACATGAAACGAGCATTTCAGCCTCTTCGGGTCAACAGCCTTGGGCCATTAACAGTCAAAGCATCTCAACAGTTGAGCAAACCTCAGTTAATGTGGTGGGGAGAATCAATGCTGATGCAAAGGGATACTTCTTGCACAGGTAACAAATGAGCGAACACCTTGCCGTTTCTAACACCAACACATACACATAAAAGATCCCTGTCGGTATCGGCTCGCTATTCCTTTCAGGTTCTGAAAAAGAGCGAATTAAAAAAAAACGTTACTTTGCTGATTAAGTAGTGTAATTACTAGGACGAGCACAATTCAGAAACCTGATTAGATCTCTTACAGAGCTGCCAGCCCTGGTTTTTATGAACTACTTGTTGTTAATCAAGTAGCGAATGTGGACGTGCTCTATGCTTCCAACTTTTTCCTTTCATTGGTATTCACCGCATCAAATCTCAGGCAAGAAAACCTGCTAATTAAAACATAATGGAAAGCAATTGAAACAAAAGTGTGGTTAACACAAGGGGTTTTAACTATTCACCTGTATGTGCCCCAGTCTAATTTGCGACAACTTAGCCTAAAAAAAGAAGAGAAAAGAAAAAAAAAAGGTGGATTAATCAAGCACTTAATTAGTTTACCAGATGTGAAACAGAGGAGTAGTATAGTTAGCTTGGTTACCAGAATCCCAGTATTCAGTATTCAGGCTCCATTGCTTTCCATTATGATTGGCTTGTGCCATTTACTGCAACAGAGGATTTTACTGTTTTACAAAAATGAGAAAACAGGCAATGCATCAGCAGGAATAAAGTGCAGAAGCTGGTTTATAGGATTAGCATGGCAAATCACCCTGTAACACCTTTTTTGTTCCTTTTACATTTACTATAAATTGCCTTTTCACTGTGCAAGATCTAAATTTGATAAACACATCCCGGCAACTCTTCTGTCTTATGAATAAAATGTAGACATATTAATTTTAAAATTTTTCAACCATGACTGATTGGAGAATATTGGAAAAGCTGTCCTTTGATAATCCGTTTCACATTATTTGTCATATTTGCTGGTGTTTTCATATTCCGTCTTTCTCTGTGCAATCTCCATTTAACACATATATCTAACTGGAGCTTGAAATACATGGGTAATAGATCAGTATTTAAAAGTGAGTCATGTGGAATATGTTTGGTGGATATACTAATTACAAACCAGGATAATGACCATTGCATTTTATGAACGTTTGGATGTCCAACCAAGTATTTTTCCTGGGTTTTATGTCTCTCATTGAATATGCCCAATGGCCCTTTGAGTGCTTACTAAAAAGAGAGAATATTTGATTAATTTCTAATTTTTAATCAGTCGTATCCATATACCACACAAAGAGACGAGCACAGAGATAGATCTGCTATCTTGCATGCTGGATGTAAATGTACAACCAATTCAAGGAAATAGCATGTGCAAAGAAAAGACTGCTTTTGGTTTGGCCCTACTCTGGTTGAGTGGCTTATTAAAATGAATATGGCTACACAAACGCCTGATGCTGGTTCATCAGACTCTACAACACCTCTATATTTTTTATTGTTTGTTTTTTTTTCCACCACAATGTTCAGTGGCATGAAATTCACTACCAAGACAGCTAAAATTACACTTCAGATTAATTAGACAAAATCGTATTCCTCTGAATGGCTTCAAACTCATTATTCGCAGCTTCACAGACGAGGACTGCAACATTTATTCAAATAAATGACTCAGCTGCTGCTCTTATCATTATCTGCTTTTTATGTATCCGGTTATGGGCGCTGTAGAGCGATCATTTTGCTCTGTCATTTTAATCTGTTTTTTGTTGTTGTTGTTGTTGTTGTAACCTGCACGTCTGGCTGCATATTCAGCCATGGCTCCCTTGGAAAACATTACATTACATTACATGCATTTAGCAGATGCTCTTCTCCAGAGCGACTTCCAGCACAGTAGAACAGAAGTGTATCCATTCAAGTTAAATGAGCAACACTGTCAGACCAGGCTGACAGCACTCCCAGACCAATGAGTGTGATCATAATGGTTATGAGATTGAGATTAAAATCTCACTCTCATAACCATGAAATTAATGGTTAAGATTAAAAAAAAGGTTTTTTTAATCTCAACTGGACTCTTCTCTGTTTAAATGAAGGTTACACAGAATTCATAAACTATGCAACCCACACATCGGGGACATCTGTTTGATGAAAAGGGAGAGTAAATTATTTTTCTTTGTAAATTGCATTTCTGGTAAAGCCACCCAAGCTGTGTTTATGTTAATACTAATAAATTCTTTTACTGCTGTCATAAAAGAGTGGACTCAGTCAGGATTTTATATTGTAACCACAGAGAGATTATGTTAAGCATTGAAGGTTGGCATCTGTAAACACCTTATTATTATGATACCGATGATGTATGCAAAACATGACTGTTGGTGTCTGTCATTTTATTTATTTATTTATTTATTTTTATTTAACCAGGAAAAAACCCGTTGAGATATAAAGTCTCTTTTGCAAGGGTGACCTGGCCAAGAGGACAGCAGAGAACATTAAAACAGTTACATGACATTACATTACAAGTAAGACATTATAGCATTAAAATATACAACAAAATATCATCAATTAACTGACCCAGACTACATGAAACATTTACACCCGTCCTGCACATACGACTATGATTATGATATTTGTTGAAAATCAGTAGTGACTGAGCTGTGACATAACCTGACACACAATACGACTGGGGTATTTCAGAATCTAAGTCGGAGCTGACCACTCAGTGAGGTTATAAGTGAGGTGAGGTTATAATTTTTTATAATAATGTAATCACTCAGTGAGGTTATAAATTGGCATTCTGTTTGGTACAACATCAGGACTCAATAGCAATTTTTGAAGTATATGGTGCTGCTCACTGGTCACTGATGCTCCCATATAAGACTGATGATGTATAATATAATGTGCCAGACTTGTGCAGTGTGATTAACCTGCATAAGAAAATAAGCACAAATTGGAAGCTCAGCCCTGAATTCAATCAATATTGGCAAGCCATTCTATTGGAAAATGCAATTTCATATAAAAAAAAAAAAAAAAACAAACAAAAAAAAACAAAATGTTCCCACATTAATCCAGTGCCATTCCATCAAAAACCCTGTGTCTTAGAATACCCACAATCATCAATCAAGCCATCAGGTCAAGCAATACCGGATTCCTGATAGCTAAAATGCCACAACTACAGTGAAACCCACCTCAAGGCCATCCTTAGACGCTCGACTGTGCCACCCTCAATTAGGAGGTCAGGAGCACGGGCAAAACTCCCACACAGGTAATTCATAAGAACTCAGCGGAGGCTTTCGGTGACAGCCCTGCAGACAGAGTGACAGTGACAAGGAAGCAGACAACAGGGAATCTTTTGCCACCTTGGCTGAGTTCATCCTCAGATTTCCCGAGACAGCTGTCAGTCTAACGCACCGCAGAATATTGAGACGGCAAACCCGCTTGTCTGTAGAAGGATGTCTGGAGATGCAGGCAGGAGGCCAGAAAAGACTCCCTTTGATCACCGTTTGCAAACAGCGTGCATTGATATTGAGATTACTACCTGCCGTCATTACTATCATTTCATTATATTTGCATATGCTTTCGCTTAGACGCCTTCATCTAGGATGATTTACACGGATTAGATGGTTTAAATGTTTCTTCGTTAGACATCTGGGTACTGAAGAAAGACAGACTGGTTCAGTGCCTTGCTCAAGGTTACAACAGCAACACCCCCACCCCCAGCCCCCCGCCAGATTCAATGATGCAAACTACCTTTTGCTCATGGCTCATTAACAGAAAAGGAACGTGTAAACTGTAATGACATAAGTGTGATAATGGTTTATATATATATATAAAGAGGATGAAACTGATTCGCTATATTGTGCATTAGATGGTGAACATTTGTGACTGCTCCTTGCTTCTAAAGCAATTTAGAGGAGGCTTGTACCAAAAAAAATCAGAGATGGGGTTAGATTACAAATATTGTGATTCATTGAAAATGTTAATTGTATTACTTTGTACTTGAGTTTAATCACATTATAATACTGTTGAAATAATGTGAAAGATGCATTGAAGCAGAAGTTTTCCTTGTGGTTCTGACTGCTTTGTGACAACAGAGGAGCTCAAGACATGTTTCTTCCATTTCCTTTCCTGCATTGTAAAAGCTATCATTCATCTGTTTTTGTATCTCAAGAATCAAACATGTATGCTATCAATGTTTGTAATAAGCAAAACATAAGTATGTAATCCACAAGCAGTTTTTTTTTTGTTTGCTTTTTTTTACTCGATGCAGTCCAAATGATGATGCCCATCTATTGTGGTGAATGTGAGCCTTTGGGATACATACTCAGTATCCTGTGTGCTAACCTGCTAACTACCACTTATCACAGCACTGTTGAGCTCATGTGTGGTTTTGTCCATGGACTGTGTACTTGTTAATGCCTATGTGTGAATTATCATTTGATGTGTACTGAATAGACCTACCAAATGATTTTGGTTTGGTTGACAGGCAGATGCAAGTCCTGTGTGTGAACCTGTCCATTTTATTTTTCACTGTAAAAACGTAAACAGCTCAGTGAGGCAGATTCTGACGAGCAAGCCAAGGTGTTCACCTCTTCATTCCACCAAAAAAACAATACAGCACCAAGGGCTATGGCCTACCCAAGTTCAGTCTCCTACACACAAGCCAAACAAATGAGCAAGATTCTCAAAAAAGACTACTTTTAAGAACCCCAGTGTTTTCTATTTTAGCTAGCAATGATTAGACTGAGCTTTTTCCCATCGAAATTGCAGTGTGATAGGCATGCAGCATGCCATATTAATTGATTGGTTGTCTCTTTCTTGTGAAAGAAAAGAAATAAAACTGCTTATCATGTGATCTGCTCCATTCCGTGAGTGATGCTCTGTGATTGATTAGTGTAAACCTAGGCATGGTTTATGGAGTTGGCGAGGGGTTTGTGTGTGTGTGTGTGTGTGTGTGTGTGTGTGTATGCGTGTGTATAATACATCCCACGCAACCCCCCCACACACACACACACACACACACACACACTTCAGACAAATTAGCCCTTCCTCAACCACCATGACAGTACTCTCAAGCTCCTTCACACACACACACACACACACACACACACACACACACACACACACACACACGGACACATTTTCGAATGCAAAGAAACCAATTCCACTTGTAACGTCAGTGCTCATGACAGAACTGCATACAAATCATGAACTGGAAGAAAGGGTAGGTGTGACAGTGTCTCGTCATTTGTGACTTAAATGCATGTGTGGAACCGCAGAAACCTGATGGAATTCAATCTTGATAAATTTCGAGGGCTGACTCATACTCTTGGATGCCCGTCAGATGGATTTCAAACGGACACCTCGAAATGGGCATTGTGAAACTCTTTTGATAAATGATGGACGTGTCAGTGTGCTTGATTGACTGTCCCGATATTGCATGGTGTCTTCCTGCCAGTTGCTGACCACAGAGATCTGCAATGAATAGTTTCTGAGTCTGTCAAAAGCTTTCAGCCTGTGAATATCCAAATCACCTTTTCAGTTCAGAACTGCGATTCCCAAGACTGAAAGAAACAGCAAAACATGTCAACAGTCTTGCGAGAACACACACTCAGGCCCAGATACGATCTAACCACAACGTCCTTGTTTAATATTTATGACCTCTAGCGCAAAGCAAGTCTTCCTTTGTCTACATTTACACAATATCATGTGATGTGCAGCTGCTAAAACCAGCATAATAGGCTGCATAACAAACAGGGGAAGAAGAAAGCAAATCTTCCTTGTTCATCAAAGATGAGGTCTATGCATGTTAAGCTAGACTAAATTTAGCCCCCGGCTGTTGATATCGCCGCTAAACCCCTTTTCCGCGGTGGTTTTTTTTTTCCCCCACCTTTTAAAAGTCACACCTGTGCTTGCCGCACCTGCACATGCACTGACCTCATCCTGGATATCTGATATCACAGGGACAGGAGAGCTGGGAAAAACAGCAAAGATGTACAGCCCACTTCATACCATCTGGAGGCTATAAAGTATAAACGTGTCACGCGATTCACGTTCTTGTTAAAAATAACAGCTTGAAAAATATTCAGAAATCTCACACCACGTTTCGGGCTACGCCGCTGAAGTTAGCCCAAGGTGTGGGAACATTTGTAACAATCCTGAAATGGCAGGTGGAAGCTCCAAACTCCATATGGGATTTTTTTTTCACTTGTGCAAACATTAGTCAGATGGGAGCCTGTCACAGATGAGTAACTGATTTAATTTTCCATTAAAGTAGTGAATGATTCAATCATGATATGGACACATGAATGCATGGTTTTTCAGATTTATAAAACCATAAATTACAGGATGCAGGTATGTAAGTATGTGTTCATTTATATTCATATTTAGTACTAGGTAGTATTGGCTCATACTCACACACTGTCTTCAAAACAAACTAACAAAAACACCCTAATGTGTATATTAGTGGTATTTTAATCAGAATAAAAGTGAGGAATTCTAATAAAAACAGATAGCTGTTACTATAAGTGTAATTCCTGCAGCAAAGTTTACTTTGATATGGACAGGTCAACTGCTTCTGCTAATATTATTATTAGAATTATTATTATTATTAGTAGTAGTAGTATTATTATTAGTAGTAGTAGTAACAATAATAATAATAACATAGTGATACATACTTATGCAGCTCAGGAAAGAGGTATTAATATGGTAGGTGTTTCCCACACAGCACATTTCATTAAAAAGAAACAAAGAACAAAAACAAAGTAACAGTTGTGCTAAACTGAGGTGGTGCCAGAGCTGTAAGGGGCTGACAATGTTATCATCACTTTCACCTGCAGTGAGTTGGAACCTCAACATTCATACATACAACATACATACAACATTTCTACTATACATCCTATAGTAGAAATAATCCCTTTGTAAGAACCTATGGAAGGAAGTGTACACCTTCTGAAATGAACACTGCTCACAGCCAGCTGGTGAGGTCTATGAAGCTCTTTAATATTCACAGGAAGTTTTAGTTAAACTTGGGGTTAAGCCGTCATATTATATAATATATGTGCTGGTGAAGACAGTGAACATCGGGAAATAGAGGTGTCCTCTTCAGTGCTCTGTGTAAGGGGAAACTGATTGCAACAGGCGTACAAAATGCACAAAGAGAGCTCTGTCACTTGTTCCATTCATTTGAGTGTTTCTGCACTGTTACTTTTCCATCTCAGAGGACGAGACGTCATTTCCAGGTGGGACAGGTCGACCATGAAGGTACAAGAAGATTGTTTCAGTCCCCAGAGGGCTCAGAGGAGAGACGGCCCAGGAACTTACATAATGTCAATTCTATTTCATTGAACTGGGAAGAGATGCACGCGAGGGTGTAGCCGGAGGTTAACGTTTCACTTGCGCAAAGGTCAGCTAACAGCCATGGAACAAGAGGGGCATTTTCGGTGATGAATACACAGATAAGCTACCGAGATATAAACCAGCAGAAAACTAACAAGAGCCGAGTGACCAATTAAAGAAGAGCGGGAGACGGAGGCCAGTGCCCAACCTATTATGTTTTAATGCTTTGCTGGTTGTTGGCAGTTAAGATTTGATTACGTAAAAATCATCTGGAAAAAAAAACACCTGGCAATTAAAAGCAGCACTGTGTTGTCAAGGTATCGCCTTGCATGCAGCCATCCTGGATCGTGGCCTATGCTCTCTGGAGCACTACGAGGCCCCCCCTTCCCAAAACTGTGCCTCATTACTGTGTTTTGTTACACCTCTCATGTGCACGTGTATCTAAATGACATCTCCACGCATCACGTCCGAGTGTAATTCTCTAATCAGCAGCAGAGATAGACGGGGTTTGGAGTGGAGCAGGAGCCGGTCGATGACCACGATGAGCCGCATGTTATTGATAGGTGAAAGCACGCGAGTGTATGACAGTGAGAAGTAAAGAGATTAAAAGTTTTATGAGCTGACTCTAATCAATTGAGGTTAATTGAGTGTCAGCACACCCCTGAGCACGCAGGCCGCCTCCTCTTCAGAAAGGGATGCTGGTCTCTGACGCACGGTGAGTCTCAGGGAAGTGTCGGTTCAGCAAAGATGACACGAAGCACCCCAAAAGGTACAGAGAGGGTTCAAAGCTGAGGTGGGTGAGGTTCTGAAATTTTTGGAGATACACCTCACCTTTTAAACTCATCTATGTAACTTTTAACACAAAGCAAATCTGAAGACATTGAATTGTTTTGCATTAAAATGGTCTGTCTTTGTGAAGAGACATATGGTAAAAAGCCATTAGCCAAGAGCTAATTGGAAACCGAACACTTGCTAACAGAAGAACAGAACTGTGGTATGTGTTGAGTCACTGCTTCAACATGACTTTTTGTTGTTGCTTTTCTATCCCCTATTCAAAGCATCTTATCACAATTTGGAGAAGCTGGTTGTGTGAGTTTGGAGAGCATTTGCTAAATGAATGTAATGTAATGTGTATTTGGTCACATCAGACCCCCTTGTGTTCTTCAATTCCAGGGTCAAGGGTCAGTACTTAGTTGTTCCAGATGGCTTATGGTGAAATCCAACAAGCTACCATGTTATAGATCAACCATGCACAGAGAGAAGATGGGAAAGATTTTACTCTGCTCAAATCACCCAGCCACCTGTGTCATAATGGATGTTGATCTGTAATTTTAAATTGTTATCTACAAGCAGAATTGCCATAATTTAAGAAAATCTTATATGAAATCTAAAGAGCTCCATTGAAAGGCAATCTATTCCAGGTTTTTGATACCGTATATATGCTTCATACCAGTAAGAAAACATCTTCTGTTTACCATTTATGGTAGAATGAGCAGCATTTTGGGTGGAGCCAACGTGCTATCTATTAATTACTTAATGAACCGATCAAATGATATCTGTAACAGAAACATTACGATTGGTTCAAATCACTGAATCAACAATATCAGGTAATAGCTCTGCCCATTTTGGAGCTCATGGCCTCACACTCTCCCCTCTCTATAGTTTACTCACATAGAGGTCACAACAATGCTACAGTACAAACGTTCCAGTACATTTATTACACTGAAGCCATTAAAATAACAGAGCAAATAAAGATTAATACACTCAGAGTTAAATCATCCAAAATAAATAAAGAAATAAAACGGGACAATAGTTTGATTTGCAGCTGATTATTTTTAATCGTAACAATGATTGCTTGCATTTAATCCAAGGTCAAGTTTGTACAGAGCAAAGGGGGAGCACAGCATTAAAGCAATGCCTTGGGACTTAAATAAGATCTCTCATTAAAGAACAGACAATAAGCCATTGTTTAGGAAGAGGTTTTTATAGTTGTCCAGGCATTCCAAAGCTGAGCCAGAATTCAGATAAGAAAGAGGGATTAAAAATGGAATTTAAAAGAAACAAAGGTTAAGAATAAAGGACATCCAATTATATCTGACTCCATAATGTTTGTTTTTTAATTAAATGTTGTGCAATTAATTTATTCCAAAGTCCAGCACAACTTTGATTCCTTAGACAGAGGAAGTGCCACAGTGACTCATTTATCATTACACTCTGAGAGCGCATAAAATTACTGCAGCAGCAGCAATTTCATTTGCTCTACCAAATATGCCCAAAAAAAAATATTCAAAGCCAGCAAATTAATCTGTTTTGTTCTAGTTTTCTGGTTTTGTCAGAATGCCGCAGTTTTTCTTAGTCTCTGAATGGAGATCCCACGACACATTTGGCTCATAGGCACCTGTGTGCATTAATCTTTCTAACTGATCCAATTACCCAATATATATTGAAGTGGATTCCAATGCTCCGCCCCCTAAAATTGGATGGAGCCTGGATTCGATCTGATCTGCCAAGTCATCTTTGGGAAAAAGTGCTATTCAAACAAACAAACAAAGCAAAAATCTCCCAGATAAATCTGGCACTGTAAAGGGATGGAAAATACAGTACAGCTTTCAGATGAGTTACTGTTGCCATGGCACATCCCAAACCTACGCAGCACCAAGACTTGAGCCATTATTGGGATTTCCTACAGAAGGGACCTAAATGACGCCTATGATCTCAGTTCTTCTTGATGTTTCTCTCACCTGCACTCGTTAACTTATGAGGACACACATAATGCCCAATTTGTGCAGTCTTCCTCCTCTTTCTCTCCAGTACTTTTTACTTTAAGGTTTTGATGTGACACACAGAGTTTGTGAGGCTACCTTTTCTTCAGATCATAAGGTGGGCAAAGATGGGGGTCACTGGTATGGAACAGTGCTTGTTCAGTTAGTGTTTAGGTAACATGACCCAAACTGACTGGTGTAACTTGGCCTCTGTTTGATATCAGTACTTTTAATGACAAACCTATCCTTACAAGTGGTTTATTGATTTTATTTCATTTATATAGACTATTTGGAATATATGCATTTTGCACATGAGTAACTTGGCATTTTTGTACATGAAAACTTTTATAGCGATTACAATGACACAACCTCTGGATTAAGGGTAAAAGTGTTGTGAAATTGCAGTTACATTTTCACTTAGCAGACTCTCTTTTCCAAAGCAACCTATAAAAGGTTAGGACATGACATACTGTCAAGGTGGACAGCATGGCAAAATAGAGGTAAGGAGCAGGACTCGTAACCAAAAGGTTGCTGGTTTGATTCCCCGTTGGGGCACTGCTGCCGTAGTGGGCAAGCTACTTAACCCAGAATTTCCTCAGTAAATATCTAGCTGTATAAATGGATAACATGTAAGACTTGTAAGTCTTATAAAACCTATGTAAGTCGCTCTGGATAAAAGCATCTGCTAAATGACAGTAATGTGTCTTTTTCTGTTGGATTGTTTGATTGAATAGCACTTTCCCTTAATATGAGAGTTCCAGGTGTTCAGAGAAGTGAGTAAAGAGCTCAGATCATAACTTCGCTTACACTCAATAAAATCCCAATCCACAAAATACCAGGAGGACACACTCACACTGCTGCTTCCCCGCCCCATCCGTAGCTATCCTTTAAGCACCGCAGCGAGGGATGTTCGAGACTGTTACAGATAGCGGACGAGGGTTTCAATTCTCGGTAATCTGCAAATAACACACTGTCACACCACTAAACCATTAAAGGAACTGCACATAGGCCATTATTCCTAGACTGCACTCTTAAAAACTCCACAGCTGCTGAATTGTGCAGCATGAAATTCCCATTTCTTGGCCGGTCCACGCGTCTCGGCGAGTTGATGCGATCACAATAACCATGTCAGCTGCGCTTCTCCTCCAGTTATTTTCTTATTAAAATAAAGTGAACCTCACGCGTCTTGGGGGACTTGTAAAAGCTGCCTTTTTTTTCGTCTTCTTCTTTCCTCTCCTCGACACAACCCTCCCAGTACAGCTCGCAGAGAAAGACGGATGAAAACCCTGAATTTGACTGCCTCGGCCAATCACATCGTCATAAACTGCGAGGTGGCACGTCGCCAGGGACAAACTCGGAATAATTTCACGTGACCGCAGAGCACTTGCAATGAGGTCTTGGGTTCCACCAGTTATCTTGTCTCTCACCAGTTATATTGTCTCAAAGTCCAAAAAAAAGACAGAACTTGGTGGAAGAAAATATACAAAAAGTAATGTGTAAGTGTGGCTGTTGATGCGTTACCAAGGGCGACGCAGAGACGGAAAGTGTCATATTTACTGAAAAACTCGTTCCACAGAAGAGTTGTTGACACTCCTTCATTATCAAGATACATTGCGTCTCTGCGAGCTCATAAATGTCAGTGCTCAAGTGGATAATCAGTGGACTTGCGTGGTAGCACAATGAATCCCCCTCCGCTGAAGGAAGTCCAGACACGTAGGCACACAAAGTACTCCTTTTTATACGATGAACCATTAGGGTGGTCAAATAGCAACAGCAGTGACAGCAACAACAACAACAAAAAAAACTTGGATTGTGTACAGTGTACCCAAAGGAATGTAATTAGAAAGACTCTTATAACAAACGCCACTGGGCATGAAATCACAGCAGCGTTAATGCAATGCTAAAACACACACATTTAAACAATGCAAACAAATGAGGCCAATGTAAACTGTGCTTTGAGTCAACTCATGTAGGTCTCCTCTGCCTCTCACCAAATCAGCTCTGTTCATGTCATTTGTTGCCTAATAATATTGTTATTATTATCATATACAATAATGTTATGCATTTTTGTAGCTATGTGTATACAAGTGCTTAGACTTATTGAGCGGGTTACCGGAGAACAGGAGAACACAGTTTGGAATTTGCCCCCTGATAAGGTAAAATATGTATTTTCTATTTAGAGGGGTAGATACCAAGCAGTTTTATAAATAAATCACAATGTATCTGTTAACAGAGTAATTAAACTCTCCTCTTAAAGGAAATCACTAAAATAATGATTTTACGTCTCGTATAGTAAAGCTTATCTCCTCTTCTAAATTGTGTTGCGTCCACTGACTTATATTGACTTGTTGTTCAGTCATATCCAGACAGTTTATGATGGCACTGACATTTGTGCAAAAATCAGCATAGCATAGCAATAAAATATTGCTAAACATGTACTGGATATATTATACAATTCAGATTCAGATTTCCTTTATTGTCATTTTATCATGCACTTGCATACAATCAAAAATGAAATAATGTTCCAAAGTACACTATATATATATATATATATATATAAATATATATATATATATATATATATATATATATATATATAACTGCAGTGTACTTTGTATTTTACCTCTGTTAGAGGTGGTGGGAAAAGTAAGCAATCTTCAATGTGCCATTCTTGGTTTAGAGTGAAATATATTTCAAATAACTACATCTGAAAAATATCTGAAATACATTACCATATGCGAAAATGAAAATGAAAATTAGTATGACAGTATGATTGCCGCAGGTGAAAGTCTTGCTCCTAAGTGAGGGCCTTAAAGCTCAATAATACTGAATCTACCACACCTAGCACTGATGTGAGCGTATGTTATTTCCAAAGCTTTACCTTGCTCTTATTATTAAATTGTAATGATCTGTCAAGGCCCGGCCTACCTCTGTTCGTTACGCCTCGGTACAGCAAACAACGTCTGGGCCAAATACATCATTGCATTCATTTTTAATATTGTTTCTTTCTGGTGTTGTTTTGTAATTTAATTTGTGTAGCTGATGGTCGTGGGACTGCACATCGAACCTTACATTGTCTTTTTAGCAGCTCCTATACGTTCCCGTCTAACCCAAATTTCCCAGCGCTACAGTGATGGACTGCCGGAGAGCCTTCCCATTAAGGTTGCCTCTCTCCCTGTGAGTGTGTGGAAACCGCTTCAAAGTGAACTGCGAATTCTGAAGGATGAATGAGGTCAGGATTTTTGGCCCCTTCTCTAATTTGCGTCTTTTTCCCCGCTTTGCTCACTGTCTGTCCACGGCCTCCATGCCGGCGAAATGTATCGCTAATGGAATTTCAATCCCGCCGGCGTCTCGGCAACGTTGGCAGCTTGCCCGTGATGTGGACCGCTTGCCAAGGAATGGAGCGTTTTATCAAATGTTATCCATAAACAAACATTTGGAAGGGGATTGTGATTGTTTCGAAACTACCTCTCCTGACCACCCACACCGTGTTGAGGCTTACCTGCTAAGTGCAAAATAAAGAGCGCTCAGATATGGTCCTCGCATGAGATATGAGCGCGCGAGTCAGGCTTTGCATCCCAAAGCCACAACTGCATTCAGAGAAAAACATAAACGATCTCCATTCCTCACCAGGAAGATCAAGGATACTGCTATAGCATGTGCATCTTTAAAGTCCCAATAACAATTTTTGATGATGGAAAGTGTTGAATAAAAAATTGTAGGCATGAGTCTCCTCCAGAGGTCAGATAGGGAAATTTGTATCTAAGAGTATGCAAATCCCACCCCTTATCCCATACTGAGTCTCTGAATGGCTAAGGAGATGACAAACCAGATGTCTTCTAATCCTGTTTTCATGGGGAAATACAATAAGATCAGTCAGATCACTGCCACATGATATTAGCTTGGTTCTCCCTTGAGAATACGCCATTATGTTTTGGACATAATGGAACAATGCAAGTTATCCTATATGGAAACAGAAGGAATTAGGGGAGGCTGAGAGTTGTTTCCTGGTTACACAAACAACATTTCTTTTTTTTTTACTGGTAACAGCAGTATCTGTTTTCATCATTGACATTATTCCGTCTCACATAAAGCTACAGCAAAAGTGTCAGTGGATGAAAGAGGTTGAATAATAAGGGTGGACTTTTCAAATCTGTGGCTATTCTGAAAATTAGGCACACTGCAGACTAATTAGGAATGATCACAGAGACAGACAGTCAATCTGTTGTGACTGCATGCAATTAAACCAACAAGGACATCTCGAATGCTCTAACAAATGAATGTCCCACTAAGTAAAATGTGGCAATTAAAAGAAAATTAGTGAACAGCAGGAATATGAGCTGGTTTTAATAGCCTATAAACCAGCAAATAAGAAGCAAGGGGAAGCGTTCCTTAGCAGGGTACAGTAATTAGTGCATTGCTTTTCATAATAAATCTCCTCTCGCTGTGCTTAATAAAACAAACCATCATAGCAAGACTCCCCAGTAGCAAAGGAAGAATTTCAGGGTCTACACTGCGAGTGGCTGACCACATGACGTCCTCTCAGTCAGCATGAGAGGATAAAACCCTGGGAAAGTATTTAGCTGGAATGACTAATTAATCATAAGTCAGTCTCGTGAGCCCCACTGAACTGGTGCGTTTTGGGTAATGTCAAACTAAAGACTTTCCCTGGGGTTCGCTTTCAAAAATTTTCTGCTTTTGCCCCCAACACTTAAAATGAATTTCAGGCCCCTATTAGACATACGAAAGAACTGATGTTTTTTTGTCTTTACAGAAAGGCCTATAGTAACCTATACTGGGGCCACAGTGCAATATAGTGGTGAGGAGCAGGGCTTGTAACCGAAAGGTTGCTGGTTCGATTCCCTCCTGGAGCACTACTGCTGTACCCTTGGTACTTAACCCACAACTGCCTCAGTAAATATCCAACTGTATAAATAGATGACAAGTAAAACTGTAATCTATGTAAGTTGCTCTGGATAAGAGCATCTGCTAAACACAATGTAATGTAATGTAACCAATAACGCCCTCCCACAACCACCCTGTGTGGCTTTAAAAGCATTCTCCAAACATGAGGGCCGATTCATTGCAGGCAGGGGAAAAGAGGAACGGTCGAAGGCAGGCCTTCAGATACCTTGGCGTGTGCTGTGTGTACATTATACAGAAGGTAGGCTAGCAGTGGATCCCTGGGGGGCAGGGACAGCTTTGGGGACAGGGGTAGGCCTGACGCGCGAAGACACTGCTTCCCAGATGAAAAGGCAAGAAAATCAACATGCCGTCCCTCTGTAGCTACACTGCCGTTAATCTCCTCATTAGAATGAGACGAGCTCAGCTTCGCGGCTAAACACCTGCGCGCATCCCTGACTGGATTATTCTGTGTATATTGTGCTCTGATGGTCTTAAAAAAACACATCCTTTGGTGGCCAGAGTTGTGCCTAGACTAGGTACAGTACAATAACAATTCACTATGCTAAATCACAGACAGAATTAGTGTCTATCACTCTCAATATGAGGGTTTAAATATTTGTTTTAAAACATACAGCAGAGTAATTTCCCACAGAGGTCTAGACTCATATCCCTAACTGAATTACTTTGTGTATACTGTGTTCTGACGGTCTTAAAAAAACACATCCTTTGGTGGCCAGAGTTGGTACGGTACAATAACAATTCAATATGCTAAATCACAGATCTAATTAATGTCTATCATTCTCAATGTTTGTTTTAAAACATAAAGCAGAGTAAATTTCCTACAGAGGTCTAGGCTAACATGTGCGCCATCATAGTTGTCTAAGACAGGCAATAAAGATATGGACCTGCACTGGCAAAACAGGAGGAATACCGTTTATTCAGGCCCCCAGTTCCTCTTGCTCTGTAGGCAGCCCACTGAAATCAGAGACCAGGCTGCGATTTGAAGGCTGTGAAACTGAGAGAGTCACGCTGCGAAGGCACTGTCTGTAACTACGCATCACAGGAACCGATTTCAGGTTTTCTTTGAAACTAGGGAAAGGGGAGAAAATCAAGGACGACAAAAGGCAACGGCGTCGATGCGTGTGAGACGGTATAGGAAAATCGTGGGAGTGCTGTCAATGAGACAAGATTGCAGGAGGTGGGAAAAGTAAAGACGTAAGGCACAAAAAAACCTCAACAGGCTGCTGTATTCTGCGGGAATTTGTCTCGACCGGGGGTGGGTGGAATGGGCCCTGAGGCGAAACCATTACAGTGCCGTCTGACCAGCAACAAAGTATTTTCTTTTTATCTAAGCCACGCTACAATATCAGACACTCGCAACAGGAGGTCCAGCAAGGGCACGCTATGTGGTAAAATGGCTGTGGTCAGCAACAATCAGAGTAGAAGGACACGTCCTGCAAGCCATCATGGCATTAAAATGTAATTGCAGCATTAATATGATATAATGCTTAGATGACTGCCCTTTTTCAGTGGGACTAATACAGTTATTTACAGATTTTGTTTTCGTATCTGCCTGTCCCCCACCTCCAATGCCCCTTGCCTACTGAGAACAAAAGCAGCTAGGCTAAGCTGCCTAAACACATTAAAGATTGGCTAATTCATCAGTAGTCTAAATCATTTTGAGTGTCAGCAAGTTAGCTAGCAGTTGCAATCATATGTGTTTTCACTGGCAGGATCATGCAGCATTATGCTATAAAGCCCTAGCTCTGACGGAGCTGTTTTTAATTTGTACCAATTTGTGTCCTCTTCACATAGGAATATGTTTGCCTTTTTTTTCCTCTTTGCAGCAGTTGCATAAATGCATTCTGCTATTGCAAGTATGGGGCTCATTTAGCGTTCTGAGTTGTCATGGTTACTCCATCAAAAGAGTGCTCTGTACCTGGGGTAGGAATGCATGATGTAGTTGTTGTCTGTCCCCTGTGAGACATGCAATGGAACACACTGTAAACCACTATACAAATCTTTAATGCATTCCTCAGGGTGATTACATATGTGTTTGGGTATTCAGTACCAGCACCAACTGGAAATTCAAATGCATTGATATTATGCATATTATGGCATTAGTACAGTGTGGTAAAGTGTAGTGCTATGATCAGAGATAAGAAAGTTTTAAGGGGACTATTCAAATCTTTCTAAATCCTAAATCTTTTCAAACCTGATTTGCACATTTTCCTAATCTTTGACTATGGATTTTGGCAGTTTTTCCTGTATGAAATAAAGCAGGTGACACTGACTGGCTGGCCAAGAGCCCTCATCCTTTTTTTCTTAGTTTGCTCATCATCTGACAAGGACAGCTGATATAACTTACAGGCTTCTTAGCCTCAAGCTACATGTAAAAGATCCAGGCTGGCAAACTTGGTCATCAAGGTAAGGCACATAAACATTTCTGCAGCAACTGTTCCCCCCCCGCCGTAAATTGTTCTCCCTCCTATCCGTCTTTGCTCTCGCTTTGGGGAAAGGAGTGAGAGAGGAGTAGATTTCGTCTGCCCTTGTTCCGCAAAGCGCACAGCGCCGGCCACTGAGCGTTGGTGAATTGTCAGCTGGCAGAGCCGGGACCGCTGAAGTGAGACCCAGGAAGTAATCTCTGGAGGTCACAGGGCCCGGGATTCACCTTCCCCCTGGGTAGCCGCAATAACAGCGGCAGACACGGCCTGCTCCGGGGGGGGGCGGCCTTTATTTTTAGGCAGAGCTCTACATTTTCTAATGAATGTCAAATAAAGGACCAACTGATAGGCGGGATTCTGGCCGTGATAATCCATGTCACAGAGGCCTGGAACACTCCAATGCGGAAGAGCCCAGAAGCACAGGGACAAGCCTGTCCTGTGTAATCTTGGAGGGAACAGCTAGCGTTGGGAGACGACTCGGCTGCAGCCTTCTCTGGCAGTTCGGCTAATCTAAGTGTAGCACACATCAGGCTGGGGAAATGTATGATTTCATTTATTGGAGCCAGACATCACGTCTGGAGGAGATGGGGGAGAGTAATTATTCCATTAATTCTGTCATTACCATAGATAAAATTTGACATTTATGCTACTGCATTAATACAGCCAAGAAATACATACAGTAGTTGGGTTACAATACATCAGCGAATGAACATGCTTGCTAGTGAAGTTGCTTTGCCTAGGCCCCATAATTGCTCAATTTTTTTAAGTTAATTGTAAAGTAATAACATGGACAGACCACAGATTTCAAATCAAATGTTATTGGCTAAATGTAAAGCTGCTTCTTGAATACAGGTAAAGTTAATGTAATGGGTGTAGATCAGGGCCGCTCAACCTTGGTCCTTGTGGGTTGGAGCATTAGTGAGCTTTTGTTCCAGGCACGAGCTTAACCACCTGTTTCCAAACTGAATTAGCTTCCCCCCTCTCTTCTGCATGCTTATGATTTAAAGAGAGCTGAGAAACCTGCTGGATTGCAGGCCTCCAGGGCAGGTTGGGCGGCCCTGGTACAGATGATTTGTGAACGGTACAACAAGCACACTGAGCCAATATGCTACAGTGACGTCCTGTAAAACAGCAACCGTAAAAACCCTGTACAGTCAGTCCCTCTGATTCAGGGATACATGTTTACGACATTTATAAAAATGCCACTGGTGGTTTTGTGTTATGACTCAAAATCCAGATTTATGATACACCTTTCAATGGAAAGTGGAACAAATTTGTACATATTTTGGTTGGTTTGAAGGAAAACTTGCTGTCTGGTAGGCTGCTTCTCAACCGTGTTTCATTATATATTTATTAGTTTGTTTTTTGTAATAAAAAAATAAAAATGGCAGATAAAAGGAATACTACATCAACAAGTGATGTTCCCATGAAACATAGCGTGAAGTCTGTAAAAGCTGTAAGTTGTAAAGCCAAATAAAAATTTAAAATGTTGGACCATACACTTATTTTTTTTTAGGTTTGAAGTTAAACTTGCTGTCATTTTTATATATTTATTTGTTTGTTGTTAGTAATGAAAAAAAGATAAAAATGACAGATAAAAGGAATACTACATCAACAAGTGATGTTCCCATGAAACGTTGTATGAAGACTGTAAGTCGCAAAGCCTGTAAGTTGTAAAGGTAAATGCAAATTTCAGATGTCAGACAATGGCAGCTAAAACAATACGATTGCCTGAAAGCTGCCACCCACCAGTGTAGTGGTCATTTTAAGAGATAAGGCCAGAATATTAGTGGAGGCTCAAGGTCAAACTCCTATGGGACCAGCATTCAGGTTTTGGTCTTGAGATTTTACTTTCATTTAACTTCAACTCCATGACTTCAATGATTTAGAACATACATAAAGACCTAATAATAAATAAAAAAAGCTAAAAAACTGCAATGAACATCAAAGAACATATATTCCACTGTTCAATATTTATGAACGGCATGAATTATTGAATAGAAACTAGGAAAATGGCAGCACAAGATGTTGACAATTTATCCACACAAATGAACTAAAAAGCAAGTACTATTTTCTGTCTCAACAAGCCTGAAATTAAGATGTAGTGCATATCAAAGTAGGATAGGGCTGTTCCGATCATATGCTTAAATGTCTTAAAACATATTCCGCTTAACGTTTCAATTACATTTGTATTTTGTCATTTAATGCTGCAGACAATCTTATCCAGAGTGATTTACAGTGAAAGAGTGCAAAGTGTGTCCAGTAAAGCTGCATTAAAGTAGCTGCATCCAGGATGTGACTGCACACATGCAAACTTGTGTCAGCCGCTAAGACGGAGCTCTTAACCTATTAGAGTTCCCCCCGGATTTTGGTCCATTAGTTGTACAGCGCTCTCAGCATTTGTGCATTCACTCATCTCATGATAAATGAGTCTGAAAACAAGACCTGATGGCATCAGTGCAGGAAAAGACAACACTGACCCTCAAATCTTATTTACAAGCATGTCCTTCCAGGAATAAAAGGCAGTGCACTGTCTGGAATCTATGTGGAATACGAGGTGCGGATAAACGTGCAATAAATGCATGCTCTCCTCGACCTGGTTCAAAGCTGTCATGTTTTAGTTCACGCTGTCCTGCGCTGTACCCATCAGCCCTGTAGCAGCGCAGAAGCGAACAGAAACAGCTCCGCGGCGGGTCACTGCCTGCAAGCTCGCACACCGGGTTACTAAGCAACTTGATGGATTTTCAGGGTGGGGAAACAAACCACGGCTGCCTGACCAAATGAGTACCCAGGACATTGGATAAATAACCAGTCAGGGCTGAAGTTGTGTCTTTTGAAGATTAACTTTTTTGTTTCCAGCTCCAGCACCTTCACCCCTCCAACCCCCCCCTCTTCCTCCCCCTCTTTGCACAGTTGAGGGCACAACAATTAAACTGCCCAGAAGAGGGTACCATGCTCCAGTGCTCCTGGCATCTGTAATACACAGAGCTGGCAGGGCATCTAGTAAACACCAACAGAATGCTATTAAAAAAAAAAAAGGCGCCCCCACCCACTCCCACTCCCTCTCCCTCTCCCTGCAGGTCCGCTGTCAGTAGATCATGAGGCCCTCCAGCACAGGGGCCCGCCAGCCAGAGCTCTCATTACAGAACGGAGGCACAGCTCCTGATGTGTTTCGCGGGAAGCAGAGGACTGTGGGTACGGACTGCGTGCTGCGAGGTGGGAGAGACTCAGCTGCGCTCAGAGCTGGAGGCTGCTGCTTGTTTACCTTTGCCAACGAGGCGAGAGAGCACCAGTCGGTGTGCGCCATTTTTAAAACTCAAGATGCTTCATTTTTCGGTCCAACTTTATGTCAAACGGTCCTGATATCTGTATTTACAGAAGGATCTACTGTGTTCCTACATTGTACCTGCTGTGGACATACATTTTATGGTTGAGCCACATTATCACATGTGTTATCACATGTGTAACAGCCTCAATACACACGTATGTAGCAGGTACCATGAAAGTACTGTGTACATTGTGTGTTGTATTCTGACTGTTAGATGTGTGGTATGACAGAAGTCAAAAACAGGTTTAGTAATTATTGTAATTACAATGTAATAACATATATGTGAAAAGTAGTTTAGGTGAAGTCACAGGTGTTAGGGCCACTTTCTGATAAGTGGGACTGATTTTTTTTAATTCTGTAGCTGTCAGATTTTTTTTGTTATGGAATTTTGTGCACAGCAGATGCTGTAAAAACAAAGTAATTTAATAACATATTGTAATACACATCAGTATCCACATATGTCTTGTAATGCAGTAGTCAGGGCTTGTGGTCATGTGCTCAAAGTCACACTGTCACACTGCAAACCTCAGTCAATGGATGGTGAGAGAAGAGGTTCAGAGAATATTCAGTGATTGGCTTCACTCCCTCATTTTACACCTAACCGGTCTTTTAGAGGAGCCATTTCAGAGAAAAAGCTGAGGAAATATCTGAGGAAATACGACGAAATGATGAAATTATGCACATGCACATAATGCAAAAGCTTTTTTTTTTTTTTTTGTTATTTTCCATTCTCAACAGGGTATGTTGTCATTCGCCATGGGAAGGTAATGAATGCCAAAGCTCTCCACAGTGCAGAGGCGTAAGTGATGTGATTCTTTCTGCAGAGTTAGTTTTGAGGAAGCAACCCGGATACTCCAGTCCAAGAACAGATGCGTAAAACAGGGAGGAGGGCAAGCATTAATATTAATATTCATCACCTCCAGAAGCACAGCTGAAGGAATCTTTTGGGCGGGGGGGTTGGCGGGAGTGCCCTGATTGTAATTCTTCTTAAGCACAGACAGCATCTGGGTGATTACTTAACAGTCATCAGTCAACAGGACACAACTGCACTAATTTCATTAGCCGTAAAAAGCCTGCTGGTGACATGAATGACAATGACAGCATTATAGCCTGATTTGTGCATTACTAAGGGGCTCACAAGTTGTTTTTTTTTTTGGTTTGTTTATTTTTTGCAGTTGTTCTCACTGTTTGTCAGCACTTAAGCACCACTTACCTTTAAATGTCAATGAGATGTTGTCGTTCTGATCAGGGTTCCTCCAAACCAGATGCATTCATCACCAACCTGGCACGTTTGCCTCTTCTCTCTTAGCCCCAGATGTTAAACCCACGGGGTACCTGGGAGTTCTTTCACGAAAGAGCTGTAAAAATTTGTTTTTTGGAAACAATGTTAGCGTCGGAAGCTCATGACGAGTGCCAAACGGTTCATGCCCCAGAGGGAACAATTGGTGATGCTTTTGGTACCTTCAATGTGGCACAGAGATGTGCCAAACACCTGAGCATCCATTACACTCATTTAAGACTCCAAATCAAACCTTCATCATTACCAAATCAGCTGATTCATTCATCATTGTTAACACTGCCATAATACATCAATACCGCTTATACTGAAATAAGACATTCAAAGACATACATCTCATTTCCATTTACAGAATGTATTGAATGCGTTTTGATTATTTGCAGAACATTGCATAGGTTTCTATGCATGGATTTTACAAAAAAATTAGAACATTTCTGCATTTTTTTGTATGTTATTTTTATGTTTTGGATGCACTGTTTTACTACAGTCACTGTTGACAGTGCTTTCATTCTTATTCATGGTTAACTTGGTTTGTTGAAATTCCTCTTGCTAATCACAATGCAATAACGTTTTGCATATATTTATTTTACAGTTAAATCACTGCCAAATGATTCAGTGCATTAAAGTACATGCATCTTTGTAGTGGTTATTGTGACTAATTAGATGGCAGTTTGGCACTTTACTATTTGAAAACAAATTGAATCCCCAGCTCAGTCACTCATTAAGAAACATTTAGAATGGTAACTGACTTAACAGTTAGCTCATTAGTCACAGACATATTAATTTGATCTATGGAAGGACATAAAAGTCTGTTTATTACAGTAATGCATGGAATGTTTCCTGATCCTTTTCCTTTTGTAATTATACTGCAATAGATTGCATACAGCAAAAACTGCAATTGTGTAACAGCTGTTTTTGGTTTATTAAAGAGTTGATGGACAATTGTACAAGTGCAGTACAGATGTACAGTTTGAAGAGACTGGTGCTCTCCAAGTTACTTTTTAAATTGGAAACAAGTAGACTGTAGTGCAGATAGAAATAAAAGTTCTGTGGTTTTACCAGGTCATTTTAGTTCTGAGCCTCATGTGAAATGATTTCAGAAAACACAGCAATGGTGTGGTTATTGTTCTGAGAATCTCAGTGTATATAAAACAATAAAATGTATTATGTGTTCTTTCTATCAAAGTCACCCTTTCTATATAACATTGACTCAAACTGAAAGAGCTTTAGAAATTGTTTCTGAACTGCATGCCATTGTGTAAAAGTATTGTACTGCTGTCAGATTCACAGAACATTCTTAACACCAATGTGAAAAGACAAAATTAATTTAGATCGATGCCATAATCATACTTTTTGTGAGAAATTGAAAATCCTTTCCAGAACATTCCAGCCTAAATTCCTCAGAGATCTCCTGACAGAAGAGTGACTGTTGCTTCTGAACACCTGGTGTGCATAAAATTTATGAACCATTACAAAGTGACAAGATTGGGGTCCCCTATTTAAGGCATGCATTTTTGATTTATGTGTCCAGTCAATCTCACCAATCTGAGACTTTAATGGCAAATGTAGCCGGTGGAGTTGAGATTACTCCTTTTCAATCATGTCCCCTGACAAGACACATTCCTTTTTTTTTGTTCCTATTACACGCAAGCCCTACCCAACATGCACCAGGCCCCTGCTTATTAATTTCAGATCCATTCAAGCCCCTTAATAAATCAAATGAGTTCATCCATTGTTAATAGGAGGCACTGTATCCGGCATTTTGTTCCGGGAGGAATAGATGGCAGAGTAACAAATAAAGCAAGTCCCTTTCGACCTTGGACAATAGGGCTGGTTTCCCTCTGCCAGCCTTGCCTTTTCTTCCACGCCTGACACACACACTCCCAGCTGTGTTTTTTTTTTTCAGGTAAATCGAAATCGGCGAGCGGTGCTCCGAAGGTGAACGCCAGCAAATAAAGTTGCCTTTGTCGAGGCGACTCCCCGTGGCTGTGCGTGCCCTGGAAATATTGCAGTTAAGTAAATTGGCTCTCTGATGGCCTGCCAAGTCCTCTCGCATTTAGCATGCAGATGGAGGACTCCCTTTTTGTACTCGGCGCGTATGCAAACTACTCACATAATCCCGATTCATTTGAAGGCTCACCGCAAGTCAAAAGTACATGTTCTAATTAAGGAAAATGCACAAGCACATCTCAGCTTGTTTCCTACGCCCTCACTGCCCTCTGGACCTCAAAACCATTTTTTCCCCCTTTTTCTTATTCTTCCCACCGTTGCGCCTGTGTTTTGTTTTCTTCTGAAGCTGACTGCACACTTTCTGCGAGAGAGGACACCCTCCCCCCTCCCCTGGTGGTGAGAAACAACAGACATGCTCAGACGGAGCGGAGGCCCGGGTTTCACGCCGAGCGCAGCGCTAGGGACGGGATAAGCGTTCGCAATCTGAAGGTCAGATCAATCACATTACTCAAGGCAATGCTGCTTTGCTTCCCCGCGTCCCGGCGCCATCACGGTACCGTTTCATTTGCAGAATGGATAATAAGCTTGGGGAAGAAAAAAAAAGATAAATAACTAAAAGTAAATAAATAAATAAGGCACGTCTGTGGTCATAAGCCCCCAAGATATTATGCCCGCAGAGGTGACTGCAGGGATGAACAGAAATAATCGATACATTCTCACTTACAAATCTCGCCCTCATGACAAGCTGGCCTCCCAGACCGTCCATTATTTACAAATTCACTTTGAGCCTCGCAATAAAACATCCCAGCCAAGACCCAGTCCCCACCGTTCAGCAAGAGATGGAGGAAAAAAAAAATCAAAATTAATTGCAGAAAATAGGTTTATAACCCAGTTCAAACCTCCAAGGTTTCCTGTAAATTCCTGTTTGGGGGCCCCTGGATCAACATCTGTTGTCCAGAAAAATCCACTGGATAAATGTACATTTGGTGACAATCCTATACAAGGTCAGTTATATAATGATCACATGGCTGTCTTAGACTGTGCACTGTATTTTCACTGTGTTGTAGTGTGTTGGTCAATCATTCATTTCTGTTCCAGCTGTATTACACAGTGCTACGTGTGGAGTACTTTAATAATACTGTCTGAATGGCCCTATTATTGAAGGCCATGCTGAATCTTAAGGATTATACATGACAAAATGTCTGGCCTTGTACAATTGCGCAACACTAAGAAGCCTTTATGGATGAATTTTAATACAGTATGTTACGGGCATGAAAGATTTTGATGAATATTAACCAATTAATTAAAATTCTTCCTCTGTCATTCACATTCATCTTTTAGAATATTTTAAAGACATTATAATCCTAATGGCCACTTTTTTGAACTTATAAGACTCAGCATTTGAGATCAATTATTATATTTGAGATCTTTACTGATGGTACGGCACTTTTTGGAGATGGTTTCACATCACAATTTGGAAAGTTTTAGGTGATAAATCAGTGGAATTAAATGTACAAATCTCACATGCATTATTTGTCTTCAGTACTGAAAGACCACAGGGATTCAGCTAATCATAACAATATTAATACTAAAGAAAAAAAAACTGCCTCCTAATTTCAGCCTGAGCGTAAAGCACATATTAGTCTTTGGTTACTATTCATGTCCAGTAAATTTGCTTCCATGGGACCTGACTTCAAAAAAACCAACAAGTGGACTTCTTTTTATGGAAGCAGGCCAGTCATATCTTATCATCTGGGCATAAGACGAATCAGTCGTCTTTTAACTCAGTAGGTGCTGTGAGCAGATCAGACAGGAAACTCAACACAAGCCGCAGAGACTGGGCCAGTGAAAGGCAATGATGGAATCCCGCAACTGCAGAAGGAAAAAAAAACTGTCACGACAACTGAGGAAAGGGATATAAGAAAGGTCCACAAGAGTATTGGTGACCTGAATGTGAGATCTAAAGGATGATGCTTCTCTAATGATTGGGGGGGGGTGTACGGTGCTTGGTGGCGGTGGGGTGGAATTGGGGTGTGTGTATGAGGGAGGGGGGGTTGTTAAGCATACCAAGAGGGCCTCTCTGACCCAGTTTGCAGTGGACCGGCTGATTCTGACATGGATGAGTATCCCCTGTTGGATGGCATGCACCATAGTGTAAAAGCAAGACATGGAGATAATCACCAGTCACCAAGACCGTCTTGACAAATTCTGCTGAATCCTATGAGGAGGAAATCCAACTACTGTACGAGGGAGACAGAATGGAGAAGGAATTCATTTTTATAACTGATTCTGCTTGGAATATTCAACATCCACAATTCCATTTTCTTTTCTCTCGAAAAGTATTGTGCATAGTATTGTTGCACATTGTGGGAAACCACTGGTTAAATTCTCAGGCCTGAATGACTATGGTTATTCTCAAAATGGAAGAGTTCCTTTTTTTCTAAACTGATATAAACAATCTTTGTGTCATTGATGGTGCTTTTCAGACTTATAGATTGGAGTTACAATAAAAAGGTAAAGAAAATGGTGTAGAACCATTAACAACTGTTAAGGTTAACAATATGGTTAACATTAAGAATTAACCTCATCCTTTATCTTAAGGATCAAAGGAGCTCATTAACCCTATCCTTTATCTTGAGGAGCTCTTTTTAGAAGCAAAATTACCATTTCATAAACATATCAAATTAGAGCTTTATATTAGAGTTGGAATTAGCAAAGAACCTGTCGTTTTCTGGGGGAGAAATAAAAACAAACAAAACATTTAGAAATAGGGGAATCACACTTGGATTTAGATATTCTTCAAACGTCCAACCAAAGTTTTTCCCTGGGTTTTATTTTTGACAGAAAAACCCCTTGGTGCCTTTGAAGTTATGTTCAAAGCCTTTTATATCTGTTTACTCATTGAACGGTGCCATTACTTGCGTAACGCTGTTGTTTTCTTTTCCTTCTTTCTTTTCCCAGTCTGACACGAGCATCGACACGCCAGTCGAAGGTTCTGGAATCACTCCTTAAAATTCACAACCCATCACCCCCTCACCCCCTCGCAGCACCACGAAAAAAAAAAAGGGAAAAAGAAGCAAGAAAGAGAGACGTGCGCTGTGATCACAGATCTTGCTTCTGAAAGAATGCCGCTGCAGAGCTTGGCACTGCAGGAAAGGGGGTTCAACGGCTCTGAACCCCTGGATCAAAGAAAGCGAACGGCAAGGCCACCCGAATACCTAACGCAAGGGCCCGTTAGATATTCTGTGGAGCCCGGCGGCGTGGACAGGGGCATTGTTTAACAGAGTTGATTGGCAGATTAGAGTGCCACTCAAATGACACCGCTGTGGCTAAATGAGTGTGAGCTTTCCGACAGTGCCGATAGTAACATAATCCCGCAAGATCAATACAGTCAAGGCTTCCTGACATGAGTCAATGGGGAACCTCTGCACTCTCCACCCATGCGTCTCACAAGGTCGTTTCAATAATGTAATGTAACAGATATATCATCTCCTGATCTAAAGGGCACTGGGGGTATTTTTGCAGTGATTTACGGCTGCGGGCCCAATCCATCTGTGGTTGCCTTTGGCTTTAAAAACCCTGAATGTCGAAACAACAAAGTAAAACTCTCTGTGCTTGTGCCTCCAGCATCTTTTGTTTTCCAATTTTTATTCTTTGAGGTTCAGTTAAGTCCTGTCTGAAAACAAACATTCTGTTATCCTGAACTGTCCACAGAATGAGTCTGTCTGAGCAAATGAATTTTTCTTTTCTTTTTTTGAGTTAATGAAGGTGTGTGCTATCGATGCTTTTGGAAGTCAGATTGTTATCATTTTACAGAAGACAAACTTGGGTTTCTCTGATGTTGTGAGTGGAGTTATCTGTGATGACATGGACAAATAGCTAGCAAACTAAAGTGGTAGCCTGTTTTTTTTTTTTTCTTTTCAAAACCAATATCACACAAAGCAGAATTGACAGTGAATAAGACTAACTGGGAACAAACTGAAAACAACTAGAGACATACCAACCTTTAATGCAGACATCGGTGACAAGTGTTTGTTTGCCTTAATACTTTTTTAATGTGTCTGTGCCGTCATTTAAAATACAGTGGTTTTTTTAACCACTTCCAAAGTCCCCTTTGAACATCAATTGAAAATGTTTGCTTCCCATATTCATGTTGTGAACTACGAAGGTCCAAAATCAATATATCTCAGTGTGAGGCTCTTCACAATAACTCCTCCATTTGTCTGCCTTTATTGGTCAGGACACATAGTGTCCATAACGTCTGTTCTGCATGATCGCAGAATTTGACAAATGCGAGAACAGCATTGACTCCACACAAGTTAATGTTCTGGAAGATCACAATGACCTTTGTTCTTCATAGAATTCACCCTGCTAAACCCTCTTGATTAAAACAAATTACTCAAAGCCTTGGCACGGACATGCCAGGTGGTAAGAGTAAAGACAGCGCAAAACCAATTGCTTAAAACCCACGGAACAGTGTGACTTTTTCAAAACAAACACAAAACCTACGCATCACCCGGAGGAACAAACTTTTTGCGTGTTCTCATTTCTTTCTGACAACACGTTTTTACTATGTAAAATAAATACATATGCAGTATCAATACACAAAACTGACAGAAAATGACAGAGAAAACTCTAAGTGAAATACATGAAGTGCTTTTATAAAGTATCATCTTTTGTTGAAGGATTGCCACGGGACAAGAGAGCAGAACATTTTACGAGACTGAAAAAAAAAAAATAATAATAATAATAAAAAAGTGGAGGAGGGTTTAAGTGAATACATTTGAAGCTATTAAGAACATTTTGTGTCTTGCAGCAGCACAGCGGGCGAGGCTGAAGTGGTTCTGTTGAATTCTGAATTGTGCTCTGGAAGGTCCCTCTTCATTTTCAAAGCTGTGGCGAAGGACAGCTCCGCCCACTCCTCCTTTTTTTTTTTTACCAGTGCCTTCTTTCCCCTCAGTGGCAGGCTCTCCAAGCCCCCCCCCCCCCACCCCACCCCTCCACCAAAAGTACACTGCCTGAATACTCACGGAGGATAAAGAGGTGTGATATTTCCCTGCCAGATGCCAGCTTATCTCCCTTTCATCAATTAGTGCTAATTACAGGAGGCATGACTGACTTTGGAACATGTTATGAATCATAAGAGAGAGAGAGTGAGTGAGAGAGTATTCATTTATTTATTTGTGCATGACATGCAATTTATTTTCCTAGGGTGGCAACGTGGACTCAGCTGGTGAAATCAGTCACTCCTGAAAGCGTTCCTTCCATAAAACCCAACCTGTTTTTAAGAATGTGAGAATATGAGACCAGCGCAATTCCATGTGGCTCTGTTCTGTTTTTATATGGACTCTGAAGCCAGTAGAAATGCCAACCTGTAGCGTCTCACTCCAAACACCTCAGGATAAGTGGGTCTTAGCTGGAGTAAGTACTTCGATGAGAGAGCTCCTGCAAACCGCAGATTGCTATTGGCAGTGGTCATGTTTAGCCGGTAAGGCTGGGTCAAATAAAACCAAAGTCACAATTCACTCATTGGGAACACTGTGCTATAGAGGGTTTAACCAAGGTCCTGACTCTCTGTGGTTATTAAAGATTCCATACCACTTATCACAAAGAGTAGGGGTGTTGACCATGGTGTCTTGGTCAAATACCCAAACTGGCTCCCTGCACCACCTAATCATCCCTCCACTCTTGACAATCCATTGGAAGCCCTGCCCACCTTGTTTCCTCAGGCCGTCCTTGTAAAATATCAATGAATTCACAACTGAGCTTCCTCGTTAAATAAAATAAACATAAAAATGTCTCACCGCTATGTCACCTGTCTTCATAAAGATGAACTGTTTGTGCCATCAATTTTACCCTAGTCAGCTTGTCAGCATTGTATGCAACAATTTTTAAAAGGAGATAAAAAGTTAATTTGGGCATTAATTTGGGTCCCCATGGGCGGTGCTGGGCAGGGGGGCTTGCCAGTGCTTGAGCACTGACAGGGATGGCCATAGCAGTCTCAAGAAACTTCTGTTATTTCTATGAAAGTGTTTTTTTTTTTTTTTTTTCGAATAAACTTGTGCGTCTGCGGTTGTTTCTCTGTGTGGCATTATTGTTTGTGTGTAGTAGCGCCCCCACGCATGCTACGGTCATGTCCAATAGTAGACCATTCGCTAAGCCCCGCCCCTGAATAAGGCTTTCCCAAACTGTCTTAGCAACGGTTACTACCTGCTTTTTTCAGACAAACAATACAAGAACATTTATTTATTAATCTTGTCGCTATCTGGAAAGTGATGAAGCCAGATAAAACTGTATGTTTAAATGGTACTCCTGTGACACCTGTAACAATGACTCCAGGTGACCAGAGATGTTGGATAGTGAATTTCCCTTATCAAAACCCAAACTTAACTTGGAGTATGCTTTGAATGACGTTTTGCTGCACATCTAATTCCCAGTTTAAAGGCCCTTGCATACCAAGTCCATTGTAAACTTAATGTCTGAAAATCAAAAAAAAATCCTATCTTAAACCATTCTCTTCAATGAGTTTTTCCCTTGTTCAAAAAAAATAAACCTTCCCGTCACGAAACATAACATGGAGTGGTGCTTTGACCAGTGTTTCCTTAAAGCAAAAAAAGGCGATACTGGGTCCAACCCAATGTTGTAAATGAGGCAAACGTCGGGGATTTTTTTTTTTTTTTTTGTCGGTTTGTCGAAGAGCTGAAATTGTACAACGATTGGTTCAAGACCGACCTCAGTATGTGTGTGAAGGCCACTTTCACACATGCTAACATCTCGCATAAAAACAGGACCAACTATCTGCCCAGAACAACGTTTGACGGTGTATTTATGGTGAGTTAGCTAGTCCGTGTGTTCCCAAAGATTAGATTAAATAAAATATGCAACCCATAGACTTCCTTTGAAGCCTACAAACAAAGTAGATAGCGGGTTAGCTAACACTACACTGAAATCTAGGTAGCTAGCTAGTTTCCTAATCAAGATTGGTTTGCCAAAATAGCTAACATTAGTTAATCTTCGCTACCGGTGGCCTTAACCAAACGCAGATAACGAAACACATCTTAGTTTTGCTCCAAGGTAAATTGAACGCTGTTGTAAACAATATTTACGTGTTTTGCATTTATCTGAAAGCATGTATTACAAGCTGGCAATATTAGTAAGCAGGTGCAAGTAGGTAACGTTAGGTTAGCTAGCCAGCTACTTACTGTATTAATACTACCATTCAGTGTTACCCTTTGTTTTATCATATGCATTAATTTATACAACATTAATTTTGCCATAAATGTCCCAGTATAAACTTCATATACTGTATATTGGTGTCAGGTTTTGTCATTGTTGTGCTTTAATTGTGCCCTGACGCATTTAAGCTCTGACTTGAATGACTTTTTGGGATTTGAAAGCGAAATGGCAAACACAATCGGTGCGGTTATGCTGGTATTGATATGCATCATTGGATTGATGGGTATTGTTTTTGAGGTGTGACACCCTGTTTTCAGGCCAACAGCGATGCAGTAGTCCTGACTTCTGTCTCTGACGGTGTATTTGTGTGCGCACCGCTTTGAGTAAGCCTGTAATGTTGTCGGATTTTACCTGTGCGCAGCTGTAATGATGCTTAGCCTGGCTCTAGTTGTTCTAAGTCTATTGTAACTCTGTTTGCTCTGCATTGGTCAAGTATCCCCATAGCACCGGCAGTCAAAATTCTCTGGCACTGCCGCTGCCTGTCCCTGTTGATATTCTGTACAGTGGACAGCTTATTCATTAATGTGAAGTCATGCATTATCTGCCTAATTATAAAACAAGGGTACACGTCTAGTTGAAAATCGGACACCAACGGATATAATGTCTCTTAGTAACAACGCTGTAACATTTACAGTATGGGAAATCAAGAACTCAGAGAGGTGTGGCAATTACAAGGCCAACAATCACGTAAATGGAGGAGTCAAAGACATGCCAAGCCAGCAACCCATTAATGGGGGGGGGGGGATCTGTGAAGAAAATTACATTTGGTAATGTAGAATTCAACAGATCTGAAGGAGTGTATGTTTTAAAACTTTTACTATGATTATTATTAGTTGTGTTGTTGGTAGTTGCATTTGATTTAGCTAGTTTTCATGAATTGGTGTCAGTATGAACTAGCTTCAGTCTAACAGCACTGCACTTTGAGCTCGTCTGGGTAACAGCCTCTGTGCCTTCATGCTTCATTCTATCCCTGTAGCTCCACATTTGCAAGAAAGCGTATGACAACACTATATATCCTGTAAATAGATTGATTAATCAATGTCTCCTCAGCGTTTGTGAAATACATTTGTTTTGTGCTCTGCTCGCGTCATTTGTCATGGTTGTACAGTGGGTCGTCTTTCATCTCGTGAAGTGTGTACGTCTATATTAGAAAGAGCTTTGTTTGGGCATGGATTGAATTGATTTAAAAGAAGTGTACATTGAACAGCAGGAGAGAAGGGATACTCAGTAAGAAATTACATTTTGTCGCATTCTGATTTTGAAAGGGTTGCACTTCTCATACTCATCCGTTATTTTGTCGGTATTAAGTGGACAACAGTGTGATATGGTGATTAGGAAGCCTGAACTGTTACCAGAGGGTTGTGGTTTCCAGCCCCAGTGTTGGTCCATGCTTTTGAGCTCCTGGAAAAAGTACACAATATGCATTGCTTAAGTCAATATCCAGCTGTGTAAATGGACCTCACATGCAAGCTGTGAGCGCCACCGTGGTCAAGGGCATCAGTTCAGCATCTATAATAACAGATTTATTTCAGAGGTCAAAACTTACCATTTCCATTTGGCTCAAGTAACACAAAATAGAATACTGACACATGCATATTAGTACTGTTTAGTCCCAATGCACAAATGGTTTTTGACAGCTAGACACCCGCCAGAGAAACAATCAGGGCATGTTTTAGCATAGGACAAAAACTCCTGCAAGTCATGGCCATTTGTGAGATGGTTTGGTTTATCTGACAGCTCACAGTTTCATGGAGATATTTTCATTGCAACTAATATGTATCATAAACAACCTTCAGGCAGCTGTAATATGTGCTGGAGCTATGCAAGCTAATTAAATAGCAAACACAATCTCCTACTGTTAGCAAAGTATCACACACCAAATACTCTGCTTATATTTTGCTGCTAACTGCAATGAGAGGAAAAAAATCTAAAAAGTGTCATTGTAAGCCAAACATAGTTAGCAATTGACCTGCATTGACTTGGCCATTAATGAAATATGTGCCGCATCACTGAAGCAGAATTAATTAAAATGTTCCTTTGGCGTGAATCATGCTTTATCCAATAAACTTGATTGACAAAGAGAGAGGGAGAAGGATGGTGGCAAGGTCTCACAGAGCTATTTCTTTGTGGATACTGTGAAAAATTATTACTGATTAGTAGCTTGTTCCCCCCCAACCACTTCTGATTATGTACATATTAAGGCAGCTTTGTGCTTTACTTCATGGAAGTGTAACAGCATTTGCATTGCTAAAATTCTATCTTGTTAAAAGCACTTGATTTAATACAATATGTGTGATCTACTGTAACAGAATAAGCATGCAAAAAACAGAACTGTTGGCCTTGTGCCCTACATACCTTCTGTGTGGTTAGTATGCAGTGTCTAAAAACATGATAATCCCTCCTTGGATAATATCACTAAATTAATAGTGATTTAGTGCCTCCTGGTGAGCTCAGAGGTTCTCATTTGGATCTATGAAAATCTACTTCAACGCTCAGAGCAATTATGAAACATTTAACTTTGTTCTGAGGCCATTGTATTCATTACTGGCACTCAACAGCCATTGCATAGAACACAAAATAAAATAAATGTAATTGTGCAAGAATAAAAGGTTAATTTTGCTATTTGAAAATGCAAAGATGAAATGCATAGTGGCTAACCTAAACCTTAGCCTATGCCTTTTTATTAGCTCATCACATACAGTAAAAAATGTCCCCTTTATTAGTATTTTCATATGTGTAAGCTAATATGTCAATCAGCTCTTGTTGGCTGTGCTGTGGACTTTAGAACATCTATACACAATCTAAAATAAGAATAGCAGGAGCCCAATGCAGGTGGCATCCTTTTCCAAACTTTTTTCAACTCATAATGCCATTGAAATGTGTTTCGGATATCTGATGGTGTGGCTGTGTTTGGCTGTTAGGGATTGCCCTTACGGACAGGGATTAGCAGTTTAAATTTGCTTTTACCGCATTACAGTAGATGTAGTTTGTATTTTACAAATGAGTCAGCATTCAACAAATCTGGTGCTCCCTTCACCGTAGCCAGCAGTGATTAGCGTAATGAATAATTCTCAATGTATGTGATGGTACAGGCATGTCCTTCTTTAGTTTTGTTAATAAGACAGTCCACTACAATCAACCTGTAGAACTCCTGCCACTATATAGAAAATAGGCCTCAACTACTGTTTTTTTTTTAGAGTGAACAACTTTGTTTTTCAGAATTTGCAAGAATGCTCAAAAATCTTGACTGAACATATTTTTATTGTAATTTGTGATTCCCAATCTAGTTTCCAAGGTAGCTTTTTGCTTAAAAAGCAGCTGTTTATCCAATCTGTAAATTAAAATTAGGTGCAGAGATTAAAAAAATTAGTAACTTTCTCTTAATTTACAAAAACTGTACATTCAACATTTTCACTCCAGATGATGTAAAACATTCAACATCTTGGCATACCGCCTTCATCAGTGAAGTTTTGTTAGTCTTTTGTTAACATGTTATTTACAAATCTAAAAGGTCACCACAGGGGTACAGGTTTAATAAGCTTATTTATGAGATCCTAACCCGGCAGTGATGATATCTGTAGTGATGTCATCATCCCCAATTTGATCATGACTTTCTGAGGAGTTCAGCATGGTTATCATGACACGTGTGCTTGTTGTGATTTGTTTTTTCCATCAGTATAATCATATCTGCTTCAAAACCTGCCAACTGCATGGTTGCACTGTGAATTCTGTTTCCTGGAGACTGATATCTATCTCAAGCACTGAAGGTACACATATTCTCAAACAAAAAGAATTTCTTAAATAGAAAGAGAATCTCGCTGTTCAATGTCTAATGGAATTCTGCGCTCCGGTTAGTTATACAGCTAGTCCGTCCTCTGATATACCATAGATGGCCTGTGATAGACAGGGCCAAATCATACCAAGCTGCTTATCCTTGCTACTTGATACACAGATGATTTGGGTCATCCTATTTTCTTCTGTTTTCATATGTACCTTCATTGTGTGCGGAGTTCAAGCCTTCTCCAAGAGAGGGTGATTTTAATTTAGGCTACTGGTAGATCACTTTGAATTTAGTTTGCATGGCAGAAGTGAATATGTTGCTGTGTGTGTGTGTGTGTGTGTGTGTGTGTGTGTGTGTGTGTGTGTGTGTGTGTGTGTGTGTTTGTCTGTGCGTGTGCGGGTGCATACAGCTGGTTGCATTACAAAACCGCTTCATAAAAGAAAACAGTTTTTTTTCTCTCTCTCGGTCTTCAAGGGCAGGGAGGAGCATTAGAATTGTATCGACTGTTCTATTATCATCTTTCCACACATACAAATTCAGCACTGGTACAAATCACCATATTTTGCTTTCTCCTACAGTTTCATTTAAAAATAAAATGCTCAACAGTCCTGATCAAGTATAATGAGCTGCACGACCACATCTGAAAAAAAAATGCCACAGCTATAAAAAAGGACAAGGCATTTGCATTACATTCACATTGCATGCTATGGTCCATACATGTCTCTGACATCATCTGCCTAATGGAAGGTAATTGTCCACCTTCAGTGCACTGCATACCCAAAGGACCATATATCCTTTGTAGGACCTTCATGGTCACGTTTCCTGCTTTTGAATATTCTTCTGTACATTTCGCCTCTGACATGAGCACATGGCACATGCATACATTTGCTGTCTCTTTTTTTGTTGTTTTGAGCCTCATTGTTATGTCAAGTATGCCAACCATCGATCTCAGAGATTGATCTTTCGCTAGCAATCAGGATGGACAAACAAGCTCATCTCCTCTCGTGCGAAATTAGAGATTTAAAATTCAAATTAGTCCAAGGTGGAAGAAACACAAAGTGTTCAGAGTCTTTGAGCTGTCAGTCATTCACAGACACGCATCATGGCCGAGTCACCAAATGGTCAGTTTTCCTCGTGCTATTAATATGTTTTGAAGGGGCAGACAGCTCAGATCATTTCACTCGAACGGGTGGCAGCGATGCTGTCTCAGAGATGCTGGCAGAGTAATTAACATGTTGCACTTGATAAAAGTCAAAGGCTGATTGTTGTGTGTTGTTTAGCTAATACGGAAACATTTAAAAATAGACATTAAAAGAAAAGAAACTGACAGTGACAACTTGGTAGCTTTCATGTTAATGACATGAGAACACTTTGGTGCAACCAAAGATTCTCAAAAGTAAAGATTTGCAAGCCTGATTAAATAATTCAGACTTCTACTCCAGTGAATGAAAAATACCAGTTCTGCCGGCCAATCTGAAATCAAGCTTGCCTCTCTCCTGGATAGGGTGTTGAGATCCCTCTGGAAACTTTCAAACGCTGCCATCCCTGTCTTATGATTAGAGATTAATGCAGATGGATTGAAGTTTTCTGTATTTTTTTTCCCAGACTGTGTTTGAGTCAGTTGAAATTGAAAGAGGTTATTCTTTTTGTTGAAGACACCAGGTGTTTGTAGTAGTAGCTGTTAGCTTTCTGTCACAAACATGTCTTTATTAGTAATCTTCACTCTTTGCCCTCTTTCGGAAAATGTATGACAAAAGCTGACAACTTACGAATGGAACATCATTTGAGCTTTTCAGTGCAACCTGAATGGGCAGGATTGTACTGCATTGGTTTTGTACAGCACATGTGTCATTTTATCAGTTTATCTTAATCCAGGAATTCTAAATGTATAAACATCATCACTTCAACATATCAACATGGCATATCAAGCTTGATGTAATACACAATAAAATTAAAAGTCAAGAACAAAATGCAGTAGCAAATGCTTTCAGACAAATACTCTAAGAAATGTCTACATTTAAGAATTGCATTAAGAACTGGTATGGGCTCAATATAACAAATTACATTTTCAAATTAGACACCTTAATGACCAATAGGATGCTTTAATGACCAGATATTATCTGCAAATATGAATGAAATGAAACAGCTGTTATTGCAGAGGTTGTAATCATTGCTTGCTCAGACAGGTGGGGTTCTTTACATTTATTCATTTGGCAGACACTTTTATCCAAAGCAACTTACATAGGTTAACATTCCTTACAATGTTATCCATTTATACAGCTGGATATTTACTGAGGCAATTGTGGGTTAAGTACCTTGCCCAAGGGTACAGCAGCAGTGTCGCCAGCAGGGATTGAACCGGTAACCTTTCAGTTACAAGTCCTGCTCCTTAACCACTATGCTACACTGCCGCCCCAATCTTTACTATAGCACAAAAAGCACTTTGTCTACCTCAATATTACATCATACGTCTGTTCAAATAAATAGAAGTGCAAACACCAGGCATATGCGGGACATTAATACAATGCAAATATACATATTACCCCATTAATTATCAAATCATCATTTAACTGTAGCCTGTACCTCTCAAAGACATTTTCTTAAGAAGGCCAATATGTTGGCCAGTTGGTTCCTTCATCGATGCTAAATGAAAACACACAATAAGCAACCCTTGCTGAGTACTTACGGCAAAGGTTAAATGATTACTACCCAGCCAGATTAAGAAAAGATAAAATTCTGGGAGGCCGCCTCCCTTCCTGCAATAACACAATTCCTTTTGGCCATTTTGGAGATGATTAGCGCGCAGAACAGTTGCCATGACTCTTTGGTGCTGAGAGCAATTTGGATCTACCAATAACAGTGCTGTTACAGCCAGTGCTGGCGGTGGTAATAAATGACTAGTGATACAACCAAAACCTCTCAGCCCGGGGATACAGAAACAGAAGCCATATTGGATATTGGGATCCGGGCACCTGGCAGCCAAACATGACATTGTATTTGGATGTAGAGCCCAGCCCCTGATTACACCGCTTAATGTAGAAAAATGCAAGCGTTATTTCCGAAATTTAACACAGCTGCCTTCAACAGCTGGTTGATGTCTGCATGGGGAAAAATAATGAACTGAAAAGAGAAATTAAACAGTAATTAAAGTAATTTAAGTACATTTACTGCATCAAATTGAAGCGCGATAAGAACAGAAGTCAATGGCAGGGGGGTACAGAGTTCACCTACGAAGAGGTGAATCTTTTGGAGGCAGTGGAAGGTCACATAAACGTTATTGTGAATTTTCTTTTTCAGTATTTACATCAGGAGAGAAGAAAAATGCTCCTGAGCATGGTGTGTGTGAGAACAGGCAGTACATCCTTTTCTCAGATTAGCGCTGTAAGGTTGTCAGACAGGCAGCAGAATGAGACAGCTCCGCTGAAGAGACGGCGCACTTTGGACTCCTCAGACACAGCCGCAATTACTTCAGGAAACAGGGAAGAAAGACAACGAGAGTTCGACAAGGTTGTTCTCCCTCATGAACCCAAAAAGAAGTAGAAGAAAAAAAAAGAACAGAAAATCTGTATGAACAAGCAAGGGAAATATCAAAGATATTTGACAGAAATTGTCTTTGAGGGCGAGGTAATTTATATGCATGCTCAGATATTTAGGCATTCTGACATGGAGCTCTCCCCTGACTACTGAACGTGTTCGCAGGGCACGGTACTGACTTACGGCATGCATACGCACATGTCGCTAATAAGTTACCTCTTGTCAGGTAATATAAACAAAGAACTCCATCCACGCTAAACATGTGTTCAGCATGAATTTCCATAACTCATCTGCAGTCAGCCCAGCTCAAACAAGCACAGTCCTTTGTTCATCTTATTTGCATATGTTGTTGATTCCACTGTACACCCATATCTGGTGCAGACTAGAAATATGTGCACTGCACATTCATTATGAGATAATGTATGTACCATGTAGTTCATTAAATTCCCACAAATAATTATGCTGATATTGGATCAAAACCTTTCAAGCTAATAATAAATCGAGTCACTAGTATCATTAGTGGTCCTTTTTGATGAGGAAGATTTTTTTTTTTTCACACGAAACAATATGATCAAGAGAGTAGTACAATATTGCTGTACTTGCACAACTCAAACATACTGATAAAAGTGTCATTTGGGAAATACAGTAGAGTACAGTGGCCACATCAGGTGGGTTATAACAGGTCGTATATATATATTTCACCAGGAGGTCTTTTTTTCAAGGGCCACTGAGCCAGACTCAGAACCTAATAGAGGTTTTTTTTTTTTTTTTCCCAAGGTAAACCTGGGCAATCACAGAGCAGGAAAACAGAATGCTAGGGACATCCATTCTGACGGAAGTGCTTTAATATCTTTCTACATTACTGCAGTCATCTCAGAGTGGGGCATGCCAGTGCAGTTCCATGTCCCAATGGGAGACTGATAATCCATGTGCTGTCGTTCAATTCCCCTGCGCGCTGTTTGAACCCAGCTGGATATGACCGCGTGGGGGTAGGCATGTTAGGCCAGTCCTCCCAAGATTTGCTCAAGGCTGTGCTCAGATTAGAGGTCGTGCTTCCTCGTGGCACTGCTGCTGTTTAATCTGGAGGCCTGCGGAGCTCCCCGGCAGCTACCAGGCTCACTGATTTTCTTTGAAAAAGGGAGGGGCACTGCCCTGAGTCCTGGGCTCTCATTGGACAACAGCAGTGGTGTAGGGGTGTGGCCAAATTTCACTTTACACTGCACAACCAGCTGTGTGATCCAACCTACTACCTGTTAGAAGCAGCTAAGAGACATCTAAGGTCTTCTTTTCCATAGGCTCTTTCTTTTAAAAAGGCAAAGGCCTGACAGCAGTCTACTTCAAGTTTAATAACATCTGTGGGAAGTGTCTAATCCTTTATTGATGGAGAGTGACACTACAAGCCCCACAATGCCTTGTGACGCGATGCAGGCTTGCAGCCAGTCAGTGTTTGTGTCAGCGGTATGTGCCCTGCATGAATAATAAAAAAGTGATAGACAGAGCCAATCAAAAGGATTGAAAGGGTTTGAGAAACAAGCCAAAGAGTGGCAGCTGCTACAGGGTTGTGTTGTGGAAAAAAACCCACATGCTTTCTCAGGTTCAGCCAAGGTGAGAAGGAGAGTTTACACTTTGAAACATCACCCTGTGACATTTTATTCTGTGACAGCCCTTCTCATAGGGATGACATGTTTGGTAAACTGATGTACACAATGCAAGTTCACTGGAAATTTTGTCAGGAAGGGCTCTTGCAGTAAAACACACCTGGGGAAAAAATCTGAAAATGAAAACGCTAGAAAAAAGTTGAGACCAAAAGTAAAGTTTAATTGAAATATTATTCATTTTAAAAAACAGAAAATGAAACATGACCCTTCTGCCATGCCTGTAAACAAAAAATGAAGACTTAAAAAAAAAACAATGTATGTGTGCCACCTCAAAAACTAACCTGAAACAAGGGAAATGGAAAAAAAACAATGGTGACATTCTCAGATGAGTGCCGCCGTGTAAGCACTAAAATAAATAAATAACCACAAATAAGAGGAGTTCATTTAATTGCACAAATGAAGGATGTAAAATGAGACTGATTAGGGGTTTTTATAGATGTGAAGAGAGAGACGCTGTGCTGCTCTTTGGCGGATCAGGAGAGGGCCACGTTCATGCGGAGAGACATGTGTGAGGCTGCAATTAGGGGGAGCAGAAGGCAGTTCATTACAGGAGTCGCACAGCGCTGTTAGATACACACACACACACACACACCCGCCCACACCGTCACCCCAGAATTAACACTTCTCTACATTGCATTATGTATTTCCTTAGCACAATATTCAGGGCAAGAAAAAAAAAAACGCTGACAATGGGTCGTGTTACGTATTCGACAACCCATTGTGCTACCCACGCGGAATTAATGAGATTGTACAGCAAGCAGATGCACCTGCAGTTTTTGCAAATCAGTCCAGCAGAAAGAAAAGAAACAATGGCTGTAAGAGAAAGAAATCCTGTTCCTCTTTGTCAAGTGTGTGCTGAGTGTGTAACAGCCCTCAGAGGACCACTGAGCTACATAAATGCATCTATCTATCTATCTATCTATCTATCTATCTATCTATCTATCATTCTATCTATCATTCTATCTATCTATCTATCTATCTGCCATTCTGTCTGTCTGTCTCTCTGTATGTGTATCTGTCTATTTATCTGTCTTTCAGGTTTGTCTGTCATGGTGTTTTGTAATGGGGAGCAGACTTTTTTTATTGGTTCAAAGGCATCGGTGACTGACAGCTTGCAGTAGCTCTACCCTTCATGGGGTTTACTGAAGCCTCACTTCGCCATCATTAGTGCAGCCACTTTGGCGACAACCCTGTTTGGCGTGCTGTCTCCTTTTCCCTTTTGTAGGATGTTCACCCCACCGGTACTAATTGCAGAGGATAGCAAAGATCACAATATTCCCCAAACATGATGACAAGAGGCTAGGTGGCATGTATAAAAACAAAATTCCCCAAGTTTTTGTCTTCAGCAGATTTGTTTTACAGTCAGGGTGGTAATTAACATTCAAAAACATAAATAACACTAGAGAAAAAAATACCTCAGTTTCCTTTATTAATTGCATTTTTTATTTTGGTTAGTTAACACTAACACGATAGTCAGGATAAAGACAGGATTGCTCTTGAGAAAAGTTAAATGGTTTGCATTAAAATAAAGTAAGGCATTCTGAAATAAACATTAGCAATAACAGCAAGGTCCTGTATACATAAAGCACTGTCAAGTATATAATTTAATAAAAACAAATGTTATAAACAAAACCTTTTACTTAAGTGTTGTATCTCCCCAGTTATGACAGGTACTAATATATCCATTAAAAAACAACAATAAAAATATTCTCTCTGGGATACTTCTAACAAGAGTTATTCTTTCAGCAAAAGCATTCAAATGTGACAGGACAGGACAGGAACACACTTCTTGTTTCAGCAGGAATTCTTAGTTAAACATCATTTACTGTATGCCCTGGCTGCAACAGTAAGATTTGCTTCTGTATGGTATGTCATTTTGCTCATGTTTTTCTTTTAGCCAATTCACCCTGAGAAAATAAATTCCCATGTTACGGGCCAAGCAGAAGTCAAACTAGGCAAACCTGCTGGTCTTACTTGCCATCTCTCGAGATTAAGTCAAGACTCGCAGGCAATCTGTGGCAATTGCAGGCAGTGTGGTTTTCTTACGAATACAGTCTCAAACTAGACAGGAATATGGGTCTGTCAAGTCCGTTGTGCTGCTGAAAGGGACGAGTGTGTTGTACTTTTTGACAGACGTGTCTCCTTTTGGTGAGCACTTCTAATCCAACCCATCTGTGGCACTGGGAGGGGGGGGGCAGAGAGGACTGCCCCAGTAATTTAGGCCACTGTCTGACTTTCCCACTGTCTGCCGAAGCCCAGGAGGCACTTGGGACCTTGGGCAGAGGCGCGCTCACACACCTGAAGCGCATCGGTAATCGGCTTATTTTTGGCCCGTTTTGCATTCACCGGACCCTGTGTAAAGGCATTGCCCCTGTGACTTTGCAGGGAGCCCTGCATGGGCACAGCTGCTGTGTCCCCTGGCTCCATGCCCTCCCTGAATGTCAGTGTTGATTAGCTGAAGAAATCGTTTGATGTTTGTAGTTGTGTTGGTCAGTCCTGCCCCTGAAGGCAGTAACGGGCTAACGCGGCGGCTCCACTGGACGAGCGTCATCTCGTCCAATCACCACACGGCATGGTGGCCCCACCCTGGAATCCCACTACGCCACTAACCTCATTGGTCACACGTTTCACTTCCTGTTTCCAAATTCGGTGAGGCGCAGGCCAGCAGAGCAGACGCTGTTAGAATCGGGGGCTTAGAGAAATTGATTGTAATTGAAGTGCAGAGGTGTCCTGAGACTTATGACTGTCCTGATAAAAATGATTGCAAAGCGTCGAGAGGCCGCCTTTGGAGAGATGGCACACATTCTGAGTGAATCAGGTGGGAACTCCCACACCTGTGCATTAGGCTGCACTGGTCGATCTTCTGTGTGTTGGGGGCAGGGCGGGGTGGGTAGTGTATCTCCCCTCACCTTCAACTTTCAGGTGCTTTAAATTTTCACTAGGAAGAAATCATTAAATGGCAGCTGCAGTCCTGTTTAAGCCATAGAATGACATGGTTACTGGAAAGTGATTTTTGTACTTCACTGAAAAATCGCCTCTGTCATGTGATCCATGGGTCTGCCCCCTAGGTGGCACTCCTGTTGCAATTAATGGAAATGCAAAGGAAGCATGAAGGAGACACATCAGCTCCACAGATGGCCTACACGTGACAGATGGCTTACATGCGGATTGAACGCCCCCGTGTTGAAAGACCTAGTAACACGTGGCCCCCCCTCCCATGAATTATTGATCGCTTCGCGGGGATGTGCTCACCTGAGGCATTAACGAATCAATCGCTCTCGAGCGAGTGTCAGCCTTCGCCGAAATTCAATTAGAGCGCGTGTTGACCAGCACTCCTCCCTCACGTGTAAAGCAACAGGTGTCCTCTCATCGCGTGGAGAAAGCAACGGCAGACGGAAAGCCATTACCTCCTGCACAGGGAAAGGGCAGGCATGTCAAACCGTCCACTCCGGTAAAGCACTGCACTGCCCTGTCCCATTTTAACTCCTTCCTTTACCAACCTCTTCCTGAGGACAGAGAGCGACCTGCTTGGCGCTAATCAGGAAAGCTGTTCTTGGAGAAACACCACCTGTCAGACTGACTCCAGTATGGCGCATTTTTATTTTTGATTATCCATCCTAATAGCCCACATCAAAAATGTGCATATATCTAGCTAGCGGGCGCTTGTGTGCTAGCAGCATAAAATAAAAGCTCTTCATTAAAGGTTCATAAAGGTTCATAAAGACAGCAGGTTCATAAACTCTGGATGGAGAGGGTGTCCCTCTCAGTCAAGATGTTGTGCGGTCTGCTTGTCGCTTGGCTCTAATAAGCTGAAGTGATTCTGGACTGCTGCCTGAGTTACATATCTCTCCCAGCATGCTCTGTTGTGTGACAGTTTCATTACCATACCAGCATGTTAAAGCATAGGTTAAAACACTCTCCGGGAATTGAATTATAACAGAGAGTGCATTTTTTTACAGTCAAAATTGAGAACTTAAGCTACCGTAAAAAAAAAAAAAAACCTACTGCTTTTTATAGATTGGCTCCCCATGGCCAGTGCTCCCCAGGCGAGACATTTTGTGAATGATTACATGGTGGAATTGCACTTCTGCTTCGACGTACCAGTTCGGTTACCTGTCCTCTGATCACATTACAGCACACCAGGTAGGGGGCAAGGATGGTGTCCGCCTAAAGCCAATCAGAAGTTTCTTTTTCCTATTTGGATCCAGCTGCGTCGGATCACGCCGGCTGATGGCGGTGTCTAGCCCCCTCTTCGGCGGCTTGCACCCTCGTAGTCCAGCAGGCCCACGAGCTCTTTCCCCTCTGCCAATTAGTTGATGTGTCTCCTGTGGAGCTCCCTCCCGCGGTGTCTCTCTCTCTCTCGATGAGCATCGTAGGAGAAGAGGAGTGCGAACCTCTCCCCGGGGAGGCCCCGTAATATTTTCTCTCTTTTTTTTCACACATCAGATGCCCGCGCCGTGACTCATGCCCGTTGTGGCTCGCCGTGTGAAATTATACAAAACCCACGCACTTCTGCAGGTCTCCCTCCCAGTTTGTCAAACATGACATTTGCCAAAAGCCTCAGTGACAGAAGTTGATGTTGGATGGCGTTATAAAAACTGATGGGGAAAGTCCATAAAACTGTTTCTGACTCCTCCAGGTGGTTGTGTCATGTATGTGGAAAAGCTGAAGATTTATGACCATCGGACAAGTGGTTTGGATAAGCAAACCCAGCACTGCAGCTCTTGCTCTCTGACAGACTGGCAGGGCTGGAACCAAACATCACTCAAACCAAACACACAACTCCTGCTACTTTAGAGAAGAGGTTTTTTTATATATACACGTACCGTGCAACTGTATACATAATTATAAATCCCTTCCAATCATAAGAACACCAGCCATGACTAATTGGAATCGAATTAGCATAAGTTGAATTTCAGTTGCTAGACAGCCTCAGATGTACAGGAGAAAATAACCAGCCAAATGTTGCAAGCGAATTTGAAAGGGGAGAAAAACACTGTCACATGCAGGCACACATAAAACTCATTAAAAAACAGTAATTGGGTTCAGGGTAAGCTGAATATGCACTTCAGTGTTTGATTAAAAAATAAAAAAGGCCGTGCTGTTTTTTTTTTTAAGGTGTCTATTTAAATGCCATGGGGTGGGGGTGGGGGTTGGAGGGAGGAATGTGGATGTCTGACTTAAGCCATGGCTTGCGCTGCAGAATGTCAAAATCTATTTCGATCCATCCTGTGACAGAGCACACTGGCTGATGGCGACGTCTAGCCCGGGACAACTTTTCATTTTAAGTTGTAACAGAAATTAAAAGGAAAATTTACACTGCTCCTTTGTGGAGCCTTCCTTCAGGGACCGGCCCTGTCTCAGCATATTTGCAATGTAACGGAGCATCGCAGGGGTCTGGAGTGTCCCGCTCCAGCTCTTTAGGAAAAGGTTTGCGATGCACTTGCTGCCTTAACATCCATTGTGATGAAATTCAGCATGTGTCACTTTTATGTTGTCTTTCTTTAACCATGTATCAAGATTCTAAAAGTACTGCAGGTTAAATGACCAGAGTTGAGTTAAAAAAAGGAACTTTTTTGTTATTCAAAATTCAAGGCAAAGCACACCTCCATCTGTGAGGGGCTCTGTCATTTACCTTCCCTAAGGAACACCTTGTTAGGAGTGACTTCTAACAACATTTATGGCGTAGCCTGTCTTTTTGGCATTTGACATCCTGTCTCTTCTGTTCAGCGACAGAAGGCAAAAAAAAAAAAAAAAGAAGAGGAAGCAAACTTCAGAGGGAGAAAATGCGCTTGATAAATGCGCTTATCTTCTCATTTGCAAATTAAATGGTGCCTGCCCTTCACTGGGTAATTTCTTTTCTGCTCGGGCACAGACACCACATCCCTTTCTGAAAGCAGACATCCCATTTCATCGCATCGCTGTCGCCCCCCGGCAGTAAATTCAAAACCGGTCTCGCAAGCAGCCACCCAGAGAAAAACCTCCAGAAACCAGAAAGCCCTTCCCATATGTCATCTGCAATTCATGCCCTCTTCTAGAGGGAGCGTCTAGCTTCGTACTTACCGCACTGTGTGCGTGTACGTGTGTGTGTGTGTGTGTGTGTGGGCGGGAGGAGGCTGAGAGATTGGCGGGTTTATTTCAGCGGCAGTGGCGATGGCCATACCGCAAGTGCGGCTAGCCCGTTAAGTTTGTGGCATGTAATTGTGCCGAGTGTATTTATTACTCGGAGTCTGAGATGTATTTATAAACAGACGCCGGGGCCGAGGCTTAAGCAGTCATTTGAAGTGACTCATAGAGCTATAGAGCTAGAACGGTCTCAACAATAGAGCAATACCTCACTGTCAGAGTCCAATGCTGCGCTGGGGCTGCACATTGCAGCATGCAAAGAGAGGCGACCGGATTCATCGCAGGCCCTTATGTTTTTTTTTACTGTTCTGTTCGAATTTAAATGTTTGTGTGTGTGTTTTTTTGGACGTTAGCACAAGAGGCTTCAGAAATTAGAATGAATTTATGTGACCCATTTAAATACGCAAACTGCAAAACGACTAGATTTTCACTGTGAAATCTCTCACGGTCATCTTTGACAGATGTATGGAGATGGGTGGATCTATGCAGAGATATCTGTATATATATGTAGATGGATAAGAATATATAGTCATGTACAAGGCAAGAATCACTGGTGGATGCTGATTCCCACCTTGCAAAGCAGCAAAATTTTATTTCAAACACATTAATCCAGCTAGCTTCCCATCTCCAATTAGATATCTGGAATTGTGAAAGCAAGAGAAATAGTTTAATTTCTTTCATAAAATGCCATGGCAATGCATAAAACTCTACAGTTAAATATAGAACAGTGACCCTTATTAAAAACAGAACATCCCAATGACTTTTGCCCGTTTCCTTCCTATTAGTAGCAGTAGCAGCAGCAGTAGTGTTAATAATAGTGGTTACAGTAGTATTAGTGTTTTAATTCTTACTATACCCATATTTCACTTGGAGATGCTTCTTTTCTCATATCTGTTTGTACATTCACTCTTTGCATTTTGTGTTTCTGTTGTGAAGCCATTTTATCACAACTCCCTGGACAGTGAAGGTTTTTTTTTTCCCTCTCTCTCTCTCCTGTTCTGATTTTTAAAATAGGCCACAGGAAGTAAGCTTACCTTCACTCCTCTGCCGGTGACAAAGTGCCTATTAACTTTACTTTACTCGCCTCTTTGTCAAAGCGTGTACTGTAAGACCTTTGTCTCTTTGATCCTCTGAAAATATATCCGCTAACAAGGATCTCATTAACCCGCCCTCCTCCTCCAAATTACACCGAGCCCATCTCGCCTGCGTGTGCGTGCGCGTGGATTTAAATCATCGGGACGGGGCTCTCCGCGCTGCGCAGCTATTAGCGACCAGACACGGGGGTGTGTGGGTGTGGGGGAGGGAGGACTCGACTCTGTCTCCCGCATTATTTTTGGCTGTCGCGAGAAAACAACATAAATCATTCCGCGAGCAGGCGTGATAAATATTAATTTCCCAGTCAAGGGCAGGTAAATGCTTGAGGATCGCAGGAAAGCGCCGGCGTTGACGGGAATAGCCAGTCGCTGACGGTTAACTACGATTTATGAACACACACACACACACCCCCCCCCGGTGTTGTTTTGCCCTCTTGTATAAGCTAGGCTGCGTGTGCCCATTTGCTTTCGGGTGCATCAGGGGGATATATTGATGAGGTGCGGAGTCTGATGGAGAGGGCCCGAATTTCTGTAGGGAGGCGAGTTGTCTTGGGGTTTTTCAACTCCCTGCAGAGTGGCTGTCATGCACAGCATGGGGGACAGATGGAGTACAGTGAGCTGACCAGGCTATGAACCCTTGAAGCACCTGATCGAAAAAAAAGGTGTCACACGTAACAAGGGTTTGTTTATTCTGTTTATCCAGTTATAGAAGTGCTCCTCATTTACGGTCTCAACACAGCAATACAAAAAAAAAAAAACACACAAAGTAGACAGATTGACAGACAGATCTTCCCCTGACGGCCAGGTCCTGTGGATCTGAGGTTCAAAAATCAATTCACCTGTCTTGGGCGAATTCTAGGCTGCTGCTGTTGTTGTTTCGGTCTCTCAAGATAATCATGGGAAAAAACAAAAGCTGCTGATACCACTATAAGCATTGTTTCATGTGGCGAACATAAATAACCTGCAACGTTTCTGTTCTGTTGAGTTTCTAGGGTGCTTGTTCAGTGTTTTCTTTCAGTCTCTCTTGCACAATATGTCAATACGTTTCGTGCATGTGCTTGCGTGTTACCGCCTAGGGGCAGATTCACGATAATTGCAGTGCGCTTTGTCCTGAAATGTGAGCTGGGAATATAACCAAGTGTTTGTTTATTTTGTGATGCTGAACATCATGATATTCAGTGGTGGGTAGGATCAGCGTTAAATGTTGTGTAAGAATCAAAACAAATATAAAATTTGCATGACACGCATTGTTCAAAGATGAGCACAAAATCCCCTGTAGTTAAAATGAATGACCCAAGCCATATTCTGTATTCTATGACTGTTAGGACTATTTATTTTGACATATTTTCTATTAAATTTCATAAATTTTACAGTATCTTCTTGTTCTTCTTCTTCTAATTCAAAACCCTGAACTCTGAGGTACTGGCCCAGCCCCTCCACCCAAAAAAACAACTTTGTTTTGTTCTCATTATTTTGATAAAAAAAGAAACGTAACCTTCAGCGGGAGCAAACCTAAAGTATCTCCGCTCATTCAGGAACCCTTGAGTACCCACTTTGAATATTTCAGCGTTCACAATGCATAATGCCCTTTTAAACAAAATAGCAGCTTACATCAAAACTGCAGAACAAAAGTTTGCTTCTTCGCCCACAGCCAGTTCAGCTGTTCATATCTGACCTCAGTTCAAGACAGTGTGTCCTCGTATTCCATCAACAGAAAGCTAGAAGTGTAGTCTCAAACGTGTTGTCTGCAAACCTTTTTTAAAACCTGCTGTTTTTCACAGGAACAGTAAGCAGTTCTTATCTCCCCGCTGCCATTTTTCTAAGCCCAAAGAGAAAAATGTGTAAATGGACAAAAATTTTAAGGACAATTTCATTATAATTTTTGCTATTGCCAATGAATGAATTCCCCCAGGCATGGCCGATTGTTAGCTGCTCAGTAAGAAAGCCGAAGGTGTATTATTAGCTTTCAAAAGTTGTACTTTTGTTTTCCTCTAATGAATAATCGAAATTACGCTTCGATTCAATTTTTGCAGAGATTCTCCATTAAACAATAATTAACCCAGAATGCACCTTCCGCATGGTGCACAAATTGAAAGATAATGAATTGTAAATTGGTCTTGTGAAATTAAGTAAAAACCAATTAAAACTTGGGCAATAAGAGAACATGTTTTATTGCCTCAAGAAATCATATGCCTGGGGAAAATTTGAGTAAACAAATGAGCAAAGACCTAAGCAGGCTACTGCATGGGCAGTGTGGAAGCCTACGGTGCCTGGCAACGGACTCGAGGTGCAAGGGTCAGAGGTTACAAATTAGTGGGTGGAACACAATCATCATGCTCTTCAGCAGCACACTTCGCCAAAATTGTTCCTTTGAAGTTCCAGCTAATGAAATATATCTGAAATGTATCTATCAACCAGGGAGAACTACAAGTTGCTGTGGATACAGATGTTTTTTACACACGGACAACCTAATAGGCATTTTTCTGAAGGTTTTGACCTGGGGGAGGTAGCCTTTTCCACTGATGTCATTATCACCATGCGTTTATTATTATTTTATCATTATCAAGTGACATTATCAATCACATTTGGCCTACCACATTCTCCTTTTATATTTGACAGGGGTTATCCCATCGGGTTATTGAATGCAAAGCTGTGAGGGCATCAACAAAGGGAGCAGCCACAAAAGGGAATAGCTAGATAACCCACTCAGATGGCATGACACCTCTAACAGACAATAGAATAAATAGTTTGAGTGTTTCATCCTACCTTATGGCAACATTATAGCATAATAGCTGTGTCTGGGGTGGGAATTACAGAATTACAGAAATAGCCAGACTGATAGTTTCCTGTTTTCAGCAAGCTACTGTAGGAAGATGGCTTGGCTGTAGTGCTGCTGTGCAATTAATTAATTGAATGTTATGTTGTTTTTTAGCTAGCTAACCGTTACCTGGGTTTAGTGAACTGGCCAACTCCTTACTATCTAGCAATTTAGATTAATGTAAGCAGCAGTTCATGTCGATAGCTAGCTTGCTATACAGTTTATTGTTTTGTTGTTTGATTCTTAGATGGGATAGTTGAAATACACCTGAACCTGAATGTCATGGAGGGACAAAGCCAAGATGAGCATCATCTGAGGGCATAGCACTAGTACTCATTTTTAAAGGTTACATTTAAAATGTAAACATATGGATTCTATTTTTCATTAAATTGAAAAGGAAAGGTACCCATGGAGCATTCTGTGAACAAATATGATCACAACAAAAGGATGTGCAGAATTCTTACAGGCTCAACTTCAATTTAGTCAGTTTCTTGTGAAACAGTCCAGTCAGTGAGAGGGCTGAGCACATTGTAATAAAAACAAATTGAATCCCAACTTTCCTATTTTGTGAAGGGCTACATTAGCAAGTAAGATGTAAAAACCTTTTTTGACAAGAGTGAGCTATGAAAGCAGTTTAACAATGGGAAAGAAATCTGATCTGTTCAATTAAATAAAAATATACAAAGGAAGAGAGACACAGTCCATCAACATCTGAATCCCAGTGATAAGCTAGAATTTCATCTTAAGTGTGCAGGCTGCATACCATTTTTTTTTCAGGTTCAAGAGTAATAATTAACATCAGATGCACAACAAACTGTTTATGAAGAGAATCAATCACCAATCACCTCCTTTGATGGAAAAATACAAGATAAAATTGACTCTGTAAAGTCTAATCAGAGGTGATTTCTCTGTCTGGCTGTGTTTGAAAATCTAAAATAGCTGTTCTGTCCTCTACTTCTGAGTGTATTCCCATTTTAACATAATCACTGCTACATAGCGCACATATCATAATTTTAATATTCATGTATACTATTGTGTGCATTGTGCATTTCTAAGACTATTTGTTTAGTGCAATCATTTTCAGGTATCAACCACCTAATGTCTGTTTTTTTTCTTTGTTGGTACAGTTTGCCAGGAGTTAATTACCATTACCTAGAGTATGGTTCTCAATACATTTTTTTATGGTCTTGTGTTTTTGCTGAAATATCTGTTTGAATATTTGCTTGCAGCTTCAGACTCGTAGGTACCGCCCAACAGGGGTGCATTTCCTGTAATGTAGCTGAAAAGGCAGACCCGCCATCAGCCATTTCCCCTGTGATTGTAGGATTATTGGTGAGACAGCAGTACTGGCAACCAGTCACAAAGTGGAAGTGTCAGATTTGATGAAGCAAACTCTTCACCCCTTAACCTTCTCCTCCATTAGCTTCTTGGTCCTTATTCCAACCGGAGTATGCTGTTGGAGGATGTCAGGGCTAAGCAATCAAGGGTCAGGTGTTTTATTGCACTCGAGTGGTATATAGTTTGCAATAACCCACTTTAACTGACTGCAGGATATCCCAAAATTCATCTGGGGAAGCATAAACTTGAAGAGATGTCATGAGGCTCTTTGAGATATCCCAGAATGCACTTGGAGAAGTGCAACCTCAGGTATTCAGCCATTTTGAATGCAGTTCTGTAATGCAATAGGTGATGTGCGCTCATCGCTTGTTATCTTGGTATTTCTAATATTCAGTGTCTTTTTTATTATTATTAATTTTCACAGTGACCAGTGGTACACGGTGAAAACTTAGGCTGTGTTATGTTGACCTTGTGTTGTCATTACATTGTCACTTCATGCCTTACCATACTGTTCCTTTCCATCATTTTATCTTTACAGGCATTTGACCCCAGGTCATCTGATTCTCCGTACGCACCATTGAGTCCTTTCAATTTATAGTAGCATGGTTGGGTTAAGTTTTCACATATAGAAAACCCCTCTGGCTGAAACACATCGCTGCATACTGTAGCTAAGTGCTTCTAGTGCAAAACAACTGGGTAATGTACTTGTGTTTTTCGATTTTTTTTTCCCATGAATTGAAAGCCAGTGTCCCGTTATGACATGTGAATCCTGCCTTTCACTCTATTCTCGCTTTTGTCGGGTGGATTGCATGGTGTATCAGTAGGCATTAGTACTGGATAGTCAATTTACAACATTGCAGAAGCTTTTAATGGACACATTCAGCCCGTACTGATTTTTTATTTATTGGAGGGACTGAAATGGTTAATGACCAGTATGCTTAGAGACCTGAAACAAAACGACAGAAACAATAAATAAATAGATAAACAATTAGGATGATATACTGCTGGTGTAATTTAATCTCATGCTCATTTATCCATCAAAGCATCTCTCATCCACAGGATGAGTATGCTAATTTAATTAAATTAATTTGATTATCGCTCGGATTGCAAGGATAGGCCCGATCCTCACGACCACGCAGCTTTAGTCCCGCAATCTCTGCTGCTGCATCTTCTTTTTTCTTTGGTTTTCTGTTCCCTTTTCTTTCCCACCAACCTCACCCGAACGTTTAATTACAGATCTGTGGCCAATACTGCCATCTTCTGGATCTCTGAGTTCACTTGCGCATGCCCCCCGACAGAAGTGCGAAACCCAGGGGGTTATGTGTTCCACGGAAATCAGATATCGAGAGAGAGAGAGAGAGAGAGAGTCACAGACCTGTTATCGACATGCGAGGAATCCATAGTGACACATGCTTATGATGCAATTTGTTTCATTATTTATATATTTGCGTGTAATTGAACTTGATTTTAATCCCTGCCAATGTTTCTGAAGCCGAGAGGTGTGCGGAGATGACGCGGTCGGCGATTATATGCAAATCGGACCGGCGGCACCTTGCTGGCCGATCATTAAGGAGGCCCGTCTCGTTATTGATCGTGCAGCATCAGTTAACAAGGGCTGTGTCTCCTTTCTTTTGAGCTGTAGTCCTTCCGGTGTGTTCCACAATGCAGAGTCTGTTCTCCAACTGGTGTTAGTCCACCTAATTTAGGAAAGGCTATAACAGGCCTGCAGACAGCAGCGGCAAATGGCGATCTCGTCCACTTCTCAGTGAGCTGAGGCCTCAGGTTTGTCAAACTGCAGGTTTCTTGAACTTCAGGTTTGTCAGACTGCAGCTTCCACTCTCTTAAGACAAGCAAGGTCTGATGTGTGAGCCAAGGAGCCAAGTTCCTCAAACCAGCACATCTGAACAGAGTGTTTGGAAGAGAAACAAAGCAATAACTTGGAAGATTGTGTGCCATTAAGAAGGGATTTACACAGCCTGAACATGAGCTAACAACGTTATGTACAGCTACATGTTTACAGTTATCTGATGAAGAGCCCAACAGATAAACTGGACTAATTCACACTCAACCCAGGGGTCCCACACTCCAAACTGACATATTGAATGTGGCTATCTGTCTTGAATTATCATATGGAATTCAATCGGCAAATTCACCTTTGGTACATTTTTAACCAGGTTTTTAAACTCATTAAGCGAGAAGTAACAGACAGAGCTGTTGCATTGACACTGCAGTCTGTGTGTCAGCAGTTCACAGTTTTTGGTCACATGTTGCGGTATATGAAATATTTCAAAGCGTTGACTAAACACTCACAAAACCGTCATTAGCAAAGCATTCATAAACAAGTATCTTATGGCAGCCGGTGTTCCATTCTGTGTCAGCTGCCTTAAAGCATGGCATTTGCATTTATCTGTTTCATAATGGAGAAATTCCATGCTCATCAATGCATTATGAATGCCTTGTGAAGGCTTTGTGAAGTTACAGGTAATATGAAGTGTGACTCAGGTTCCATTATTTCTGCTTTGAAAGACTTTACAATTATTTGAGGAGGTGATTTTATTCAAACAATGACTGTACTTTGCATCTGTTGTTTATTAGACTGCCACATGTACACAAGGAAATGGTTAGATATGCTATTTTCAATTTTCAGCGCTGCATTAAGATAAAATATAAGAAAGGCTCTCTTAACATTTATGCATGAGTGTAATCTATTGCAATATTTATCTATTCAAAAAAAAAGATCCAAAACAAGCAACAGAGCAAAACTGTGATAAGGTTGATTAGTAAAGGTTAATTAATTCCAAATTTCCATACTGAATTACAACGTGCACATTATTATGGCTATGCTGAAAAGTGCGTCCTCAGATTGAACTAAAGCAAAAGTGAAGTCGTCTTAATGGGTGACTGCCGAAACACATTGGTAATATGCCAGTTTTTTTAATTTCTTAAATGGACATGCCAGATTAAAAAAGGAACTTTTATGAATGTAAAGACAGAGCTGTGGCCTTTCTTCATAGGGATAATTGACCTTGCCCCCTCCAATAAAGAGCATTTTCAGAACCGGCACTTTTTTTTTTTTTTTTTTTTTTTAAACTTGACACTCCAAAAGCAATGTCTTCTCATTAAGACGGGTTCTCACAGTACTGCACAGTGATCTGACCTTTTTAGTCTGGAGACAGAGGCTGTTCATGTCAAAACTTCCTGTAAGGTTTTTTAATTTGGGTGTTTTTTGAGCTATTCAAGCACACACAATGGACATCACCATGGTTTCCTTCTCCCATTTGCACATCACTGTTCATATCAGTACAGTCGTCCCTCAAGGTAGTGCCAAAATAACAGTCCATGGCTTCCACTCCTCGCAACTTGACTGCTGCCAGGCACAGTTACAGCCTTTGTGTCCTGGGTGAGTTACAATTCGCTGATACTCTGCCACCCAAATCTTCACCCCCAACAGCTGCAGTGGTAGAATCAGCCACAAAGCACTCCCCAGCCATGTTTGTCCCTCAAACTCGCATCCTGAAGCCGTGTGGCCGATCCTTGGTCTTTTATCAGTGTAGCCCATTAGATCCAGAGCTCTGCTGCAGTTTATCCAAGGTTCGTCCATGGAAGTTGGCTTTGGACTTTGGCGCAGGCGACGAAATAAAAATTAACCCACTGTAACTGTGTGTAGCTCACTGTGGGCCAATTAACATGGTTAGAAAAAGTTCAACCTGCAAAGGCCCCCTCCTGAACTTTGGGAGGTGTGTGTGGGGGTGTGCGGTAAGACAGTTACCATGTCCCTTCAACATTGTTCCTAATGAGGCAGCAAACTCAGTAGGCTTTTACCTTTAACAATGGCTGAGAACAGAGCTTTAAAGAACTTACTATCAGGTCCAAATATATATATAAAATCTGTGGTGTTTGACTCCTGTGAAACTTGCCTTTCAGCAGTTCATCCTTTACTGCAGCTTTTTATCGCCTTTTTTTCAAACTTTAATTTGCATTTGGGTGTATTTTTATTTCTTTTTTCACAGCCCATTCTGCTGCTGTTTTATACCTGCTTTTATATTTTTAATTGCTAGTTTAATCTTGTTTTTCATTGCTAATTATTATTTTTTTTCCATCATTAATTTTGGAACACCAAAATCAACAAAAGCACACACAAATGCACTCCTCCTACAACATACTACAGTTACTACTACTAATATTATTATTAGTGGTTATTAATAATTTCAGTATTAATAAAAATATTAATAACAGCATAGGCAGCTGGGACTGTGGAACTGTGTTCTGGAATTGCCATCTGGAACTGTATGTCCGCAGGCTTGTCAGGATGTCTCCAAAGTAAAGGATGCTTTATTAACTCCTGGCTGTGGGTTTTCCTCATACATGTCTCCCAAGCATATGGAAACTGCAAAAGCAAAGACAAAACTGCCACAGATTACTCCATCTTCCTGGTGCTACTGCAGAATGAAAAGTTCTTCCACTTTCTACTTTTCTTGTTGTAATTAACAATAACAATAACACTTTTTTTTTAACGATGTGGTACATTTTCCGTGGATCTGCAGTTGTTTTTTCTTGTTTTTTATTTTTCTTTCTTGTTACAAGTACTTGAATTGACAAACCATACTATCCAACTATGTGAATGAACCCTGACTGCGCTTGCTGGAAATTTGTTTGTATAGGAGATAGTTCAGTAGTGTGTATATTACATCAGCCCAGTGCCACACACAACAAACCAATCAAAATAATCAGCATCAAAAATATCCCTTTCCTAGCAGCACCAAAATCCACCTGCTTCACTTTTACTGAAGCGTTGACAGCTTCTTTTACAAGACAAGTCATTACCCATGATTCAGTGCAGGAATGCCCTGGGCTTTTTTTGGATCAATGTTGAACAGATGCTGTACTGAATGGCACTGAAATCCCTCTTCCAGACATTACATCCTTTTTCATGCACCGTTTTCAGTAAGATAGACCTAAACATAACTGAAACATGGGATATGGTTGAAACAGTCTGAAAGTATTTGATGCACGGATGTGATCGCTGTTGTTTTTCCATCAGGTTAATAAATGTCCATTTCACAGAGGTATCAATCTTTGGAATCATTTGGAAAAAAATGCTTCTTGGTGGAAAAATATCAGAATGCACAGACTAACATTGCAAAGATGTTATATACTGCCACCTGGTGGCCAGATGGCCAGGAATCCATAGGTCAAAGGTGAAAAATGCAGGCTTTCATTCAGTGGCATTCAGATGTCAAGGAGTTTATGCGTCAAAGGATGAGGTTGTTTTGGGTGAGAGGGTCATATTTTTAATAAAGGTGGACATATAAAGTGAAGCACTGTTGGCAAGGTCTGGCTCACTGAATGGACATTGGACATTGTTTTTTTCCAACCTGTGGACTAGTGTTCATTGTTATCTGAGAGGAGAGGTGAGAAATAAACAAAAGCTCTTTGTAGGCATGGCCTCATGGGGCCACGAACAGAAAACAGACAATTAAAAAACAAGGGGAATGTAGAAGAACAGAAAAAAAACACAAACCGTAAACACTGTCCCTTTTTTGGGTTCTATATGTGACAGGTGTTCCTTATATCCAGAATTTTATGTCTCCACTCCGCTGTCTCTCCTCTTGCCGTCATCCGGCTCCCCCACCGTGGGTATGAGAGTGCTTCATAGCAGATGCACCCTGACCGAATCAATCACCTTCATCTCACCCAGGTGTGCCAGCTTCCTCTGCACCTGTGAGTCTGCGGTCCACTTCCTCTCGCCCCTTCCCACATGCAGGCGCCTACCACATATAGACGGAACAGATCTGTATACGCTAGACATTTCCCAAAATGGAAACTGTTTGAAACAGGACATTTGGATCTGATGCCACCCTCTGCTGACTGAGTTATGTTTTCTTTGCTTGTTGTTTTCGGTTGTTTTCTGTTATTAAACAGTGAAATATTTTATCACACTAGGTCATCATGCTTTGTTTTCAGTGATGTTCTGCATGTTTCTCCTCTGTTATAATTTTATATTTATTTAATCAAACCAATTTAAATCTGTTTCAGTGAGAGCATGGCAAAATTATAATAGCAGTGCAATGTAAAATAACAAACCCAATGGCAAGAGTTAAAGGGTTACCATCAATTCCTGTCTTTTAATTGAAACTCGAAGCATAAAGGATATACGTGATGTGTTCCATCAAACCACAGTCTCACAAAGTGCACAACAGATTGAATCTGGGCCTTTCCAGTACCCGTTTCCTGTAAGGCTAAGGCTGGCCACTTGTAATGAAGATCTGTTTTCAAACAGTCAGATTAAGAGAACTGAATTCCATTAGCTCTGTGATGTGAATAATGGAACACACCTGTGACGTGAGATGACGTGAGTGATCTCTTAAAACCTCAAGATATCTGCAACGGCTCCACTAAACCATGGTGAGTGAGAGGACTCAGGAATCATTACAGCAAGAATAAAACTTATGGTTCTTAATGTTATTTGTCTGATGAAACCCATCATGAAATATACAATTTCATTAGGAAATGATCACGTCACGTACAGCTGCATGAGATGCATTTGTTACTGAACAACAGTTTAATTTTTTGAGTCAGTTCAGGAAAACATACCCAATATAAGTGTTTCATAAAGTAAGTGCACTAAGCCCATTTTTATGGGTCAGACTTACTCTCTGGTTTTAAACATATTGTTTTCTTTGTTTCCATTTCTACCCGATTGGTTGTGTGCTTAATTGAGGATGCTATTTTCAATGAATTTCAAGGAAAAGTGGGCCATTAGGCCCAAAATGAATGCCCAAAGAGAGTGACATTTTTTGAAACGCTTTTCTCAGAAAAAATAACATAACCTCAGTTTGCAGTTATGACTCATACAGCCAGGCTGTGTTTGTATAAGATTGTAATAAGTTTGTATAATAACAGAAATGTATGACACAGGTGGGCATGGTAGTTACTTAGTAATTCAAGAAAGTTCAGTTTACAGCGATAGGGGCTAAAACCTTCAGGGCTGTGCGATTATCTTTAACTAAGGTGAATTAGTGTTATTACCATTGTGCACAATGATACAAGTATACTGATTGTGAATCAGAAAGAAATTAAAACAACAACAAGCATACATAGAGAGTGCACCAATGCATCTAGCTATGCAGCTGTCTGGGCTGCTGAGGACTGAATTTGTGAAATGTGCAGACTGAAAAGTAAAAAAAAAAAGTCAAATTCTCATTCTCTGAGTAAGTAGTATTTGAGTGAGTAGTATTTGACCTTTGCTGTATTTGGTCCTCCTTGTCCGTAACTTTGACCGCAGTATTTCATGACCACCTTTTGGAGATTCATGCATCCTAAGATGCACTCCTCCCATTGTACATCTCTTTGCTGGGTGTACTGCTTCCAGTTTGAGAGTTCCTGCTTATATGTGGAGCTGCATAGTTACACTGCTCTACTCTTTTCTGCGATAGTCAAATGCGTACAAATTTTAGTAATGAATTTGAGCAATAACTTTAAGCAAGTGTTCCCAAATCATACGCAACATTTTTTTTTCCATAATTTCAGCCTACCAAACCCATAACGGTGTGTATCTGTAGAGACATTGCTTAAATTCATGCTTAAATTAGTTACTTAAATTAGTTACATGCTTAAATTAGTAAAGTTCAGGACGTACCGCAACTGTATCTAGGCCAAAGTTAAGGACAAACCGCTAAGCGTGAAGATTAAATACGACCCCGTACTGGCTCTTTTGACACGGAGAGTACCTGGGGAGCACTGGTATCAAGATGACAGCAGAGTGGAGCTGGTTTTTTTTTTTTTTTTTTTTTAAGCCATTCCTGTGCTCACCTTACCCAGAGGTGTACCCTCCTACACATGGCTGCCTGTGGAAGCCACTGAATATACATTAGATCACATGTTTTTTTTTTTTTTTTTAAGCAGAGAGGAGAGGTGTCAGATAAGTGTTAGGGAATGGAAAGACATTCAGCCTTACACAAAGAAGAACAGCTGGTGTCACACTAGCTCAAGAGCAGTGGGAGTAGCACTTTTTCTGAGAGATTAATCCAGAATTTGCATTTCTATTAAAAAAAAAAAAAAAAAAAATGCCAATAGATTCTCATTCAATTAAGAGTTTGTCCTGGGTCAGGATACTGGGAACACAGGTGCTGATTAAAATTCATCGATCTGTCGTTGTTTACCCATTATACTCAAATGAATACTTCCTGACTGAAAGGTATTGATGAGCGTTTTGCAGACACCCATTTCAGGCCCCAGATCACAGGCTGAATGCAGACCTGAGAAACACAGTAAAAATGAGAGTTATCAGAGTGAGTGCCAGTCCCATTCCCGGCCACGGCCACCGTTGAGGCCTTGCATGTGACCGCGCTCCGTGCCTGGTTCGCATGGTCGAGCCAGTAGAGCGCGTGGCCCATTTAAGGGCCTTGTTCATAAACAGCAGCGGATGAAAAATTGATCCCTTCGGCTTTTATCCTTTTATTTTCCACCAGTTTCCCTGTTACTCCCTATCCACTCTCCTCCCTCGCACAGACAGTGAATCCTTTGCACAAAAGGAAAGAGGCGCCTGAAATTAAAAGCTCAATAATTCACATGATCCCTTCAGGGGATAGTGATGTAGCAGAGTTTTTTTTTTCTCATCTTTGCACCTCTGTTTACAGTCTGCTGCAATTATCATTTGGTGCTCAAGAAATTGTCCAAGTAATGATATGAATTCATTTTAATATGACAAAGGACAAGCAAACAAATAATCTTATGCTACAATCAGCATCAGGAACAAATGCGACAAATTCTCCTCCAACATATATTACTACCAAAAACAAGGATATTTATTAAAACGGATATGTATATGTCTGTCTCTCCTAGTATCTCATATATTCCCTCATAATGTGCTAATCTGTTTGCCCTGGCCATTAGAATAAAGGTTTGTTATATATATTTTGAGGGGTGCCAGTGTAACATAGTGGTAAGGAGTGTATACGATAGGTAACATGTTGCTGGTTCAATTCCACCACTGGGGCACTGATGTTGTACCCTTGGGCAAGGTACTTAACCCAGAATTGCCTCAGTAAATACCAAGCTGTATAAACGGGTAACATATAAAAAACTGTAACTTATGTAAGTCACTATGGATAAGAGCATCTGCTAAATACCAATAATATAGTGCAATTTCCTCAGGCGAGTGCCCGGATTTTTTGTGATCCCCCACGGGACATCACTCCCTTTGCCATGTTTCATCTTCCTTCTTTTCCACACCTTTGACCATAATATTTCATCAGCACCTTGTGGGGATTCACGCATTCTTACAAGTACACCTCCAATTGCACATCTCATTTCTGGGAATACTGCTGCCATTTTGAAAAGTGTCCATTTTTGGAGATGCTCTACTCTTTGCTGCAGCAGTCCAATCCGTACAGTTTTTAATTACTTCATCTTTTGCAATATATACAGCCCTTAGCCAGAATGGAAAGCTGTGGCTTGGGTGAACCCTTGTTTCTAATTGTTTACCGTGGTGCAGATATTGATTGTTGTATTGAATACGTGTTCCGATAGCTCAGCATAATGCCACAGCTTATTATGTCCTTCTGGTGTATATGTGTATGTTGGTTTGTGAGAAAAGTAACGGCAGTGTAGCATAGTGGTTAAGGAACAGGACTCGTGACTAAAAGGTTGCTGGTTCAACTCCCTGCTGGGGCACTGCTGTTGTACCCTTGGACAAGTAAATATCCCTTGGGCATGTAAATATCCAGCTGTGTAAATGGATAATTGATGTAAGTCGCTCTGGAAACGAGCGTCCGCTAAATGCCAATAATGTAATCTAATGTAAAAACACAGGTGGCTTTTGATTTTATATGGTGGAGGATGCTCACATACAGTACACACAGCCCTGCTAGAGAAGAAGTACAGCAGTTCTTTGATCATGCAGAGAGACAAAGTGAAGGAGGGAATAAAAAAAAAGCAACTACACAAGCTGCACAGACTGAATATGCAGAAAGTTCCAGGCTGAAGCACAGCTCTGCTGCACTGTCTGTCTGAAACACACAGCTGGAGCTGGTTCAGGGATTACAGGAGAGAGAAGCCTTGGATACCAGACACACACTGGTCATCTCTCTTTCACTCTCTGTCTCTGTTTCCCTCTATGTTCTCTTCTCTCTCAGGTCCAGCGTCAGTTTCAGCTGGTTTCATTGGCATGACAGGTATACAGTTACAAAGCCCGCGTTCAAATAACAGACAAAATACGTGAAAATAATATAATTCAAATAAAATAATTTAATACATTGATTACTACCACCACTACTACTAGTACAACTACTACTACTACTATTACTACTACTACTAATAACAATAATAACAATGGGCCATCAGTCGTTGGACTTCAGACTGTGGCAAGCAGCCAGACATTCTCACATCTCCTCGGAGGAATGGCAGCATCTCAGTGTCAGAGAAGTTCTCTTTATGAAAATCTCTCTCTCTCTCTCTCTCTCTCTCTCTCTCTCTCTCTCTCTCTCTCTCTCTCTCTCTCTCTCTCTCTCTCTCTCTCTCTCCATTTCTCTCTTTCTTTCATTCTCTCTCTCTGTCTTGGTCTGTGTCTCTATCTTTGTATCTCTCCATCTCTCTCTGTCTCTATCACTGTGTCTTTCTGTCTTCCTCTCTCTGAATCTCTCTCTTTGCATGCCTCTCTCTATCTCTCTCTCACTCTGTCTCTCTCTAAAAAAACACCTTGAAGTGAACAGATGCCTGCGGCCGTGTTACATTTTTTTCTTTGGGCTAAAAAAGCTGAACCTTCACTGAAAATGGCTGCCTCTGTCTGTCACCTGCCACTCGTAAACCTGGCGCGATTGTGCAACCCTCTGAACCCTGTCAACCCCTGAAATGACAGGTATTCACCTAAAGAGTCCTATGCTCCCTTTAAAATGTTCTAAATGTACTACAAAAGCTTTCATTTCACCCCATTCCCAACAAAAAAAGGCTTCATTTCCTCATTATCACATTTCATGATAAGGCACACTTGTGCGATAATTGGAATCTGATCACCAAATGAAATGAAAATGCATTCCCAAAAAAAAATAAATGAATAAAAAGCGAAGGTTGTCTTTGCTGTGGATATGGGAGCCAGCGGTGTACAAAACCACAGGCATTAATGACGTGGCGCGAAGGCGTATCAGATGATTGCTGAGCAGGAAGGATACCAACGCTTTCAGCACTTTTGGATTCGGAATCAATTGTTCCTCTGCTCTCGCCTGGCTCTGCTGGGACTGGGCCACCCCTGAGCATGTAATAGTTGTTAATTAGGATTAAAGCCAGATCTTTCGCTGGCATACAGAAGGATGGCTGAGGTGTTCAGTATCCAGGCAACGTCGCCACTTCCAGGACACGCTTTGGTTCAGGTCTGCCATTCAGAACTCACGAGAAGAGGTAGATTACATATTCTAAAGTATCTGATGATCATTTTATTCTTATTTGTTTTTTGTTGTTGTTGTTGGTTTATTTTTTGGTGGAGTGCCCCTTTAAAATCTCCTTTATCCACTGTAGCACTGTGTATGCAGTGTTCTTACCTGGGGCTCCTGCAGTAATCAGTCAATGCGGCTCTGTTCTGCTGGAGGAGCTCATTGACTGAGAGAAATAAGGATTGAACTGTTTGAACCCAGAGCCCGACTCCTATTGTGTGCTGTGAAAAAAGGAAGAAAGGGGGAGAAGAGGTGAGAAATAGACAGTGAACTCAAGTCTCCTGGTTGTTACTGCGTAACAATGTGTACTTAGACATTACACACTGCACAGTAATTACACAGGACTAATGTCCATTAGATTTTAAGAGAGACATTAATGTCTCGAGCAGACTTGAATGGAAGCAGGAGTTTAAAGGAAGATGTTCACAAATTAAGACTTCTGGTTTATAAATTCTTAAATATTCCGTTCACCAGTAGCAGCTTTTATCAATGGCCAGAAACAGGATAATTTTTTGGGGGGTTAACAATATTATAAAAGCCGTTTTCATTGTGTGTATTATTTGTTTTTAATTTTCAATATGGAAAAAAAAAATTAAACAAAAAAGATGCTAAATATAGTAAATAAAAAACAGGTAACCCTCTGAGTAAACCTCTCAGACCAGTGTAGATCCCAGCTCCAGCAGAAAGCGTCTGAGAACCGCAGGTCTCCGGAGCGGCGGAATGGAATGAATAATTTAGCCGTTGCTCATTGGCTATGCCAGACAGCGGAGTTTGACCGGCCCAAGCGAGGAGGTAGAGGCGGGCAGGGTGGAATCTCAGTTCAACCCCCATGCCGCCCCCTGCCCCCCAATCCCCACCCCCCCCCGAGATGGAGATCAAAACGCGCCCCCACGTGGATCATCCAGCGGCCGCCATCTTTTATTAATCACAGACAGGCGCTCATCAAGGGCCGTCCTCGGACCCAGCTGCTCTCCCCCGCAGGGCCTGCGGGGGGGCGGGGCTTTGTAGGGCGCCTCTAATTCATCTGCTTTACAGACTCATTTGCATATGTACGATAACCTGAAAAAAGACGCCGGCGCGGGGCTCGCTGCTGGCGACGGGTCTGAGAAAAGCGGGCGGGTAATTAGCGGGATTCTGAAATCCGAGACGGCGTGCGAATTCCGAGCTGCTCGATGCCATCGACTGGGCGCACAGACGGAGCCCGTGCGAGGGGGGAAGAGATCAATTCCCTCTGTTTTCCGCTGCGATTAGGATGCAGAACAGTCAAATAAAGTCATCAGAGCCATTTGCAGAGGAGAGGTGTTGAAACGTTGTTTATTTGGGCTTTACAGTTTGCCCTATCTGTGTGAAATCCTGACCTGGTCTTACCTAATATCTACTGATGCTCCTACTGAAACGTCTGTGTAACCTGATTGGATTGACACCCAGTATTTATCTAACAATGGGGTATTATTCTACTCAAAGCATCGATTGTCCATTGAATTCTGCACTGTGGGATGTGCAAATGCCTCTCTGGGAAGCTGTACACAGTATTGTACATGCTGGGCAGCAGTGGGGTGCAGTGGTAGGGAGGAGGGCTAGTAAACAAAAGGTTGCTGGTTCAATTCCACACAGACACACTTCTGTAAGACCCTTAAGCACATTGCCTCAGTAAATGTATAGCTTTATAAAAGGATAAAACTGTGACCTGTGTAAGTCATTATGAATGCGAGTGTCTGCTAAATGACAAAAGTATAATATAATGTACATTCAAGTGCAAGTATATGCCATACATGTGGCAGTGTGGCACAGTAGTAAGTAGCAGGGCTTGTAACCAAAAGCATGCTGGTTCGATTCCCCACTGGGTCTGCTGTTCTTCACCTGGGCAAGGCGCTTAACTCACAATTGCCTCACTAAATACCCAATGTATAAATAAGTACCATGAAAAATGATAAACTATGTAAGTCGCTCTGGATAGGAGAGTCTACTTAGCGACTGTAATGTAGCATGCACACACTCATTACCACAGAAGAGCACTCCTTGAAACTTTTGTGAAGTCACGTGAGCTGGACGTCTGGGGTCACGGGGTCGCGGAGGCAAGAGTGACGTCAACAGCCATGAATGTGAAGAAAGCCAAAGGACTCCACAGCCTTCTCTCCACCATTGCAGAGTCAGCCTGCCTTTCTTCATGGCCCGTTGGCTGTATTTAAATCTGAGCTGGGTTTCGCACCCGAGTCCGCTGCGCTGCATGTGGGCGTATCTGTCTGAAACTCTGCGCCGTCAGATAGATTTTTTTTTTTTTCCACGGGTCAGTGGAGTGGGGCAGCCCTGAAAGGGAGGCGGGAGAGATTGCTGTTGCCACCACCGTATCGGTGACAGCAGCCATCTCAGCCGGCTTGCCGGGAGAGGCTCCGTCTCGAATGAGGTCAGCAGAGGCTGGAGAATCCAAAGATAGCAATCTGTGCTCCACCTGAGAAAGGGGGGAGACTGTGCTAATGTACTCCTCTAATGAGTTTTCAGAAAACAGGTTGAAAAAAATGCAGGATGGCCTAAATGGAATATTAAACTATGTTCTTGGAGTGAGTGCTCTGAGTCAGCAGTATTTTGGACATATTTTTGTTGAGGCAATTTAATTGTATTTAATCTTGTTTGTACCAAGAGATAAGGCTATTGGTGACAATCTTTCCAAAGTTGTATACTCACTTCAAGCATATAAATCTTAATTTTTTTTTCCATATTGAAAATTAACAACAAATAATATGCATAATAAACAGCCTTTATAATATTGTTAACCCCTCAAAAAATGATTGTTTCCATCCATTGATAAAAGCTGCTACTGGTGAACAGAATATTTAAGAATTCATAAAACATTCCACATCACAGCGAGAAACCTTTAATGCAACCGATCAATCATTCAACATTGATTAATCATTCATCTTCATTCAACATAAGCAATCAATCAATCAACACATCAGTCAGTTAGTCAACACGTGTTTTTTGCAGCGTGTTTCTTACAGTTGCCACGCTACAAAGCAGAATTAGAAAAAAAATGGGGTAAAAATAGATTACTTCAGTCCTGGAACTGACAGTGAGAACAAACTCCTGCAAAATAGTCAAATATTTAAAAACAACTGCAGAATAGGAACAAAAAAAATCTTGTAAATGAATGGCCATCAGGGGACTAGAAAATCCAGACACTCTTACAGGGGTTACAATATGATCCAGAATATAGTGATATTATGACTAAATCTACGTTCACAAAGATAGCAAAGAGTTGCTGAATGTAATCTAGTTTACTGTGAGAGCAACACCAGTAGGCATATGTACAGTTTATGATAGACAGGACAGCAACCAATGAGACTGTGACAATTGGACACGGCACTAACCAGTGGGAGGGGGAACCTCCAGATGACATGGTGATTGTGTATTTGCTTACCTGGGACCTTCATCCATTTGTTCAGCTGGGTTTCTAGTGAGGCAATTAAGGTTCAGTGTCTTTATCAAGGGCACGACAGCATTACCCAAGCAGTGATTGCAATCTACAGCATTCTTCCTACACGCCCAACTCCCTCACCGCCGCCCACATCATTATTAAAGGATTCGAGCAGCAGCATTGATCTGCATTGTTAATCGTTCTGGATCCAAGTCTATTCCACTTCATACCGTGACAGGGGATGTCCCAGGACAACATGAAAGCAACCTTGCAAAAATAACCAGTTGCCAAACTACAATTATTTTGCCACAACAGACAGGCTTTGCCAGATTTTGCCATTTGTCAGCTTTGAAAACTCTTACAAAGGGTGTCATGTGCAAAAATCAGGAAGAGATATTGTAATAGGTCCACATGGCTGAAGGCTACCTCTCCTTCTTCCTTCTTTTCTCCTGGCTCAGTGGTTAAAGCACTAATGGTTGGTGTGCGTAGATTTTTGGGGTACCCAGTGCAGGGGTAATTGGCAAGGCCTGAATTTCCCTCCTCTGCAGACATGTTCTCTGATCATTAACAGCTTGTTTCAGTGTCAGAGTCGGACAGAACAGCTCTGTTTACACAAATGACACACAGCGAGTGGTAGTGAAGGGAAACCTGGCTTCATGCTCATTAAGTCATCCATTTTCAGCTGCTGTAACTCCGGGGGATGTTTTCAGAGGTATTCCAGATGCAAATCAATTTTCTGCTCCTCATTCAAATGTTCACGTTTTTTGTTGCTGTTGTTGTTGTTGTGTATTTTTTTTTTTTTTGAGTGTTACTAATAACCGCTGCAGGTGCACATTAATAAGTATTGTGATGATGGTGATTGAAATAATCACATATTCATTCAAAGAAAACAGAGGTGTTGGTGCTTCAAAGGAAAGTCACAGGCTGAGGGCCCCGTAAAAAAGAAAGGTCGTCTCTTTGGCAACAACAAAGAGTGGCTCCCTGCTTACCTCTACATGTCATTTACATCTGTAAGGTGAAATAAACACAAAAGCCTTGCCTCGGCAACCAGACTCTGGTTTCTTTACTGTAGAAAATTGATTGGTTTCCTCTTAGATGAGTTTTAGATGCGTTTCTTGCCATATAACAAAAAAAACAGATAGAGGCTGTTTGGTCACTTGCCGCAGCCTCAGAAATCAATATTTTCCTGCCTTGTTGGTGCTCCACCTCTGTAGCATAGTCCCTTGAGCAGCCTGGTGCTCCTGTCCTAACAACCGTAGGCATTGGACAGGCATCCGCTGGCACAGCCAAGATGCCAGCTGCCGATGCCAGCAGCTTGAGTACTCTGTCCTCATGTGCCTGCTTGGGGCAATCTACCTCAGCCCCCTCCTCCACCCCCCCACCACCAGCCAGCTTAAGGGACAGGACAGGGAGAAGCTAAATAAAGCACCCTCATTGGCAGGACCAACCGAGTTTGGCTTGTGTTCTGTGGTCCAGTAATTATTTATTTTTTGGCATAAATTTGCATGCATTTTTTTGTTGTTTTTCCTTCAAAGCCAGTGCATCCACGGTCATCCTCCTTAGTCCTAAGGTGTTAAATGATTGATGCAACATATGTGTCACCTAACCCATAGAGTCACTGGATGTTTAAGAGCTCAGAGAAGATGGAGGTGATCTTCCAAAATCATTTGGGCTATTTATGATTCTCCCTTCCTCCCCAATGCAAAATTCCAAATGATGTCGCTCCAAATAAGAGCATCTGTTAAATGATAAAAATGTAATGGAATTTTCAAACAAACAAAAACATACTTAACACATATTGTAATATTTGGACTAGTAAGTTTGATGTGTGTCACATTGAAAATTCTTCCCTGCCATTGTTAAAACTGCAAGCGTTCTGATTTGCTGGCTTCTTATGAACTAGCAATGTCTTGAAGGTCCGTGCTCTGAAACCGAAAACCCATAGTCAGCAAAGGAACCTCCTGCTGCCAACTAAAAACAGACAAGACAGAGGACAAAAGGAATGCAGGGGCTGAATATCTGGTCTGAATAGAATATCTGTGCTTAAAGGGAGCCTGTAAACGCTCAGTATGTCCATATGTGTTCCTTTGGCTTTGCGTTTTTAGAGAACCATTCTGGGCGCCCTTTGAGGATGTACATTATGATGCTATACACTCCATCAGCATGTAAGCAGTCTTCTTATAGCAGGAGCTGTGCCCTGAGGGAAGCAGGGAGATGGAAACATGAAAGAACGAACCCTCCAAAGAAATGTGTCTTTTCAAAGACCTTGAAACGGAATTGCTGTGAAGTGCCTGAGCATTCTGACCCGTTCGGCTTTGGAGAGGATGGAAAACATACAACAGCTACCTGCAGCACAAGCCGGGTGGCACTCAGGCAGTGATTATGTGCAATTTAAATAGGGGCTGTTCAGACTGAGGCCTATAGGAGGAGACGCATGTCAGACATAAATCAGAAAATGCTCTTACTGTCTTGCTTACTGCGGGAGTCCATTGTGGAAAAGCTTTTTACAGTAAATGCTAAATTATGAAAGGACCCAAACACCTGGGAAGATCTTGTTTTTTGGGTTGTTTTTTTTTTCCTTTTTTCAATCTCCCTTATGCCAAAACATCTATAAATCAATCAAGTTGCAGCAATTTTTTTTTAGTGGAAATTGCCACAAAACGTTGAACATAATGCATAGGATAAGAAGATATTGAAAAACCAGAAGATGATTCCCGGAAAAGGTGGCCGAGTCTCCTGAGAAGCTGTGGAAATATAAACAGTGGAATGGCATGAAAAATGCATCAGTTTGAGGCAAGGGGGCCATGTAGTGGACAAGGGACGTCATGGTGGACTCAGGCAGGCCGTGAGGGAGACTCTTCCATCCAAGAGCGGACAGGGCAGGGATGACATGAGTTTTACACCCCAGCACCCACACTGTCCCAATCCCCTCTTCTCTCCACCCGTACGCTCCCAATCCCTTCTACCTCACTCCAGTCAGGAACCCCGGCCTACGATTGCCTCCCTACCTTCTGGCTATCGATCCCATTCTCCAAGACGTGCTTTAACGTTAGTGGTGCGGATGCACAGCACATTGAGTTGAACAACATACTGCTGTCCTTGCAGGCGGGGGAGCCCCACTTGGCGATTTGGCAGCATTCCGACAACACCTGGGCCCATCGTCCACTGCCTCTGTTCCCCTCCGAGCAAATTCGTTCCCTTTAATTTCGCCTCTCAAGCGGTACCACCGGGCTACGCGGCCACATCTCTTATTTCTGCTTGATTAATTTGCATGCTCTGTATGATTCGTACAAGTTATTTATTCCTGATAAATCTGTTGTTGGGCTGAGAATGCTTCCTCTCTTGTCTCTCTCTGTCGTTTCCCCTCCTCCCTATGACTTCATCTCATGGCGCATTAAACAGGAAATGTAAAAGCATCAGGTACGGGGTGGAATAATTGGAATGTTTGTCATGCAAACCCCATCCCCCACCCCCCGCCGCCCGGTAACCGGCCGCTTCTCCGTGCCTCAGCGGACTTCTCTGCGGCTTTTGGGAACCCGTCGAACGGGACGCCACCGGAATAAACAAACAAACAAACGTTGGAGGAACGTTTGAGCATGAAATTTAATTTGCGCCGAGAGGACCCCGCTATCGGGAAACGGAGGCAGAAAGAATAAGAGTGAAAAAAAAGAATGCATAAGTGTGCACAAACCGTGAAACTAGCGGTGAACTCGCAGGTACGGGGGGTATGGGTTGGTAGCGCGGTTACGTAAAAAGCTTCTTGGCTAATAATAAATGCCATGCGTGCGTGAAAGCGGACCGCTTTTCCCCCCGAGGCCCCTCCGCAGCTGCCCACACCTGCTGAGCCTCCCGCCAGCTCCATCTCCCTTCACTCTGCATCCTTACCTGCGAAACGCAAGAACATCCCACAGGCTATAATTAGCTCAATCACCCGGCGCGCCAAAAAAATAAATAAATAAAAAACACTGAAAATGAAAATGACTTCCTCTCCTGTAGTCTTGAGCATCGCTGTGTTACTGTATATGTGTGACTGTCAACTGTGGATAAGTGAGAGGAAATAACGCAGTAAACACTAATGACAGCAATCATCAAAAGCCAGAGCTGTTCCATATTGAGGAGGTTGCTGTATTTGCTCCCAGCCAGATGGGCTGAAATGAACAGAGTGCTGATTTATTAATGGAGAGAGGAACAGCGGATAAGGGTGGGGGGAGGCTTTATTTTAAGTGAAAAATAACAATTTATTAACATGCTAAGAATCCTTTGAATTCGTTTCCAGCGGAGAATGAATTATGCGCCATATGTTGAGTTCAGTTTAAAAAAAGAACTCACTGGTGGGTGGGCTACCTCTGCACAACAGACACACATACTCTCACACACATTCTCTCTCTCTCTTTCTCTCTCTCTCACACACACATTATTTAAATTACTGTAAAAATAAGCCCTCAGAATTTCCTGTAAGAGACATTTAGCAGGGTAACAGTCCAACGATAGGAGCAGCCCCTGGTCTGAAAGAAACATTATTAGATGCGATATTGAGGTCCATCACAGAATTCCTCATAACAGTGAAATGTCATACCCTAGAAGAATCCAATTATGCCTGGAAACCATATGCAATCTATTCAATTCTGGGGCCTCTTCAGGTCCATGTATATATTATATATGCGTTTAGCCTTTTTTGAGTGTATTTTTAACCTCGCTGGTTGGGTAAAATGCCACCGTGAGCAGTCCGGCTCTTAGACGCAAAGGGAAGAGGTGGCAGGAGTAAGTGGTCGGTGACAGTGCCTGCTGCTGACTACAGCGCTTCTCTCCTCACTGGTCTCATCTCTTATTCCTGCCGACCTTCATCATTTCCAAATACAAGAACACCAGGGCCTCCTCTGCCAAACAAACGCAAGAGCACCTGTGTGTGTGCTTTTAGTGACTGTGTGTGCAAGGGAGTGTGTGTGTTCGTGTGTGCGTGTGTGCGTGCGTGTGTGTGTGTGTATGTGTGTGTGTGTGTATGTCTGTGTGCATGTGCTTTTAGTGACACTATGTGCAAGGTGTGTGTGTGTGTGTGTGTGTGTGTGTGTGTGTGTGTGTGTGAGAGAGAGAGAGAGAGAGAGAGAGAGAGACCCTTTTTCAACAATATTAATGACAATTTTGAAGAATTTTGAATACTGAAGAATCCATTCCCTTCCTTGACCCCCTCCACAGCCAGCTCAGTGTACAAGAACTAACCAGCAATTAGTCTGAGGAAGGATCGCCGAGGTGAAAACAGTCATACAAATAGCTTTAACTTGTTGATTCAAATTTGATTTGCATGTGTCAGGCACTTGTTTCCAAGAACGCAAAGAAATGCTCTCCTGTCACAGAGGCAGGTTTGTGTTACCCTCCACCCAACACCCCCTGCCCCCCCCCAGGCCCCCCCCAACCCCAATAATGGCTGGTTCAATATCTGCAGCACCAGACAGCACAGCACACAGCAGATGTTGGGAGGCTTAATTTCGTTTGATTCATATAGGCTGATGGGGATCTGACGAGACAGCCGCGCTGTTTCTGACGAAGAAAACAGCTGCTCTCCCTCTTTTGCTCACAGTGTGAGACGCTAGCCAGCGGTAGATGTTGCGCACAGCGTTTTGTTTGTCTTTTTTTTTAAAAAAAGGTCTTGAGAAAACAGATAGCATTCTACACACTCAACAGCATTATCTGAACGCTTGTTCTTCTACCTTCTGTTGAGAACCGTGAGTTCCTGGTTTTTGCTCCAGCTGAAGTTTTCGTTACTTTCCTGAGGCCGCTGACTGGATGGGAATTTGAATCATTACATTGCGTCATTTAGCAGATCCTCTTACCCAGAGCGACCTCCAAATAAGTGCATCACAATACCAAGAGTAGTTGTCGAAAAGTACTACAAGAGTAAAATACTGAGTTAAGTGCTAAACTAGTGGAGATTGCTTTTTTTCTGAATAGAAAATTGGGAAAGAGAGTACAGATAGAGAGGAAGGTAGACTAGAGGTGAAGCTTGAAGAAATGAGTTTTCAGGTGTCTCTTGAAGGCACACAGGGAGTCTGTTCTCAGTTGAATCTCAGCAGGAAGCTCATTCCACCAGTGTGGAGCCAGTTCTGAGAAGATGCGGGTCTGAGAGATGCTGCCATTGTATTTCAGGACACAGAGGCAACCCAAGGTAGCAGAGCGCAGCGCACTTACTGGCTTGTTGATCACATCCTCGATCACATCCTGTATGTAATGGGGTCTGTTCCATTGAGTAATTTGAAAGTTAATAACAAGGTCTTGAACTTGATCCTTGCTGCAACTGGTAGCCAGTGGAGGGACTCAAGGAGAGATGTCACATGAGCCTGCTAGGGGAGGTTGAACGTCAGTCGGGCTGCTGTGTTCTGGATAAGCTGCAGCGGCTGGATGGCACATGCCGGGAGGCCAGCAAGCAGTGAGGTGCAGTTGTCCAGACGTAACAGGATGAGAGCCTGTCACCTGTTACATCAGGCCCCAGTTGCCACCTGGTTAAAATGCTGCTCTGGTGCAGGGGGAGAACATCGCCACTGCGGACCTGCTGGTCTCACGTATCCGACAGCACACAGCGCTGCTTCTGACTGCAGATTGAATGCAGTCAAGACTGCGCAATGCTCCTCTGACTGAAGCTTGTATACAGTCAAAACTGCGCAGTGCTCTTAACATTGACACTTGAATGCAGCTGAAACTGAGCAATGCTCTCCCAGCTTAAGCTTGAATGCAGCTGAGACTGTGTAAAGCTCTCGTAGTTGAAGCTTTAATGCAGTCGAACTGCGCAATGTTCTTAAGACTGAAACTTGACTACAGTCAAAACTGCGCAACCCTCTTAAGCTTCAATGCAGCTGAGACTGCACAATGCTCTTGTGACTGAAGCTTGTGACTGAAGACTGTTGGAGCATTTGATTGTATAATATTTCACGCTTTCTCGAACGTGAGAGGCACTCACACGCAGCTGTGCGTTTGGACAGCGAGCGCCGAGAGAGCAAAGAGGCTGAAGGAAAACATATTTAATTGTTCTGCCTGTCCCTGTTTTGTAGGCTGCCCTCTGACAGTTACACGCTCAGTCCGATGTTTGTGAATGCGTGTATGAGACTCAGCAAGTGATTACACAGCCTCCGAAAACAACCCATATTCTTTATTAAGATGATTCGATTTTTGTTCTATCCTTTCAATGTAAACACACTTTATTGCATACGGGAAAATTAACAAAAAAAGAAGAATTAAAAAAAATTTTGTATTCAGAAATTTGGTCCGTGGGGTAATTTAACTTTAGATGCAGTATATCTTGCTGTGCCCTGGAAGTTGTTACAGTAATGAAATCTCAGACTCACAAAAAGAAACTTAAATTGACTCAAATTAGCTGGAGGACTGGAACAGGCGAGTAAATTGTGTTTTAAATTAATCCATTAATTACAGAATTGTGCGGGTTCAGGGCACAATACATGTGTAACTCAATGTGATCAGGTGTTTTTTTTTTTTTTTCTTCTTCTCCCCTCAGCTGAGTTCTACATAAGGCATTTCCATGGTAACGAGGTGAGGAACGGGAAAAAAAAAGGTGCTGCAGAGTCAGAGTGTTCCTCGGCCCGGTCCCGGGGTTCCTCGCGTACCAAAATGTCAAACGAAGCGCAGAGTGAAGCCGGAGAGAGAGAGAGAGAGATATCTCGCTCAGCCGCTCCGAGCAGGACGCTTAATTGGTGCCTTGTCAAAGAGAGGCAGAACAATTCAAACTGTGAGCTTTCTGTCTGTGTCCTGACCTCCACTACCCCTCACATTCATGCAGAAGGCCCTTCACGAGGCGAACCGCAGAGGAACATTCGGCACGCATAAGAAAGAGAGGGCAGAGTTTGCCGTCTAACAAAGCAATTACATATTAAAGATAATTGTGCTTTGTTATTCTTCAGTAATTCCCATCAGGATAGGCTACTTTTTTTTTTCACCGCACTGTTGCGCGCAAAGCCTTGGAAAAAAATAGCTAAAATGGATTCTGGAAAATAAAATACTTAGTGTCCTTTTGTTACAGGGAGACAAATGGCTCAAATTATAAAGTCTATTTAAAAAATGTAACCTTGATTACTGATGTAATTGCCCAGGTGCAAACCAGCAAACCCCCCCTCTCCACTACTACCACACTCTTCTGTCTGGCCATTTTGCCAGAAATGAAGCATGTTTGCAACACTAAACATGATTGTAACTCTGCATGTTAAATAGCATCCAGTGTAAACAGTAGGTATAAGAATCATGTCTTTTCAGGATGACTTGATTCTTTTAAGGGGTTTCAGAGCAGAGCTCCAAATGAATGGATATGAATGAACTGACATGTTTTATTTAAATGTTCATTATTTTTATGCAGACCTCCGCTACATAAAATAAACATATCTCATAATTCATATTATCTCAATTTCATGTCAACTGCTAGTTCAGTACGGTCTGCAAAGTTACATACCAAATTAAAATCAAATTTCACTCATTCAGTTTTTTGTTCTCCCAGTTTGCCCTCATCTTCCTTTGTTCTTCAAAACACTCATGATGGTCTTTGTCTGTCTCAGACAGTGCCAGTTAGACTATGAAAAGACCAATTCTGAAGCCACATATCTCCAGTAAGACTCAGCTCTACTGTTAGACTAAAGAAGGCAGCATTGTAGACCTGTAGAAAGAGTTTTCCTTTGTCTTGGCATGTTGACTGGCATCCAGGCTCATAACAGCACAACTTTTTTTTCCCCTCAAAGTCTATTACGTGCTAGGTGCTTCAGTAATTAGTGCAAGATCCAACCGCAAAATCCAAATGTATTCTCACTGGAGTTTCATATTACGGGTGAGGGAGCCCAAAATGATTCTTAATAGAGGACTGCTTGAGTACTTCAACAGTGTCAAAATGTAGAAAAGATTGATATGATAGGAATGATGTTATATATTTATATTTATATATATATATATATATACACTTGTTTGTTATATAAGCACTTCTTGTAAGTGGAGTGCACTGTATACACACACACACCCTTCACTCACACAAAACTGCAATCCTCCTCCATAGCTGAAAACTTGAAGTACTTAGCCAACTATCTAGCTAAATAAATAACTAGGGAAGTAAGCCAGCCTCCACAGAGTCTTACGTTGTCATGGTAACCGTCTCTCAAGAGCAGTCTGATGCTTGGCACAGCACAGTGTACTTGTAGCACAAGGAGATGTGCACCGGAGTGAAATGTTTCAGTAAGGCAGGGAATCTCATCGCCTCTGGCACGCATTAAAACGTACCTAACGGCTGTACCAAATCAGTGATTTATTTTTTTTTCCTCTTAATGAAAACTGACAAGCTTTTTAAAAGTGGGGAACTGGGAGGGGAGACCAGTATCATGGCCAGTTGAGGCCGCTTGAGGCCAGCTAGCTGTGGTAGACACAGTCTAAGAGTCCTTTCACCCTGTGATGTTACTTACTGGCTGTGAGGGGACTGTGACTAAGTGAGAGTCCAGCTGGAAGGATGACAGGAATGCCAGACCTTTAGTTGAGTGACTTACTAATGTGGTGTTATACACATTCAAACCAGAGGATGAAGTCTCACACAAAGACTCCACTCAGAGGAAACATGTTGTAACTACAGATGAATCCTTTTATCTGTGGCCAAACAGACGTAGGTGGGTGGTGGGGTGGGGGTGTTGTTGTGTGAAACTCAGAATTTAATACCCTGATTCTGCATATAATCGTTTGGAACCATAGTAACTGCCCTAGCGTGGTTTTGAGACCGTCACTGGTTTAGTGAGCTGGGAAACCTGCTGGATTATACACTTTTAGGTAGTCTTGATTTGCCTCTTTAAGGCTTTGAGTTTGTAGACGGTCCCTTACTACCTGGTAAGAATACCTATGAATCCAGTAATTGGGTAGCGAAAGTACGGGCAAAAACAGTCCTCAGCAGTCCATGCAAAAGAGGGCCTTAAGACCACAGGGCTTACTCTTCTGTTCCTATATCACATCCAGTCTGCACACCTCCTCAGTTCCAATTAAACAAAAGCTGGGCCTTCAAATGGTTTTGTCTCCCAACCCCGCACTGACTCAAACTCCGGTGTCAGCGTCTGAGTTTCTCCCCTCTCACCTCAGAAACCTCCCAGGTTTCTGCTCTCGAACGGCCTCCTCCTGACACCTTTAATTAGGCAGGCGCTGATTGGCTTCGGGAGCTCCCAGCCAGCCTCTGGCCTCAGCCGCCAGTTGCACGCTGCCTCCCCGGGAACACAGTTTATATGGGAAGCACGTGGTTTTTAAAGGGGTGCGGAGAGCTTTCTCTCCCCCGCCCTCCAGAGCCAGACCCCGACAGACTGGGAGGCAGGAAGGAAGACCCATGAAATGCAAACTCCCTTTTTTTTCCTCATGTGCTCTAAAAGGTAAGTGTGGTTGTAACTATAGGCTGGAAAGGTTACTAGTTTCTAACCTGTCTAGTCAAGTTGCACGAGTTAACTTGTAGTAGGGCTTGAATAGTGTTATGCTCACACTCACTGTTCTGGGAGTGTTGTTAGCCTGGACTGACACTGTTGCTCATTCAGCTTGAATGGATGCACTTCTGTCTTTTTTGGCTGTTAGTAGCTCTGGATAAGAGTGTCTGCTAAATGAATGTAATGTAATGTATTGGAAAGGTATGGTAATATCCAGAAGGATTTTCGATAAATATAAGATATCAAAAAATGCCAACTTTCCATGAAACTGCAAGTCAAATGCAAATCCAACTGGCAATTTTTTGGTTGCTGTTGCTGCTTTTTACTGCTGCATCAATCTGCTGCCCATCCACCAGAACCAACAGGTTTCTGAAATGGTGCCTCTAATCTCCACAGTCAGCCTAAATGCCGAGGACACCCATCACCATGTCTGTCTGCAGCCACCAATCTAATCACACGCTTCGGATCAATCTCTGGTTACTCTGTTAATGGGTCTAAATCCCGCTGTCAGCCCCAGGGAAACTTTGTGTAGGATGCTGGTATCCAGGATTCACTGTTCAAATGGTCCCAGTCTGCCAATAAGTACACTGGAAGCCAAACACTTCCAGACCTGGACAAATCTCTTCAGCCCAAACTTCATGCCTGTTAGAGAAAACGATCAAAGAAGGACTGACTGATGCAGTTTTTGCCTTTCTTTAATGTGACAGATGTCCACAGTAAACATTATCATTCTAAAAAACATACCTTTTCTCCATCACCATCTCTATTCATTCCATCCCCTTTGGTTTTTCAACCCCATCCAACCAATCAGCTCCTTCTACTGGAAAGAAAAAAAACGTGAAGTCCAACTGTAAAGTGATCCAGACAATAGAAACCAAAGAGCAATGGACTGAAAAAAAGCCCCAACCGAAATTACTCCCTGGCCTGTAACACATATGTGGCTTGAACAAGTTGGATGAAGAGAGCAGTCCTTCCAAACCAAACCAAAAAAAGCACAACTGTATCATCACACCTCTCCCAATACCAACATCTCTGACAGAAGCATGGTGGAAAACAAGCAGAGTTTGGAGGCAGACACTCATGCCTGGCACCATCACTCCAGCTGGGTCAGACCCAGATTTCACAATCAAAATTCAGCTAAAAGCAGCTAATATTCACTCTATTCATGCCATTTACCATCACCTTAAACAAACAAACAAATCTCATCCCCCCTGACCACTTCTGCTTCTAATACAGTCAACTAAGAACTAAAAGCAATTTAACGGATTTATGTAACCTCACTCACCCTTGGAAGAAGAAGGACAACACTTGGCTCCAAAAAGCCTTTCACATGCATTACTGCGCCAAACCTCTTCTCAAATTCCAAACAGCCAAATGAAAGGGAGAGACCTTCAGCTTTGCAAAGACACCCTCCAATAGAAAGCGCATGTCTGACATTGTTTCCCTAACACTGTCCCCCGGCATGAAAGCTCAGCCAATACAATACAAAGTCATTCACGGAGTGCGCATTGTTTGCTGTGGGGTTCTCAGACGCACCCATTGCAACTGCAAAACTACGGACCATGCTTTGAATATATGTATTCTTTCAACATCCATCTTAATGCGACCCTTTGCCTGTCTGGAGACAACTGCAACCCCTGCTACTGTTATTCACTGTGGTCATGCTGACAAATCTGGACATAATTTAGCCACAACACTGGCTCAGTTTAATGGCTGTGCGTGACACCCTGGATACACCTATTAGCTTGTTCTAACATGTTATTCTGAGTCTCAAGACATTAATCATTGTGTCATACTCCCCCAACACACACACACACACACATACTCACATGCTCTGTGTGACTCTTTGCATTTTACATTTACCTCATATGCCCCCTCATCTGTATACATCTACACACATATATATATCACAAGTTGCTGTTGTTGGGTCAGCTAAGGCAATTCTTTGATCTTCCAGCCTTGAAAAAAAAACAGCTTCCTAAAGCAAAATAAAATAATTTGGCTAAATTTCTTTTGAAATCACTGCCCTTCTTATTATGTATATTGATTAGCAGATATGAAAGCCAATGAAAGAATTTACTTTTGTATGTCTCTTAGTTATTTTAACAGCTGAATACTGCTTTTGAAGCAATCCCTGGTATGTACTCTGCACAAGGGTACAACATCAGTGACTCCCATGGAATTCAAACATACAGGCTTCTTTGAAATTCCAGTTCTCTAACCATTGCTCCTCTCCCTTCATCTTGTAACATTTGACATTTCTGAGGTTTTAGCTGTTAATACTATGTGATGTAAAGCTAATAATGGCTACATTGTCATCCTGCATGCGGTGTTGGAAAAATTAGGTACTGTGGTATTAGATAACAACATTGAAAATGTTAATGATTAGGTTAGTAGAGTGGACATTGTCCATAAAGATTCAATGAGTCAGTCATTCAGTCATTCAGTCTTCAAATACTGACTGATCACATTCTCTTTCACACACACACACACACACACACACACACACACACACACACACACACACACACACTCTCTCTTTTCATGCTGCATTAGCTGGTGTGTAAAATGTAAGAGGCATCTGCAGGCAACAGGGGGATTTTTTTGCAAGCCAGGATCATTTAAGAAGCCTCACTCTGCTAGAACAAAGTGCAGGTTATCTCTCAGGCTGGCTTGGAGCCTCAGGTTTAATTAAGTTAACAACCAGCCTGGCTTGCCTCCATAGCCACGCCATGGCTTCCCACTGCGCTCAGCTCTCCTTTTTTCTCTTAAAATGGTAATCTGCGCTTCATCTGCTTTCGCTTCATACCGCTATTAAGAGCAGCTCCGAAAAGCAAGCAATGTGAAAGGGGAAACAAACAGCCTGTAGCTGGAGTTCTAAGAATGACTTTGGCCACCGTGCATTGCATTACATTACGTTATTTGTTTATTTATTTATTTATTTATTATGGTAGATTCCCTTTCCTTTGATGTATCTTATGCTCGTTGTAATTGATTCTACCCACTGCGGTCACGGTTCTGCCCACGATTTTGCGGCGCGCTTGATTGGAGCCAGGCTGTTTGAACCCGGAGCATCGCAAAAGCTGCAGGGCAGGAACATGTTGCGGTAGCGCCTCTCTCTCCGAACTCTGCTCCCAGAGAACAAAGAATCGTAGCAGGTAGTGCATGACGATGCTAATGTAACATGTAGTAGCGAGCCAGCAAGCTGCAGAGGAGAGGCCATGCTTTCACTCTCCTGTATACACAATAACACAGGGCCAAATACATTAATTCACTGAACATGAGGAAGACGGAGCACTGATCAAAATGACATAAACATGTTTGTAAGAGTGTTTGAGTCTTTTTGCTTTTTATATCTGAAACATATCTTGTTCAGTGACATATGTCGGACCTGCATATGCTCATTAATCAATGAGCATGAACAGGGCCTTGCTTGTAAGCTTTGTGGAAGTCCGTCTTTATGACATTACATTATTTTTATTCAGCAGATACCCTTATCCAAAGCGATTTACAATTTTATCCATTTGTACAGCTAGATATTTACTGAGACAGTCGTGGGTTATATACCTTGGACAAGGATACTACAGCAGGGAATCGAACCAGCAACCTTTCGGTTACTAGCCCTGCTCCTTACCACTACACCACGTTGCTACACCTTTGCTCTCTTTCAGTCAGCAGTCAGTTTGGAACTTACATCAACAGGATCCAATATCTATATTTTTTTATCTTTGTCAGCCTCTGGGTAGTTGTAAACCTTGACATAATTCCAACCATGTGGTGATTTTGCTGTCATGTTTATTGTTGAGGGTAACTTATGGTGCACGTTATAAATGTAGGTTGTCAGTTATGGCACCACTTCTCTTTAAATCACTCTATTTGAGAGGTGGTTTTGATTATTGACACCTGTGAGTCTGAGGTATTTGAGATTAGAGATGCCCCTGACTGCTTCCAGGGGGAATGGGTGCACAGTGCAGAGGATAGCATAAACCCCAAAATGCATGTCCATGGTCCCTGTGTACCATGCCGGGGAGAGAGAGCTAAACCTTTGAAAGCTTCTTCTCCCTGTGTGCCATGCAAATCCAAAAGAAAAAAAAGAGAAAAAAACTCAAAGAAAAAGAGAAAATCATGACAAGGAGTGTAAGCCTATCTCCACTTGTACTGTGGATTTTAACAGCTTTTCACATCAGAGCTATCAACACATAGCGTGGTAGTTTTCCCGTTGTCTGACACAGGTCGATACATTTTTAAACACAGTCGCCACGGAGGACAGTTCATTTCACGGTGTGTGGACGTTGATTGCATTCTGAAAGCTGGTTATTGTCCAATTATGGATCAAACTAATTCATTAAATCAACTGCCTTACCAAGGAACTGGGGAACCAACCAAATATTCCAGATGTGAGCTAATATTCCTCATTTTAAAAGGCTATGGATATCCCATTAATGTTACATTAATGTTAACTGACCTGTCAACCCACCTGATCACTGAAGAATTGAGATCATTCATCATTCATTTTACACTTTATGCTTTTAAGTTCTTTACTTGATGTGAAAAAATTTACATTGGTTACATGAGCGTGATCAATCAGTGCACATTAGTAATTCTTGTTCATAGTCAGGTATTATTTGAGGGTTTCGTTTAGCAGGAATCATTTAGAAGGTACCAGTATCAATACATGACTATCAGATTATCAGTATCAATATCACTTTCCCCTTACATTACATTATTGTCATTTAACAGGCTGTCTTACAAACTGGGATGTATCTAAAAGTAGTTACAGAATGTATTCTTCTATAAGACAAGGCTCATTACAACCACATTTATTCTCTACTGATGAAAACCACAGTTTAGTCAGCAGTAACGTGGGTTCACTTTAATGTGGAAGAAGCAGGAGGTATTTTATTCCAAAACACATTTATCAGGAAGTGCAAACAGGTTGAATGATTGAGATACACATATGTATTTTTTACTGTTACTTGCTCTGTGCTGTCCTCCATTAAAATGACTATAAAACAGATGAGAACGAGTGCAGTCGTGGGTTTGTGTTTGTGAAAGCAGAGTGCCATTTTTCCCTGCCTTTATAGTCTCCCTGGCCTATTAGCGCTAATGTTGCCTACCGTTAATGCTGACTTCCGTTGACAGCACAAGATGTCTGCTGCCAGGGTAGACTCTTTGAAATGCATAAATAAGTAAATGCTGTTGTTGTTTATTCTGCCATTTCCTCCATGGCGAGGGTACACTGATGTTTCAGAGATGAAACTGGTCCAAAATTTGCCTTGACAAGCAGCGAAACATTTACATGCCTGCGTATGATTTGAAATTTTTGTTCTTCTTCTTCCTTACATCGCTGCAAGCTATCTGAAAGAGGCCATTCTTTGATCGTTGAAGAAATAAAGCATAATTCATTGCAAATGCTAATGATCTCCAATGCATGCTCAGATTAATCCCCAAATAAACATATTGTTGATATGCTCTATTAGAACAAATACAGGTGAGTTGTATTTATTTTATTTATTTATTTTTTTACTTAATCAAAGAACATTTGCTTTTTATGTTTTTTAGGTATGTTTTTGTACCCAAGCAGACAATATTTTACTGTGTTAAGCAGTTATGTTAACAGCATTCATCTTGAATATTGCTCATCCTATGCTGCTGAGAAAATACTGTGTACAGATAGTTGTGGTAGCTTCCTATCAAAGGAATTATTTTTGAGATCAAACTCTTCTGTGACACAGATTTTATTTACCTCTGTAGCTGATGTGCTAGTTCCATCTTCTATGATCATTTTTATTGTTAGCACAATTTACGTTAGCACAGATAGGTGGTAGTGTGGCGTAGTGGTAATGAGTAGGGGCTGTAACTGAAAGATTGCCGGTTCAATTCCCTGCCTGGGCACTGCCATTGTACCCTTGGGCAAGGTACTTAATGTAAAATTTCTTAAGTAAGTATCGAGCTGTATAAATGGATAATGTATAAAATTGTAACCGGTGTAAGTTTCTCTTGTTAAGAGCATCTGCTAAATGAAGCTGGCATCAGTGGTGCATGGGACAGGTGTGCAAAGGATGGGGTGTGGAGGGGGCCCTCAAAATGTGCGGGGAGGGTGAGCCCAGGCATTGTTAAAGGCAATGGTATCTGAGCTTCTAGGGCCCTGAATCTTTTGATGGCAAACTAATCCCATGCTCACTAATATTATTGCACAGTGTGGGGGCTAGAATTTTGTTAGACAGCGCTGCCTGGTATGGTGGAAGAGCTATAATTCAGAATAATTTTATGCAAGACGAATCTCTCAGCAAGATTTTTTGATGTGCAAATGGTATGCTTAGTTATGCTCCATCAAAAAATAGCCACAATGTCATGGACCAGGCAGTGTGTTTCTTTGGATGTCATCTGTTTCAGTCACAAATGTCATGAAAATTTTAAAAAGTTAAACACCAGAAAAGTAAAAGTTCCATATATGAGCTGTATAAAAATAAGGATCGGGCATTTCCAGATGGTTAAAAGCACAGCATATTTCAAAATAAGATACTTTACAATGCTTAATAAAAGCATATTCAATATAATGCCATTGCCATTGAAGTAGCTACAGAGCATTTGTGGGAAAAAATGCCACTACTGCACATCCCAGAAGGGGAAAGAAAGGATGAAAAAAGTGTCCCTGCCCTGGTTAGAGAATAAATGTGGTTTTCCACTTTGTTTCTCAAAGTCAGGACTGAGGTAAAAAGCCATTTGTTTAATGATTTCTGCACAGCAGGACACATTCTATTTTAAAGAGGACAGTGGTGCAATGCTACACCTGGGGCAAATTCTGCAGTTTGCTGCAAATAATCCGTTTTAACGCACGCTCGCACATGCAATGTCAATAACCGATTCATGTACACTTTCAAAACACGAATCAAAGAAAATGAAAGTTTAAATTTGAACAGACAGAGATATACAACATTTATGAATTCTGTCCAGCTGCCACCTATCACAGTTATGGAAGATGTGTCTTACTTATTTATTTCATAGTGCCTTTATTTTCTGCACAGATCTGGGCATTACTTTCCATGGGAAAATGCCCCCTTCCTCTGTCCCTACAGTGTCAGCTTGCTGTATGAAGTCTGAGCTCTTTCTGTAGTGAGTTCCACCGGTGAAGTAGAAGAGAGTTGGACTACAGTACAAGTCTTCCTGACACTGCTGTGTGGAGCTCTGCTGCCCCCTTCAGGTCCTACATGCAAGGACAACTAGTCCCCACCTGCAAGAACAACATGCTTGTAAACCTACTGCGTTGTGTGCTGAGAAATCTTGTCACTGTGGGCTGCATTTGAAGTGAAACAATCCTTAATGCAAGTGCTATGTTGTGAACACACTTTTTCTTTGTAAAATTGACATTGGTGTAAGGCTCTGTGTTTCTTTTTTCCTGCAGTGTGGCTATTAACAATTAATACTGTAACTAAGCTGTAAAAAATGTGAAGTGCTGTATGTGAAACTGTAGAGATATTCAAAATGCATCTTTTGCTACTGATGCAGAATGTAGACGCTCAAATGAATAAAGTAAACGTGCTGTTAGTCTCAAGTAAGCTATGAGGCTTATCTTTCCCATTGTGTTCCCTATTGTTCTCAAGACAAGGTTAGGTTAGGACACAATGTAGCTGTACAACCAAGCACAGTTTCCAGTAGCAACCATTTGCTCTGGTGAAAATCAACTCAAGTTAGAAACTAACTGTATCTGTGTGTGTGTGTGTGTGTGTGTGTGTGTGTGTGTGTGTGTATACTCTTACATGCATGTGTGCACATCCAAGTATGTTTGTGCATGTGTCTTTATGAACGCACTCGTGTGTGTGTGTGTGTGTGTGTGTGCGTGTGTGTGTGTGTGTGTGTGTGTGTGTGTATATGTGTGTATAAGCATACACATGTACTTTACATACGTGTGCGTGCATGCATGTGTATGTGCATGTCTGCAGGATACCACTTTGGTTAAAGCACATTAGCTTAAATAATTAAGTACAAATGAAAATTTTAGCTGTATAATTTACGCTTTGTATTGAATTTCTTTCACCCCCCTCCCATAATGAGAGGTTTTGACCCTTATGGGGTATTAATTACATTTTAATGGAAAAAGCGTCAGAGAGGAAAATAGACAAAAGCTCTCCGTCCTTAATTGCTCGGTTTTCATTGTAGAGTTTTGAAAAGCACTGCACTGTAAGTGTTTAATTACTCCAAGCAAGAGAGAGGGGAAGTAAAGCATAAAAAACAGTGACCTCAGCAAGATGGATTTTCACTCTGAATCAATCTTTTTGGTAAATTAAATGAGTAATTTCCATTTTTGTGCAGCACAAACCGTTTTGCTACTGATGCTTGAGAACTCAAAGAATCGCAACTTAATTACCTGAGCGCATGTCAAATTAGAGGGGGGACAATCTAACCATATAATCTAATGGTCCTTTGTCCTTAACTTTGAGAAACACTTGTTTGCTGGTAGATTTTTGCTCAAAACAATGTACTGTATTTTAATAGTAATAGTTTCAAAAATTCAATATAGGTATACATATTAGGCCCATATGAGCAATGGATATCCATTCTGGCTAATACTTCTAATCACATTAAAATACATGTATATGTATTTTATTTATTTTTTTTATTTAATTGTCAGGAAGGATGCACAAGGTTTATCATAAATGGTGACAGTGGATGCAATTCTACAATACAGAACAGTATGATTTTAGAGCACTCAATAGCTAGCTCTCCCCTCTGAGTGTGTCTTTAGGCCATAGTTCGGACAGGTAAGGCAAAGACACATCTAACATAATGAATCAGTTAGTCAGATTGCAATGTCCACACCTCACATGTTGCAATTACATCTGTCAGTTTTTTTTTTTTTTTTTACTTTTTATGGCAGATATTCCAGTTTGTTTGTAGCAAATACTAAGATATCAGACCAAAACAAATGTTGCTCTTGACACAGATGGCACAGGCAGGAAGGCGATAGACTGCTTCCAGTCACGGAGTTCACACCTGTTTATCAAGGGAGAACGGCCTGCAGATGGGCACACTGCCATGTTACATCACTAAACCCCCCTTTACTGGGACTGAAAATGCACGGCAAAAGGTTTTACTTTCACAGTAACTCTACCCAAAAGCTGAATTAACCAGTCTGAGCAACTCAGTCATTGCTTTTCAACAGCACAACCTCGAATGCCTCATTCAGTGTAAAAATGGCCCATCATTTTTTATATAAAAAATACATAAAACAGTTAAGACAATTCTTATCAAGTTATGCCACCAAATACTTGACATAAATTGATAAAAAGGAAAACATTTTCTTTCACCAAACACAGGTGAATGGGAAGGACTTCACAGACAGGCAAGAGAGGAACATTTTATCAGCTGGCTCGGGGGACAGTCTAGACTGCGCAAATAAAGCACTTCGCCGCATCTAGAACAGCTGGGAGAGAGGAGATAGAACTCTTTTTTTTTGAAGTGGGGGAGAGGTATTTTGGTAATGGGATTGCCTGGAGCTGCCAATGTCGACACAGAGAGCCGGGGATGCTAATCGCGGCTCGCGTGGCCCTTTGGCGGGCTCTCAGAAGTGATTGCAACGGGCGCCCCGAAGCCCTGCACTGTGCCAGAGAACTGGAGAGACCAGTCGACGGAAACTTAAAAAAAAAAAAAGAAAGAGAGAAAGTCTTCTGCCGATGTCTGGCAGCGCGGTTGTCATCGTGGAGGACTCCTCCACTGATGTTCCACTCCCAGATGGGACACTGCTGCTGTAACCTTGGGCGAGGTTTTCCTCAGTCGCCCTGCTAAGTCTCCAGCCGCAGTCTGTAAAAACATTACATGATGCAACATTTTAAGCATTGCTTTAACTAAAGATATCTGCTGGACAAATTAACAGTGTAATACTGTGGAATATGAGAGGGGATATTTCAATAATTGTATAATTTTCTCTATCCGTAGCCTTTGGATGACAGGGTTAGGGTTAGTAGAATTGTGATGTGGCCCTCTGTTACTACTATACACAAGCTTTTCATTCAGTTATGTTTCATTTATGGTTCTCTTTAGGACAGTTGTTTGGCGCAATGTCTTCATTATGGTATTATTTTAGCACTACTCTTGTTTGTTGTCTATAATGCTGCCTGCTCTGTACCTACATCACTGTCATTGTTCTCACCACTGTGATGTATTTGATATATCATGCTGTACTAGCCATGTCACTCTGGATAAGAGTATCTGGCCAGTAATTTCCCTAGGAATATAATATAAAATATATATTTTCTATCCGTTCCCAGGCGGGCGTAGCACAGAGGGCTCAGGGATGAGGCGTAAGGTATCTCAGCAAAGCCGCGCCGCGCACAAGCAACTCGGCAGAGCGGTTGATCTGTAATCCACCGCAGCCCGCGTGGAAACAAGGGGGACCCTCCGGAGGAGGAGGAGGGGCGGGGAGCGGCTGTGAGTTTCCCGTAATCTCCGCGGAATGAAAAGCGAGGGCTGCCGAGAGATCGGAGCGGGAGACGGGGCGCTGCTCGAGAGAGAGAGCAACAGAGACGGAGCGACGCACTAGCAGCAGCGGCAGAGAGGCAATTACTTTTCCCCGCAGCCGCGCTGACCCGCGACTTCCTGAAGGCTCCGACTGGTCAGCTGACTCCATCGGTGGCATGGGGAGTGTGTGTGTGTGTGTGTGTGTGTGTGGGGGGTTGTGGAGGGTTTAGCTCGGCTCTCGTTCACTTTCTGTTCTGTCACAGATGGCGATTACAGCGCTCCTTATTGGAGATCACTCAATGCGCTGTTAATTAACAGGTGGCAATTTACAGCTCCCGCTAGCCGTGGTTCTCTGTGAAGCCAGCCCTTTATCAGGACTTTGTCTCTCTCCAGTTTGATTAAAATGGGATTGTTAACAAATGAAGCAGTCGCTTGTACTTTTTTTTACCCTTTTAATTCTAAAAGGCTTAAAAGTGGCCTGACTTGGTGCTTCTGAGCTACATGGATGTTTTGAAGGCCCTTTGTATTTCACTGTGGGTTCAGTGTTATACAAAGCCTTGCATAACACTGAAGTCTTTTAGTTTTTGTTACCAAATTCACTCCAAACAGTTGACTAGGTAAAAGCAGGAAAATGTTTGTCTGTCAAGCTGGTAGGTCATTGGGTAATGGTAAGAGTGTTGTGACACTCTTAGAGATTGTGAAGATGCATATTTTTTTTCTCAAGAGCAAAATAATAACAATTACCATTTTTGCTGTAAGTAGATGCTTAAGGTTTCAAAGAATAAAACTAAAATAAGTTCTCCTGATTTTCCTTGTGAAGTGGAACGCCCTTCCCTGTAAACTTGAGAGCTTATCTGTTCCTTCCACAACATCCCACTGGAGGAGCAACTGGCGGCAGAGAAGTGATAAAATTGACATGGGGTAAAAACACTCACCTTTACGGTGGAGAGACGCTCTCGAGGAGGAACCTGGATGTTTGCCCATTTGTTGAAGTCTTCTTATGTGTTGCTGCCAATCTAGTTGAAATCTGAAGATACAGCCATTCGAGAGGAAGGCTGTATTTTTTACTCCCAAGGGATCAAAGCAGCCGAATCAAGGGTTATCACAAAGTATTGTGGACGTCTGTATCTAGGCATCAAAGGACACTTGAATCAGTTTTATCCATTTGATCTCATATCCTGATTTAAGATCCTGATTTAAGGGACTTTAATGATATAAAAAAAAATCTTAAAATGTTTATGCAGTGACCGGGATGCATTAGCAACAATCTACAGAATACCATCAGCGTATAATGTAATTATAAGATGAGTTGAGTGGATACTTCTTGGAGAGACAAGATCACCCGCGTAAGCAGATGGCTTCTGCAGTGAGTTACGATACAGAATATTCAGTAGTGGGGGAAAAATAAGAAAGCTCTGACCTCTGGAAATGGGAACTGGAGGGAGTAAGAGGAACGGTTTCTCTCTTTCTCATTTCCGAGGGTTTAGTGTTAAGAACTGTAATCATTTTTATAAAATCCTAAAACGTGCCCCCACCTGTTTAAATGTGAACATTAGATAGTCCCAGTCTGGGTGACTGAAACCACATGTAATTTCCACATCTAAGGATAGGACTTGGTCTGGAACAGGAAATATAGTGTAGAGGCGGTTGCTTACAGAATGCTGTTGGTGGCTTTACAGCCAGAGCATGAAGGACTAATTTGGGTGAGTGAACCTCACCACATGTACAATACTCATTCACCTGCTGCATTTGCTTACATTACATTACAGGCATTTAGCAGGCCCTCTTATGCGGAGTGGCTTACATAGGTTAGAATTTTTACATGTTATCCATTCATACAGCTGGAAATTTTACTGAGGCAATTCTGGGTTAAGTACCTTGCTCAATGGTACAGCAGCAGTGCCCCAGCAGGGAATCGAACCAGCAACCTTTCGGTTACGAGTCCTGCTCTTTATCACTATGCTACACTGCCGCCGCTGCCTACCCCCTCCCTCCCCTCCCCTCCCCGCCCTGCCCCACCCCACCCCCACCTGCTTCCCGTCCGAATTACTGAGAACCTGGGGGACCTCACATCACACTGTTCACTGCTTCTGCTAAATCACCTGTACACACGGTATGGCCTATTAAAGGAATGCGGTGCAGTGCGGCTATTCAATGCAGGTATAGTATAAGGAAACAGAACAATTTTAAAGTCAATTCCTGCAGCACAATTATTCACACATGTACATCCAAAAAGGCCTAAAAACAGTATTCTATAGAGCAGGCTTCATTTTGTTTCATTTCCTCCATGTTAGTGTGGACTGAAATGTGGCTGATCATTTTAAAAATTTGCCCATTCTGGAAGGATTATTTTCAGGTTGCGCTACGTACAAGGAAAAAAAAAAACACTTCCATAATTCTGAAAATTACAGTAAACACCATACGTTCCTTTTAAATAACAAAATAAGCTGAGAGCATCAGATGCAGTATGTGGGAAAATAAGCTGAGATAAATCAAATCAGCTATGCCTTAATTTCATAACACACCTTTTACCGGTTGAATAATAGCAGTGTTTTGTCTGATTGGAGACATATGTCTTTTCTCAAATCTTAAAGACACCAAGTTCTGCTGCCAAATTTCCAGGAACTGCTGCATATACATTAGGATACCGGATTCTCAAAAAAAAAAAAAAAAAAACATTACAAAAAACTTTGAAATTAGACTTCAGCGAAGGGGCTCAGAGTCTGAGTAATTCTGAGCAAAAACATAGTATTGTTTATATGGCTGCTCTAATGCTGTATCCCACTCATATCTTCTGCAAGATTTATGTCTTTCCAGACAGTGGTGTTAAACGTATCTCAGTGCCCATTTAGTACACAAACCCTGGAGTCGTACAGCATTTTTCTTTTCCTAACTCCTAAATACTTTCCCCACATCGCATCACTCTTCTGTATAAAAACATAAATTCAATCAGTGTAACAAAGTATAAAACAAGGCAAACAACCCAGAAAACTTGTCATAGCATTAACTCATTTTCTCTTCCCGTTAATGGTGTCGTAACTGGATTTTGACCATTAAAACATCCAAAGCGTCCAGAAGCATCCCCTTTTGTGAAAAATGCCAGATGCTTTTCTTGATATTTCCCAGAATGCCTTGCCCTGGCACGCAGAGCCGGGTCATTTATGCTTGGCACGCACCATGCTGTATTACGCAAGTCCACCAGGCTGTATTACGCAAGTACGCAAGTCCTGTAGCATAGTGGCTAAGGAGCGGGACTCATAACCAAAAGGTTGCCAGTTCGATTCCCCAATGGGGCACTGCTGCTGTACCCTTCGGCAAGGTACTTAACCCACAATTGCCTCAGTAAATATCCAGCTGTATAAATGGATAACATTCTCAAAAAAAAAAAAACCTGTTACCGATGTAAGTCGCTCTGGATAAGAGCGTCTGCAAAATGCCATGTAATGTAACGTAACGTAACGGTCGTGCTGCAGTGATCTGAGATCAGTGTGAGCCGCTGCTCACCCGGGGCAGGTGATCAGGCTGAGGGGAAGAGCGTCCGCAGCCTCTGTCTGCAGAGACGCTGCTCCCTGCGCTGACAGCTCCGCCCGCCTTCCCTCAGGAGTCAGTGACGCTTGCCGTTACTTGCAACAGATCAAATTGGTTTCTGCCGCGCCTCGTAATTAAGCAATGTGCTCCCTTCTCCTCGGGGGCTCTCTTTCGTTTGGGTTACGTTTTATTGGAGTTGAGAAAGCCCCCGGTTTTCTCCGTGATGTGTGTAGATTTTCCAGTGCCTCCTGCATCTTAAGTATGTGCAATCGTCGGGATTATTGCGGGGATTTTTTTAAACCCTGGATGGTGCCATGACACAGGGGGCAGTTGTAACCCAGAGTTGTTGTAACCCAAAGATTCCCAGGTGGGCCACTGCTGTTGTACCCTTGGGCAAGGTATTTAACACAAATTGCCTCAGTAAATATCCAGCTGTGTGAATGGATAACAAGAAAAAAAATGTAACCTATGTAAGTCGCTCAGGATAAGTGTATCTGCTAAGCAAATGTAATGTGGCTTAGGAAGGGGGCTAGTAATCAGAATCTTGCAGGTCTGACACTTTTGCTCGACTCTTGAGCTTGACCTGAATTGCCTCAGTAAATATCCAGCTCCAAATGGATATTATGCAAAATATATGCTGTGTACAGTAAGTCACCCATCCACCCTTCCTGTTGGCAGCTGTATAAAAAGTGTAGGTAGGTAAAAAGCACTTTACTAAGTTAACACCTTTTTTCAGGTCATGGTGATATGGTGATATGCTTATTACATGGTAATTAATGTGAACACTCAACATGAGTGCCATGTTGAATAGATGACACAATAACAATAAAAGCTGACAAATTCCAGGGATGTGTGTGTGAGTGTGTGTGTGTCCATGGTAACTAGACATCAACTGATTCAGGATTTTGAAAATATAAAAGGACATCATACCTTACTGTGAAATAATTCTGCTTGTGTGTACAGTATGTGTGTGTTTGTAATCGACATAGCTTTTTTGATGATCATCATTGTAACTTTTAGTTGCACTGTCTGCTTAGCTTAACGTAAATTCTTCTTGCACTAGGGCACTTTAAACTTTGCTTGTATAAAAACTCCTTCACCGACATGCACAAAAGAGCCTGCTGGCCGTCTTCCTAAAAGGCATGGATCTTCCTCTTTGTATTTATGCCTTTTATTTATGACTGATTTTCAGTAAATGCAATTGGCATACTCATGTAAAACACGAATAGAGCCACCAGGATGGCATAATAACTCAAAAGCACTCATACTTTATCCTTGCATTATTCTGGACTCAATACGGCTGGCCTTGTTTGAGTTATGCAAAGTGTATTGGGATTTGCACAGCAACAATGCTTTACAGACCTCTGAACGGCCATGGTCAGTTGGGAAATGGCATAAAAAAAAGGCTGTTAAAGTAGACAAAGCACACGGACCACAGATGCATTGTTGTGTGGTCCTTAAAGCACACCTTAGGAAAGCCTTCAAAGACTATTTTTCCTTGGCCGTTTTGTTGTGTTGTCCAGCAGAGGTGAGGCAACAATTACACAGCGATCTTATACAATCGGCTTTGAAATCTATTTCTAACATCTCCAAATATCACAACCACAAGCATGTTCCTTAGACTTATGCTGGATCCAAATCCAGCTGGCTCAGGCACAAGGCAGGTGAGCACCCTGTACCTATTCCAGACTCCCTGTACTACACATACCGGGAACAGTTTAGGTCTCTCAGGTAATCTCATAGCGATGCCCTGCACACAAGCACATGGTCCTAGCCCTTACCCAGATCTGCAGCTAGAAGTCTGATTACAGTTTCACACTCTACATCAATAAATCCTTTGCTGTGAGCAATAAAGCCATATTTATATCACAGAGACCTGGATTTTCCAAGCTTTCCAAATGAGCGTGGAGGAGATCACAGAACTAATGTGAATCCGGGAGCCCTCAGGCGGGGTAGAAATGAAAGCTTTTATCTCCTTGCTGATCAAACATCTCAGTCCATGCATAGATGTGCTTCCCTTTAGGTTGAAAACCGAGTCCCCTCTTTAAAAGATCAGAATATCGATCTGTTTCGCCCACTTTTTGCCAAAGCATAAACATTGACACTCCCATTAATCAAATATTGGAAGTCCACGGCCTGTGTTTAAGCATATGATCATTGGTGCTGTAGTAGCTCTTTCACTTTGACCTATCAATGGATGTGTTAAAGAATGTAATTCAATGGAAACATAGCATGGCTATGAGCCAGCAAAAAATTATGCAGTCATTCATATCACCAGAAAAAATTTATCAGTAGCTGAGTGCTAATAAGGTAACAGTCATTAACAATGAAGAAGTTTAAGAAGCTCTCCTACCTCATACTTTAAGTGAGTGACAATGCATTAACCTGTCACTTTGTATTTCCTACAAGTTAACCTGTTCTCCATGAACAAAACACAAATGCTCAAGTAGGCATACACAAACAGCTACACACAGAGATGTGCAAATAAACTTGCTTTAAAAAAAAAACACAGACATATAAAGTCATATAAACAGGAACACACACATGCACATGCAAACAAGATGCACACAATTATACATACAGACACACAAACACAGACTCACACGGACATATGAGCACATTTGCACACACACACACGCACGCACACACACACGCACACACACACACACACACACAAAGACATGTGACTCCCAGAGTAATGTTCATTACAAGATAATGTAAAGTTGTAATCACACACTCATATTTCTGTGGGGCACAATGCATATTTCAGTTCTTACAACATTGACTTTTAATTGCATTGTAAAATCTAACAACAGGTTCACTATAGATGCAGCCACAATGCATGGGTTTACATGAAAGGCTTAGAAGCATTTAAGATTAAGTACTACTTAAAGTTAATTCAGCATGTAGGTGCCTGAAATTAAGAATAAATCTGACATAAGCAGCAATGCAAAGTATTTCAGCAATGATATTGCAACTCTTCACCTGAGTCTGTTGATTGAGTACACTCCAACAACCCAATGCAATGCCAATACAGTTCTTCACACAGATTGAGAACACTGTGCTGGTCAGAGAAATTGTGATAATGGTAATGCAATATTTGACTTGCAATAAGGTGGAGTACACTGACATGTACACTGACGTACATTTTAGCAATGCAATGCATTTCTCCACCTGATCATGCCATAGTCGTGAAATACATTTGAACAATGGTCATGCAACTCGTGAGTCGGTTGCGACTGGTATAGAGAGTGCTTCTATCTCTCCTTTGTTGCATGTGGGGGTATATGCATGTCCGCAGTGGCCTGTGGGACAGCCGTTAACACTAGGACGCCAGCCTCAGCATTTCTATCCAGCTAATAAAGTGATCCCGGGCCTGGGTCGCTGTCACTGGCCTCCATTGTGACAATGATCAATGGGAGCAGATCGGCGCTGGATCAATGCTCACACGCAGGCTGCGGAACCTCGATCAATACCACAGTGTTGACTGGGACCGTCTCACCCCGTCCACGGTTAATGGGTCCGAGACCATTCAATCTCCTCTTGATGAAGTGATCAAACGCGCTGCCCTTGATAGAAAGGAGGGTTATAAATGTGTGTTGTCATCGGGCTGCTGATGTGAAATTGGTCGCGCGCTCGGGTCGGGTTACGCTCCGCGACGCCGGGCGCTCGATTTCTCGCGTCAGAGGCGCTCCGTGAAACCGCTCGGCCTTGTTGAACCGCAGAAAGCATGCGCAATGCTGGCGCATTCCACCGGCTGGCATAACGAAGCGTGTCATTCGAGCGTCACTCCGAGAAGAGCAGGGGATCTTCGATCAACGGGGTAGCAGTCTCGCGTGCGGTGTGGGTGCCCCAATTTTAATCCACATGTGTCGTCACAGGACGTCACACGAGTGTTGATCCTGGTCGACACAGGTCAATATGATCACATCAGATATCTGAAAATGGAACAGCACATATTCCAGTGATTGAATTTTACAATCAGTTACACGTCTCCACAGCATTTTTCTTCTTTTTTGCTCTCCTTGTTTTGAGCTCATTGCGGGCGGTTTGGCCTGTCTTGGAAATCGAACGACTGGAGGGGTTTGTTTCTGTGAGAATAGAGCTGGCTCAGGGACTGATGGTTATAGACGTTATAGAATGAGAGGTTTGACTAATTGAATTTAAATTGCCGATCTAACTTTCCGTGGCTGGAAGCCATGGGAGAAAACCGCATCTTTGCTCTGTGAAATTCACCAAGTCAGCGAGATGGTGGCTGACCGGGCTAGACAGGAAACAGCTGACCCAGTGAGCTGCTGTGTAAACAACCCCTTTGTCTCTCACCTGAGGGAAAAAAGCCTAAATATTCAAAAAGATAACATGAGCTGAATGATGCATCTCAGGCCATTTGTAATGAAGACCTGACACCCTGACATTTGCAACTTCCTTCAAAAATGAAACCATCGGGAAGCTGTCAAGGAGAAACAGGAGAACTTCACAGGCAGCGGACCAAAGACAATCTCACTGCTGCTGTGATTGAACTTGCTTCCATTGAATTTGTAACATGTGAACCAATGCCAAATCAGTTTGAGCTTCTTTTGCACTCCATTGGATTATTTAAGTTCGAAAACCGATCCGTATCAGCAGGGCTTCCATAAAGATTCTATTTTAGGGAGCAGTAACAATTATCTGAGTCTCCGGCGTTGAGATGGGGGCGGAAGAGATGGGGCGGCCTGCGACCTTGCGGATCCTTGGAGTGAGGAGCCGTAAAAGGTTGCGATTTTGCCGGAAGCCCTCCGGAGACCCTGGGGAGATGGATGCGAGGTCATTCTGACGGATCCCCCAGGCCCGGTGTACAATCACAGAGCTCTGCTGACGGACGGGCTGAAATTAGATCGCGGAGATCTGCTCCGATGCGCGCCCGCGGTGTGAGCGCCGACATCCAGGAAAAGCCTCCCTTGGTCTGTCTGTTCTCCACCCTTCCAGAGCAGGGCACACCTGGGTATATGAGATATCTGTGAGGGGGGCCCAGTGCAGAGAGAGAATTCAGATGAAATCTCTCTCAAACCTCCTCAGCTCATTATCTGGAACCTGGGGAGAGAATTCTGAAAGAATGAATGAAAGAATCGTACTGATGTTAGACTGACATTTTTGGAGACTGGATATATTGTGTGTGGATATATAGTGTGCAGTGCAGCATAGTGGTAAGGAGCAGGATCCTAACCAAAAGATTCAAGTTCCTGCTGGGGCACTGTTGTTGTACCCTTAGGCAGGGTACTCAATTCACAATGGCCTCAGTAAATATTCAGTTGTATAAATGGATGCTACTGTAACTGATGTAAGTTGCTCTGGATAAAAGCTTCTGTTAATTGGCAATGATGTAAAGTAATATATATACACTGTTTACTTGTTGACAAGCTATGTTAAATGTTACATTTTATTAAATGTTTAATTATTCAGTTTTCACTTCATGCAAAATTTTCTATACCTTCTTCTTTGGAGGAGTCTTCTGATTCACGGATCTCTTTGATACCTGAGTTCACCACACTTGACCTTGTTCTGCATCATATAGTCACAGTTTCACAAATGTCAGGTGTGGATAACATTCATACATAAAGGAATAACATATATGTCACATGCCAAACATTCTGCAACATACAGTACTGTCTTATCTTACACAGAGCACAATCTGTGCTTCAACTTGCTGACTTGGCGGTTTTAGTGTCCTTCGGAGACACCTGTATGACTTTGGCTGCATTGATAACCTATGGTTCACGTTGCACGACAACATCCACAAAACAGACAAATGTTAAATATCTAAATGTGAAAAATGAGCAGAATGCAGGACTCTATTTTAAAATAGGGCTGCTTTTACCCTCTTGTATCGCCTGCTGCAGTGTCAAGACATCTGAGGAGATTCTGCCTGCGAAAATGTGAATGACCAAAGTGAAAGGCATGTCCGCATCTGCTGTCTGCCGTGTTTGAGATACGGCGCGTCAGACAACAGGCCATTGAAGCTGCAGTCGAGTCGAGCGATATCTTACAGGAAGTCAGAAGAAAGGGGCCTCCTTCTCCCTTTTCGGCAGGGGGTATTGAAGTGCAAATTCTTGTGCAAGTTTGGTGTTTGCTTGAATGAACAGAATGCCTTACATTAAAAAAAGAGAGAAACGAAATACAGAAAATGGAAAAGAATACAAATCAGATCAGAGCCCCATCAGGGACTGCGACAGCCTTACAGCCATACACGCATGTGTATAAATGTACACATAAATATACGGATATATATATTCCCTTCCTTTAGAATAGGCCTTGGAGATTTGCCTTCAAAAGGCTAACCTCCGTCTGCTGTCTGCTCTCCTGACTCTTCAGTGTTAACTATTCCAGCCATGTTTTCGGGCCGTGGCACGAGCAGAGACTTCAAGACCAAAGGAAGAACGTTATCGACGGCAGTTCACATCGTTTCATATTAATTCATGCTCGGGTCTTCATTGCAGATTTGGAAAATCACTTCGGTGCCAAGATTCTTTGAGGGGATGTGTGTGTGTGTGTGTGTGTGTGTGCGTGAGTGTGTGTGTGTGTGTGTGTGTGTGTGTGTGTGTGTGTGTGCGCGTGTGCGTTTTTCTCATGAAAAAGGGCTCTTACCTTGGGGATATCGTCAAAGCCAGGCATGTCAGCTGAATTTGCTGCGTATTAAAACGCTCGGATAAACAGTGTAGTCGTAAGCACGAACAATACGTCTGTATGCATCTGCTTAGTTATTTGTCCCTTGTTCTCTCCTCTGTCACTTGAAATATTAGAACAAAAACATCCATAAATTCTGTGGGCCCGTCTTTAGTGTGGAGCACACTGTGTTCCAGGCACACGTGTGTCAGAACATGCTCCTCCGAATGTGAAAGCAACACCTGTTCCATTGCGCAACGACGTCACAATGCACCACCAATTACTCACCTGAAAGATAATGGCTTATTCATGGAACAGGTGATTAAGATATTAAATACGATGCCATTGCTACAGCAAATCATTTGCCTAATGTCTTGCGGATCCCCCTCGGCTTACTGATGTGTTCACTCCTGCTTACTGAGCTGCTGAACAAGGTCTGGAGGCGTTTCTGTGCTAGCACACCCCATGCAGTGCTTACAGCTCCACAGAGCTCCAGGGAGCTCCCAGCAGCTTCCCAGGGTTCTGCTCATCTTCCTTGGCTAGCCTGATTTAGCCCCGGAGATGTAAGTTAGGGACTGTCTGTCATCAGCTCTCTTCTCCAGAACCACATCCTCATACACAGCCATGACCAACGGTGTGCTCCTGTTACCCCGCGCCTCCAAAATGGCACCCAGTCTTCAGATCTCTCAACCCAAACTACACGCTCTCACAGCCATGGCCAGCAGTGTGTTCCTTGTTACCCTGTGCCTCCAACACGCTCTGCTTACTCAAAACCGAGAAAAAAAAAAGAGATCTGAATCAATTCTGCAGTTCACGTCACAAAGCATTGCTCTGCAAAGGCCTGAGGCGTGTGTTTCTGTGCGAGGTGAGTGATTCTTTCAGACTGCGAGCATAGCCTCACAGTGTGTAGTAAGATGACTGTGCAAAGCCTATCCCAGCCAACAGCTCCAGCATCCCCAATGCACCGTCTGAGCAGTATACTATTTTCCAGTTGCACCATAAATAATTTCATCATAGAAAGGGGAAAAAGTGAGTTTGCACCTGTTTTCCTGTGTAGCACCTCAACAGCTGTGTTTCCACCTCCTGCAACACAGTATTGTTAATATGAAATTATACATCTAAATATGAAAAATATAAGCTAAGATGAAGATATTGATCTCTTTCTCTCTCTCTCTCTCTCTCATATATATATATATATATATATATATATATATATATATATATATATATATATATATATAATATCTGTGTGTGTGTGTGTATGTATATATACATATATATATATATATACATATGTATACACATATATAGCCTGTCTGGTAATTATGCACTGGGTTTGTTTCCATTGGCTTTGCTGTCCCTTAAATTCAATTTGCTGCACCATTTTGCATCATTGGGTTTACACAAATACGCAAAGTGTCATGCGGTGAGCAGAGAGCTCGGAAACCCCCTCTGTTGTGTTATGTCTGGGTCTCAAGCCCTGTGCTGATATATTTAGTCTGACATCGGTTCTAAGCTCCTTCTATTACAAATTATTTATCAATTTCAGCAGAAAATCGGATTTAATGGCTTAACTGGAGCTGCCTAAAAGCATCTGGTCCCATCTGAGGGCTTGTATCAGTGTTTTCTCCCTCCTTCTATTTCATTCATTCTCTGTCTCTCTCTCACTTTTCTATCACTCATCCCCTACACGTCCAGCAGCTCTGGCAAGACAACACCGCAGCGTGCCTCAAACATGGCACAACACTGCCCCCTGTTGGTTCTTTACCTGGTATTCGTCGTCACTGCTTACATTGCTGATACAAGTTGAGGCAGCACATCCAGCCATTCTAAACCTGAGACGGTGTATCAAAAGGTAAAACGTTTTGATGCACGAGTTATGTGTATCACTACTAAAAAGGCATGGATGCGGGCATGTATTAAAAGCATTATTAAAAGAAGTTGCCTATGAAAAATAATAGTTTGTGTTGGTGACAGCAGCAAGGCTTATTAATGTTGCCTTCTCAAAGCCACAGACATTTTGCGCAACACAATGATGTTTTTAAAAAGCAGTTTTCAGCAATTATGCTTAATTTGCATAAGTGGCCCAATCTGGTAGCATCTGTTGGAGTTGTACGATACACTGTGACTGGCTGATTTCCCAGTGTGGGCAGGTGTTTAAACAGTTTGATGACATATCTATGGAAAAACACGTTCTTCCAATTTAACCATTGAAAAACCTGTGCAGCTGTTTTTGCTGATTAAAAAGACACCTTTGTTAGGCAGAGTATGTGTTGCGCATCAGTGAAATATCTGTGCAATGTTTAGGTAATGTTTAAATTGTTGGTGAAGTAAATAGAATGACTATATCTGAGACTATATCAGTTAAAATACATGCATATGCATAACCCCTCAGATCCTCATTGCTCTGGCCCTACATATCATCCATCCATCCGTCTCCATCATGAATTAATTATATTTCCATAAATTACATCAGAACCACATGCTACTCACCTGAGGTGTGACCCTAAGGGGGTTGAAGGATTTTGCATGTTTTAGGATCACGTTGTCCACCTGTATTTTCTTTTTTTCTCTTGTATTCTCTGGAACATCTTTTCCCAGTTTGTTATCCACTGGAGGCTCTGTGACAGCAGTCAACATGCTAACAGTGTTACCATGCAACACTGTTTTAATCCTATTTTTATTAAATGAGAGGGAACTCTTTGTTGCTACAGTATAACTGTGTCCTCATTGGGTGATTACAACAACTTCTTAATTAGATGTTATAATGATAACATCAGATGTAATGGACAGCTTGTTTTCACTGATATAATCAGTACATTGTTTTAGTGTCTGATATATTCTGCATTTATGTTCTTTCACCTACAACAGATTAGTTTTCTTCAGTGAATCACAATTCTTTTAGTCTGTGTCCATCTCACCATAACTCTCTTGCGGTACCGAATTAAACAGTAATTTCAGATTTATCAGCAATTAAATCCTAAAATAACCTCTCTAGATAAAACAGCCATTTAATGGCTTGCCTTTTGGCAATCTATAATTGTATCCGCTTCGGGCATTTATTTTGGACGGCCACGTATGTGGTGTCATAATGTGGAAGCCATGCGATTGGCCGATGCACTGATAATGCACTACTGAAAGCTAATTAAACAGAGGATGTGTGATTGAAGCGCAAGACCAAGGAGGTCAAAAAATCTCCCGACAGCACTGGAGTAAAGCTATAACAGATCAGACAAAGATGATGACTCTGAAGAATCCACGCCACAGTGCAGAGTTCAGCAGTAACAAAATAGCAACCCCTCGTCCTCCACTTTTTTGTTACTTGTGAAGGCCTTCGTAGGGCATGCATACCACCTTTATGACCATGGCGTTATCACTTCAGAAAGAATTCATATGCAACTGAAGTTCTTTGTCATGGCTGACACACTGTTACAATGGCAGTACATGCAGTTTTCAGTAAAAAAAGGAAACCAGTCACAACCAGGAAATGTGGTTTATCATTTTGTATCAGTCATTATAAAGTACCACATTGGCTTGTAACTCTTTTATTAACTGGTAAGAACATGCTCACCGAAGTGCAATATGTTTTTTTGATGAAGCTTTAATATTCTTGTAAGTCAGACTTAATAAAATGTGTTCCCACTTGGTGTTGTTGTTCTTGTTTATAATGAAATGTTGGCAAGGCATTTCCCTCTTAATTCAAACTCACTGTTAAGCTGAACTCGTTAAACTCAGAAAATTGTTGAGTGCATATACTTTAAGAAAACAACAGGGGGAAGTTGCCATGGCGATGTAGCAGGGCGGAAAGAAAATGAGTTTATTAAGTTCATATCTCAAAACATGGCCAAAACAAAATTATGCGTGCGCATTGGCTTTCAGCGCCCATTCCACTAATGACTGCAATTGATGAACCCAAACGTTTGAACCGCTGCACCCAATGAAGATGTACCCACCAGAACAATTTAATTTAAATGAAAAGCTGAATTTCTAAACTGAATTAATTTGGTTATAATAATTAATTGCACGGCCGCAAACCGACGCCTCTCTGAAAATGACCGCCTGTATGTGTATGCGTCTCTGTGAAATCAACCATAATGCCACAGAAATTGTGCTGGGATCCCACGAAAGGTTTGCGAAGTAACTTTGTCTGGAGCTACTCCTATCGACTTGTTCTCATCGCTCTGAATGTGGCTGACATCTTGGAAGGCAAACCATGGACACGTACAAACCGGTGAGGGGAGGGAACATTTTGGATGGAGCCAAGGACCACATTTAAAGTCCAGGAAGCCTAAGAGGTCCAAAGTAGACATTACTGCTCATTACATACTGGCAAAAAGGCCAAAAAAGGACACCTTTCGGTATAATGCAGGATTATACAGTGCACCAGTAATATGTCAAAGCATAACTTGGCAATAAATGGATGTTCACCGTATGATGAATGTTTAATATATGTCAGGTAGTATGTTTAATATATGTCAGGTATCGACTGTAATGCAGACTATATGAATATCAAACCATTGATATTCATTTCATACACATGTAAATTTCTGCATTTATATTTCATAATGTTTTACCTATGAGATACATTTATGTCTCGGGCAAATATTGCTTTTGAAAGGACTAAATGATGTACTCACTATAAAAGCAATCGCATAAATATGTCAATGCCAGGAGGATATATCACAGAGTGAGGGCACTTCAGTAGAGAACGAAAAGGATGATCATTCATTCACCTGGCCCTTGATGACCTGATTTTCTGCCTCCTGTTCATCGTGGCTCTCCTGTTGGTCTTTTTCTCCTGGATAAACCTGGGGTGGGCCGCAGGTAATTGGATGTCCCTCCAGAAGAGGACGATCCCTTTGTTGATGGGGGTTATTTTCAATCAGTGTTTGAGTATAAATCCTTAAGCTGCTTACTCAAAGCTTCCCAGAAGTTGTTGTTTTTTTTTTTTTTTTTTTTTCTTTTTGTCAGAGTTGTAATTGAATCTGGAGGCACTGCCATGACGTCCCACGGGACTCTGCCATGGTCACTCCTCTTGGGCCTTCTCAGTCCAGCTCCTGGACCATGAACGTGCAGCTAATGAGACTTCCATGTTGGGAAAGCCACCAAGCTCCTGCCGGCAACAACACACAGGTGTGCTTTGGCAGTAACTGTATCATTATATTGCATTAAATTATTTTCATTTAGCAGACGCTCTTATCCGGATCAACTTGCATAGGTTTCAGATTTATCCATTTATGCAGCTGGACATTTACTGAGGCGATTTTGGGTTAAGTACCTTGCCAAGGGTATAATGCCAGTGCCCTAGTGGGGAATCAAATTGTCAACCTTTCAGTTACAAGCCCTGCTCATTACTACAATGCTACACTGCTGTCAAGATCATCCTGCTTACCTTTCCACATGATGCTTCACTCAAAACTAACGGTAATGTACCATCTCTGCAGCAAGCTCTGGTCCAGTGCTAACATGTGTTGGCAAGACAGGAGCTTATTACTTTTTATTAAGCATCATTGACCTCAAGTAATACTGACACAGCAAGGAGGGGATGAAAAACAACAAACCGGCTAACTAAACTTACATGAAGGGTACACTTGGAAATGGTGACAGAAACACGTTCACATCCGACTTCACACGCCTGAAACGGCTGGCCTGTTTGAGCCCGACAACAAGTTCTCTTGTACAGCTACAGCAGGGAGCAGAGAAATGTAACAGCCGTTTTGACAGAGGGGGTGAAACCACAGTCATGTTGCAGCTGCCTGGCACTTGTCCTAGCTGCAGTAGGAGACAAAGCGATCATATTAGCTCATATCAATGTGCAATGAACAAAAAATTAACTCCTTCCACTGTAGTGTTTAATAGAGTAAGGGACCGACTCGGTCTGCTCTCTTGTTCTAGTGTCTTCCTAACTGTTTCTTCATCAACACTCCCCCCAGGTCCCCAAACCATAGTCAAAATGGTTAAATGAATAACTGACTGATATTGTCTGTCAACACGGGATGAGAGACACATCAAAGGGGGAATAGATCAGAGATGAGAGGTTACCTCTTCTACTTCCACTAAAATATACTTTATGAAGTTTAGATATAAATATTTTAAATAGATATTTTGTAAACTGGCACTTCAACATGTGTTCTGTCTAGATGCCCACAGCTTGCACTCATACACATTTTAATTTATTTTGCAGTAGCTGTTAACTTATTGTATAGTATCTGTTCATATTTATTTTTTATATACCTCATTCATTCCATCCTTACACCATTCCATGTATGTGTCCTGCACTACTTTTGCTGTTTGTTGTACCACTACTGTTGGATGATATTTGTTGTTGTCGCTTTGAAAATCATTGTATGAACGCACTGAGTGACATTGGAAACAGAGTCAAAGCATACTTGGCCAATAAAGTCTGATTCTGATTCTGATGTAATTTGTTATGTTGGACAATCCCATGACTTCCCCTGGCAGATTACAGGTTTTAACCTGAAAAACCTGACAAAGCAATGGGGACTCAGTCATCTTCAGTATGCACGGACTGATCTGAAATATCAGGTCCTCTGTTCATGTTCGTCAAAGCTGGCCTTAGAAGCCAGGGTTCATTTAAATGCTCAAGGTTGGGTCAACGTGTTCAAAGATAGCGGGATAATTCGATCTCACTGATGCAGGCCGCGATTCGCGCGACCTTGTGAACCTGGGCCAGGCTTGTTCAATAGGAATATCCTAACATTAAGCTAAATGCATCGCCGTGGTAATCACTGCAGGCCCAAGCCGTTCCCTGATAATGTAGCCTGTTATTAAATACTCAGGCTATGGTTATAAACATCAATTTCCTGCAGTCCCTCGTGCAGTGAATGTCTGACGTGAAACATTAACGTCAGTATTTGCCTGATTATCTCCGCGTGTTTTCTTCCCTCACTCTAGGGCGCAAAGTTGAAACCTAAACTTTGTCCTTTGCTTTTTCTAATCTCCCCACCAATGTTCTTTTTCTTCTGCGCCTGCGTTTTCTCAGACTTCAAACCGCCCCGCGGAGCTCCGGCTTCTTGATGTCAGTCTCTTCCTGTAGCACAAAGGCTCCTGGATTTTCCTCTGAGCGAAGGCGTACGGGGAAATTACCTTTCTGTCCGCCACTCGCGAAAAGGGCAAGTTCGTTTCAAACGGAGGAAGCCGGATCTCAGGAAAGGGCGTGATTTCACTCTATTTCATGGCTCTAACTTGGAGATGGAGACACATGGAGACAGGCTGAAAGGCGGGGTTTGCTATTTAAGCACAGGGCACTTCAATTAACCTGACAGGGGGTGCTTTGGAAGCTAATCTTCACAGTATACCATTCCACAAGAGGCTGGGTGAAGTCTTTTATTGGGAGCTAACTTACAGTGTGAAAAACCGAAAATATTTTTGGAACCCCAAAAATTGGTTGGAGGCAATCTGAAATAGCTGGGTTGAACACCACTTTCATGGAAAAAAGCCCTCATTGGAACTCTGAAATGCCCATACCCATCAATTTGTTTGAGCTGGGATGCGTGGTGGCTTTGGGTACCCCTTAAAGTGAGCCAGGCAGTTAGCCCGGCCAGTGTGCCAATCACTTCTCTGCCCGACACAGATTAAAAGCGTAAAGGTCAAAGTGGTGTTGATTGGAGCGAGCTCCTTCCATTTCGGATATATGACACAGTTGTGGATGCAAAACCGGTGCCCTCTGCAAATGATGGATGTTTCATCCCCCGAAACTAACTCAGATCTGTCTGAAAATGAATATCCCAACCTGCCTGCCTCCCAGTCTCATTATGGGTCAAATAACTATGCACGGTGAAGGGAAGATTGAACTAGGTGACATGTTTCGCTTATCTGCATTAGTGCTAAACCATTAATTTATCCAGTGGTTAGACGCACTGCTGTGCATTTTTAATATAGCTGTCTGATGATAGACCACGGCAGCTGTTTTGGATTAGTTTAATAAACCATGGACCCATTGTGCATTTAACTGTTTTTTGGGAGCACAGGGGGGGTATTGGGTGCCTTTGTGAAAATTACTCTTTGAAGACAAATGAGCGTCGGGGAAGGCGCCCCAGCCAAGGAGCTTATTAAAGGGCTATGAACGCACATCTCTTAAGATGACAGGGCCTTTTAAATTTCGGGAGCCGTTGCCGAAAAAACATTAAGCCGTAACAGAGATGATGAATGTGAGCACCGATGCGGTGTGCTGTGGGAAAGGTCAGCCAAATGCTACTCAAATGATGGATTTTTAGCGTGCGACGGAGAGGCGTGTTAATTAAGAGGCACGCCTGAGTTATCGCATCGCCCCCGCCGCCGCGGGCTCCTCAGGTGTGACGGCGGAGGCCCGCTTCGGTCACGGCCGCCATTGGCTCTCCTGTACGGAGCCAGGGGGTCTGTGATCCACGGGGTTTGGTTGTTGGGGGTGCTGGATTTTAAGTTTGAATAGCTGTGAACAAACACTTGCAATTCTCTGAAATCCTTCCTCTTATAATCTGATCTGTCCCAAAAGACAAGACGACCGTGGAGGTGGCGAGGGGGGGTCAGCTCCTGTGAAGTCGCCATGGCACATAGCACACATCACGCGGAGCAGTAAGGGACGAGTGAGCCGTGGGTAACACACGCTACAGAAATTAGATATTTCTACGAACGGCATCGCATGCATCAAATATCCGCTTCTGAATTTTGACATTTCACACCACGCTCTGTCATTTCACGGGAGTCGGCGTTAATAAAAACGTCAATCAAAAAAAAAAACTGTCTACTCGTCAGCTGAGTTCAGTCAACCGATAAACACGTCGAGCGCGGTCAGAATCTCCCAGCTCAGATCCTCTGCGCATATCGGTGTTCACAGTGCCCCCAGCTGAAAAGCACAGCGGAAAATCAAGTCTCTGGTGTCCCAAGAAAGGATTCAAAGGATTCAGACTGGCTTTATTAACATGACAGGGACTACCCAGTGCCACCAAATGCATTCAAAGCCTCAGCCTGTCATAAAATCACAACACCATATGACGTTCATGCCAGTTTGAGGCAAGGTTTGACACAACCTTTTACTTTTTATAAAAGAAAAACACTTTTTAAATGTTTAAATGTATAAAAGGGAAAGATGTTCAGTCTATCAGGAAATGACTCTTTCACTCTGATTACTTTGTATAAATGGTGACTTTCAAAAATGACCAGTTTGCAGGAATCACTGCTGAACCAAATGGGTAGAGGGAAGGAGATAATGATGGGAGGAAGAGACACGCACAGCAAGACCCCAACACCGCTGTGCATGGCATGGCACCAGAGCAAAATCGAGAAAGGAGAATGGAGTAAGAATTTTAAAATTTTCAGAATTATAGTTTCAGGTGAATTTATGCAGGAGTTAATTACAGTCTTCCCCTGGATTGTGTACTGTTGGCACAGTTTTTCAGTTACCTGAAATTTCCATATCATGCAATTACAGCACATAGTACCAGAAAATACGGGACTTCTATCTTTCAGTATCATAGTACACAACTACCAAGAGCATTTTAGACCTATTTATTCACTCTACAACAAAGTGATTGAGAAGACATCATGCATTAAATTTGTTTGAATGAAAGCATCCACAATTTCAATGAAAAAAATCCACACTTATACTTGGATGTAACTTGTTAAAATTATCATATCACCATACACCATAGTTTACAGTAACACTCTCAATTCCTGTCAGCCCTGGCCTTACTCTCCCACATTAACTCCTACCTCATACTGCCCCTTTCACAGTTAAAACAGCGATTACAGAGTAATGCCATGACAATAGTGCACTGCTAATTGTGCATGCTTCAGAGTGTCCCTTCTGCTTTGGCAGTGTTAATATTTTGTGTGGGTCTTGCCTTCAGGTCAATAAACAAGCCTGCCTTCATTCGTCATATGCGATAGTTTTCCTCATAAGGGCATCAGCTAGGCAAATAACGTGATGAATGGGTCTGGAAATAGGCTGCGCTGTGTTTTAATAGCAGTTACTGGTTGAAGCATCCAGATTGCATAGAAAGAGAGAGACTGCCTGAAAGAATATACTCTCTCAAAGAAAAAAAAACAGAAATATTCATGCAAGCTGTAGATAGTGGAATGGACACATTATAATGGCATTTAAAGTACAACAATGAGAAACTGAACATTTGATAGATTTATTCTTGATGGCGAAATAAAATTGAATGACTGAAACGACTGTTTTCATTTGCTTTGTGCAACAACACTCTCCAAGTGGCTGAACTAAGAAGTGTCTGTCTGTTTACCTGCCTGTTTTGAAGCACAATCATTGTTATGCTTTAATAATACAGACAGAAACGGCCGATTGTTCACCAAGGCTACTTGCTCCTTCTCCAATATGGTTTGTACCTTTTTTGTTGAGCTGCATTTCTCACTACCATCTTGATTTCACCATTCACTAAAGAAACAAAGAAACAATGAGCTGCAGTAATTACTCTGAGACACGCTGCCAAAGAGAATGTAGGATATCTCCAGAGGAAGGTTTGGATTGGTTCACGGTTTTTCTCATTTTCTTCATTAAGGAATGCGTGTCCACGAGTGACAATGGAGGAATTAAAAAAAACTGATATTGCTTTATTCTAACACAAATAAAGTTGTTCATTTAATGGAATCTGGTGACTCAATAGCTTTCCCTTGCACCTGGGTCAGCCCAGCAACCACTGACAAGAGCAATGCTAAGTAAGACAATTGTTGTTGACAGCATTTTCTGAGAACACAGATGTATATTCATACGTCCAGTGGTATCTGAGCCAGTCAGACATATCTAGCCAAACTGTAGGCAGAGTCACAGTCTATAAGAGTAAAAACACATCCTGCGTATAGATCCCATTAAAGATGATTTATGGGAAAAAGTACATGCATTTTACTCTATATGGTGTGCATTGTAAATGCTATGAACTTACCCTTTCCTCTCAGGTCTAGTGAACACTGTATGGAGTATAGATTACTGTATGAACACAGTAATGTGTTCACAGTGAATGTAATTTAAGGCAATTCTGCTTTTGTTTCATGCTGTAAATGTGTGGGATCTTCAGGTTGACTGTCATACACTTTACTTATGTAGTTCTGTTTTTCTGCTTGATGCCTGTTTACTGTGATGCCTTTCTCGTTCTCGTTGCTTATGTGTCATATTAGCCCTTTAAGACACTCAGGATGTGAGAGTCTGCCAAATACATAAATTTAAAAAACAACAATAATAACAATCTTATCATAAAATTAAAAAGCAATCAGAACCGTGTTGGAAACCAGGCAACAGTCTCCCTTATCAACAGCCTGTGATTGCACAGCGCTTGATACGGATATCTACCCATAATCCTCCCCTCTTAGTAGTGCCGTGAGGCTCCTCTCAGTAAGGAGCTTCACTGTTTCCTCTTTCTCACCTCATCGGGGAAAATGAAGTCAGGTTTATTTCCATGGTAATTGATTGTGCCCAATCAGTCCTGCCTTAAGGTGCTGTAGTTCTCTGTGGTTGAGGTTGTTCCTAAACTCCAGCATCTCTTTAGGAGTCATGATTGAGGCCAGAACCTCGCTGTTGAGTTTTTTTTTTTTAATCCATTCCTAAAATGGGTTCAAAGGCATGCTTTTAGCACCCCAGCAAATTTGTGGCCCTGTTGGTGCACCTCATCACACCTCGGAAAGAGGCTCCGTCACGCTTGTTGCAGAGGTGGGTCTGAGGCCTGCCAAATCCCTCTGAAGCGGTCTGTGCAACCAGCCCCAGGGCTTCTGGGTCACAGTGCACCTCTGATCACCCATCACTGTCACGGACCAGAGAAGACTGCCCTTCCACACAGCAGAATTACCCATGACTCTGGTAAAATCACTCAGGGAAAGAGAGAGAGAGAAAGCGAGAACTGTGGAGGCAGTTACTTTCATATACAGCTTTTATTTGCAGGGATCATGTTCTGCTTGTGTTTTATCTTGCTCCCTGAAAAAATAATAAATAATAAAAAAGCATTGGTACAGACAGGTGTAAATCCCTGCATGATTCCTGCAAGTTCACCTGGATATAGAGACCTGTAACAGCCCTATGCGGCTCCAGCGGGTTTCAGACACCAGATTTATTTGCAGGCACAGTGGTGTACTTTTGTACTTCATTTTCTCTCTGCTCTCAGGACTTTTCGGCTATTCAGCAGAACTGTTCTCATTGAAGGGGTGACCTCAGAGTCCTCTCACAGGTGGTTAACTGTTTATATGAAGTTATCAAACAAACACACATCTAGTCTCCTCTGGTCTAACAATTTGTGGTTTTCTCATTCTTCAGAAAAGCCCATGAAATTTTGTTTTTTACTTTTTGTTTGTTTTTTTTTTTTTTCTTTGTCAGTAATACTCCAAGTAAGAATTCTGAGAATACAATTTGTAATTCAGGTAACCTTCACTCACGCACCACTGTATCGGGCTTGACCTAAGGACAGCTAAAACCCATGAGCTTAGAAACTACCTGCTCAGTACAGCTCCCAAAAGGCAGTAAGCACCTTTCTCCACAAAAGACGTCAATCACTCACAAAGGGGGACCAGTCCCACAGCCTCAGCTGTTTTTATGATGCCAGTATGTTACATCATCGTCACATTGTTACATCATAGACACATGTAGGCACTGAGCCGCATCATTATTCACTGATTCCGTAACTCATTATCTTGGCCACTTCTGTTTTGCCTCGTATTGTGCTGCAACACAATAAGACACACACGTGCATGCTCACAATAAGACACACACGTGCACGCTCACAATAAAAGCTGTCAGTGGAAATGTGGGAATAAACATGCAATACAATAGATGGTTGAAGAGCCCAGCGTGGAAACACACCTTGTCCTGTGGCTGTGGTCGGTAAGACCTTGAAAATTACAATACAAGTGTCAATGGTGGGATGCAATATCAAACACGTGAGGAGGCTGATCATGCAGTAGTCGTTACAAAATTGGAAAAAGGTCTAACCAACAGTTTGCATGTAAATAAATCATACATAATCACTGTACCATTAAACAGCCAAATAAGCTTGACTCTCAGTTCTTGTGAGGTTCTTCAAAGGAGATTTATCAGATTTGTGTGGAATATATATTACCCAGGGGGACATTTTGCAGCAATTGGACTAAATAGGGGCTTCACCTAATCTCTGATATAATCTCTAGCCTTTTTTATAATCTCTTTATATAGAAACAAAAGGTTACCACAATGGGAAAGCAATCTCAAAGCCCATCTGAACCAGCCTCTGTATGATAAAGGCTGATCTCTGACAGGGGCTTTGCTTTGCATTATCTTTCAGCCGTAAAGCACGGAGATATTTTGGTCCTTTAGCAGATCTTGCCAGGATGAGCCGGAGACGGACAGCGGGGATCAAGGGCGAAACACCGCCGCTCGGATCAGGAAATGAACTGGCGGAAAAACAATTCCACTCCCACCTTATCTCCCAGGGAGATTCGCGCCATCCATCGCTGGGGTATCCGGGCCTCTCCCCGGTGCCCTTTCAGATGTATCCCCTGCACAGAGGCAGGTGTTATTATTATTATCTTTTTTCATTTCCTCCACAAATTGATTTAGCAGCAGTTCGCGGTGAGATTTAAGGGTGAGAAGGGGCAGCAGCGTGGTGTAGGGGCAAGGAGCAAGGGCTCGTAACCGAAAGGTCACCGGTTTGGTTCCCCGCTGGGGCACTGCTGTTGTACCCTTGGGCAAGACACTTAATCCACAATTCCCTCAGTAAATATCCAGCCGTATAATTGGATAAAACTGTAAACTATGTAAGTCGCTCTGGATAAGAGCGTCTGATAAATGACAATAATGCACTATAATGTAACAAGGGGCTGCAGAGTGCGCTATTGATGGGGCTTATAGCCAGAAAGTTATAGGTGTGGAACAGCATTTGTACCACTGAGCAATGTATTTAACCTGGACTGCATTAGTACGCATCCAGCTCTATAAATTGATTACACGCAAAAATGTAAGCCACGCACACTCCCTTGTGTAGGGGAATCTGCTGAGCAATAAATTATGGGTCACACCGTCATGAAGCACGGCAGCTCCGTGAACATGGTGTTCCCATGTGTAGAAGTTCTGAGCACACATTGTGCCTTACAATGGCTGACATAGTGAGTCATTATTTGTGCTTTCACAGTGATAAAGGTCATATATATATATATATATATATATAATACTGTGTTCAGTACTCCTTCCCATCACCTGCATAACCAATTACCCTGCGAGTCTATTTTTTTCATATTCAAATATTGATTATTTCATATTCAGAGGTCTTGGTGGATTTTCTCTGAGTTTAAATCACCATCTGCTTCATATTTAACAAAGGGAATCAATTTTGGTGTGTGTATGAGAATGGGCATGCATGAAATGGCTTACACTTGTATAAGAAAATAACTACACTCTGGACTGCTCTTTTCCTCGAAATCGAATGAAGCAATGTCAGTGCTGCAGGGGTCCGCTCCTACAGCAGGTAGGTCAAAAGCCCTTTTGAAACACTCATCTGCATTTGGAGTGAGATGTGCACCCTGAAAACCTCAGAATACATTCCCAAAGGAGTGCAAGGACAAACCACAGAGCGAAGGCGAACTGTGCAGCCAATGACGTGGCAGTTTTCACACAAGGCAAGCGTGTACCTATCCAGTGCTGCTAAAGACCATTCTCTTAAATGCACAGCCATCAAGATATGCTTTAGTCTTCAACAGCTTTGAAGAAGAAATACAAAGGAATATGATATGGCAATGTGCTGATCAGTTTGGAGCAAAGTCCTATTGCGCCAGCAGCTGCACGTGAAGTCACAAGCAAACGGAATAAATGTCATTTTTTAAACATTGTATTTCAACATAAGTACTCGTAATTGCCGCGTTTGCCAGAATAAAATGTAAATGATTAGCGTCTCACTCGTCTCTTTGAGAGGAGGAAGCGGACGTGTCGAGTGATGCTAGCGCACGTGATGTGATGTCCTGCCAGCAGCGATTAAAAGCAGTGGCGGCATCAATCTCTCGGACCGTTCCTGTCACGGCGATTAGCGAGAGCACAGCTGCGCGTTTGTTACCGGTGAACAAGCGCGTTTTCTTTTCGTAGCGCCGAGAAACATGTGTTCACGCCGAGATGGCTCAACGTAAGAAACAAGCACGTTTGTCGTTTAGTGCTGGACGCACGCCCTGCGCGTCCCTAAAACAGACTGCAGAGAGAGTCTGCAGAGGCCAACTTTTGCATGGGTCATTGCTTTACTGCCTCGAACGCCCCGCTCTGCGTCCTTGAGATTCTTGGCCGTCCCACCACTAAGAGGGCCACGCATCCCAGACACGCCCTGTGTCCGCTCTGACCTCTGTATGGGGCAATGAGCAGTCAGGAGTCTCCACCCCTTCAGACTGCCTCTTGGCTCCTCTACATAGTGAAAACAGTTTAATACTTTTTTTCCTTTCTTCTATAATGCAAAGTTTTATTTCACATTTTATTCAGGTTTCGTTTTCATTGCACTTGTTATGATGTTTTATTGCTGTGCTCCTGTATCCCGCGTGGGTCTGGTTATTAAAGATGTGTGATGTATTGACACACGCTCTGATGCGGTCTATCATCTTCTGCATGTAATGTTGTTTATTTGGCCTTATCATATGCGCTTTATGTACCTTTGCTTTGTGAGTCGCATCTGCCAACAGACTGAACACTCATCTGAATGTAAAAACAGCTTTTTTTGTGGCAGAAGTGTGTACATTTGAATTAATCAGGAGATATTTGGTGTACACAACGCTTGGGCTGCACAGTTCTCGTACGTGACAACGCTATGGAAACCCAATCTCCCTGGACCTCCACCTCGAGGCCAGCTCAGGTCGTGACTCTCGACATGCTGATTCTTATTATTCAGTATTCACACAGATGGGCCATGCATTTTGATGAGATACGGGCATTAGGTTTTTTTTTTTTTTTGCTGGTGGGCACGCCGCAGAATGATTTTTCTTGTTTAGAAAAAAGCAAAAACGAGTCATCAACACATAAGTGGTGTAGCAGTGCTCTAGGTCACCATCCCTGCCCTCATTAGGAAGAGAACAAACAGTGAGCTGGGCAGCATGGCAGCCTTAGCAGGCCCAGTGTCATGGTACATGTGTCGTATCACTGCCTTAATGAGCTTCATTACCTGGTAAGTTCACATGTTTGTGCCATAGAGTCTGTGCCAGTCATGTGTGAAATGTACAGTATCCAAAGTCTTCTTCCCCCATGTTTCTTTTTTCCTTTTGTTTTTATTTATGCTTACTGGTTTTGCCTTCAAGCTCTTGTATTTTTTTTCACCAGGAAATCTTCTCACCATCCAAAGGCTCTGTCTCTCTATGTAGTCTACAGGCTTACTGCGTTTTGTTCAAATCAGCAATCTTATCTTTGTAGAGACATCTGGTCATCCAGAGGCAACATCAACAACAACAACAACAAAATCAAACCATTGCTCTTGCGTCCTTCATCAAAAGTCCGTCTGATTTACTGTCAAACTACTACTAATAAACAAATGACCAGAGACCCTGGGGGAAAGTCTTTTGCATGACTAAAATTGTCACTTTGGCTGGAAGTACAGTCCAACGCTCACGCTCAAATGATGCGTTGTGCATAGAAGAGTGCGTTTTATCTGTTTCGATCTTCCTCCTTTGATCTTCGTCTACACAGGTTTGCGGCTACCACATATGTTTGGCTCTTAATTATTCTTTTCAGCGCTCTCTCTTTCATGGCCTGCAGCTCTGCTGAATGCAAAACGCTAAGGCTTCACAAACATGACATGATTTTAACCCCACGCTCTCAAACACTAACCGTTGCGCGCTGCACCATTTCCTTTCAAGAACGTGTCAACATCAATGGACATATTTATAATCGCCTGGCTACCTAACAATGCAGATGTAAAAAAAAAAAAAAAAGTTTGAGGGAACTGTAAGATGCAGCCGCAGTGAAAGAGGATGAAGGTCGCGGAAAAACGCTCGAGGTGCAGCTGCCGCCTTAAACGCGAATGTCCACGTGACCGCCAGATGGGCCAACGGCGGCCCCGCTCCACCGCGCACGTCTTCCTGAGACTTACGAGCGAACCCATCAAGAACACGTTATTAATTACCGTCCCCTGTAATTGCAATTTGTGTCGATTTAATTAGGTCTGGAGCTGAGATTTTATTAAAAGCAGCGTGTGGGAGGCTCGTGGCAGGAATTGCAAATGAGGGTCAGGGCCACGGCGATGAACTGGGAGTGGGAGGAGGGAGGGGGGGGGGGGGTGTTTCTCGGGGAGACGGCGCGGACAGTGCGAGGTGCCGGAGATGAAAGGGAACGCTCTGTAATTGGTCTGCTTCCCCATTCGCTATGACTCGTTCTCCGGGTGCAGCGGAGTGGGAGACGGACGGAGTGGAGCCCCGGGGCTAAACCGCCAAGCGGAGGCGAAGAACAAGGCGCAGGAAAAAAAAAAAAAAAAACGATGGTAACACCTCGCTGTTGCAGGTCTTGTGCAAACATGCATAATACCTCCACAAACCCACCACAGGACAATGTAATGACTTTCATTTGCATTGGAGCTACTAGAAGACATTTATAATGAAAGGAGGGATTCCTCCAAGGCTTCCTGTTGTGAATATTTAGCCCAGGTTTCCTTTGTACAAAGAATGCACAAAGAAGGGAGGGAAACAGAAACATGGGGTTTCTGTAAATGATCCTTTTTGCATGAGACCTGACTGTGTCTGCTGATAATGCACACATTTTAAAGTCAATTTTAAGAATGAAGGAAAACAAAGTGTTGCACTTTTATTCTGATTTAATTTTATTAATGTAGGCAAAGACAAAAAACAACTTGATCCTGTATCTTGTCTTGATCCTGTGTCTTGTCCAAAAAGACGGCGTAATAGCCGAAACGATGTTTTAATTGGTTCATTAGCGATTGCAGTTGCCAGCGCAGTCAAGTCACCCAATTCAGCATGTGAGGTTCTGAGTATCCTTTTCATCTGATTTTCTTTTTTATGTTTTTGAACTTCCTCCTTCCCCTTCAGAGAAAAGAAAAACTATTATGAAGCTTATATTAAAATGAGACATGATAACAGTGGAGTGAATGATTGATTTTTTTTTTTTTTTCCAGAGAAGAGTTCTTGTTGCCCATGAGTCAAGCGCAGTAAATGGAGTAGATTGACTCTGGCAGGTTTTGATTGTAAGGGGATTGTAACAGACCTCAGTTGTTAGCTTGAAGGCATTTAATTTCTCACTCTAAGCTCTATGTCTGCCCAGAGTGCTCAGGCAGGTGGACTCAATAACTTGTCTTATGATGATGCAACACCCCTGAGACTACTGTAAAGGAAAAAAATAAACACTGAAGGCCAGAGTCTTTTATTTTATATATATATATATAGAAACATATATATAGAAACATATATCCCTGTGATTGCAATTACCCTGCTGTCCTGATTCTGAGGAATTATGTAGAAATTGATTTTTTTCTCAGCAATCATCTAAAGAAGAGCAGAAGCATAACTACTTGCTATTAAATGCGTTTTCATCTGATTACTTTTCTTGGAAAAGATTCAAAGCGCTTAAATGGCTTGTCTGCAAATGGAGCCATGATTAGTACCTGTTTTGTCTTGCCACGTTTTGGAATTTTGCCTACTTTTTGTATCACATTAGTAATAATCTTAATCAGGGCACTGAATTAAACAATGCAGGGAATATTGATGCAATCACTTGACTTGCATGCCATCTGTATCTCACAAATTACTGTATTCAAACCTTAATAATACTTTACTGTATATTGAATTGTCTGAGTGTGGCTGAATGGTTAGGGAACTTGAGCTGAAACCAGAAGGCTGTTGCTTCAAATAGCCTACCAGTGGGAGAGGTGTTCCTAAGGAAGTTACTAATACTATATATACTATATAATACTATGCATATATATAACTAGTACACTATTATTTTACATACTTAATGCTAGAACATGTACTACATTCTATATAAACTGTACAAGTAGATAAACATAGACATTTAATCTACGTAAGGCCTTTATGAGCCAGTGGAAAAGAAAAAAATGGGAAAATTACACAAAAGAACCCCATGAACAAATACAGCAATAAATGTTCCATAACATAAATACAGTGAAATATGATATGACTGCCCAGGCTTAATGATCCATTTTAACCTGCCTGTGTAACACATACAAATGAGTGTGCTTTTGAAAACAGCCAATCCACAAAACAATGGGTCTGGTGCAGGTACAGACCATGGAACAAAGCTGAGAGGTTATTGTTCGGTTTTAGCATTAAGACATCAGAAGCAGGCGCTGGTCTCCCCTTTGCAATGCAGATGACTGTAGATACAGCAGTGGATTAGCCAAACGCGGCTAAAAAGAGCCAGTCTGACCCCCAGGGTCCACCCTGCAACACGGTCCAGAGTGCTGGATGGGCAGCCAGAACTGAGCGGCCTGATGGATTATCCATCAATACATCCACGAGAAAAAAAAGCGGCCACAAAAGCCAAGGTCTCTCATCGGGTGCGCTTATGAAAATGTGTGTGCGTGTGTGAGGGGGCTCTCCTGCATGAATGGCCAGATCAGAGAATATTCCCAGAGGATTGGCTAATGACTTCATTCTCTCTCTGTTTTTTTTCTTTGACTGGCAATCAGTGGAAATGTTATCGAAGTGCTTGGTATTTTTTTTTTTCTGGAGCAGGGGCTCTTTAATTCCTTGGGTATTATGGCCATGCTCGGCTGGTTGGGAGTGCTTTTTTTGTTGTGTGGATCGCACAAACAGCAGCATTTATGGACTGAGACATGCAAGAATGACTTTTTTCCTGCATGAGTAACCTGGAACATGAAAAAATAGCCAGAAAGGGTATATGAAAAAATGAATTTAGTAGGTTTGCCTTTTCAATATTGCTCTAATTCAAGAATACATTTTATTAATACAATTATTAATGATAATAATATTTTTTTTGTGAATAATTATTGATTAGAAGTTAAAATGTTGATGCTTGAATGGTGAGTGTTGAGTGTTTTAATAACCAGGTCTCCCACTGTTGCTCATATAACTTGGATACACTTCTGTCCTCTTGCAGTGGGTTTCAGTCTGGATAAAAGTGTCTGCTAAATGAATGTAATGTAACTATGAATAAATCTACCACACATTAAAAAAGTGTTATTTCACGAAGCACAACAGCTACTGTTAGGGGAAAGTTGAGGATATAGTGATGCAGCGTGTATGAATCTTATTATCAGAATATTTCATATTCATATCCAGTGAGGAGTAATATGGGTGCACCCTTGAGCAATCGAGTCACCCTGAACTGCTTCGGCAAATATCCATCTACCTTCAGATAGCATGTATAAATCACATAAACAACATCACTCAAAATGTCAGATGAGGTTGCCTTGAGTGTGTGAATTTATGAGATTTTTAAAAAAATTTTTTGCTATTACTTTGGCTGAAAGTTGATCTCTTAATTGAATCGTGACCCTTAGTTCCATATTCACAGGGTCATAGCTGAATGATACTATGTGTATTGCTGAACCGTTATTGGCTGTATCTTTTGTGTGGGCTGTTGCTAGATTTAACAAAGGCACAGTGTTATGTAACATATGATTAAAATGGCTTTGCATAGAGAAAAGTTAAATAGAGGAAAAACTGACCTCTGAATCATCTTATTTTGTAATGGATACACAGGGCATATGAACACTTATCTGCACATACTTTTTTATTGCATCCTACAGCCCATGTGTCCAGTTACAAGTCAGGTGAAGTCATGTTTTACTACCTCCTTCCCTTGTGACAACCCCCTGTGAACCTACTAAATGGGGTGGCAGTGTAGCATAATGGTTAAGGAGCAGGACTTGTAACTGAAAGGGTGCCGGTTCGACTCTCTGCTGGGGCGCTGCTGCTGTGCCCTTCGGCAAGGTACTTAATCCACAATTGCCTCAGTAAATTTCCAGCTATATAAATAAATAAAACTGTAAGCTATGTAAGTCGCTCTGGATAAGATTGTCTGCTAAATGCCAATAATGTAATGTAAAATGTCCTGTGTTGTCTGTGTGTTGTATGTGCTCTAATAACATCCATACATAAATACCAGCTCTTAAAAACATCTGTGGCAGCAGCAATAATTGCAGCATACAAAGTACAGCACAATCCTTTCAGTTAAGATCGTATCGTAGCAATGTATGGAAATATGATGGAACTCCTCATCATTTTTTTGGGGGTTTTTTTTGCAAAGCCAACGAGTCTGAATTGGTCTTAATTGCAGCTGCACTTACTTCAAAGTGGAGATGGTCTGGATAAAAAGCAAAGGATTCTTGGGAAAAAAATGATAAAGTGCAGTATTGCATCAATCAAGCAGGCTGTGAATGCTTTGTTGACATTAGAGCTATAATCTGTGCCTTTGGCAATTGCTATTGACAAGCTACAAAAAGGTGCACCCCCTGCCCCCACCTCCCAGTCTCTAGCTGGCTTCGTCGCACTTTGAGATTTATGGATCTTTATGCAACAGAGTGAAATATTGAGGTGGAAAGAAGCGCTTTGAGAGAACAAAGTAATGAAAGCTGGCTGTAAAGATCACAGGCTGGTTTCTTGATTTATTTTTTCAGTCTGCATGAAAGAGGGATGTTAGTTTCTGCTCAATGATTCTTGGTTGTTTTTCTTCACTTCCTTGTTTATTTTCCTCCCTCTTGAGTTTTATGTGTGACAGAATCAGAGACAGCAGCTATCTACATTTATATGGATGTGCCAGCTACACTTAACAATATACAGTACCTGCAGTCATTTGAAATAAATCAGCAGAAAAAATACAAGAATATCACAAGTTCAGCAGTCACTGACATTCACCAGAAAAAAAAACTGTAAGAAATGGTGAGAAAAAAAAACATGACACTTGCTTTGATTTGTTTCACAAAGTCGGGGACAAAGTGTCTTGTCGTTACTCTGAACAGATGTCGAAGTCGCACACAATAAAAAAAGAGCGTGTTTCATCTCCCATGGAGATTCATAGTCCTTTGAGTCTCTGTTGAAAGGCCCTGAATGAGAAAAAAGGAGAAATGTGCTGCTCTTTCTCACATAAAAGGGAAAAAACTGACACAAGTAGGAGTGATAGTAGTGAGAAGAGGTAGATGAAGTAGCAGGAGTGACACATCAGAATGCAACCGCCTGACCTCTGCTTGCACCTGGCACATAACATTGCCTTATGTGGCATTTGCATGCAGCAAGCTAACTGAGGAAGGTGAGAATGGGAACAAAAAGGATTTGGCAGTGTGTCAGGAAGGAAAAAGTCTGATTGTTTTTTTTTAAAATGACAGAAATATTAGCTGTCACTGCGGTACATTGTAGTTCCAAGTCCTTGCTGCACTACGCCATAAGATGACATTTGTGGGTGTTCAGTTGTTCAGCTATATAACTCACCAGAATGGGGTTGCCTTCAGGTGCAGAGGAGGTGTAACACATTGACTGGAGAAAAGCAGAGCCCCCCTCACAGCTTTAAAGCTAAAAGATAAACCATACACTTATTACATTACATTCATTTAGCACACGCTCTTATCCTGAGCGACTTCCAGCACATCTTGCTCATCACTGCTCATCTTGAAAGCCATTTGCTATGTAACCTTTTGATTTTTAGAAACCTGCACTCTCGTAAGAATGTAATGTTGCTTTCAGTGATTCCACACAGAAACAGCCCCATTTAGCCCAACACAAAAAGGCACAGGATGTATCCACATCTAGGCAGTAGGACTTTGGTGAGGACTGATGCAGCGCCAAAGAGACTCTGTGGCCGTTTCTGTAAAATTGATTCTAATGTCACATCGGCAAAAAGTGAAGAGGCGAAGAAAATATGGTGACTGAGACATCCTTTGGTCCACTTTGAATAGATGCATTTGCAGGCCCATTCAGGAGAATAGGCAGAGCATCTTGGAACACTTTGCCAGCAGGGTTCCATACCCACAATGCACCAGTCAGCCTGACTTTGTATGATACTGACTGGGTGTCTGGTGATGTCAAACAGAGAGTGAGAACCCTGCAACAGAAAACAGAAGGCAGCGTCCTGGAGTGGTGAAATTCCTCCTCATGCCTTCCCTTCTGTTGGAAGACATCTGTGGAGAAGCTGGCAGACTCTTCTCACAAAAAAAAGTGAACAGAAGGAGCAAAACTTAAGGAAAAATAATAAATAAATAATTCATTTAAAAGGCAACAATGGAACCACTGAACACTATGCTAAACTGCTTTATCAGTGAGCCACCAGAAGCAGCTACACACCTACACCTAATATGCCTCTGATTAGGCAGGCATGGCTCATTAACTAATTGCTGGGATTTAAACAGACAACGACCATCAATCACACGGACAATTAACAATTAAACTATTAACCTGTTTGGAATGCAGGTTAATTGTTTAATTGAAATGAGCTCACTTACTAATAAAGTTGAAAACTGGAGACAAGGATCTTTAGACCCTTTCAAACAATTAAACAATTTAAACAAAAAAAATCCATGGGTTTGGGGGAAAGGTGAAACTCTCCCTCACAGGAGCATGAAACCATGGTCTTGACTCATTTTGGCTATTTAAAGGCCTCACTGCAGGTACAGCGAAAAGTAGTGGTGTTTCCCTCAGGCTTGGCCAAATTCCCCATCTGGGTTTTGCAATCTGGCCACTGAATCATCCACCACTTTACCTGGCTAAATATATCCTCTGCTGTACAGCTCGAACGACAAGTGTGGGCGTCGGCAGAAAGTGGATGCCGTACATTACCCCGCACGGTGAAACACTACTGTAGCCATTGAGGTGAGTCACCCCCAGCTCCCCTTACTTTAAAGCAATATGCTATCGTTTGGAAGGATGGAAGGTGCTGCATACATCCAGCTAATTAGAATTACCAGCTAAAAACAAAGCAGTACTGCATTTGTACATGAACTAGAAATATAGCGTTAGGGTATACAGAGATATTGGCATTATGTCTGTGCGGCTGTTGATGTAATATTCATAATCACACTTTGAGCCCTTAACCAGATATAGGAACACCTGGGAAGTATGATTTAAACACACACTCAAATGCTTCGTTTACACAAGGTAATAGCAGTCCTCTGAGCAGTATATAAATCAAGTAAGCAGAGAAATTTACCAAACACGCATGCAAACACGAAGCAGAAAATCAAGAATAAACGCAGCAACATGTTTGAATATATTTTAAGTACTTTTGCTTTAGCTGGGATTCAAACACAAAATTATGACATATAAAGGTCTGTAAGAAATCTCAATACAATTTTGGTCAAATACGTAGCTGCAAAAGCAATGGACTGATGCAACCGCATCTGAGTGTGTGCACGTGCCTGCAATGGTCCCCTGGACTCAACAGGAGATCTTGGATTAGAAAGTCCTAAAAAAACACCCCTTTTTTCACACCACACTGATTGCTCCCAAAAAAGACAGACTTGGTCCTGGGGTTTAATGGTCTTGATGGTTGCAGAATCCCTCTCAACCAATTTCTGACTGACTTGGAGCAACAGATGATTTGAGCTCAATCACTGGCTCCAATGAATCTACCTGGACTCATGGCAAATGAAGACCTGAAACCTGTGTGTCTCCACTGAAAACATTACATTTACATTACTGTCATTTAGCAGATGCTCTTATCCAGAGTGACTTACATAGGATAAAATATTTACATGGATATGTATGTAAATTCTGGAAGTTGCACTGGATAAGAGCATTTGCTAAATGCATGTAATGTAATGTAATAAATATGCATTTATATAGCTGGATATTTCTTGATTCTGGGTTGAATACCATGCCCAAGAGTCCAACAGCAGTACCTCAGTAGGGAATCGAACCAGTAACCTGCTCCTGACCACTACACCACACTGTTATCCAAAAACATCTCTTTAAGGGATCAGAGGAGGCGTTCCACTTTTACGGTCGCTGTTCCGTTTCAGGGCTCGAGGGTGGGACATCGGGAAGCGTGTAGGTGTTAGTGGAGCCTATTAACACTCCTGCTTTTGTGTTTCGCTTCATTTGCCTGGCAGGAGGATTGATTTGCACAGGAGCGCTCGCAGAATGCCAGCCAAGATTACAGCACATCCCCTACCACCAGCACAGTGAGACACACACACAAACTGCGTTTCCACAGAAATGAGAATTCAGACAGAATTATTTACAATAAAAAATAAAAATAGCACGCAGGGCCTGGTTTTAATGTGACTCCCATTTGCGTATATAAATAAGTACACAAGACTTAAAATTATTTAATGGACTTAAGAGCACATCTGAGTAATACGTAAATTTGATGGAAAAAGGAATGATTGGTGTTGTTTTTTTTTCCCCACAAAAATTCATGATATTTATAAAAACATTCAGATGCAAAAGGATTTTGTAACTGTAATTTGTAAATAAGTGCAACTTTTGATAATGCATTTTTTCCCAAAATATTCTGCTTAGTTCTCTCACCTTATTAAGCTAATGTGTCTGTCAAATATGAATATTGGATTTGGTCATCATAAAATATGCAAAGAATACAACTGGCACAGTTGAGAGAAACAAAACAAAGGATTAGCTGACTGCAAACTGGCTTCCTGATTTGAATTTATGAAACGAAAAAATGCTGTGAGTACACATTCAAGCTAAAAAACAAAAAACATTTAAATATTTTGTGCCATATTTACACATAATACGGACAAAAATGTTTGATAAAATATACGCATCACTGAAACATGTTTTACATTTACATGCATATGAAGAAATTCTCTGTGGTTGCAGATGCCCTGTCTGATTTATTTATGTATTCCCTCCAGCACTGCCATTCTAACTACAATGCATTTATCTATCTATCTATATGAGAGGTATATAGATATAAATACATATATTATTTTAGGATGGTACATATTTATACTGCGGTAAATACATATATTACTGTATATAACTTCTGCTAAATAAACAGAAATGAAAATAAAATTCTAAAAGTGTGTGAGGGGTGAACAAGGGATAAAACCACCCTGTTGTAAAGTTGTCCTTATGTTAATCCTGCAAAAGAGTGCACAAACTGCCACCTTCAGCGCCATATGGTCCACACCCACCTCCGCTCTGGCGTGGGATAGCGAAGCGAGCGTTCCTCACGTCGCGCAGTAATAGGCTTATTACACAACAGAGAGCCGGGGCTAACGCTGCAATTACGCTCTGGTGCTGCTGCAGCCCCGGCGCACGATAACCACATGGACTCACGCAGCCATTCAAGGGCGGTAAGCCTCCCGCTGCCTCGGATTACAAGGCTATTATGAAAAGTTCTGATGACGAGAGCGGATCTTTAATTTGGACTCACTTACGCGTCGGTGACGCCTTCAGCCCTGAAATTGGTTGTGGAGTAAATTTTGGGCGCTTGGCATGAACAGATTTTTTTTTTTTTTTTTAAATCTGAGTCAGCAATTGTTAAGTGGGCATTCAGTTTTAACCCCTGTGGTGCTTTTGATCATGTCTAAGTAGGAGAACAAAATTTAAGCATGGGGCAGCTTCTATCCCCAGTTCAAGCCACTGAAATTAATGACAAATATCGCGTACGGACTGATGTATAGATGTAATAGTTATTTCAGTTTCAACGTAAACCTCAAGTACGAAGTGGACTGGCAGTTGAACACCCCTTACATGTGTCACATCACTCTAATCTAAAGGCTGATAATTATTCTCGCTTCCTTCTTGAGAGCGAATATCACAGCTCTTCCTCTGTTTCAAGTGTAGACTATTCTCTGGTGATGGATTATTCAGGCCAGACCTTTATTCAGAGTTGCGTGTTCCTCCAGGTAGAGCCGTGTTGAGGAAAGTATATGAATAGTCTCTTAAGTGCAATCATTCAGCGTTTGGACAGCTTACGCGGTCCAGCCAGGGCTCTGATTTATGCGCTTCCCTGAGTGTACCTTCTTAATACAGTTCCTGCTTTATGAAATGTTCTGTCTAAATGGCATAATTCCTGTCTGTTTGATAGTCTCCTACCACTTTATAACCCCCACCCCCTCTGCACCCCCCGACAGCCTTCTGCTGCTCCACAAAAAAATTCTGCCCTTCACATTTCGACACAAAGAGTTACCTTCTTTGTCATATTTCAAGTTTTAATATCTTTCCCCAGCTTTTTCTGTTCCATCACTCTTTAGAGTGCTTTGGCCCTGTACAGTCCGGTCTGAAGCCAACATGCGTAATTCGTTCACCTCGTCTCAAACAGAGAACCACAATGCCTGACTGTATGTCCTTGATATTGAGAAAGCAATTTAAGCCAGTGTAAAGTTTTTTTTTGTAATTTTGTAATATTTAGTGGATTTTTTGTTGTACTCTGGACAATTTGGACCTTGTCACACAAAAACTACTGTCCTGAACCTTGAACCCTGGAGAGGGATGGCACGTTTGCAGTAAACCCTGTGATGTGCTTGCTGTTTGGTTATATGCATCCATCTCGGATGGTGCACAATTGAAGCTGTCCCTGTACTCGTTATTATTGTATCCTTGATACAATATACACTGAGGTGGGGGAGGGGCAATGCTGCCCAGGTCTGCATGCACAGAAGAAGCAGGTTGTTTGGCTTAGAGAGTCACATCCTTGCTCCTAGTGTGGTTATGCATATCAGGACGATCTGTGTAAATATTTTCATATCGTGGGCGGTGTAATTAACAACCAGCACCCGACGTTAACATGCGCCAAGTACACAAGCCAGCAGGGACTGCACTGAGTGTAACACTGCCAGAGGCAACAAGACACTGAGGACGCTACCAGCAAAACCCCTGTGTAAAAAAGACATATAATGCATGGTCAAATATGAAATGCAAACTTTAAGGAATACATTTTAAACCACATGACCCCTTCTCAACAAAAACTGTTCATCCTGAGCTTAAAAAAGCTGAATTTAATAGTAGGGCTACTGTTCAGAAACTGCTTGTAACCAAGGCCACTGCATTACATTATTGTCATTTAGCAGGTTCTCTATTACAGGGCAACTTACATACAACACAATTTGTACATACTATCCATTTACTCAGCTGGATATTTACTGAGGCAATGCTGGGTTCAGCATTTTGCCCAAGGGTACAGCAGCAGTGCCCCCAGCAGGGAATCGAACCAGCAACCTCTCTGTTATGAGCCCTGCTCCTTACCACTACGCTACACTGCCAGTGTGCAACAGCACATAATTTGGTGTAATGAGAAAAAACCCTGAACTTATGGGTAGTGGAGGAAAGTAATATGGTCAGATGTGCCATTTTTTATTCTTCTTTACATCTGGACAGGTTTATGTTTAGAGAAAGCCAAAGTAAGCCTTCAACCCACTTTGCCTGTTCCCGCACTGTTAAACATGGTGGTAGATTTGTTATGGTATAGGTAGCCATCTCGTAGGAGTCGTTGGATTCAACTATTACTCTGCATGGTAGAATTGCAGCAAAGTAACACAGAGCCATTTTAGGTGATCAGATGCACCCTGTGGTGCAAACATTGTTTCCTCAAGATGTTCCCATATTCCAAGACGATAATGCCCCCATACACTGTTAAATGGATTCAAGAGTGGCGCCATGGAAACCAGGACGAAGTCATGCACCTTCAGTGGCCTGCCCAATCACCAGATCTAAACATGACTGAAATTTTATGGGAAGTAGATTTCCACCTCCTTCATTTCTCCAACAACTGGAGGCTTTCCATCTGGAACAGCAGTCTATTATCCCATTAGAAACAGTTCAATACTTGTATAACAGCATTTCCAGAAGAATTGAAGCTGCTCTGTAGGCAACGGGTGCTCCTAAGTAGCTCATAAATACTCATATGTTGTCTGGTATTTCCATTATTTTGTGGTCACCCGGTATGTACATTTCATTTGAGATTTTACATTTGAATAAATATTGTTTTTTTCTATAAGTATATGAGAAATCGTGGGGACTTTTTTGCCACCCTCATACAGATGGGTGATCCTAAAGACTTTTTAACATGTGCGGACAGTGTCCAACAGTTCCCACCGCTCATCACTACTCTTACAGAAGTCCCAGTAGCCCCACAGCCATTCACACTTCGGCTAATGGGGAATGTGCTCAAACGTGCAGCTAACATGCACAGTGCTGCAGCCCTTCACTGAGTGCTCCGCAACATAATCTTGCGTAATGTTTGTATTTCCCTCTCAGATTGGCACCCGTGACCCCCGCAAACACGGAGACGGGAGCTAATAGATGATCCGGCATTCTGAACATGGCTGAGGAGCAGGAAGACTGCCTCTCATCTCCTGTCCTCTCTCTCCATCGCTCCGTTACATGGAGAGCGCTCTTGGTTGGCTGACAGGGCCCTCTGACTTACTCTTCCCCTCCTGTTTCCGAAACGACGCTTTTTTACACATTAAATCATTCGCAGGGCTCATGCACACAATTTTCCACAATGTACTGTATGAACAATAAAAAAACATCACATGAATCCATATCTTCCACGGCAGGAAAGAACAAACTGTCCATTTGCATCAAAATTGCACCATAAATATGGACTCGGGGGACGTCTATATTTCTGATGGAAGGTGCACACCTGACACATTCAGAAAAGTTTAAAATGTGTTTTTCCTTCAATGGAATTTAATGGACCAAGCAGATGATGTAAGGGGAACAGTAAGTAATCAATCAATAAATAAATACATACATAAATAAATAAAATAAGCCAGAAAATAAATGACAGTACCCTACATTCAATCAAAACTACCAAATATTTTTGAGGGAGAAATGAATATAAAAATATGCAAAACATGTAATTAAAAATTCTACCAGATCAGCTGAGCTCTGTATCACAATAAAGTGACCCCTAAGTGCACAGCACTATTCTTTCAGATGTTTTGCATTTTATTGTATTGAATGGCCCTTTCCCTTTAAAATGACTGTGCGATTCTGACTGAATCCAGTTCTAGTTTTAGCGAATACAATGTTGAATCACAAACTCATCTTCTCCCAATTATATTTCATATCAAAAAACCAAATTAAGGAAATTAAAAAAAAAAAAGAAATGGCGTGTATTAAGCTAAAATGTCAGATATGAGGAATCTCATTTTTCCATCAGGGCTGCCTGTTCTGTCTGCCAATGACCTTACCCAACATCCTTTGCTAATGGTGCTCATTATCTCCCAGGCTGATAGTAGCTATTTACTCCTAATTGTGGGGCAAATTGGCAAACAGTAGGGATAAAAGAGGCGCTGGAGGACCACTGCAGTCCATCTTCTGTTAAAGCTATCATACTATCTTATCATATCTTACTAGTCCTGGTTTCGCTGCAAGAAAAGAAAGAAAAAAAAACATCAAAGGATGAATCAGACCCCATCTTGTTTCGATTCTTTACGGCTTTTTGTAGAAGATATAAAAAGAAAAACTTCTGAAAAAATATCACATGAAAACTCTCTCTGTATATGTCGCCTTGTGAACTGCGTGCTGAAGTGTCTTTTGAAGTACAGTATTTAACTGATAATTTTTTTTAAAGTACAGTAAAATTACATTTTGAAAAAAAAAAAAAAAAAAACAAATATACTGACATTCTAAAACCACACTTTCATTTTATTTGTAGTGATGCCCACACTGAATGCTGGCAGCTGAAAAAATTGAGAAGACTGGATTTCATCAGATGTCATCTGCAGACCAAGTCAGTGGTGTTCCTCAAAATCAGGTAATTTGGAGTTCATTTATTTATTTACTTATGCCCACTGTAAATACCTCTAGCTGCATGACTAGTTATAATGAGCCTGCCTAGCTGCAGCTCTACAGTGCAAAGGGGCTATAATGACCCAGCCTGGTTCCAGCTCTCCAGCAGAAAAAGATGCCCCAGGCTACTCAAATCAGACTCAAATAAACAGCACACACTCCTTACGCATAAGGTGCCAAGCTCCGTCGATAAACATTGGAAAGCAACAAAAAACAAGCCTTCTAACCAGGCTCCGAAAAAGAAAAAACATTACAATACCATAGGAGGGGGCTCAACATTTTGACCCTTCCAGGTTCATCAATTGGACTTAATAGTGCTTGCCTGATTTCTTGTCTCCCATAGGTGCAACTATGGCTGTGAAGTGATAACTCATGGAAGCAAAAGCATCCCTATGCAGATAAAAAAGACATCTAGTCTTTGAACAATGATGCCATTACTGAGGCAAACACAGTTTCACAAAGGCGGATTTAAAGTTCTATCTTTCCAGTTAACAACGTATAGTACATTTCTGATAAATGAATGGATTGTAATTTCAATGAAAGCTATGGCCTCCCCCAGGTTCCTCAGAATTACAGAGCCTTGGACAGCAACAGCTCCACCAGAACAACAGCACCACTGACGGTGTTCATTCGATCTCAGCTGCAGAACCTTGGACAGCGTCAGCTCAACCCCAGCAACAGCAGCTTGCCCCAACCCTCGCTCTGCACAAGCTTGCGAGAAGCTTATAAAGTTGCTACCAAATCAGTTTCTCAGGAATAGACAATGACTGTTTCTGAGGTCGATACTTGTTAAACAGAGTGTTTAAATTATAGCAGGAAACATTGTGTGTTTTATTTGTTGTTTTCTGTAGTGCCATCTGGTGGCCGTCTTTTTTTTTCCTCTTTTTTTGACATACCGTTCATTAAAATCTTCAGAAACTGCCCTGTACTCCACCTCTTCCTAAGATTCCTAGCTTCTGCATGCCCACATGAACTACAAGTACTTTCCCTCTTTACTCATAGCATTGTGGCAGGTCTGACCTTAATCATCAGGGTTAGATAAATTTGAGCTCATTTGCTATTTGCCCGCTGGCAGCTAAGCCATTCCCTAGGTATGCCATGTTAGGAGACTTCCAAAATACCTGAAATATGAGAGCTTATTGCCTAAAATACACTGCCGAAGGTTTTAACTCCTAACTTCCTAGACCTGTTTTCTCAGTGTCGCAGAATGCGTCCTGGATTTGTATGAGATACTGGGTAACACCTCACATTAAACGGGGACCTTGGGTGTGTAAATATGCTGTGGCTAATGTGTAGGGCATACTTCCTAGCACGTTGTAAATTCTTTAAAGCTTGCATACTCACATAATTGCACAGACCAGGTTTTCCAACCCCTGTCACCCCTATTTAAGAATTTTTTCAACTGTTCTCCTTGCCATAGCTCCAACCCTGTCCGTAACCTTGGCATTATATGTAATTAAAACAATTGTGCGTGCTTGCATTGCAAGTTAAGGCGTGCCCAGTGTGTGAGCTGTATGAGGGACCCCCAGGTTAGGTTGACCCCGGTGTGAGGGACCCCAGAGATGGGTGAAGCACGGTGTGAGGGACCCCAGAGATGGGTGAAGCACGAATGAGTGGGGCACCCTGGGATGGGAGAAGTACGGCGGGGGAATGCGTGAGGGACGCCTCTGTGCGTGAAGTGCATGGACGCACTTCCTGAAGGGGAGGGCAGTGTGATGGATTAAACAGTGCTCACTTGCAGCTGCACAGCAGTTAAACTCTGTACTTCACTGCATTGAAATTACAGTCAACATGAAGTGAGACCAAAGTAAGGAATTTTTCAGAACCTATCAGGAACAGTGCCTTATGTATCAAGACAAACGATGACAAATAACGAGCTGGGAATTTTTTTTTTTTGGCAGTATGAGTCTATTAATCAATGATAAAGAAACTTTGAAAGGGTGTCTTTTTCCATTAAATCAATTCTGGTTTTAATTGCTCATCCCTCAGAACTTTTCTTCAGACACAATTTCCTCTCTCACTGCCTCTACAGACACTCATCACAGCCTGAGCTGATGGCTTTCAAATCCATTCAACAATATCCTGTTAAGATGACAGATATACTGTTACAGACACTCTACCTATAAATGTGAAACAGGTATATTATAACAAAAGTTACCAATAAGGAGAGGTCTGTTTAAATAGGTGGTTAACTGTGTAAATATTTTATATTAACATGATGCATTGGGCGTACCTCTACATGACTCGTATTACAGTACTGCTAGTAGAACACCACCCATGTTAATAACTGTTCATTTGTTTGGTGAAAAGAGATGCTATGAAAACTCTGGACTCATTAAAGCCGTGTATCCGTCTCCATCTAGACAGCCCATCATTGCTGTGTTGTCTATCAATCCCAGCCTGCGGGAACGAGAGGGAATGCCAGCATGGAAGTTAAGGAGGTTTCATGGGCAATGAATCTCATATAACCAACAAGGGGCTGCGTGTAAAAGCCCTCCATTAGCTATTAAGAGAGCAGAGTTCTTGAGTTCTCAGCTACCACAGAAGAGCTGAAAACTCTCCACGCCCCCTCCATAGCTCCCAGGCCCCTCTTCCCACACACGCCCACAAAAAACAGGTGGTGTTCCGTCGAGTCAACGCACCAAGGAAGTCGTGTCCGCAAAGATCCCCACTCCTGCGTGGCTAATGCTCGATTGCCCTGCGTGTTCATGGGAGTGGTGCACAGCCTAAAGGAATAAACTAGTCAAAATGCGCTGCGGCCCTGTCTTAAGAGCAAATGCAATCAAGAAACATGGCGACACTCGAGGCTCTGGTGGGGGATTTGTGTCAGCAGCAGGTCCAGCTGCTTTCTGCTGTCACTGAGCGGTATGGAACACGGCTGGCAGGAAACACAACTTGACAATGTGCATCATGTTTGTATTCAGCATGCAAGCTGTAGCATTAAACTAAGTGACATAAATAGGGTAGGCCGAAAATAAAGCTGTTTTCAACATCATTAATCCTCATGTCATACACAGACACACACACACATGCGCACACACACACAATCACAAATGCATGCACAAGCACAAATTATCATGCAGTTACACACACACACACACACACACACGCACAAATAGACACACACATGCACATACACTCACTCAACACTTAATATGCACAGGCATATACACACAGCACAAACATGCACACACACCAACACTCACACGTACTGGATGCAAACAAACACTCTTAATCTCAGCCAGTCAAACAGGCACACATTAAAACACACATGCACGATCAAAGCACTGATATTTCAGCCACTTAGAGCAGCGAGATAACAGAGTATGCTCAAAGCGGAGCAGTTATTTATGAACACACAGCCTGGTTAGCAGAGTGAAATACTGTATTATCTGAATGGAGAGAAACACGGAGAAAATGTGTGCTGATGCTTCGGTGGCCTTTTTTTCCAGTTATTTGTAAGTCTTGCCCTCCGAATACCCCGCATTAGTTCCCCTCGTTGCATGCAATATTTGTAATAGCAATAATTATTTTTTTAAAAATACGATAAAGTGCAGAGTTGCATTATGGACGCTGCATTTTGATTTGCTCCCAAGGCGACGCGAACAGCTGTAGAGTGCACTGGGGGAAAAAAAGCAAAGCAAATAATGTGACACTTTTTTCTGCTGAGGATGGTAAGTCTAAGTTTGCAAGTTTTGCAAAGTTCAAATAGGCAGCTGAGGCACACCGTGATTGGCGGAAAATGTGATAACGATTCCAGTAGCCTACACATTGGCTCAGCTAAACAATCACCGAGCACACTCCTTATCTGGCCAGGATAAAGCCCTAGGGACGTTCGTGCTAACCGCTATCACACGTTGTCCACACCTTTAAGCAAGTTAAGTTACCTTTCTTGTGATACTTACACATGACGTCATGTTGTCATATTGAGGAAAAAAAAAACACTACGACTGTTTTATTTGTTTATTTACTTACGTTTTCTTTTACTAAGTAGGCAACATACCGATGTGATTACTGTGTGAAACCAAGCAAACGGATTCGCATCTACTCTGCAAGTACTAATTGTTAGTGAGCAGGCGTAGTGCCATTAAGGGCTATGATTGGTTAGGGGCTTAGAATTCAGCATGGTTTGGGGTAAGTCAAGAGTAAGGGGGATATTCATATAAAGTGAACAAGTAAAATAAAACAACAAAAATTGTTCTTCAGTGACCGTGGAAAACTTGCATGTTTCCAGACCATTACAGGTGACTTTCTTTTAGTACGGGAATGTGATTCATTTAACCACGCCTTACAATCTACCTCCAACTTAAGTCTGCCTCCACCAATGACCCGTATAATGCCCGCCGAATCACTGAAGTTCCGCTTGTTTGTGCAAACCACCTCTCTCATATTTCTCTAAAATTTTGTATGTTTAACATTTATTACTACACACACAGTATGTTCTCTGTGAATGACAGTTACCTTTGAGTCATTACATGGTGTGTTGCAAACTAACCGCGGAAGTGGAAGTCCCCACGGTGCGCAGGGGGACAGTGAAGCTGTTTGATGCAAATGATCGCATTTTTTTTCCTCCAGGTATTTTCCTCCGTAGGACCGCCGCACTTGATAAACCGTCGTTTTCAGTGTAGCGTTTCCCCACATCACCTCTTAAGCGTGTTATCAAACATCGTTGTTTGCCTGAACACTATACTACACTATTGGGAAGAACCGAAGTATCCAAAATAGTGATTATAATAATAATAATAATAATTCGAGTTCACCTGTGCTGCCGCCTCCTGGACAGACGTGTCTCGTGAACGGAGGCTTTGGTATAAGCGAACAAGCTGCTCGCGAGTCGCTCTCAAAGCAGGAGAGCTGCTCGCAGTACGGGATGGCTAGGAGAGTACCGACACTCAGCGCGATCCTCCTACTTGGGGTCCTCCTGACGGGGTGCAAAGCCGCCGGGGGAGGCCGGGGAGCGGGAGCGCAAGACGAGAAAACGGATAAGGAAAACGACGCAGAGAACCCTTGCGAGGTTAAAACCGTCACCGTGTCCACCCTCCCGGTTCTCCGGGAGAATGAGTTCAGTTTCACCGGTGGAGGTTCGGGGAGCGTGGCCGGAGGAGGAGGAGGGGAGTCCCGTCTCCTTCTCTTCGTCAGAACAGACCTGCCGGGAAGAATCTCCGTTTTGGATGATCTCGACAACACCGCTCTCCCGTACTTCACACTGGGTAAGGTTTGGCCGTTGGCTACTTAGGTTATGAACGAACTGATACCCCACAGTCCCCTAATAAAACGTGATGCAAACGCACTAATGGTGTGCACCGAGGGGTCGTAAAATGCAGGTGGTTGTATTTTTTTACTGCCAGTTAATGTGCATGGGTGTATTTATAAACTGTACAATTTCATAAAATCGCTGAAGTCTCATATCTTTGTAAGACGTTCATAGCCACCGTTACAGTTGGTGGACTCGGGGTTTGTTCGATTTGATCAAAAGAATACGGGCACCTCATCTGGCTCGCAATTTCCCTTTTACCTCGAGGCTGTCTACTACGGCTATCTGAGAAAGATTTAGTGTTGCGTGCTGGGTAATTCTGAATACTGCACTTTGCGTAAAACGCGCGGTGAGTCTGTGATTTGAAGAATTCAATGTAGTTTAGAGCGAATTCTTGTGGCTTTCACGTGTAACGTAAATAAACGGGATGCTTACTGTTCTGACGCGCTGTCTGCATAAAGCTGTCCACATGTCCGGTTTCAATGTGACAAATCAAATTGCGGTGGTTAATATAAAAGATCATACACAGAAAACTCAGATGTTCTGACTTGAGCACAGTAAAGCTGAATACTGTGGGACTTGCGTGTAGAGCATATGCTGTGGGGGGAAATATATATTTAATAAACGTGCTGCATACAGAAGGAGTAGGGAAGGAAAAAATGTGACCCTTGCGCCTTGCCTTGTCATGAAAAGCGTTTACACTTTGCAGGCTCTTTTCGTGCGGAAATCCACGACAGCACTTGCGCGTTTTGTAGCTTGTTGTCTGATTTGTAAAGAGCCCCCATGTCAATGGAACGACATTGCCGTCAAAAGCAGAGTAGGGATGTTTTGAGCTCGAAGTTACGCGGCTGTAGGGTCGGTGCTACAGCTTCGCGACTATTTCTCACGAGCTGTTCTCTCTCATGTTCTGTGACAGATTAAGGCAAATGTCATACGTTATCTTAGCACTTGGCATTATGGAAAATGCCAGGCTTGCAATTTTGCTGTGCAAATCTCCATGAAATTGGTATTTGGATATATTGTGAAATACATTGTTCCTCACAGGAGAAAGTCAGCGATTATTTTGAATCGGGAGAGGAGTGTGCAGGCGAGTGATCATGCCTCATTTCCATGCCAGGGTTTGCAAAAGTACAGGCCTGGCAACTTGGGTTTGTTTCATTTGTGAGTTTCGTTTATAGCACTAGGGGCAGCACCTGGTTTCTCATAGCCCTTGCCACTAGGTCCCCATCATCTCCACAAACACATTACTGATCTCACTCATCACAGGTCAGTCACTTCATCAGCATGACTATGACCCTGGATGCTTGACTCATATCATCATCAAATGTTCGCAAATCAATAAAAAATGTGTATTTTAGGAATACTGTATATTAGGCTATTAGCAGTGTTTTACTGTAACTCTTTAAATATTAGCCAGACTCATGAGCTGTGTTCATCTATTGTTCTCAGACAGGTATTATTGCTTAGTATTCATAATAGACTCGCATAGTTTGCATATTCTGCAGTTTTCACCTTGGAACCTGTAATTACACCCAGGGCACCATTCACTGCTTATTTTATCTTAATCTCTCTGACAGGAAATAGAAACGAAAGGCCCCAAATAGTTAATTCAAGTTGACAGGCTGCAAAGAGTGAAGATTAAATAGTACTTTTGATATAGGCCTGTATCCTCAAACCCTTGGCAGAATTTTACCACTTTCAAATGTTCTGCTATCATAGCTGAAAGGTCCAGACACCTTAATGAGGTACTGTAGCATGAGACTGAGAGAAATGGATTCTGCCACCATAACCTGGAGGGATACAATATATTGTTCGACTTGTATGGTTTAAAAATGACAGGAAAAGCAGACCACATTGGTTTGTTTGGTGTATCACTCTCCACTTTAATGTAGGGAAAACTAAGCAAGAGGGCAGCGTGGGGGACGTACTTTCAGAAGACCAATGTCTTGCTTGAGTGAGGGCTTTTCAGTCTCCTCACCCATCCATCCAGTAAAATTGCTAGACTTTTCCCCAAACTGTCCGTGTCAGGGAACAGACATCTTTCAGCAGAGCTCGATTTGTGTCAACCCTGCAGCTAAGTGGCAAGACAGGTGACAGATACCAGGCAGCTGGTTTTAGTTCAGCCTGTTTTCAAAATTTCCAGGTTATTCTGAAGATATAGAACCACTGTAGCCATTTTGGAACTTTGGATTTAGGGTAAAGTGGTGTTTTTTTCTGTAACTTTTTTCAATTGTTTATCTTAGCTGAAGACATATTTTAATACTTTAATACATTGATACTGTGTGCTAACGAGTCAGGAAGATTTAACGAGTCATTTACTTGTTTGTGTTGTTCCACCTTGTAGTCGCTGTTTTCGCTGTAACTCTTAGGGAGTATATATGTGCATGCTTGTCGGTTGCCACAGTCTAATTAATGAATTGTATTTTGGGGTCTGTTTTTCTCTGTTTGTGCTCCGACCCTGGTGGGTTAACTCGAGGCTGCCTTTGTTCTCCAGATCACCTGTTTTTAAATTCAGCCTGCCCTCTTTGGCTGTCTGAATGAGTTCTTTAAAACCAGCAACAAAAACAACAACAACAACAACAAAAAACAACGCTTTGACGCTGTGGGGGGTGAAGCTCGCTTCAGCGCTCACCTCTCAGCATGTGACTTCCTGCAGAAAACAGACCAGAATTAATTCCCCTCGTCCCGCGCCCGTCCTGCATTTAAATGACTGTCTGGGCGTGGAGTGTGTGGACCGTCGCGCCCAGGGATGGAGCGTTTAAACGGCCAGCCTTTTGAACGATGGCCCCACCAGGGCCGGTGCTATGGGGGGGTGTATTAAAAGATATATGACGTTTTGTGCCCCCCGTAGATTGAAAATGCACCCGCCTGTATTTTCTCCGGGTGCCAAACCTGGGATGGGGGGGTGGGGCGATTGGACCCCTGCACCCAGGGATGGAGCGTTTAAATGGCCAGCCTTTTGAACGATGGCCCCACCCAGCCAGGACGCTCGGGGGGGGAGCTTATTTGCTGAGATCTCAGGGGTGTGAATCAAAATCTAGGGCGAGGATGAAAAAAGGGGTCACGGTGAAAGTTTGTGTGAATGCGAACGGTGTGTGGACAAACCAGCGAAGACTCTGGTGATGCGTCTGCTTTCAGGAGTGAGCGGCTCGGTTCACGCAGCATTCAGATTCTTATCGAACTTCATTAAGAGAATGCTTGTGGGCAGATTTTTCCTTATTTTTATGCCATCGACTTTTTTTTTTTAATGATTTCACAACATTATTTCCTCTGCTGTTGAAATGAACTGAAATGTTGAATAAGGAACAAAAAAGAAATCTAATGCTTTCTTAAATGTGCTGGTCTGAAGGACAATGTGTACCAGAGGTAGACTGAATTGAAGCTATGTTTTGCAATGTCCTTATAGGCAAAATTGGTTATTTCCATTTGGCCATTCATGGCTTGCAATTTCCACATCTTTCCACAATGTGGTTCAGATTATGTCACGCTGCAAAAACATGTGTCAAAACCAGGGCCTAAGAGTGGCTTCAGCCTCCTTGCTTAACAGGATGCGTCCTCTAATTTCCTAAGAAAAAAGTCCACTTGTTAACTAAGAAAAGCAAAAATGCAGTGCAGTGGGTTTTGCGAGCTTAATTTACAACTTAGAAGGATTACACATCATCCATTTGTTTCCAGCCAGGCTCCTTACTGGTACGTACCGCAGTATTGACTCATTGCAACAGGACGGTGTCTATTGGGCCACCTGTGCGAAAATCACCAAATCACGACAACTTGTTTTGGCTGAAACTGAACAAAGCAGTCCTTGAATGAGTACTTTCACGCTGGCTGGCTGGCTGGCTGACTGAGGCAGTGACTGAGAACACACTGCAGTAACAATGTTCTGCCACCAGAGGGAGGAAAGGTCAGCAAAGTGGTCACAGCTGTTGAAGTGTAGGTTCAGATAATGTGTTTATTATTTTTTATTCATTCCTGTCTAAGAATTCAGCTTGTTTTACAGCCAGATTCTGTTCAGCTCTTTCCAGTGGAGGCGGCCGGCAGGCAGATTTGAGATCGAAGGGGAGCTGTGAAAAACAGGGAAAAAAAACCACGGTAATGGAGCGTTGCTCTGCCGTAGATGCCCGGGAGTCCAGCGCGGTCGGCGCTGGTTCTCAGCTTTACCGTGGGAGTGCAGGGGGAGGTCATGAGGCCGGCACGCACCGTGTGGCTGAGATGACACTCATCCTCAGCTGTCACAGGGGTCTTACTGCACCAGGGGACAGCTTAGACGTGCCACCCGGATAGACTTGCAGGAGAGCCAGGGCTGTGGCTTATGGCTGTGATTGCTGTGTAAAAGAAAAACAAGAACTGAGATACTTGCTTAATCAGGAAAGGCATTCTGTTTTGACCCCCCAGAAAGACTCAAGAATAGACGATGCATGGTTAAGTGATGACTCCCAAAAGGTAAGGAATGCATTTCCATTCATGTTGGAAAAAATGTCACACGACGCATTTTATGACCAGTTACAAGTTATCAGTTATTTCTGCTTCTAAAAATGAATTTTAGTATGTATTATGATTTTTTTTCATAATGCATCCATAGACTTGTATTAAACAAAAAATTGAAGACTCTAATTATAACCATGGAATGCAGTGCATTCAAACTATACTTTCTTTTTTGGTTTCGCGTTTTAAGGTCATGTGGAACAATCAGGAAATTGTCAGTGTCTGTATCAGGAAGCTCTGGTGTTCCCAACCGAGAGTCAGCCACATGGGAGTCCCGAATCATTCTTAGCCCGATACCAAAGCGTATGTCTGCCTCACACATGATACTGTGACCTTTCACGTAATTCTGTGCTTTTTTTCCCCCAGCCTCTGGTGGAATATTCTGTTTAAATGAACCAATAAAAGGACATGGCCTTTTGGAATAATCAGTGTCAGGGCTCTAACTAATTGTTAATCTGAGGGTTTAGACAAGCCGAGACAGAGATAAGTGATTCCATAGCAGAGGCTAGGGGATGGAATTGCATTCCGTGACCCGCAATGATCACTTTCCTCTCTGTAAAATTGCATTTACATAGGAGAGGGCCAGGAGAGACTCTGTTAGCCTCACACTGTCAGGGGACTGTGTGTGTATGTGCGTGTGTGCATCCGTGCATGTATGTGTTTGTATGCATGTTTTCATATGGATGTGCATGTGTTACTGTCTGTATGTGCATTATGCATGTGTCTGTCTGCATTGTGATCAATATCATCATTACATTACATTGTCATTTAACAAATACTCTTATCCAGAGCGACTTACATAGGTTACAATTTTATCCATTTATACAGTGGGATATCTACTGAGGCAATTGTGGGTTAAGTACTTAGCCCAAGGGTACAAGGGCAATGCCCCAGCAGGGAATTGAACCAGCAGCCTTTCGGTTATGAGCCCTGCTCCTTACCACTACACCACACTGCTGCCCCATATATCATCACCATCATCATCATCATAATCATCATCATCATCATCATCATTACAACGGGCTTCTTCTTCACATTCAAATCATCTTTATGTTTGTCGTTATGGCCATCTTGTCATGATTGCCTTGCTCCTGCTGAAATTTTACACCCAAATCAAGGAAAAAAAAACAGTATTTTACACTTCAGGTGTTCGGCAAGTCTCTCCTATGGATAATTAATTTCAATCCATCTCTCCACTTTCATCTTTTTTTATATTATGGAATCAAATGAGACACTTCAGACTTGGGCCATAGTTCAAAGCTACTGTACGTGACAAAATAAAGAATGTAATCCACAGAGATGATGTCCTATGCTACCCAGAAACATTTCCTGAATGATAAGCCAAAGATGTCTTCTCAAGTGCAGGATGGTTTGGGAGAAACATTTAATTGTCCTTATTTCTAAATGGCTCTGGTCCAGTAAACACAGACAGTTTTTTTTTATATTTTTTCATTATTACAGTATAGTGTGAAAACAAACTTTTCTTCAGCCTAGAACATAGAAAATCATCTCTTGGGTGCCTTTTGCTGTTGTAAAGTTTTGACTTTGTGAATTCAGGGTTTTCTTAACCAACGTTTGGGGCAAGAAGGGACTCCATTGTGTGGGACCCATTGTGTGTGACCGTAGAGTGAAAAAGTGACCTTAAGATTTGGGTCAATGACACACTTACACAAGTTCTTCCAGACTATTGAAATGTTAAAAATCCTCTAATGTAGGCTGATGATAGCTGCATTCTCCAAACACCCATATCATATCCACAGGCCATATATGCAGTAATGTAAGCAGTGATGACTTGTGGTGCATGTGTTAAACGATTAGCAATGCACTGAATATATCTGCTCTCTCTTTTTCTCCCTCCTACTTGTGTGTACACTGCTATACAGCATGGTACATTAAGGAAATAAATTCAAATGAAATCATCAGATGGTTTATTACTATTCCAAATTTAGAAATATACATGTAATATAAAGTTACAATTCAAAAGGTCATGATCTAGTACAGTTCAAAAACCACAGAGTGGCTATGCTGTATTCTGATAGCTCTGTGGCACCACAGTGCTGGAACTGTAAGCATTCACTGGAAAAACCAGCCAATCAAGAGGAAGCTTCAAAGACTGTATATTCCTCTGCACCACTCATTATTCCAGGCTCATTAGCCTCTGGTTTAGCTCCTAAAGACCCTTGCGGTCCACTGTTGACCACTGTGAGATAGTCAGAGGCCGACCTTTGACCCCTGTCAGGTCTTTGTGTTTTCATCAATTGAAACTGCTGATATACATCCCATCATTACATTTCCTGGGTAAATAGGTGGTGGTGGGGGGGTTGGCTGCAAGACTGACACTAAGGGCTTTATTCTCTCTAACCACAGTCAGGTCCACAGTCCACTGCAGTCATAACCACATAACCCATGTTACCATGTTGTGTAATAAATGACATAATCACTTGAGACTGGACAATCAATTTAAATGGGAAAACTGCTGATCAGGTGTATATGTCAGTATTAAAATTCTTAACTGCCTCTTTCTCATCAGTATTCAGGAAGGAAAGTCCAAACCCTGCACAAAGTAGCAGAACATTCAGGGATATCATTATGTGTCCTGGCTGGGGTGTGAGCAGATGCAGATCTTTTTGCAATGCTTCATTATGTACACAGACAGATCTGTAGTTCCGTACAGGGTGGGGGGTGGGGGATTGCAGTGGGGGTGAACTATGTGAATTATTGTATTGTCAGTCATCGCAGAATGTTTTGACATTGGACTGTTCAAAATGATAACAACAATAGGTCTTTCAGCATCAAGGAAAATAGCACATCTCAGTTGATGGAACAGCAGGGGCCTTGACATTTTGGTCCACAGTATTGTTGACAGTATCTTCGTCTAATAAAAGGAACCTTTTTGGCAACCCCCCCCCCCCAGTCAAAAAAAGTGTCCACAGCATAATAATTTCCAGTTTTCAGTGTCAGTCTCTAATTCAGGATTAAATAGCAGGCTTGGGTGGTTACCTGTTCTGTCGGCTTTGAGAGATTACAGGATCAGAAACGGCGTTAATGGCGGGAATCAGGGGCTGTTTGTGGAGCTCATGCCCAGGATAGGATTTGTAAACCTTACGCCATGCTTTTCATAGGGCTTGCTGCTCTGTGAAATAAACTCCTATGAAGTTGACAATGACGGACTGTACACGTCAGTGAATGTTGTTGCTGATATTACTATTGGTACACAGACTTTCTTTTTCCCTCTCTCATATCATTCTTTTTGTTCCTACTAAATCAGTATGTATATCTGTGGAGGACACTGTGTATATAGTGTGAGAGAGACAGAGAGGAGAGAGAGAGAGAGTTTGTGATATGTGGTGAGTGTATGCCGTGCCTACTTCCCATTTGATTCGGTGGGTTCATTCTAATACCCGCAGTGTGTGTGCGCGCATCTCGGATGAAATGATTAGTGTTATAGTTCTTCTATTTGTGTTGCCCGCCTCACATTTTTCCCCGTTTCAGGCCTGAGGAGATTGAATTGCCGATGTCTATCTGTGCGGGAGGGATAAATGTGACACCAGGCCCCGGTGGCAGGTGATTGAGCTTAAACCAAGAACAGTTCATTTACATCCGGGCTGAAAAGCAGTGATGATTTCTGGAAGGCAGTTCAATCAGAGGTGAGTTCACGGAGGGAGAGTCAGGGAAGGAGGGGAGCATAGATTCAGCGTACCGAGTGTGAGTGTGTGTGTGTGTGTGTGTGTGTGTGTGTGTGTGTGTGTGTAAAATTGACAAATCCGACGCCCGAGTGCCGGGCTCCACTCATTCGGCCTGGCCAATAAGATCTGTCACCTCAGCCTGTCTCCCGCGCTCTGTCTCTGCTGATGGTGGAGCTCTGTCTCCACCACCCTCTGCCTGTGATGGCTGTGCAGTGTAATAGCCTCCACTATAGAAATCACATAAACATATATCTGCCCCTCTCTTTCTCTCTCTCTGTCTCTGTATATATATATATATCCCCTTTGTAGTCTACAATAGATATGTAAAATTCCTCATTAAAATGTAGGAACTGACATATCAGAATGTGCTCCTTATATTTTTGGTTTTATGTTCTATATATTACTTTTTCATCTGCATGCTGCATGTGTTTATTATGCCCAGGTTTTGCAGTATGGGCACACTTCCTCTAAAGCAAAAGGTCGAAATAGGAATGACGCTGTGCAGTGCGTTCTATTCTTATCGTGTCTGGGTTCATTTTTAATTTCAGAAAGACTTCAGGCACACTCCCTCATTCTCATTACAATGGAGTGCTTTTACCATGGGGAATTGTGGATGGGCAATCAGAAAATTGGTTTTCTGTTCTAACTTTGAAAGTCTTTCGGTTAAGTCGATTTCTCTCGTTACCTGTTCCCCACATTCGCTGCTGCGAGGAGAACGTGTAATTAGACCTGGCAGAGTGAAACATATTGCACTATCAAGTCAAAATGCGCAGAGTTAAATTGAACCAGTGAGCTAAACCTGCTTACGATATGTAGAATTACATTTTGCCTTAGGCGTAATTTCTCAAGTTTTTTTTTTTTTTTGAACGGCTTATATTGCATGCCATTGTTTCCTGGTTGTCGCCTGCATGCACAGTGTCTGCTTACAAGGGAAGGTTTCCCTTACAAAGAGGAAGAGCAAACATTTTCATTTTATAACCTGTTCTGATTGGATTCACTTCTGTTCTTTTGTGCTGGAAGTCGTTCTGGATAAGACCGTCTGCTAAATGAATATAATGTAAGACTGCTTACCCCGTTATGGCGTAGCAGTTAGCGCCATAAAGTCATATTCCATGTGATTCGGTTAGCCGTTAAATGCTTCAACTTCAACTCCAATCAAACACGCTCCTTTGAAGAGCATTCTGACTCTTTCTCAGTGAAGTGGATTAGATGCTGTGCGCCCTTAACACGCAGGAACATGCTCGCGCACGCTTTTTGTAAGTCTCACCGCGTAAAGGGCAATGGGAGTGTTGTCTTTCCGCTGAGATCAGACAGAGACCCGCGAAACGACCTCAACCGACGAGCTGAGCGGGTCTTCCACCTCCCCGCCCGGCATCAAAAGGTGCCGAGCGACCCGAGAGCCCCTCCCTGCCGCGCCGCGCCGCAAAGAGTTTGCACATCACGGGGCGAGACGATCGCTCTGCCGATCGCTCAGCGCTGGACTCCAGTCGCTCTCCAAGCTATTTGATGTTCGCGGCTTTGAAGGTGACCTCCGAGCGCCAGCAGCTCGCTGCGGCCTCTTTCAAGCGCCCTTCCTGCTATTTTAACCCGCTTTCCTTCGTGACCCCACCCACCCCACGCTCAGGTTGCCAGGTTGTTGCCAGGGTTTTTGTGTGTGTGTGTGTGTGTGTGTGTGTGCTTTAATTTCATTATATATTTTACTTATTAATCACAGCCATCTGGAAGAAAAGGCTCCAAATGGAGAGCGCTGTAGCTGAATGATTTGAAATGGCAGGAAACAAAAAGCAACTTGGATACAGATGTCTGTTCCTGCCAGTGGTGTTTTTGTCATTAATATCAGAAGTAGTATAATGCTGTCATAATTCCTCAATTATTCACCACATATGTTGCACACATGTTCCTGTAAGTTTGAGGATGTAAATGGGTGAAATTTAATTGTGTCTTTTTTTCTCTACCAAATGCTTTTTTTTCTGTCATTTCTTTAATCACCTGTAAATATGGATATTCTTCTCCAGCAATATCTGGGTCATTGAGGACTGGAAAATAAAAGATGAAGGTCTCATTTTGGTTTCACTGTTTCTCCTAAATAAGTAACATACAGAGATGACAGGGTCTGAGGTAAGAGGAAACAGCAGCACTTGGGTGTTGCTGTCAGTCACAGAGATTTTTGAATGGCTTCATACTGAAATCGACTTAATCCTCATCTTTTTTTCTGCATGAGCTTCACAAATTATCCATACTTTAATGGTTCTGTGAACAAGTGCTGACTTCCAAGAAAGAACCACAGGGCCAGATATATCAGCAAAGGGAGTCCAAGTAGTCTAGAATGAAGCAAAGCTATGTCCTTGAATAAGCTTGGTTTGTCAGTCTCTTCCAGGAAATTGGCATAGTGTGACTATCTGTTTGTACTTTTGGAGTAATTATGCTTTCAGAATCTCCTTCCAAAGAAGATTAAGGATGTTTTGTAAATCTGTGTTGTGGTTCTGTTAGAAAAATCGAATGAAAGCACCCTCAAAATACAATACCCACAAATGAGATGGTTAATCATTTTTGCGTGCTTCAATGTTTTGGCAGTGAGCCACCACTGGTTTGCGTGTGACAAACATCAGATTGCACAATGTTTCTCTGCACCTTATCTGCGCATGTCAGCTTTTGGAGATATCAATTTTATTTTCGTTCAGTACATTTTTCCCCCTCCTCAGTTGTAGTATTTACTTCAAACAATAATAAAGGCTATGTGTTTTCACAGCTAGAAGTGCCCAGATTAACACTCTAAGATGAGGAGGTGTATCTTTGAAGCATTCAGATGCCCCTTACTCTGACACAAATCAGATTTTTTTTTTCTTTTCCCCAGCCTTCATTGATATTCGTACCGGTCACTCGTGCACTCAAAACCTCACCTCAGGCTCCTCAGGTATTTAGTCTAGCACCAGCACGGCTTTGATCTCAGTCCAATTACCCCGTGCTGTTATTGTAAAGCGCGGAGTACCAAGGTCCCCGAGGCCATGTGTGTTTATAACAGCAGTTCTGAGTAGAGGTGCAGAGCCGCGGTATGGAAATTCTCTCTCACGGATTTCACCGTTGTTTCGTTTGCGCTGCGCGGGGGGTGTGCAGGTTCCGTTGGAGGTTCGCCTGTCGTTGTTAGGGTTCATGCATATTCATCGCGCCGTCTCTCATAAACTGGCCTCCTGGTGTGAAGTGATGCGTGCACGCGGGCGTGTCTTTGCCAAACAATAGCTGGAAATGGTTAGGAGGGGGACACAGAGTGGCAGATTGTGAAGGGTTTTTTTTTAATTATTTCTGCCATCCTAATCATAACTTCATAAAAACACAGCGACGTGCACAATCACACATAGTACAATACAATAATACAATACGTCTGATTGCTGCATTGCCCGACTGGCTCTGCTGGTTGAGAAAGCATTCCTCAGTTCAGAATTTAAGATTTTGAAAGAGGGGACGATTTAGAGCTGACCACTGACTTCTGTTAGTTTTCAAGGCTGCCTAATTTCAGGTTAACACAAATTAACTGGTGGTAGTCTTGAATAGCGTGGTGCATGCACTCACTGGTCTGGGAGTGTTGTTAGCCTGGTCTGACACTGTTGCTCATTTAACTTATGGATGGATACACTTCTTTTCTCTTGTGCTGGAAGTCGCTCTGGGTAAGACCGTCTGCTAAATGAATGTAAGGTAATGTAATATAAGACCGTATCGGAAAGTATAATACAGCATGTTTGTCACGCTGCGGCCAACCAAACCACTTTGGCTCTGAGGACATTTCCCATAGACATATTATTTTGATGACTTACAAATAACAACAGCAACAACACATTTACTATGCAAAATCCTTATTGCCATTTTTAAAGCAGGAACATGGAAGATTATAATAAAACCAAAATAAGCTTGAGAATTTGGTGCCACAGCTTTTTTTCCTTGAATTCTACTAATGACACCTGCAGTGTTTTATTAACCACCCTAAACCAGTGATTATACAGATTCCGTATGTAAGTCTGTAAAGATATTGTACATCTTTATTTATTTATAGAAAAACGTGTTTGACAAGGCACGTTCCATGTCCCAGCTCATGTGGAGAAAGTCTTCTAAAACTGTTGTGGTGGAAAATGATGTAGCCAGCTTGGATTGTGTTGCAGGTGATAGCATCCCCACAATGGACTTACTAACTTAATAACTGTTTGCTACCATGAGCTGTTCACTAACTTAATAACTGTTTACTCCCAAGAAGGGTGGGTGTGGTTGTCTGATGTTGATTTTAACATTTACCTTGAATGGTTTTGATTTTAGTACTTTTCCTGAAAACTACCTGAGAGTCTGGTATTTTTACCATAAGATTTCAGTCTGTCTGTACAGTCTGTCTTTCACCCTTCAGCAATATGCCCCGGTAGGTGATTATCCAAGGGAAGATTTGTGGCATTCTAGGAAACCTTCCAGACATTCTGGGAAATAATTTTGTTTAGTCCCTGTCCCTGTCATCATGGAGTGTATGAAGTCATAAAGCAAATCAGTTAAACATTGTTAATCATGAAAGCAGACTTGACAGTAGTTTTGAAGTCTTGATTTTTTAAAATTCTACATTTTGTTATTTGGAGGGTATTTTCTGCATAAATTATAAAGAATACGAATAATTAGAACGGTAAGCCTCCAGCTGGTTTGGATTTGAAGCCTAATTATTCCAAAACTCTCTCTGTTTTCTTGCATATGTTTCTGTGTGTTACTCCTGGCAGACAAGGCCCTATCCACAGTCAAGCCAGGAGCCTAAAATAAAACAACGATCTGTCCCTTTTCACACAAATCCCTACCCTGATAACTGTTTTTGACCTAGTTGTTCAGAAGTTGTGACCACCGGCTATTTTGGCTCTGAGACTGTAACAGACGTCTTTTTTTGTGTTATAGTCTCCGTGGTGAAAAACACAGTGCTTTTTGATGGAGGGCATTATGTGTTTCCCTCAATACTTGCACTGGAGAGAGACACTGAAATTGCCTCATCAGTTCACATCATAGCCATTATTGTACTTACAACAGGGTCTGAAATTGACAACCGTCAGCCCACAAATGCGAGCAGGTTTTCTCTTTGGATGGTTAAAGTTGCAGGGTCACTAGCCACTCTAGAAGGCACCTTCTACATTAAAAGAAATCACAGCCTGCAATGTTAGTCAGAGAACCCTGTCAGGCAGGTTCCTGTTGGTTCTTTGCTCTAAGGCAATGGCAGGACCCCTCTGTCATTTTCCAGTTCTCCTGTTTTTCTCAGCCTTGTGTTGGTCATCTCTGTACTACTTCTGGTCGTCAGATCACAAGCTACAGATAACAGCGCAATGCAAATTCATCTACAAAACCATACCGGACCCTGGTCCAGTTAATTTCCCTTGTTAATTTAATCTTGAAGGTCCACTGAGAATTCATTCATGTTTTACCGTGACAACGTGTGCAGAAAAACTGCATAGATCTTGATCCCTTATGAAAATGAAATATACTGTAATAAACTGAGAAATATGTTGTTCAGCCCAAGAAAATATTCCAATTACATTGAAAATATATTAATACAAAATATATTAATACAAACCAGAAAGTATATTGCAATATACCGATATGGCAATAATTTACATATTTTAAATATATGTAATATATTTGAAATAAAAACATATTTTCTGCAATATATTCTCAGTATGCTTTTTGTATGGTATAGCCAAACCCCTTCTCTTTGGTGCCATGGGAACTTAAATGAGCGAGTCAGGACCTCAATTTAACAGCTCATCCAAAAGACAGCATTTTCTACAGCATGGAGTCTCATCACTGCCCTAGGCGTTGTATTTTAATTAGTCCAGTTGGAAGAGTGCCCCCTACTGGCTGACTGACACCATCTCAAATGGCAGCCTGTTTTGTCCCAGTGCAAATCAAGTCCAGAGCCACTTAGCTTGCTGCTTGGATTATGAAGGATACAGGGTGGCATGGCTGCTAGCAGTTTCCATCCTGCAGCCTCTGATCTCAGCATTTACTGTGTGCATGTCCTATTATTTATATATTGGCAGCAAGAAGAGTCTGTACTTCTGCAGTAGCAGATGGAAAATTGAGTAAGTAATTGGTACATCAGTCCAAGGTAATAGTTTAGACCCCAGTTAGCCCTGCAGTTAACTAAATCAAACATCTGGAACAGGTGCTTTTCCAAAGTTGTGATTGATTATGAGATCTGCAACCATAAATCTCTCCCCTGGTTTTTGCAAGCTTATGCATTTGAAGAGAATATTCATTCAGATATATACTGTACAGATAAAATAGACAATTGTCGGTTTTACCTGTTCAGTTATCACATATTTGATACCCACTTGTGTTCGTTTGCAGATGTGGGCGGCTACATCGTGAGTGTTTGTACTGGATCAATTTTCCGTTGAATTTGCGTCAATGACTAGTCCACGCGCTATTTTTTAATTGCTGTCTTCGTTTCATAGACCTAAGTGACTGCTAGAAACGGGAAGTCACGTCAGCTAGTAGCACTGCTGGTAGTCCCGGTATTAGTCGGTGGTGTTTACGGTGGCTTGACACAGAGGGAATCAGTGAATGGCGTCTGTGCGGGGAGGCAGTAACCGGTCACCTTGATCTGCGAGCTCGCGCGCACTCCATCAAGAACTCTGCCAGCTCATGCAGAATGGATCACACTCCACGAGCCGCTCAAGTGGAAAACAGTCAAGTGTGCTGAGTAATGAATTGATTGCCGCCGAGAGAAATTCTCCGCGGTTGAAATGTCACGGGCGCAGCCGGGCGTGAGCGGAGTTTGGCGGCCATGCGGCGCAGCGCGGCGTAGCGCAGTGTAGCGTAGCGCCGAGTCCGGCTAGCGGGCAGCGCGGCTCGCTCCGGCGAGCTCGTAGCGCGGAGCGATTCATTTACGGGACGGCACATCATCCGCTGTGGAAATTGCGAAAGCGTGTAATCTTTGAGTGCCACCTGCATTGAGGTACAGTGTGCTAGCTCCGTACGCAGTGTAATACCCTGCCCTTCAAATATGCCGAGGGGGATGGATTGGTGTGCGGAGGAAATAGCAGGTTATGGTTGATGATATCTCCTGCCGCACAACAAACTGAGACTTATTATGTATACTGTGCAGTTTTGCATTTTAATGTACTTTTGTAATTTCTGTGCTTGTGCTAGTAGTAGTTCATCTGTACAGTGTTTTTTAAAGACTAATTTGAAATTATATATATATACATACATCATTTCTTTTGAAGCAATTTCTCTGACATCTGGTTAGTTACCTAAATGGGAATCTACAGTTGTTCTGTGAATAATGATAATAGTTTATTCTTTACATCACATTATTTTCATTCAGCAGACAGTCTTGTCTAGAGTGACTTACGTAGGTTACAGTTTTACATGTTATACATTCATACAGCTGGATATTAACTGGGACAAATAATGGATTAAGTCCCTTGCCTAAGGGTACAGCAACAGTGCCCCAGTGGGGAATCTAACCAGTAACCTTTTGTTTGCAAGTCCTGCTCCTTACTACGATGCCACCCCACTGCTGTTGAATATGTTGTAACAACACTGTTGTCAACATGTGAAGAGAAAAATCATCATGTATTTGCAAATTAACCCTAGGGATATACACTTGTTGAATAAACCAAGCTCACACCAAATCAATGGACTTCAGTATCTGGTGTCTCCAACTTAACACTTTGCATGGATTTATTTTCTCACACAAACCTCTGTATTGCACCTTTTTAAATATACCCACTCTGTAAAACTGTGCTACGGTCCCTTGACCGGCTGGCACGGTCAGCGTTCGTTTGTCACACTCCGGCAGCCACTTTTTCACGAGCCAATCATTAAACTCCCTTTACGTCGTCAGCATATTTCCCCAGCATTAATCTGGCAGCCACTAATGATCTCCTTCCTGTGTTTAATTGGATCATAAGAGCCCTAGTTCTTTCCCAGCTTCCTGTTCTGTTCGAGGTGCTTTATTGTCTTTATTATTTTACTTTGGCGGTTGAGGAATTATATTTGTTTAAACAAGGGCAAGCTGCAGATTGGCTGGGAGAAGTCCAGTGGGTGGGTCATAGAGGAAGAGTGCCCCCTTCTGGTCAGCTGACGCTGCTTCTTATCTGATCACTGCCTTCACATCTGCTCAGATGCAGATCTAGCCTTACCAAACACTGCTTCTGAGACCTTGAGGTAGCGTGCCAGTTTTTTAGAGCTCTCAGTTGTTGACTTACTTTAGGAACCATAGATGGAACAATTGCAACATGAAAATGATTTTACAGCTGCGAGGTTTGATTTCATTTGCCTGCATAAGTAAGTATGTTTTTGAGCGTGCAGCGTGACATTTATTTCAATATCTTTGCTGGAAATTGTACGCCTGTCAAAACCAATGGGATGTGGTGGGTTTAGGAAAGTGCAAAGGCAGCCAATTATGGTGTTTGTTTTGTCGGCAGAAACGCTTATCCAGGGGGAGGCTGAATTTAAACATTGCTCAGAAGTTGACATGTTACACATTCTGTAACTCGTTTACACAGATGGCTTTTTTATTGCAGATTAAGGCTTAGGCATACAATAATACTGAAACACACCGCCCAGAATGGGCTTTGAACCAGCAACCCTCAGTTCTCAGTTCATGAGATACCAGAGATTGGCACTGACCTTAATGACCAAAAAAAAAAAAAATCATTTTGTACTTTGCATAGATGCACACCACATAGCTGAATTAAAAGTATTGAGTCAGACCCTAGATGTTGCGTACACTGGTCAGTCAACACATGCTTATCATTACTGTACAGTTTTAAGGGCCACAGTGAAGTGCAGCCTTACAACCAAGAGCTTGCAGGTTTGACTCCAAGATGGGGCATCGCTGTGATGTCCTTGAGCAAGGTACATGTAAATGAACCACCACAGTAAATGTCAAGTCGTATTATTTGGTAACATGTAAAATTGTAGTCTGTCTACGTGATTCATTGTAATATTATGGAGATGTACTGACTGTGCAATATCCATAGTGAACACTCAAGAACACAAAGAAGTGTTAGGAAGATGCCGTGCGCTATCAACAATAATGTTATCACGGAAAACAAATGTGTCTTAACAGTCTTTCTTTACTGTGGCTATCATTTCACATTTATTTATTCCTACCTTCCTACCGTCCTACCTCTGTAGATTTCTGTGTCACGACAGGACAAAAGCCAGGAAAACAGAGACGCGCACAGCGTTCCTACGGGAAGCAGGAGACGAACTGTGGAAATGCTAAATCTGTAAATGCTAAAAATACCTGTGGCAGAGGCTAGAATAGGTAGGGTAGGTCAAGCGGAGAGGGACATTCTCATTCCTTCTGCGTCTCCGTTTCCATTATAGGTACGAGTGCCCACAGGGGAAAAGAGTCCGACAAGCACAGTAGCAGCAGGTTTAGTGTGCGTCCAACTCTGAGAGGGCCATTGAGGTGGCCATTGAGACTGACTGGGTTTTTTGATGACGTGTCTGCTTAATATTCTCTGTATTCTTTCACAAATTATACTTTATCATGCAGTTAACCAGTTGTTATGCTGTATGATGGAAACAATGAACAGATGTACCCATGCACATACATGTGGCGTGCACGCACGCACACACATGCACACACACACGTACACACACGCACATACACACACACAATCTTGGAGTGAATACTGCGTCATAGCAGAATTGCACATCATTTTGACTTAAAGTGAGGAAAAAGACAGCACACGCACACACACATACAAACACTGAGCCACTTCGTCTATCCAGGTTTGTGGAGTAGTCACTTTATTATAGACTATTTGTTAAGGTATTCCATACTTTACTGTATTGTGTCAGTGGTATCTGGCTATGACTGGCTTACACTAAAAGAGAGAGAGAGTGTTCTTCATTTACTATAGAAAACCTGCTAGGTTTGTAGCTTACAGCAGGGTCAGGGACCCATGTTCCTGTACGGCCGCAGGGTTTGCTGGTTTTTGTTGTGACTCAAAGCCATAAGCTGTAAACTGTTAATTAAGAAGCACATCACCTCTCCTGCTACCCCGGACCTAAATCAGATGACGCCTGAGATACCATTCAATTATCCAATTAGTTACATTAGTTGAATCAATTAAGCCCAGAGGCCTAAGGAGACCCAACGGACCCTGCGGCCCTCCGGGAACGTGGTTTCCCCGACCCCGGCTTACAGGGTCTCCTTGCTGTGGGTTTTCTCAGTTTCCCCCCCGACTCGCAGAAGACCGATGGCACGTCTCATTTGCTGCCTGCAGAAGCCGTCTGCATTTTCCACGCGGCGGAACATTTACATATACATTACATTTGCATTCTGTCATACGGGATCCGTCTCTCGTACGGAGCGGCTCGTGGAGAACAAGCGCAAAGCGCGTATAATGAAGGTGCGTGAAAGACGGCACACACAGGACACCCCCGACCCCATCGCAACACGCGTCGGCCCCGCACACAGTGATGCGATAACTAGCGCGCACTATGCTTCAATACATACACAAGTGCCACATGTAGGTGCAATACAACCCACACTACAACAACACTACATAAATAAGGGAGAGTTGAGTTGTGCGTGGGTAGGGTAGCTAATATGCAGTCTGAAGAGATGGGTCTTCAGTTTATAACAGAAGGTGGCCAGCCCTGGCTGGTCTGGAAAGCTCATTTTGGAACAGACAGACGTTAGCAGGATATGTGGCTACAAAGGGGAGGGGTGGCCGGACGTCCTGAAGTTGCAGAACATTTGTCTTGTCAACTTAACCTCTGATGCAAAGCATTATTGCATTACATTACATTCATTTAGCCGATGCTCTTATCCAGAGCAACTTCCAGCGCAATAGAATATAAGTGTTTCCATTCAAGTTAAAGGAGCAACAGTGTCAGACCAGGCTAGCAATGCTCCCAGACCTGTGAGTGTGAGCATAACACCATTGATGCCCTACCACAAATTAACTTGTGCAATATGACTAGGAAACAGTTCATGTTTTTATGCGTTATGTAAATTAGTGCAGTTGTCTGAAATCAACAGCAATTCAAGTCATTCTAAACCAGACTGGTTGGTTGGACATACTCTAACAAGCAATTGCATAAAAAAATAAATAAATAACTACAAAGGAAAGTTGGGGCACAAACTTTAAGTTGGCTTGAAAATAGCTTAGCATGGTAGTAGCTAGTAGTTACAAGCTTTGCTCAAGAGATGGACTGTATCTGTGGAAGGTGAAGAAGGCCCATTGTGACATCAGCTGCACGTGTTAGAATGTTGAGATTCTGAACGTTCTCTCCATGTTAGTCAGTGGAAAATGTTTTGATGTAAAATCATAAATATCTCAAAAAATACTTTAGATATTAACACAAAAAGCATATACAACACAATCCCATACCAATTTTCGTAAGTGTAACTAAAAAGCAGGAGGAGGAGGAGTAATGTACAGAAGATTGGATGGTATAAGCAGTCGCTGTAGGAGTTACAGAAAATTGGATGGAATAAGAACAGTAAGTTCTCAAGCCAGCCTAAAAATAAGTTGCCAATTGGAATTGCTGGTTTTTACGATCCAGTTCAGAAATGTACACATTAAGTGGCTGTTGAAAGGTAAGCTACTGATTATGTCTCAGAGGACAGTTTCATATTTTAAGCCTCACTAACGAAAATATTCGTAGTTTTCAGTGAATTTTCTAGTGCTACTGGTATTCTCATTATTTTAAGTACAGTGGCTATCATCCTAATTTTTCAGGCGAACTGTCCAAAAGGCAGTCGGTGGGGGGAGAAAAAGGAAATGAAAGATTAGACTTGTGTCCTTGGGATAAAATATCCAGAAGTATTTAATATATTATATTTATCTTCATAAATGACAAAGCAGAAAGCCTTGTGTTTTTACAGATGCCAAAACTTTGCTCCTCTTACAAACTTGTTTTATTTCCTAATAGACTTAAACAGGGCTCTTATTTTTCGTTTAATCGATTTTCTAACTACAAAAAAATCTCATATGGCTGGAAGCGTTTGGTGTCTAATGGGCCTTAAGTAATAGGATCAAAAGCTTTTAAAGAAAAACATATTTTTAGTTTATTGATTTTTCAGATGGCAATGATACCTCCACAGGAAAGAACAAAAGAGATGGTCTGGGGTTTTATTTTCAATGCAGGTCATTTGCAGTCTGTTGTCAAATAATACCTCTTTCAATGGAAATTTAGCGTGCTTGTTTGTCGTAAGAGATAATTACTAATGCACATATCTTTGCAACTCATGTGGCCACATGGTAAGTGACTGTGAATGAGGGCATTTGCTAAACAATAAATAACCCTAAGGGTTCTTCAGATGCAGTCTAACCATCATAAGCAGTGCTGGAGATCATAGACTGTGAATGTTAAACAGTGACTAGCTTTGCAGATGTGGCCGGGCTGTTCAGACGGACCTTCACCCTGGTCGTTCGCGGGATCTGTGGCCTCATTAAAGTTTGAAGGGGTACGACTCGTCTGAGTCAGCACTGTAAATGCCACTGGCTGGGGGTTGTTTTGAGCTGAGGCGGGGGGGGAATTTTTTTGCTTTTTTTTTTTGCTTTTGGAAAACAATTTCCGCTCTCGCACCGTGCACAAACAAGCTTGTTTCATCGGATTTTTCACAACAAAAACAGGAAATGATGTATGGGGCTGCTTCTGAATTTTCCCTTCACGGTTTGTCGTGTGTGTGTGTCTGTGTGTGTGTGTGTCTGTCTGTGTGGGGTAGGGGGTGTCTCTGTGTGTCTCTGTGTGTGTCTCTGTGTGTGTCTCTGTGTGTGTGTGTGTGTGTGTGTGTGTGTGTGTGTGTGTGTGTGTGTGTGTGTGGTGGGGGTGTTCTGCAAAGATGTTGACTCCTTTGCCACCTTAGCGCTCATTAAAAGAGAAAGAGAAGGCGTCCCGACCACAGTCATTCTATTTGCAGATTGTTGACATCCAGTGCTGTCAGAGGTACAAGTCCCAAATTACTTTGCACCAGATGAAGCTGAGTGCCCATAGAAGTACACTGTTAGCTAAAAGGTGGGGTGGGTGGCTGCGGTAGAGCTTAATGCCTTCTGCAGGTCTGCAGCTCATTTATATTTGTTCAGTTGTGTACCCCAGTTCTTGGGGAAATGACCTTAGACTTTATTATATAGACTGCATTATTATTATTATTATTATTATTATTATTATTATTATTATTATTATTATTATTATCCTGTTAAACCCTGTTTGCATGCACTGACAGTAATATATAGGGTCTGCTGCTGTCACCAGGGTGGACGGGGGTGGAGTTTGCCCGTTGCTGTTCTGCAGGTAGTCTAGATGAGATTTCTTCCATGTGTATCCTGATGAAGGAAGAAGATCAGAAAAGACAGTTACAATCACATGGCATTTTTTAAGCTTCCTGATTGGCTCAACAGGTAAAGACCCTTTAGCCCATACATCTGTAGTTCAACTCTGGGGTGCATCATTAGCAGTCTATGACCGGGAGTCAACCCTTCCAGGACATAATTAGCTGTGCCCCACTTAGTTTCCATCGCTAGGTTTCCTCTGGTATTTGCTGTATCAGTGCCTCCTGCTGGCTTGTCAGGCACCACACTTCCCATTAGCGTGAGCTGTCCTGTGTTACACTCTGTGGTTGGCAGTGGAAAAAATAGGATTGCTGTCAGCATATTGCCTGAGTGAACACACCTTGCTTAAGTGCATTAATATAAAATATCCCATGTACTTCAGCGATTGGATTTCATCATGCATGTTAGCTGCTGAATATTACGTTTTCATACAGTTAACTACCTCAGTAGTTATTGATTGCATTGTCTTTAACCTCAGAAATCAGTTTAGCCCCATTAGCTAACCACTCGCAAAGCCTTAGCGCAGGCTGTCCACTTGTGCTGAAATTCGGTTACTCTTCCTACTTAATCATCTGCTTGACTTATGCCTGATTTATTTTGACCTTTCCTGGTCCCATGTTGTTCTGTGGAGCTGTGTAATTTCGTGACCATAGTCTCACAGCAGCTATTTAAAATTACATATTGGCACGTTGTAGTCCATGCAAACACTTCTGCCTGATGGGTTGACATTAAAAAAAGCTGTCTTTGGCTGCTAGTAATTGTTAAGATTTAAACTGTCATAAGCTAGCCCCCAGGTAAAGTTTTCTGCATATGTTTTAAACTTATTGGATTCCTAGGGAAGGCCATTTTAACAAGCAATAAGCGGTTCATTACTACTTGTCAGTAATGAGTTTTTGAGGAATGAGATCATAATATAATAAACGTTTTTGTAAAAAAAAAAAAGAAGGAATGTGTTTATGAATGTGTATGTGCATGTATGTCTGTGTGCATGTGAGTCCCTGTGCTTTTGTGTGTATGCCATTGTGTTCATTATTATAGACATATACTGCCTTTATTTTCAGAGATTAGCAATGCTGTCAGCTAATTCTAATTTCTGAACCAATACCAAGTGCCTGCAAGTAATATAGGTTCTGCAGGGACTTTTTTAGCCTCTGGTAGGAATTCATTATAATAAGGGTGAACATATCACAAATCCTCATAAAGCGTCACTCGGTTTTATTAAAATTACACTTTAACTTCCCCTGGGTGTTTCCACTGCTCATTTTATAAACCATTTCCTATAAGTATTACCTTCCTCTCAGTGCAGAAAATGTTTAACGCTTTAGATGTGCAGTAGGATGCAAGTTAACAGTCACAAACCAGTGGGAACATGCAAAACCATTTCCTTTCTTTTTTGTTATTTGATGTTTAACTGGAAATGAGGAATTTATGTAGTTGCTGCTATATGTCAATTCATCACAGCACTGTGGTAAATCCCAAATAAGGAAAGTGCTGAATGCGTAGGAGGAAAAAAAAAAGAGTCACACTTAATGGACTTAGTTTTATTTCTCAATGTTAAGGACAAAGCACATTGCGGTCAGACTGAATCCAGGCCTCTGTGGATGAGGAGAATAGCATTAATGGCTTTGTGGAAGACACTGCTTTAGGGCAGCACCAAGTGATTCACATGTTGTGCTTATTATGTATTCCGCCCACCTTTTCAGAGCACAGGAATCATTTGTGTTCATCCTCTGCACCTGATTATTAGTTCACATTGGCCTAGAATCCCTTAGCGCTCGTTCGCGAAGGTCAAATTATCTTACATCGCTGTGGTTGGAAGCGAACAGGCAGTGTGGCACCGCTCTAGAGGGAGAAACGAGGGGTACGGCGGTTTAGAGACAAACAGGAGGGCATTGTCATCGGCAAACTTGAAGCCGATACAATAGCTAATACAGACTCCAGCTTGTGAGGGCACATCAAAGTTGGATTGTATTGTACAGTAGGGTTTTTTTTTCTTTCTGTGATTATAAAGGAGGCTTAAGTAGCACAAAGAGTTGGTTTCAAAGGCAGCCGAGTTTTATGGATTTGTTCGGTCACTGAGACTGCTTCATCCTCTAATGTCTGGCGGATTGTTTGAAAGAGAGTGGGAAGAATGAAGGATTATCAAAAAGCCCTTTATTAAATATTGATAATGATGCTGTGATCGCTCCAGCTGCTGACAGGCACCTCTTATCTGGGCTCGTGTTGACAGGAAGCCATTTAGTCTTGCCGCGGCTTAGAACGGATTCAAAATGCATTGATTTTTTTTTTTCCCTCCCTCCCTTCCTACTCGTAATTTTCCAACCGCAGTCAGTCTCGGAGGCGCTTTTTACTGCGTTCTACTCTCTCGCACCTTGGCGATAGATGGGAGGAGGCTGGCACAGTATTTAAAAGATTGATATCTGACGCGCCGGATGAGGAGATTATATTTCATCCGGATGTCGGCGCACGCGAAGACTCCCCTCCGCTGTCCTTTTAGAAACCAGGTTTCCTCCCAGCTTCAGTTAATTTGCTTCAACGCTGGACGCACCTCTTTGAAACGCAAGCTCATATTAAATCTGAGTTTAAGAAACATTAGTGCAGCTCACATTAAACTACACTGCGGATATTAAAAAGTTATATCATTCATTGCCTCACGAACATATATGACTGCAGTATGATGAGTGTATATTGAATATTGTAAGATTCCCTAGTGTAATGAATTCTCCATGCGTTACCTGGGATTTCATAAATGAAGGGACAATAATTAATATATTGCAAGGGGCAGTTCATTATCAATTTTTTATTCACATGAAGAAATTTAAAAATTTTGATCAATATGTATATAATATTTCATAAAGGAAGCTCAGATAATGCAGAATGCTCTAAACCTTAAATGAAGAGAACTGTGGGAAGATGCTGTATAGATTGTTAAGATTTCCAAGAACCCTGGCAGCAAGTCCTCAGAGGACAATAAGGGAAAATGAAGATCTTCTGCCAGAGTTTACTTCTTTTTCTCATTCTTGTCGTCCTTTATTCTCCTTTGTTTCTCCGCCTTGCCCTTGTCTCCCTTTAATTCATCCCACTCGCCTCTCACCCCCGCCTTCGTTTTCTTCTGGCTGTTATTTCTGACGCCTTTTTTTATGGTCTCTGATTATCAGCGCCAAACACATTGCTGTGCATCCCAGTGTAAAAGCGTGTGTTTGGAATCACAAAGCCTGCAGGTGGCTCACACCCATGTGACACCCTGAAGGTTAGAGCACCAATGAGATGCCCTTATAGGGGGCCTGGTGTGTTGCTATGAGGCAATAGAGCCCAGGGCGGGCATTTTTTCGGTATTGGCCTTAGAAGGGCCAATGACCACACACACACACACACACACACACACAGTATACAGTATAAATGCATTTCCATTCTAACTTTTTCATGTTTAGTTCCAAACAGATGTATATGTTAAATGAGGACAGTTAAAACAAAAAAAAGAAACATCTGCAGTAAGCTGAGAAAATGTTACTATATGGTGCTCTCAGTGAAAGATTTTCTTCTCAGGAGCAAGTTTTTTTCCCCATTGTGATTTTCAAGTATGATAAACAAGTATGTGCCACTGACAGCACTGACTACCATATACATTATTTCAATTTTATATTATTAATACATTTAGAATCATTTGGCCTTCAGACAGATTTAATGTAGCAGTTGATGTATTTATTATAGAAATTCACTGAAGGTGATTGTCTTTTTATGGTGGTTCTATAAATTATGTTGTGTCTGAATCTCTGTCTGTTCTTTTAAAAGGAGATGGGCTACTGGAATATCAAATACTCATAAAACAAGATTTCCACATTATTTTCTCAACCAGTGTGCACAGCATAATAATTATTTTGTTGGAAACAATGCTATGATTTTGTGCAGGTAGATTACCAGGAAAGGGATTCTTTGTAATTCACATTTCCACTGTGCTTCAGCCTTATCATTAGGATGTGAAGCCATTTTAATGGCTTCAGAACATGTTTCTTGCACGGAACGAGGAGGTCATTCTAAACACATGGTGACTCACACTCAGACCACCATTGTTTTCCTGTTTTGAGTCACATGCCTAGATGTGATGTCTGAACCAGTTACTCAGAGTGATGACCGTGTTTTCGCTTGTTCAGCATTGTAAACTATCACAAAACATTGTAAATGTGATGTGTTCTCTTTGCCATGTTCTGTTATTAAACACACACATACTCACACACACACACACACACTTGCAGTGCACACATATATATGCAGACATGCACAATATACTCATTTACATACACACACACACACACACACACACACACACACACACACACACTTGCAGTGCACTCACATATATACACACACGCACAATATACTCATTTAAACACACACACACAGGAACACACACACACACACACAGGAACACACACACAGGCACTCCAGTATGTTTTGAAGTGCCAGCCAGGCGAGCCAACCTCAGGCTTTGATCTTGCATGGCATTGATTGATCCTGGGATTATAGTACCGATCAGAACATTGTTGCACAGAAAGAGGTTATTTGTTTTATGTGTAAGAGACTGTGTAGAAGAAAAAAAAGCTTTCAACGTTGACCATGTGGTTTTTTTTTTTGTCCCTTTGTAACTATTGCTCTTTTAACGCTCTGTTCCTTGTTCATCGATTAACCTTTCTCACCTGTTGTGGCCAGCAGCACCACGAACTGCCATGTAGGTCACCCCATGCAGGGGAGGCTGTTCCTGTTCACACTCACTCACATGGATTGCGATTGGTATGATCATTGCAAAGATTGACAAATTTTGCTGTTATATAATCTCAGCATTAACATTGCTAATAAAAACACAGAACAAATAAAAGTAATAAAAGGTGATAATTATACTTTTAGAACATTTGGACTTCCTCTGAATCTTCGAAGCTGGTCAGTTCAAGGCAGGGTTATAGTGTAATTACAGATGCAAAAATATCTTTAATTGACATTTTCTTTTATTTTTCCCCCCCTCTGTGTAATCTCAGCTTCCACTTATTTACTCATTTGATTTAACCTTGAGTTGTCCACCTTCTGGTGAGAAATGCCTGTCTAGTTTTGCCCAAACACTAATGTTTTATGTAAATAAGTAAACATACGGTAGAAATAATGTGTTTTTCCAACAAGTCTCATGTTCACTGAGGAAAATATTTCACATTGGTGATTTGGGGGGGGAACAAGAAAAAAATATTGAACATATTTTGAAATAATCAGAGCAGCACGTGCTCTCCCCTACAGTAGATGTCACTGAATAACAGCTAATTTTCACACTGTTAGTGTCAGGCCTTGCACTTATTTAGTGTTATTTTCTCACCAGTTCCTTTTCAACTTGTTGATATAAAACCCAAACACAACAGCCATATGTCAGTCTGCTAAAGTTCTTCTATTCTGTGACTTCAATATAGGCTCAGAAATAACAGCAAGTCACCTAAAGTTGGGACTTCACACTGTGCTTCTTTGTCTTGAATTTTTTTTTTGCAGTCTTTATACATAATCAATATTGCTGAACAGTCCTGGAATGTGACTTTCTAATTAGTTTTGATGGAAGAATACTGAGCAATCTGTTGGAAATACCTTTGCTATAAAGACATCATGTTCTGTTCCAGTTTCTTGGTTTGATTGCCTTCTGTCTGTCTGTCTATCTATCTATCTATCTACAAGAGGCAAGATACAGCTAGATTTTCCCTGCTTCCTGCCCCATGTGATTTCCTGCTGCAAACATGTTGCTTAGATTACAGCAGTGGTAAGCAATCTTAGCCCCAGAGTGCAGGGATGCCTCTGTAGTACATCCGAGCCCCTAATTATATTGCTGGAACAATCATTTGACTACATTAGGCCTCATTAATGTGAGTGACCATGTGTTCAAGGTATGCGGTTGTTTATTATTTGTGATGACATGAATATACAGCATGTATACACTCAGGGAACAGGGATTTGCACTTCTGGGTGTAGTCCTGATTTCAGCACTGGACAGCTCTTACTTTAAACCTCCAGGCTAGGGCCAAGGTATGCATTTCAGGACCACAGATTGGACAGATCCCTCTGTGAACAAAACTCTTTGTAGAACACAACGTTTACAGTCAGCAGCCACATGTAAGACAGTGCACACTTCACTTCATCACTGTACTGTGTCATTGCATTACATTACATGTAATGTCAGACACAACTTTGCTGCATCCAGATGTTTTTCTGACTTGTCATTAATACAGCTTTGCTTTTGTGACAGTCTGCTGGAGTTATGCTCAGAGTCCCGTTTAGATTCCCTCTGAGCTGTGTTTGCTTAAATGGCCTGCAGGTCCATTTATTATAATGGAAAAACAATCGCGTGCCGTCAGGTTGCGCGGGGTCTGGGGAGTATGACTGAACAGTAATGTCTTCAGGAAAATGAAGTATTCTGCTAATGACGGCTGACAGGAACCATCTATCCCAGCCATGTGATACACTGGCGCAGCCGAAGGGGAAGACCTGCTCGATATAATAACCGAAAACCGCACCAGAGCGGGAACTTTAAACCACGCCACCTGCACAGGCAGCGCAGGGAACTGCATTGAATCACATAGGCCTTTTTGATTATATTTTTTTCTTTAATTTTGGAGTCAGAATGAACTAATACACTTAAAAAATGTCCCCGGTTAAATGAGCCTTTCAAATACATAGAGCCTTCTAGATTCTGCTCCGACTGCATCAGTCTAAACTATCGATGTTGACACCCACTTGCCAAGTGCAAGTCGAAAAGGAAAAAGAAATAAATTGCAATTTCTTTGCTTTTTTTTTTTAAGTCTGAGAATGGTGTACTCTTCGACAGGCTGGGAGACTTGCCAACAAAACATTTGTTATACCAAGAAATGAAAAAAAAAAGAAAAGAAAAGAAAAGAGTAGCTATTGTGCGCTGTGAGATGCACAGCTCTGACAGGTGTGTTCAGGTGTCTCACGCCGTGCTGTAAAAAGCGTGGAACTCGATTCAGGTGGTGGTGGCAGGGAGTGGTGCCCCCCTCATCCCCCCGCTGCGCTCCTAATGCCCGTCTGGCACGATGCGCCCGCTGCTTCCTGTCAGGCGGGAGAAGAAGGCAGCAGCCGCAGCCGGAGATCCAGGCCGCCCCGCTGAGGCTTTGTGCGGTTGTCCGTTGTGCGGTCGCATGGCGCAGGGCTCCGGGGCAACGGTGGGAGCTTCCCGTGGCAGGTGACCCCCAGGCGGCCCCACCTTCCCCTTCCCCCAACTTCATCTCCGTCCTGTGCGTTGTGCGGCTGACATGTTGCTAGGACACCGCAATAATGAGAAAGGGGGTGGGGCCGTGTGGTGGATCTGAATTCCTGTGATTGCAGGGTTCTGATTCCACCTCCTTTATCCAGAATAACCTCTGCATTATCCAGCTGTGGAAACACGCTCTGTATGAAATCTATACAGTGAAATAGAGATGATGTAATGGATCTGAATTGAATGTAGTCTCCTGGAGAGTGTGTAGACATTGTTTGCGGTCTATAGGGGATTGTGGCCGCGACCTGTTCAGTGTACATTCAAGGTCCTTCTTCCTGGAATTGCTCTCCGTAGTCATCAGTGAGATGTACCATCCACGGGGGATTGAAAGGCAGTGATGAGGAAGTGATTGGTTGGCTACAGTCTTGTAAGGGCCAATGACCTTGTTTCTTTTCAAACACTCATGTCATCTTTTTCCCCCTTAGGAAGAATACAGCTTATTTCAAGTTCTAATCCAATGCACATGTGAAAAGATATTGGCAAGGTAAAGTGGTGGGACCTTGTCAGACAGCAGTACAAGGTTCAGCTCCACACAAAGTGTTTTAAATACTCATTCTTACCTCATTGTGTGATAATATATTAATATGTTTAGGGCCACATGGCCATGGGATGATTTTTGTGTTTGTTTGTTTTTGATGGTGCAGCAGGAGTTATTACAGAAAGTAAACTTTGCTCAGAGCAGTAGCGTTGATTATATTGACTCAGTGAGAGTCGATAGGACATTCGGAAGTGAGGCGGTTGCAGTTCCCGCCAATTAAGACTTCTCCCTGCCCTAAATGTTCCTCCTGATCCAATACGAGCGTGATTTGAAGTGCAGAGATAACTTTGAGCACAGGAAGGGTATATTTAACCTCCAGCAGTTGCTGAGTGCAGGTCAATAAGCTAACATTTGCATTGCCTGGGAACCTTATCGTTTGCCACAAACAAGAAGAAAACAGAAAAAACACAAATCAATTTGCAAAGGTGTCTGAGAGATCTCAAAGCCTTTGATTTATTCACACTGTCAGTCACAATTTTGTTATTTTTGGCTGTAAGTTGCAACCACATGGTCATGTGAGTGCATCTATTTAAAGAAGACTAATCTGTTAAAAAAAAATGAGAATATTATACCTTTCTTGCACTATATTGTACTGGCAATGATCATTTTGACCCAGTCAGTGATAAACAAGCGCACAGCAAAACATGATGACATTATGTGCTTTTTGTTTAACACTTGGAATGAAGACCCTGCTTGGAGAACAGAGCTGATTGATTGTAGATGAGGTGGTTCAACATGAGAACTTAGTTTTAGACTCCAGTCTGTGATTAGCAATATAAACTTCAGGCATTAATAATGCGATGACGTGCACGGCGGTCTTTTGGTGCCTTAGTGATGGCCAGGTCACCCTACATGACCTGTAGAATAAATGGTGTCTTTTGTTTCTTTTGATTTCTTTAAACTTTTTTTGGAGACTTGCCTTGCCTTTTTCACTATAAATAAATGAACTGGCAAGCCAGTGATGGCATTGGGTTTGACAGATTTGCACTGGATCGAATTGACAGAATATAAAAAAGCCGAAGTGCATTTATTCTCTGAGAAGAAGGATACCGGGGGAATGACAAATATACATAAGTACACAGAGGCGGTTTTTGCTCATGTTTGTCCACAAGATGCGAATAGTTATTGAATGTTAATGTTCCTTGTGCCATGTCTGCATGTTTGTGGAAGAAAAGCCTGCTAGGGAATTACATGCTGGAATCATACGTGCTGGAATTTTCATTGGCATAAGCCCAGTGGTAGAGGTGAGGTGAACTGCATCCATATTTCAGGGTAGGCTACCTGTGGAGTGCCTTTTTGATAACTGAAACAGCAGGTGATGTAAGTATTTATCCATCTAGCAGCTGTTCTTTAGATTATGTAGCTGTAATACCCGTGCATTTACACAGTGCGCACACAGGTACTGTTGTGTATTAACTACTGCTTACGGCCTTGTGTAATTACACTTGCTGCACAAGTGTAATTACACAAGGCCACAGGCAATTTTAACAACAATATGTGTATATATAAACAGCCATTGGGAAACACTGTCACATAAAGTGTACAAAGAACAAAAACCTGAGCTGGAGTGAAGGCCAGGAATGCATGCATCTCTATTGGACACAGTGCTGTGGGGAAAGGTGGAACTTCAGCAACAGCAGCCAATCAGCAGCAGAGCTTGCAGCGATTTTGCCCCTCCCTCTGCTTGGGCTGTACATTATTTATTTATTTTTAGGGGGCTGTGGATGAGCAGAGGGGATTGATCATGAAATGCTGTCGTATGCATCTGTATTGATTGCCTCGCGTCTTTACAAATGGTTGCTTTGCATATTGGATATTTGCTTTAATATGCTTTGCATCGGGTGTATTAGTCTCACTATTATAAAAGAGCTTAACTTGTGTTGTGTTATTATTGCCTGTGGATAGCAGAAGCTCACAACTTACTGATTGATATTGAGTCTGTGCTCGGATACCGACAGTAAGCCTCTTAACGTACAGAGTCATACGTGAGCACCTCGCCAAGTCAATTTCATTTATTTATTTATTTGTCCGGGAATGCAGGAAAACAATTCAGGGAAGTGCACTTTTTAATCCTTTTCATTGTATTCAGGGTCAGGAGAGGAGAGCTGAAACAAAGTGATTTAACCATATTCATATTGTGTCTTTAATACTACTTTATTGTGAAATTGGATTTTTTTTTTTGGACCTGAATGCCTAGATTATTGAAGATTGAACAAAAAGTAATCTCTTTGTGTGCAAATTGTAGTTTCAAGAGTCTCGAAGGAGCACAACATGGATTGGGCAGAATCAACCTTCTGTTTAATGGTGTTTCTGTGATCTGATTAGGGGGATTTCAGTAAATTAATGTTATGAAAAAGAGACTGCAGGGAAAAGTGATACAATTTAAAATATTGCATAATTAGTGGGTAAAATATCATATGAGCATTATTTTTGCTTTGGTCTCCTAGAGGTGTTTTCTGAAGGAAAGAATGAGTCCCTTTCCTTGTAATTATTATTTAACATGTACATGTATGTTTGTGGATCTAGAAGTGATTCAAGCCTTCTGGAAAATGATGCGATTTGAAATGAACTTGAGGAAAAGTGGTTGGTTTGATGTTCATGTTTCATTGATGAAATGCCGGGATGAAAAATCAAACACTGGCCTTCCCAAAGTGTAATTTTCTCATAGAACCAGGCTATATGCCTTTCAAAGATGGCTATGGTGCAGGTTTAAAATGAATTCATATTTTTATCATGAGCTGAGTTAGTCTTATTTTTTCCCCATTCATCCTCACACATCAGCTTGTACTTACACAGCCAAGCGTGTTTGTTATCATATCAAATTATTATCTCTTCTTTCATTTGTGGCTTGCATTTCTGTGTGATATTTTCACAGATGAGTCTTTTGTTGGTGTCATCATTGTTGATACCACAGAGAGAAATGCCATTTTGAAAGCAAGTTTTTAAAGAGATTAAATGCTGAGTACAAAAAAGAAGTAAGCTGGAGATGGAAACATAGCTGTTTCTCTTTAATGCAAGAAGACCACTTCAGCTTATTATTTAAAGCCTATTGTAACAATAAATAAAAGAAATCTGTCATATGTCAGATATAAAAGCGGAAAACATTGTACGAGTTTGTTAGTATTTTACTCATATTTTTTCAGGCTTAGTTCTGCTGGGCCTTTTTTTTTGAATAATAACATCTGGGGAGAAATTGTTTTGTAGTCTTCTTCCACTATTGAGTCATTCCAAGAAAAAATGGCTACATGTTCATTGATTTTCATGCTGAGAGCAAACAAATGCATATGCCTTAGATGAAAGAAAAAACACCACCTTGAACCCAACATCTCCCATATTGATTTCAGAGTTACATTTATCAAAAACAGAAGCAAGCCATTTGTACATAACATCTGCAGATATCAGCAGTGTTTGCTTTGTAGAATTACAGCTGGGGCCAGATTTGGGTCAGAACATGAAGGTTTGGGTAGGGCGACATCCTAGTTTGATGTGCATCAGAAAGGACATTAGCTACCTGCATCAACCAGTCAGCATGAAAGTATGTTGGCTTCCCGGTATGGTCCTCTCTCTCTCATTGTTTTTTCTCAGTGCTGCCCCTGCAGTTTTTAAGCACACAAGACACCCCCTGCTGCCATGGAGTAGAAATACAGGTTAGGGGTCGTGCTTTTGGGGATTGGTGGGGTATTCCAATGGGCGGTGCCAACGGCACACCAGCCGACGCTAGGCAGCAAATCATTTTCACAGCAACCTCCTGCTATTTGCTTTGAGAAATACTGTACACTACCAATGAGCTCCTGGGTACCAAATTCACTTGGAACGTATGTGATAGCTAAGATAGTAATTCCTGGTATTCTCTTGGTGCAATTCAACATTATGATAATGATGCTGTTTTCGTTCCAAGCACCTTTTCAATTCCACCGATGAAGCTGAGGTGAGCTGGTTGGCATCCTCTAATTTAGTAATTAATAAATGCATGCACGCACACATCATTTGTTTGTGCCTAAACAGCTGGGACTCTCGTCTCCAGGGTGATCCTGCTCCTCTCTCTCATCATTTTTCATTAACATGAAAATTAGAAAAATTAGACATAGTTTTGTTGGACAGACACAGGGTTTAAGGTTCACATCCATGAAACATCTCCTAATGTAGTTTTTAATGACTTTCTGTGAGAGAGGAAACTGGTATTCGATTATGCTTTGTGCAGCGTGAGTGCTGGTAAATTTAATATTCTCTGCTAATTGTGGGGGAGCCCCTGTCATTAATTTCAATCTCATATAAATGCTAGATCATTGCAGTCCACCTCTCAAGCTTTCTGAAACTGCCTGCACTAGCATAAAAAAAAAAAAAAACATGAGTTTGAATTACGCTCCAATGGTACACAGAAGCCTCTGTGAGATTTTATCATCATCATTAATGTGAGTGTCTGTGGCTACAGTAAGCTCTCTGCATGTGGTCTATTCACTGGCTTATACAAACAGGAGGGAGGATGATAAGGGCACCATAATGTGTGTGTGTGTGTGTGTGTGTGTGTGTGTGTGTGTGTGTGTGTGTGTGTGTGTGTGGGGGTCCGCGCGTGTGTGTGCGTGCATGCGTGCGTGCATGCACATGTGTATGCATGCATATGTGTGTGTGTGTGTGTGTGCCTTTGTGTGCTTGCATACATGCGTGCAAGCGTGCTAGCGCATGTGTGTGTGCATGCATGCGTTTGTGTGTGTGATGGGGGTGGGCTGCTGAAATTGGCGTGTAACACCCTCACAAGGTCCAACATTTTTTGTTCTAGTTTAGCTGGAGTTTCTTTCACAGATGCCTCTGAATCCCACATTTGATTCTGCTGAAACATCTTGATACCTAACTGACTTCATCACACTTCGCCCTCTCCAGATGGCTGATAGGGAAAATATTAGATCTGAACCGGCTGACCCCCACGCTCTGCCTTGTATGTGATCTGATTCAATTTACAACTTTTATGTGTTTTTATGCACAAAAGGACATGCCATCACTGTATCTGTATGTGTGTGTGCGCGTATGTGCGTGCGTGCGCGCACGTGTGTATGTGTATGTGTATGTATGTGTGTGTGTGTGTGTGTGTGCGTGTGTGTGTGTGTGGGTGTGCAGAGGACAGGAATTATCTAGCACTGTATGTCCTCATCAATCCCGTAGGCACTCAGCCTTACATCTCTGCTGCTCTGTGCCTAAGTTTGCGTGTGACATTTAAACCAGTGTCTCCTTTCTCAGCAGAAGTTTGCCGGTCAATGAAATCAATGTAGAGAAGCAAAAAGGTAACATTTGGATTCCTTGCACAGTCCAAAGAGAATGCACAATAATTTTTTAGGTTTAGACCCATGCTAGTGTCATTTTGTACTGAATCAATGGTCTGAATAAAGAGGATTCAGCTTCTGAAAACCAGCTTGCTCCTTTGAATTTGCTCATTAACATAAAATTAAATTAGTGAAAACAAGAGGAAGAATGAAAAATGGCTTTGAAATTAACATCTGAAAGAGATATTTCCCATATGTAGATATTAATGACTGATTCTTTTGGAATCAGTCAATCATATTAATGACTGATTCTTTTCTTTTTTTTCCTGCTGTGTTATAGATATTGCACACAGAAGCATAGCTTGCAAATAATTGTCTCGTTTTGTGAGGACCTGACACTTCTAGTGCTTATGTTCAACTTGGAATGATATTTTCTTTTAAACTGTGCTGCTTTCCACCCCACTCGTCGACAAGTACTGAGAACCCGGTTATACGAAAACACCAAAGCGTGACCTAATTTTCTGTTTTTGCCTCTTTGAGTTCAGCGATGCAAATCTCAAGCTGACTCAGCAAACAAACACGTCTCTCCCCATCCCTCTCTTCCGAACGGTGACAGCTCGTAACGTTGCAATTTCGGATGGAAAACCTTTTTCAAAAACCACCAAAAAAACAGAGATGCTGTCTTCCGACGCTCTCAAACTGCATTTGGCAGCAGGGTTGTATCCCAGTATTTCCTGTATGGTTCAGCTGTTCACTGTGCTGTGCTGTCTTTGAGGACTCACTGCTTAAAAGGTTTTTTTTTTTCTGAGGCTTTGCATAGTGTGGTCTGATTGTCTGTCGCATGCTTCCACGTGCTTGACCACCGACATTTATTTGCGCCGGAGTGCATCTGTCTGTTTTTACAGCGTGGCCAGACAGCGCGTTGGCCTTTAGTAATAAAACAATGGCTGTTCTGTGTGGCGCTCAGACAGGCCATGAAAGCATATTTCAGAGTGAGGCAGTTTGTATTGGCTATTGTTCCCCTGCGCATGTGCTTTCCTGTAATCTAATTTCAAGTGGTCAGTACCTCCGGTGAAATCAAGCATCTCCCCACCTGGTCTGTGTAATAATTTGATCTGAAGTTTTGAGCAGTGCTTTTATAGCAGTGCTTTTACACTTTTTTTTTGTGCTCTGGTTATACATACTTTCTCTCTCTATCTCTCTCTCTCTGTGTGTGTGTGTGTGTGTGTGTGTGTGTGTGTGTGTGTGTATGTGTGTGCACATGCGTGTGTGCGCATGAGTGTGTGTGTGCGTGTGTGCGCATGAGTGTGTGTGTGTGTGTGTGTGTGTGTGTGTGTGTGTGTGTGTGTGCGCATGAGTGTGTGTGTGTGCGTGTGTGTGCACGTGTGTGTGTGTGTGTGTGTGTGTGTGTGTGTGTGTGTGTGTGTGTGTGTCCTTCTCAAGTCTCTCATGCCAGCCAAAACTTTCACCGTTAGCTGTACCTGTGAAGCCATAAAATATTACCCTCAAGACTGGGCCTGATTCTGACAGAGTTTTTTATGAAGCTATCACCCAAGCCTTTATATCTGAGTGACTCTTTCACCCCTCTTCCCTCCACCTCTCACCTTAGCTTGTGCGAAGGACTTCTCCTTCCTCATGCAGGGAGCTGTCTATATGTGTGCTGGGGGAACAGGGACGGAGTGGTGGAGTGAATCAGAGCTGTGGTCCAGCGTTGCTGTGAATGGGAGAGATTCATTGACTAGTCTTTTATTCCCAGTCTCCCATGTGATTACATCTGGGAGGCTTTGACAGGATCTAATTTAGAGGGCCGCGCGTGGCGGATTACCGACTTTTAATGTGCGTAGAAAGGGTATCCGCACCACTTGGCATGACGGTGACGTACATAATCAGCGTGAGTGTAGGTCTATTCATTGGATTTGAGTGTTTTACAAAGTCTGTGTGCTTTACCCGATAAGAGGGGTGTTTATCCTGTTAATGTGTCACTCTGAAGATATTAGCCAGTGTTTTTGGCCAGCTGCCCCAGCACAAGACCGACCATTTACACAATCGTGCATAAATTAAAACGGCGTTGTTTTTCAGTAATGGAAGCAATTTCATCTTTTTTTTTTCCTTTCCCTTCCGTTCGTAATCCAGATGACATTACGCCTCGATTGCTTATTAAATCTGCACTGTGAGGGCACTTTTGTTTTACAGCCCTGTTTTATGTAGGCCGGGAGTGCCGGTAATATTATGTAGAACAGGGTCACCTTGGGCTGAGATGGAGACGCTGACAGGAAGTTTATCCTGCCTGGCAGCTGAGGTGATGGCGCCCTGAGGCCCCTCCGTGTAACGCTGTTTATTTCTCGATTAACACATTTCCTTTTCGTTGATCCCTGCTGTTGTGAGTCCGTGAGAAGGAGTTCTGCGGGGGGGTGGTTTGGGGGTGTTCCAAAGCAGATCCTTCTCCCCTTTTTGGGGGGGTTTATTGAGCCAGTTCACCCTTTCCCGTTCATGTAAAGAGAACCACGCCTAGCTCTAACTTTATTTAAATGCAAGCATTACATTTTTATTCACAAACCCATTTGTGGCAAGTTTAAGCAATCACAAAGAGCAAATTAAAAACTTTCTTTGTATTGAAAAAAGAAATGCTTTTAAGTCGTTTAAGAAGAATCTTGATGGATTCCACAGGGCAGGCTTTTAAATCTTTTGAATTGTGTGATTGAAGAAAAACATAGTTGATAGGCTGTTTATTCAGCTTAGGAGGCAACAACAGAACCATATAGCATCTGCAGCATCTAACAAAAACAGAATAGAACACAGAGGATTGGTGTGTTTGCCTGGTTTGGGGATTTCATTGTTTTTTTACATGGCTAATCAACGCTGACACTGATCAGTTTTGAGGTTCAAAATTAGTTTGGCCCTGCCAGCTCACAAGGTTCTGAAACAAAACCAAGGGGTTGGGATGTGTTTACAGCTGATCTATATGTCTGCTGCATAGTGTTGCCACTGCACTGTGCATATCCATCTGATTAAATGAGGCAAACTTTCATATGGGGAAGAGCCATTTACCACACTGCACACAGAGAACAACTTGAAATAATTTACAGTGAATCAATATCCCCTGATTTTATTTCAGCTTTCCTTAGGCTTCCTCAGAAGGTGAAGCGAATATGATGAACAGTCTGAACTCCTGGTGCAGGAGTTATTTTTTTCCTTTAAGCCTACCCAGTGCATCTCCCTCAGGGAGCCTCACTTGGGGTATTTATTAAAATTTAAATAAATAAAGACATTATCAAACACGTCCTTGTCTCACCTGCCGATTCATTGTGTGGGGACTGATTCTGTGAATTTTTCTTGTAGTGCTTGTAGTGGTTGTGTAAGCTCTCTTTCTTTGTTGGCACCTGGGGTTCATACATTACAGACTATAAAAGGGCTAAAATTGAGAAACCAGAGAACATAATCGGAACCGAAACCTTACCAAAATTACATCAAACTTTAATTGATGCTGCTGGGAGTAGAGTGGAGTGTAGGTCCAGTGGATTTTTTTTTACCCAGACAGTACTTGTTTTGTACTCAGTACTCAGTTTTGTTTTTTTTTGCAAAGAATTTTACCTTTGAGACTCTTTTGTCAGTGTTTTCCTTTGTAATGGGAATGATGTAAAATGATGTTCCAGCGATGCAAGACCAACATTGTTGTCTTATTCTATCCTTCAGGGTTGTGATTTTGCACTGTGCTCTGCATGTTTTTTTTTTTTTTTTCGGCTCCTGCTTGGCTCTGACTCGATTTGGATCTGGCTCCTGATTGGTTCTGACCAGAGCAGCTCTCCTGACTCACTGTTGTGGTTAGACGGCACAACCAAAACCAAGTCTTTGCAATCTTGCCTCATGTGCTGTGCCCCGTGACACGGGATCTGCAATGTGATTGGCTAGTTATAAAACCAGTGGTGGACACATTGTTAGATGCAGACAGCTGAAAACACAGTTGGAGAGCTGTGACTCAGGGCCCAAGGTACTGTCCTGCTCTGCATCGCTTGCTGCCTGGAGGATGGCTTCCTAAAGGAAGCTCTGTGCTGCGTCTGGAGCCCATGCAGTGATACTGTCACCCAGTGTGAAAGAGACTGCTTTTAACTCCTCCTGTGAGAGGAGATGACGGATATAAACCACACTGCTGATATCTGAGACGCATACGCAGCCGCATAAATGCACACACACACACACGCACAGACACACGCAGACACACACGCACTCACACATACACACGTAAGCACATACACATGCGTGCACACACACACACACACAAGCACGTGTGAACACACAGACGATACACACAAACATACACTCAATCTACACACATGCACACACACATACGCGCATGCACTCACACATACACACACGAGCTCACACATGCAGTGCTGTTAAGAGGAGAGCTGTCATGTGTGAAGGTGCCTGGTAGGTCAATGCGTAATGTCATGAGTCTGCAGAAGAGGATACTGCTGAGGAAGAGAGCACGAGGGAGGGAGAGAAGAGAGAGACAGACGGACAGAGAGATATCGATCTTCGGGAGTGAACACCCACCAGTTACAGTTACCTGGGGTTTGTGATTAATGTTTCAGGGAGCTCTGAATTGCCAATAAATGTATTGAAGAAAGCATGCGGGGCCTACTATGTGTGGGAAAAAAAAAATCAACATTCAACACCCCCACCCAACATGGCTGCATGTTCTTGCAAGAAATATTTGAATGCATCATCCAGCCTTACCATTTTTATGGAAGTAAAATATGAAGTTGCGTGTCATAAACTAAACAGAACATTTTCAGTCTGAACGTTGAATTTGAATATTTAAGATTGTGTTTGAACAATGAATTAGAGAGAGAGAGAGAGAGAGAGAGAGAGAGAGAGAGAGAGATGATTGATTGTAACATAGAGGAAAACCTTTAAAGATATACTCACATTGCTTAGCAATCAGCTGTGTGTGTGTGTGTGTGTGTGTGTGTGTGTGTGTGTGTGCGTGTTTTATGCGTGCTGTGTGTGCATACATATGTGTGTGTGAGCGTAGGTGCTTGCTTTCATGTGCTATGTGTGTATAAGTGCATTAATGTGAGTGTTGTGTGTATGTATGTGCATGCATGTGAGTGCTGTGTGCATATATGTGTGTGTGTCAGTTTGTCTCTATTTCTGTATGTGTGTGTGTGTGTGTGTGTGTGTGTGTGAGAGAGAGGGAGAGAGAGAGAGTCTGTTTATGTGTGCATTCACATGCAGAATGAGTACTGGTGTTATCAGTTTTTGGAAAGAGTACATAATGATTGGCAGAAAGTACACAAAGTACAGAGACACACTGGCATGTCAGAAACCCCCACTTTATTGAGACGGCCAATTGAGGAACTCACTGGAGCATCGCGCCACTCCAGCTGCCGCTCCGGCCTCCCCTAAATTGAGACAGCAAATCTAACAAAATAACTTATGGATTACTCACCTCTCCTCTGTCTCACTGGCCTCTCTCCGGTGCTGACCAGAAAATTGGCCGATGTGGCAGATGTTGGCTGCGCAGGCAGTGTGGTGTGGATTGAGGCTGTCTTCGGTGGGGTGCACCCCTCTGCTCCGCAGTTCTGGGGTGTCACCGTGACCCCGCCTGCTCCCAGAGGAGCGCTCTCTCTGTGAGACTCTTAACTGGTACAGTAGGTGTGTGATGCATGTCCACTTACAGCAGCGTTTCCCAAACCTCTCCTGGAGTACCCCTTGTCCTGCATGTTTTAGATCTCTCCCTGCTCCAACACAGCTGATTCAAATGATCAGTTTGTTGTTAAGCAGCTTCAGGAGTTCATAACGAGTTGATCGTTTGAATCAGCTGTGTTGGAGCAGGGAGAGATCTAAAACATGCAGGACAAGGGGTACTCCAGGAGAGGTTTGGGAAACGCTGACTTACAGCAAGTGTCGGGTTTCTCACTGTCGTGGCCTTGCTGTGGTTTGCTATGGAGGAACAGAGGACTATCATTGGTCTGGCTGGTCTGCTGATATTGTGGAGATCTCACCATTACAGCCAATCAATTACATTACATTATATTACATTCCAGCACAAGAGAACACAAGTGTGTCTATCCGAGCTAAATGAACCACAGTGTCAGAGCAGGCTAACACCACCAGACCAGTAAGTGTGAGCACATCACTATTCAGGCACTACTATAAGTTAACTTGTAAGTTAACCTGAAAATAGACAGCCTAGAAAACTAAGTGAAATCATTAAAACCCATCGTACAACCAGCCTGGAGCAGAATAGCCAAATGAAAGCATGGTCACAAGTACAGAAAAGACATGCTGTACTTATATCTTGAATCCATTTTTAATTTCATGCATTTTTAATGGTCTGTATGTCTCTGCATTGCATTTGCATATAGAATAAGACACAGGGGTGGTGTTAAGGATTCCTTATGGATGATTTAACAGGAGTACATCACACCGAGGAATGTCCTGTTTGTCTCAGTATACCATAGTTGTGCCAGCTTTCGTTTAAATATGTCATATCATGTTTAATTTATAATCAGTGGGACTTTTTAATGAGACAGACTATCACAGTCATTGGTTGATACATAAATTCATTCACCAGCTTTGATGTAGAGTTGTTATCTCTTTACGGTAGCAGATATTTTGTCAATTTGGTTGGAGGTAAAATTGAACAGACCTCAAAGTTTGATGGATTGTTTGGATTTATTCGAGGAGTGCAGCTTAGGAAATGAACTCACGGCTTGGTGGTTTTGAATCCTTCTGTCAGAGCTGGACTGTAAAGATTAGCAGTTTGCGTTTTGCAGACTCATTTAGAATGAACTCTAACTGGTCATAGACTCTCCCTCTCTCCCTCTTCAACTTTAAAACTTACTGACCTCTTTCAGTCCTGTAGGCTGCCAACTGCCTATGTAGTTTCACTGTGGAAACCGTTTGGTATGCCAGGCAGGAGTCCTGCAAATTGTCCACTGGAGAGACGGGGAAGAAACAACCTTTTGAAAATAGGGTGTGGATTTTTACCGTCTTCCTGGATATTATATCCAGTAGGGGGATAGGGTCGTGGCCCTATTGATTAGTCAGCCCCACAATAACAGGTAGATTGCACAGCACTTCAGTCAGAAGGAGAGAGGGGAAGACTGATGGAGTTGAATGGCTAAGTCAATTCCCGCTGCCGTTTTCCACCCTCGCTGTCTTTCTCGTGAGTAACAGTTTTTGTGTTTTCTCATTATGACATTAATCTGTTTTGCCTGATGTGTTAAATAGCTCATTTGCCAAGTAGGAAATGAAATGAAATCCAAACTTCATTAAAACAGCTGAACCTATTTCTGAATCGTTAATTACTGTGTGGTTACTCTGGTCTACTCATACAGTGAGCTACATATTTAAGCATTGCGTAAATAGAGTTTTTTTCCCAACACAGTAATTATTGTTGTCTTAGACTGAAATTATCTGGCCGCTCATCTGTCTGCTCTGATTTTTTAAAAACAATGTAAATGCTTCAATGTGAGTGAAGCAGACTGTATGTACACTACTCTTCTATTGCAAAGGTTGGCTGTCATTAGTCAAAGGTTTACTGTATGGGTTGTTGAACATTATAGCACAATAAAGGGTCACACACTATAAAGAGAAAAATGACCAGCATTTCATGCCACAGTCAATCATTCTGGCACATAGAAACAACATCAGAGAAGTGTCAGGGGCAAGCATCATTTGCTCCTTTTCTAGGGTCAGATTGGTTGTCTCAGTGGCAAGTACTCCCTTTAAAAGTACAGTACCAGTCAAAAGTTTAGACACACCTGATTAAGATAATGGGAAACATGCATTCAAAGACAATTTGGTCTAAAGACTTATGATTAAACGCTTAAAATTTGTTTCGTAGACAAATATAAATAATATAAAGTTGATGCCTATGTATGAATTTCTTTCCAAAATTTAATTTATTTTGCTATCATAAAGAATCTCAAATATAAGAGTTTTGATTTGTTTGTATTGATTTGTTTTTTCTTTTTGGTCACTGCATAATTCCAAACTAATTTCATAGTTTTGATGTTTTTACTATTATTCTAAATTACAGAAAATAATGAAAATAAAGAAAGTGTGTCCAAACTTTTGACTGGTACTGTATATCCATGCATTGCTTTACTGTGTTGCCTACAGTGAGCTTAAACGAAGGCCAGTTGTCTGGTTGTGGGGATACTCAATGCTTGCTGCCATAGGTGCAGTGATCACCGGTGACACTGAGTTATCTGCATGGGAGATGAGGGGCAGTCTCCCTGCCTAACCACAGTGGCCAGGCTGATATATTTAATTTGCTTTGAGAGCGAAAGAAAGTCCATCATAAATCCAGGCGATGAATTATGAAGATCGCAGCTGTCCGTGCTGTTGTGACGGGAGCCGCGCGCGGTAGCGAGTCGCGGCCGGCCGTGCCACTCTGCATGTATAATGACACGCGGCGAGGTGCTTTTTGCCTGCCAGCTCTCGTCAGAGTAAGCGATGATGACACGGTCCCGTTACCGAGGTGTGGAACTGTCACCGGGGCTGCTCTCCCCAGCTGACTGGCTCTGCGCGGCGCCGATCACCTTGAAACTGATGAGAATGACCTCAGGGAGAAATGGCAGTGCCTGCGGATACCTATTTCTGTGTGTGTGCGCATGTGTGTGTCTGTGTGCTGGTGCGTGCGCGCATGTGTGTGTGTGTGTGTGCGCGCGCACACGTGTTCATGTGCATACATATGTTTGCAGTTAGTACTGCACTATGTGTAAATGTGTGTTCATATAAGCAAAAAGGAATGCATGTTTGTCTGTATTCATGTTTGCGTGTGCACATGTGGGCGTGCAAATGTAAAATGTATACATGTTTTTATGTGTATGTGAGTGCATGCGTGCATCAGTATGCATGTATGTATGTGTGGGTGGCCATGTGTGTGCCACATCCTTTCCTGTCTGCGTGCCAGGGAGATGAATGCCACTTCTGGGATACTGTTTGACATTTAGATATTCCCATTCATGCCATGTCCCCTTCAGATATAAAGGCAATGCAACAGTCCATTTCATACACAAGTACTGATAGAATAGAGGAGCCTCCAGGCTGAGGCCTTAATGTTTCTTCACAAATCTAGCAGCTTTACTGTGACGCTTCAAATAGTTTAGGGTTATTAATGTTTTATAAAGCCTTAATAACTGGATATACATCATGAAAAGTTCTGTTGTTTAAAATGGTTCACTTTATTGATCCCCGTGGGGACATTCATCTTCTGCATTTGACCCATCCAAAGCAGTGGGCAGCTGCAGTGCAGTGCCCGGGGACCAACTCCAGTTCTTTTGTCAGGGCACTGACAGGAGTATTAACCTTAAGTGTGTGCTAAATACAGTTCATACGGTTACTATGCTCTGCTTATAAATAACCTAGCAACAGGACATCTTGTATCTTGCATGAAATCATTTCAACCTGGCAGCCATGGCCTTTTAACATGATGTTGCATTTAATAACATTTATTAATGCTGGACTAAACACATTTATAGCATTTAATAACATTTATTAATGCTGGACTAAACACATATATAAACATGTATAATGATACTATAAATGCTTTATTAAGCATTTACAACATGAATCAGCTGGAGTCGTCCTTGTGCAGTGGAGCAAAGTAGCCAGAGAAAGAATGTGCCACTGCTACAGAGGTGATGCCCCCCACCCACCCAAAGCCAGAATGACAGCGCAATCAGCTTCCTTAGCTGGGAACCTTGGCATTTAGCTCTGTTAGCTCTAGCTCTAATCGTATCTCTTGGTACTGTGTGCATACAGTGGCCGCAGAAGATTGAAGCTTCCAGATGACCCACGTGCGTTACACTAAGACTGCTAATCCTATACCTCCCATACGACTGCTGCCACAGTACCATTAAAGGAAGAGTACTGATTATAAAAACAGTGTGATTCTGGTATTCCAAATACCGATCACACATTCAGACTATATTGCACTTAAGGACAGAGGAGCAAGCGTGGCTTAAGAGAATATGAAAAAGAAAAAGAAAAAAAAGCGTAAGATGCAGTGAGCGTTGGGGGCGTTGGGGGCCTCTGTGATTGGGCCTGCTGTTTTAGAGTCAGGCTAAATTGCTTTGACATTGGACGGAATTACAGTAAACACTGAGTTTCCATGGCAGTCGTGCTTACCGTTTCCATAGCAAATCGGCGGGAACCTTGCAGCGCGCACCAGAGCGACGTTGCCACACTGCCCAGTACTTCATGCAGTCAGAAACGAAGGCTCACTGCTCACTCCAATGGCAAAGCTGGGACAATGTTTATGAATGATAATAGTAAAAAACATAATTCTGCTGAAAACCGCTTAAGTGAAGCGGTGGCCTTGGAAGTATGTGTATCGCATCCAAAGTACCTCTGGTCATACAAGTGTGTCTGCTCTTCAGCTTTTTCTTTGCATTTCCTATAAAGGAAAATCTCTGAACGACGGCATCACCCTCTATTTCATACTAAGCCCCTCCCCCTCAATGTCTGCATTATATTTATAAATTCTTGAACACGAACTGTTGTACGATGATAGCATTTATGCATGTCTTCCAAATGGTTTTACGAACAGGCTTGATGTGTTTCCAACTTTGATAGATAACTTGTTCATTATGTGTTTGTGGTGGGAGTGTCTTAGTTATAGTTTCACTCCTGTGTCTTGTTTGGCACACACACAGGATTCAAACCCGCAAACCTGGTCAGAAGCATCAACCACTGGGCCCTACATAACCGTTTGTAGCACCTTGGTTGTGATGGAGTGTGGGTTCGGCATTCAGTATGACTCAAGGGCAAATCGCTGTTAAAGGGAAGATGGAAGACACCCAGCAGACACCTATCACTCTAGCAATAAAACTTTTGCTGACATTGGCTGTTGAAAAGAATTCTTCCCATGGACACATGGAATAGTAATATGAGCCAAAAGTGGGATGGGGTTTCTACTATCCCACTTTTGCGCCCCCCACCACCACACACACACACCGATTTGGGATTTCTCCAAATTGCTTCCTCAACTGTAGCAAGCAGCATTTGAATTAGCATTACAAAACAGACAAGAGGTACCCTCTAATGCATTGTGTTTTCTCTAGGGTTTTTATATACTGAGAAACTGTAATATTTTAAGCAAGAAGATCGAAATATTTTTTGAGATGGAAAAATGGTAAAATCTGGCAAAAATCACAGACTGTGTCTCAATAAAAAAAATCAAGATTAAAACAAAAAGTCTACACAGGATAGCTTCAGTTACAATGAGAACAATACGTTGGTCTGATGTAATCAACATGAGAGCATAAAATGAAGTCATTTTTCTATTGTCATCATTATACCAATATAATCACTATGTACTTATAAACTCTAAAATCTGGATTTGTACTTGGTACAAAGACAATACATAACAAAAAAATATATATATTTCCAATGGCCACAGTAAAGTAGCCATCAGATGTTGTCTTGTCTTGATGTATGTTATCTGTTGTCTTTTTTTGACTTTGACATTTCCTCCTCTGGGAAGCCCAAATTGGCCTTCCTCAGCTTTGCTTTCAGTCTTGATTCAAAGGCAGGTGTTGCTGTTTGCAACTCTGCTCCTCAAAGCTTGTCACAGAGATGCCCAGAGAGTCCGGGCTTTGTTCAAAAGCTTCTAAATAAAAGAAATACCCTGAAATGATGTATTAATAACTGCAATGCCATTTTTACAGTCTGAAATTTTGAGTATTGCTCACAGTGATATGGCCAAAATACATGACGTGATTATTAATATCTACCTTCTCACCAGCTAAATGAAAGAATATCATGATTCATCACTCAGTCAGAGAAGGCAGTTTTTTGCCTGTCTATATTTATGAGGCTTACAGAAGATCCTCGACCAATCAGAGTGCTAGCTAACCCAGGATTCTAATTTTACAGTGTGAACAAGATTTCCTTGTATTAGCATGTGATTAACCCAGAACCATCAGCTCCGTCAGTTAACTGCGTGAGTGGAATTCACTTGTAAAAGCAATTACACATTAGCCTAATCCTCTTAATGACGTTGAAATAATTAGTGTGAATGTTCAAAGGTAAATGCTTTTGGTATTTAAATTGATTGTGAAAATTTAAATTGCAGTTTTCAAAATATAGTGCAAAGTGGCCTGAGTATCCTTTAAAAACAATTGCATGTTTTGGCCTTAAATGGAACATTGGAAAAAAACAATCAGACATTTTTCTATTGATTTGCTAAGCAGGACTCCCTTTTCCAAGCAGATCCACAAAGCTTACATACATTCCGTTTACAAAAGCTGAACCCTTACGGAATGAACCGGGACAACAGCAGCATCCAGTCAGGGATTGGAGCCTGCAACCTCCTGGTCACAATGTCAGTTCCTTACCAGCTACATTACATTACATCCATTTGTACAGCTGGATATTTACTGAGGTAATTTGGGGGTTAATTACCTTGCCCAAGGGTACAACAGCAGTGCCCCAGTGGGGAATCAAACTGGCAACCTTTTGGTCATGAGTCCTGCTCCTTAACTACTATGCTACACTGCCACTCCTGCTAGGCTACCAGCTATACACCCCTGCTGTTCCAGCACACCTCAGAGAAATCTGTTTTCCCCAGATTCCCCAGATTTTGTCGGCATCAAAAGCAGTCCCTCCAGTGTGTCTCGGGTTCAGCTGAGACCCGCCCCTGACCGGCAATGTAGTGCCCCTGTCACATGTTCAGACAGACCTCAGCAGCCGGCTCCCAGGGGCCACCCACAATGCCTTGTTCTGTCGATCCGCTGACAGGGACACACTCCGGCCCATATTGCATCCCAACAATTTATGGATGTGCTCTCTGAACCTGAAAATCTCGGGTGGCGCAGCGTATATGTTTTTTTTCTCTCCCGGCTGAACCTTATTTATGCTGAAGCGTTTAGCATGTACCACAGCATTCCTCTGCAGGATACAATAGAGGCCTGTTGATTTGTAGTGCCTAAGTCGTTGGAACGATGGCTTTTAAAGAACATTGTTGAAGATGATGTTGAAGCACATCAATCAATAACAGTGGAATTATACCTTTGCCGCTTAATTTCATTGTGTTAAGATGAGCTTTGGCTATTCTGCTGCGTTGTCATTAAAATGATAATTACTGTAGTTACATACAGGTTAACTGAGCTAAAATGCCCTGCGACAGAGATCTTATTTTTTCGTTTCTGCATTTAACTTTAAATGGCGTGTAGCTGTGCAATTACATGTGCAGCGATTGCTTTATAATGCAGGAGCTTTCCCTCCAGCCAGACTTGATGCACATCGGTTGGGCTGTAATTCCAGAGCTGCACTGCAGAGCAGGGACTGAGAGCGGCCCTGTGCTCTCCTTATTAATTTAAATTCCCACCAGTCTCAAGGCTTTGTGAGTTTACTAGCAATTCAATTGCCTCAACTCCCAAAACAAAGACTTTCAAGACTTAAGAACTTCTTTTTTTTCCCCCTCTCTCTTTTCTTTCCAGCACATCTTTATAGATATTACTCCCCCCTTTTGCGCTGTTTGTACTTTCTCGGCTTGGCAGGAGCTGAGGCTCTTCAGAGGAATGCTAATACGAAGGGGCGAAATCTGCTAACCACTACCCTCGCTGTCACCTCAGACAGCCTGGCCAACGCCACCACCAGCGTCTAACTTTGTGAGGAAACGTTTTCCTCCTCTTTGAATTTAGAGGGGCATTAAGGAAGGGAGAGGGAGTTGCGGGGGGGGGGGCGAGGGAGAGGTACAAAAAGGTATAAATAATGGAGTTTCTCCCTCTACAGTATGACATTTCACATGAGGAAAACTGATCATGGAACACGGATGACTCTGTGTGGGTCATTCTTGAATTGTTGTGGATCTGTAAGGGAGTCCAATGATGAACATGTGTTGAACATGTGTTGATTAATATGTTGAAATGAGAGGGCTCATGCCTTTTAATTTTTACAGTTATAAGTTACAAGAGAATAAAGCACAAAACATAAAGCAACAGATGGTACACTACATTTGGGTTGCCCGCATCAGTACATATATACAGTAATCACTATGCTAGCATTATGAAAAGGCACCTTGTTAGGCAGTGCTTACTGAATAGAAAGCTTGATATGATTACATACCAGAAAAGCCTTGACCCAGAATGCAATTTCAAAACCTCTTCTTACATAATTCCTGTGTAATAACACAGGTAGAAGACCTTTGTAATGTAATTTCATGCATCAGATGCATGGAATGTGTTCTGTGCTTTTGCCGTGTCTTGATGTGAATTTTCGAAAGAACTAAATGTCCGCATGCTGTCTACTTCTGAAACAATGTGAGGGCGGCGAGTTGATCTAAGGTCACAGGCACATTTGGAAATCGAGCAGTCCTGTCTGAAGACTTATCACGCATCTGAGGACAGTCAGCGATCAGTCACTTTGATTAGTGACAAGAGAAATATATTACATTGATAGAATCAGCAGAAACAAAGTGCAACTCAAAGAGCGCATAGGAGCGTAGGCAAAAACAATTGAGCCACATAAGCGTAACACCAGAGGCACATGGCAGATCAATGCAGTGACACTCGAGTAGCAGGTCAGGTCAATTTAGATGGAATTGGATGGTATCTGAGGTATGGGTTTCCCGTGCTAACGGCCTCTTCTTCTCTGTCTCCCTGCCCCCTCCTGCAGAGATGTCTGGCACGGGCGCGGACATTTCCCAGGTGCACTGGAAGCAGCAGTGGCTGGAGAACGGGACCCTCTACTTCCACGTCTCTGCCAGCGGGGCGGAGCAGGTGTACCAGGCCACGCCCCCTGCTCCCCGGGAGCCCGCCCACGTCCTGCACGAGCACATGCACCTGCTGCACATCTCCGTTATGGTGAGGGAGCCCCGCCCATCTTAAGCCCCGCCCCAACCCTCTGTCCCTCCCTCGCTCTCCCCCAGTCTTGCTCTGAACTGTACTGATAGAAACTTATACCCATGCCATGATCTAATTTTGGGACTTTACTGCGTCATTTTTCTTTTCCTTTCTTTCCTGATTATGTTTTCTCTCAGTGAACAATGTTGCAAATACTTTGGTATTATCAGATCAGAGTGTTTCTTCCACACTTTGCAGAAACTGCAGCAGTCCTGTATAGTATTGTGTTCAAGCCAGATAAAGATGACTCATCCCACACTTATACACATTTTAAAGGGTGGCCATCCATTAAATAACTGTATTGCAAAGCAGGTGAGTAATACTTTTTGTCATTACTCCACTAATTGCATTTATATGTATACCAAAAACATCTCTGAAATTAATTTAAATTAGTTGCAGGGTTTGGTTTGTTTTATTGTAGATGTCATTTCAGTTTCAACCGTATATGAAGACAAATCTTTCTTTATAAGCAACATTGCAGGTTTTGTACATTTTCTCTAAATTGAATGAAGCATAAACATTCGTGGCATAAAAGCCATCAAGCATAATTCCTATTAAGGGTCCTAATTGGCTGGCTGTAGGTATGCAGGTCACACATTGTACTTAAACATTTGCAGTCAGGAACCCAGAGCTGCTATTCATAGAAACATCACTTTCTTTGGCCTAATTGTGTTAGTAGCTACCAGATGTACTATACATGCAGATCCTCTCCTAAATGAATGCATGGGAAAAAAAAGCAAATGCCCAAATGGCAGTCCAGTTCCGCAGACATGAAATCACTCCCTTCTATCAGTATGCCCATCAAAGCTTGTTTTTGTCCTCGGGGTGTGTTTTGAATTTCGTTTCCCTTTTCTTTGCGCGCACTTCAGGTACTTTTGATTGACAGCGTGCATGTGCACATCTATGAGGTCCTATCAACTGTGAAATGGGAGGAAATTGAAAGAGTAAGGGAAAAAAATCTTTAAGATCAGTATATCTGTCTGGCTGGATGGCCTGAGGCATTACCTGGCTCCTTGGGTAAGCATCGTTACGCGTAATTCTGTCAGCTCGGTGACAGATTCAACAAGGCTTTCTCTATTTCCTGAGTCCTCGCTGCCTCTTTGCTCTTTTTTCCCCCCATCACATTCCAGCTCTGACCTGATGCATCTGTGCCGACTGTTTGGCGTTATCATTAAGATATATGGGCTTGGGTTTGAGAATGCACTACCTGGGATGAAGCAACAGTCTCTGTTCCATTTCAGCATGTTTCACTCTGGTCTATGAGAGAACAGGAAGAGTGGTTGTTTGGAACGTACCAGGCATCCCTCTTGGAGCCACAGATGTTCTATTATGACAAGATATTCAGCTCCTGCATTCCTTCTGTCGTCTGTCTTGGGGGTCTGATCGGTAACGGGAGATGCTAGTGCTTCCTGAGTGCCTATGCTGACTGTGGATGGTCTGTTTTAGACCACGCCCCTTTAAGAATGTTCATAAGAAGCCAGCGAATCAGAAACACTTGTAGCTTTGACAATGGTAGAGACAGAATTTTCAGTGTGTAAAACACTGAGTTGACTATCTGGTCCAAATATTTAGAAACCGTGCTGAATCCATTGACTTGGTGATTGCTTGGTACGCCCTGCTGTACCCTTTTCCTCTTGTTCGTTTGAAAGCACTTGTTGACCTCAAGTTCCAATTTGATACACAAATTAGATGCTGATTAGATGGCAGAGAGAGGGTGGTTTTTCAGAGAAACAGCACTGAGTATGCTCAAACAGGTCTGCCTTCCTTCCGAATGCAAAGTATTTATTTACTGTATGTTGATGAACACTGATTTCATTTGGATTTTGGATGAGAAAATGACCAAACTTTGGAAGTGCAAAACAGTAGCTTTAAACATGCTAATTTTTTTAGAGCCCTTGTTGTCATGGTTTCAGCGCTTGCGATATGTGTTGAAGAAGAATGAGGTGAAAGAGACAGATTGGACTGCCCCGTTAAGAGTCCTTCAGTTATGTGTGTGGTGACAGGGAAATGTGCATGGTTGTGTTTTAGGAGATGATGTTTTAATTAGGCGCCACATTGTCCTTTTTTTACTCGATCATCTCTGTATTCAGGACCTTTTTGTTCCCATATTCCCTGTTTGTGGAAGGGCCAGGGTAATACTGCTGAGTCCGGACATTCACACACTGAATGGTTTTTTAGAGGGAGGTTTATGAACAGCTAACCAGCTGAGTCTTACCTTTGTTAAATCTTCAAAGACATGGATGGAGTTAGTGGGGACTCGCCTTCTCTCTAACCTAAGAGAGAGAGTCACTTACCACTATGCTACACTGGGGCAGCAGTGTAGCTTAGTGGTAAAGAGCAGGACTCGTAACCGAAAAGTTGCTGGTTCGATTCCTTGATGGGACAGTCTTGGGCAAGGTACTTAACTCAGAATCGCCTCAGTAAATATCCAGCTGTTGAAATAGGTAACATGTAAAAAAATTGTAACTTATGCAAGTCGCTCTGGACAAGAGTGTCTGCTAAAAGACAATAATGTAATATAAAAGCCAGTAATGTGTCTGTTATGCCCCGCCTCCACACCCATGGTTCGAGATCCCCGCCCGGTCCTGCTCAGCCATGCCAGTCAGGTGCTGTCTGGGGCTGTGTTAGCATTCTCCCACTGCTCGGGTTCATTTACAACCTGCCGGCTTCCCCTATTTGATTCTTTTTTCCCCTTTTTTTTTTTTTTTTTTTTTACGGCGAGTTGCCTGAAGCACTTTAGGAATCACCGTTGATTCAGCTCTCATCCTCAGCCGTGAGCTATCAAACGCTCACATCAGACTGCAGGCCGCAGAGATGATTCCCTTCGCTTTTGTTCTGACTCCCTCTTCGTCTCTCATTCTCAAAGTCAGACTCGGATTCAGGTTACGCAATAGCAACGCTGACGGTTATACCAATGTACAGACAGTGCCTGTCGTATTTATTCATACCCCTGTTCAAACAGGGAGGAAAGTGTGATGCAAAAAACTGTACACATTGAACATTTTTTCTGCTTAAAAGTGTTTTGAGAAAGTTAGATTTTAATCTTGTTAGCATTCAGCAATGCAAAGCCAGGGTTCAGATTTATGCACATCTTGAAGTACACTTTAAATATGTACACACACACACACACGCACAAACAAACACACACACAGCATTATATCTTTGTGTATCTCTTTTTATTGCTTAGAGGTACTTCATGTCCTTTATGCATGCCTCAATGGAGACTGAGTCAAGCCTTTGTCATTACATCTGTCTGTAACAGTAGCTTGAAAATAGGGGTGTGCGATATGACGATATTAGATCGAGAACGACTAAAATGTCTCCACGATCTGCCTTTACAGAGAGACCGTTAGTATCGTGCCACAGTGCACATTCTATCAGTTGCAGTTCTATGGCTCATACACGTGTCCAAAGTGTTTTGTCAGCCAAATCCGTTTCGACACACCAATAAACCAATAATAGCAAACAGTAGGTAGTGCCTTGGATTTCTTCCCCTTCCCCTTTGGCGCCCCCGTCCCAGCATGCAATGCCGCGTGACATACCTTCACATTCCCTATTTGGCAACGTAGCGGCATGGATGACAACGCGGAGGAGTTGGTCCCTAAAAAGAATTCGACATCGGTAATATGGAATTTGTTTGGATTTTCCAAAACCGACGCAGCACAAACAACAGTTATTTGCAAATATTGCAGAGATAAAGTTCGCACGTCGGATGGCAACACGACGAACCTTTTTAACCACCTCAAAAGAAAGCACCCGAAAGAGCATGCTGACAGTCAAACAGTGAGGGGATGCCACGTGAGTGCATCAGTTACAACCACGCAGCCAGAGGCTACAAGGCCAAAACAACTCTAACGAAGGCATTTCAGAAAGGCACTCCGTATGACAGGACAAGTAAGCTCTGGAAAGAGGTAACTGATTCAGTGACATTTTACCTGAACAAGGATATGATTCCCATAAAAACCGTGGAAAATGAGGGTTTCAAAAGACTGTCAAAATAGTCGATTCGCGGTACGAGATAGCCAGCTGCAAATATTTTTCCAACACGGCTGTGCTCTGAATGCCGCGCCGCGACAAGATTCAACACAAAATTCAAAACGTCCAGTTTTTTGCTACAACAGCTGATTTATGGTTTAGCCACACTACAGAACCTTACTTGGGTCTGACCATTCATTCACTGTTCAGTAACTTGCAAAATAGTCTTAAAAACCAACATGAAAAAGAATCATGATAAGATCGTGGATCGTGATCCTGCCTGAAAAAAATCGTGATATGATATTTTTGCCATATCGCCCACCCCTACTTGCAAACACCTTTGTAATGTTACTTGGCATTCTTCAGTTAAATTAACTGTCTGTGGTCATTTTCTTCCAGAATAACAATTGAGTCATGGATTATACCTTTAATTGGGTGTGGTACCATTATTCACTAAGCCTCAAATGGCAAAAATCTATGGCTACAATTAGAGCCCCAACTGTGTGAGCAGTTTCACAAGCTGCACCCATCTTCTGAAGACGGCAATGCTTCAGTAGGCAGGGACTGTGATTGGCTCTCAGAGGGGATGTTAAAAAAGAGAGAATAAAGCTGAGGATGGCTCCAACATCTTCTCACAGCCATTCATGCGCACTTTAAATTAAAAGGAAGTGATTGCGATGAAGCCGTTGCTGACAGACGCCTTTGTGTCACCCCCCGGCCCCCAGTGGCCCAGTCAGGACGGCGGGCGCATGGAACTATTAACACCTATCCCTTACCGCTTTGCCCCAAACAAAGGCGTCACTGCGGCGGTTTGATCAGGCCCCAGAGAGAGCTGCTCTGCACCGCGTGTTAAACAGAGCCGCCTCGGAAACGGAGAGAGCCGAAGCAATTTTCCTCGGCTCAGCGGAGTACAGAGCAGAACCCTGCCTGAGCTGAAAGGCTTGGGAAGCATGAGAGAAGGAACGTGGAACACTCGCGGTAATTCCGTTTGAAAGTTCCGTGGAAGAGGGCCTGATTTACTGTCAGTAATAATGGTTGAGGGAAAAGGTTCGCCAGATGACACATCCCTGGGTTCATGTAAAGGACAGTTTATTTTAAAGACTAAGACTCAATAAAAGCTGGCAGCTCCAAGCCTTCCTTATGTCATAATTCCTCTCTGGAAGATCCTGCGCTCAGCTTGCGGCAGATGAGCTGTTTGACGAATTTTGTGAAAGTTGGTTTGAATCACCTTTATCAATTAGGCTTTATTTGGCACAGTTATTGAAGTTGGAACAGCAGTAGGGCCTCTAGTGATGACAAGACATCATCATCATCTTCATCATCATCATCATCATCATCATCATCATCATCATCATCATCATCATTTCCATTGTCAGCATTGCCACCACCATCGCTGTCTAAAGCTCTTTTCTTGAAGAAAATGTTTTACCATGCAGTGTGAAACCACCACTGTTTGCATATAGTGTCTGCTAATAGCATAATTCATGCGCTTCTGGAAATTTTCAATTCTATTAGCCGGCCCTCTGCTGATTGCCACTGTTTCATCTTATCAGGAGATGAGATAACAGCGCGGTCTTAAAAAAGTGATCCTCACTAATCCTCATCTTGTCTTTCTTGCAATCGCTCTGATAAAGCAAAGTGCTCACAGCATACCATTGTGCAGTGTATGAACGACTCACAGGAGACCTCATACAGCCAGCCTGTGCAGTTTGAACTAAAACCAAACCCCATTTGATTTCTTTGGTGGCATTCTCATTTTTAAACCTTCCAGACACAATGGGGAATGTAATCAGTCAGATACGTCCCGTCAGTTTTTAGAAAATAACCCCTCGCCATAGATGTTTTCAGTGCTTCAGGGCCCGGGTCCTGACAGTGCAAATATATTAACCTTTATTTTGCCCTTTCAAGGCCTAAGTCAATAAACATCAAGCCAACAATGAAAGGGCAGCTATTTGAATCTCTGAGCATGGAAGATGTTCAATTGGTAATGAGTCAATTCTCTCTCGTGTTTTTGTTAGAGGGTGACCAATGGGACTCGAGTGTTTGCTACATGGCAAGTTATGACAAATAAAAGAGGAAATAAACCTTGCGGCTGTGGCTTGAGTGGCCAGCCGCCCCTGTGATTAAGCAGCTCAAATACACCTCAACACTCAAGTTCTGGTTCTGCATGTTAATGCCAGGTAACACTGTCTGAGGCGTTTCTTGTGAGATTCAATGACAGGAATTGACAGCAGGCAAGACCTCATTATTTTAGTTTTCACGTTCTACTGTTAATCACTGATATGTATGTATACACAACACAATCATGTAGCAAGGAGAAGAGACTCTCTTTGCTGACTCTGTTTAGCGTGACCTTGGAAGGGCTATACTGGCTCTTCAATGACCTTGATGATGCCAGAGAACGATAAGGAAGCAGCTGGACTTCTATCTCGCTTCAGTCCGTGAGAAAAATGCTAGTGCCCACCCTGGGGTCAGAGCCGCACACGGGTCCAAATCGCTCGGTGGCAATTAAAAAGTCATCTTTGATTTATACACGGCTCACTCTCGGACCTCTGTGCCCCACACGCGCACACACACACACACACACACTCACATACATACATACACAGTCACGTGCATGAACACACGCACATGTGCATACACACACACACACACACTCACGTGCATGAACACACGTGTACACACGTGCACACAAACACACTCTCACGTGCATACACACACGCACACGTGCGCACACACACACACACACACACGTGCATACACACATGCACACGTGTGCATGCACACACACACACACACACACACACACACACACACCTCCACAGCCAAAGATGCGTGGGCGGGTGATTCATTTATCCCGGCTGGCAGGAGGAGCATAATGAAGCTGCCCAGGGCATGAACGCGTTCAGTTACCGCTGAGTTATGTCCACCCACTCTGACACGGTCACACGCCTTCAACGCACTCCTGGCCGCTCCGTTTTACTTGTCTCGGGTTTAATTGTTTCCACATCTTGCGGTTCCTGTAATTTTACAAATGTGTGTAGCATGTCGGGCTGAATACCAAATAAGTTATAATTAAGACCTGTGTGGTTGCCTGCGATCTGGAGGAGATGGTGATTTCGAGTGCCAGATTGCATCTTGCGCCGAGTGTGATTAATTCACTTTCAGACCTAAAATTGCTGTGTTCATGGGGATTTTGTAAGGCAGGAGTTTGTATTTGTGAAATAAAAAAGTATTTTTTATATAACTTAAACTGTGGTTACATTTCTGGTTTTTTCCTTTGAGCAACGGAAACTTAGCTTCCCTACTGTTAAATTAATTTCCCTTCTTTTTTGAGTTTCATTATATTACATTACATTATTGCCATTTAGCACATCCTCTTATCCAAACACACAGGTGTACATGTTAATCATTTATACAGCTGGGTATTTACTGAGGCAATTCTGGGTTAAGTACCTTATCAAAGGGTGCAACGGCAGTGCCCCAGCAGGGAATCGAACACACAACCTTTCGGGCATGAGCCCCACTCCTTATCACTATGCCACACTGAGTTATAAAAGACTGCTCCTGAAGCCCTGGTACTGTACACCCATCCAAAGGCTTTCCCCGGGTTGACATTTCCATGGCATCACCCCTTGTATTTTTACACTTAATTAAAACTTACATACTCACGAAATAAAGGTAATCACACAAGACATTTTTAATACTGCATCATCATAATTTTCAGCATAGCAGTCATTGATTCCAGGGATCAGTTGGATATTGACAGAAATAAATATATTAGATCAGAGAGACTGTCGTTGGAATGCAGTCTGAAGAGCGCTTTTTAAAGTAAGTGACACTCGCGCATAGAATATTTTTCATTAAATCCAGCAACTGCCAAATTATAATAATAGGCAGTGCTGTGAGACTAATTTGTGAGAGATAATATGTTTTACAGATTGACCATTTTCACAGTTATATGTATGCTTAAACCATTTAATTAAGCAAATGTTTTGCACAAGGGCACGAGGGCATCCTGCCACCTAGGATTTGAACCCATGACCTTCTGTGTTTTTTCTGCAGCACAGCTGCCCACACATGTATGTAAAAAAAAAAATGAAATGCATGCTCATGCAGATGAACCTAAACTTAGACCACGGGGAAATCTGGCAGTGTTTCAGCTTTGTCCAGATCTTGTCCTATTCAGAGGGTCGAGTTTCCTCCTGTGTCACAACTCTGAAGCAGAAGGAGATACACGGTCCTCCCTTACTGTAGAAAAGAGAGAGGATCATATCTCTACCCTTCTTTATAAAACTGTAATAATTCTCTGCTTGTCAGTAAGAATTATTCTTTAACAGCAACATCTCTTTTCCCAGACTCATCGCATTGTATCACACAGAGGCGGTTAACTCCTCTGCTTTTGTACTAAGCACATTGTCTTGAATATCCAGCCCAGTGTAGGCTCCTTACAGTAGAGATGTCTTGACAGCACCAGTGCATCATGGGAAAAAAGATACAGCACTTTGAGTGCCGGGATTACAGCTTGCAGCTGCCAATGAAGTTAGGGGATGGGAGATAAGCTCCTTTATGTTTTGTGCCAGACAAAAAAAAAGGAATTAATCTGAACTCACTGTGTGAAGAATTGCTTATCCATCTTCCTTTCTTTGTCTAATAGCTGATCAATTTTCACAACTCCTGCAAAGACTTCATTTTCGTAGGCGCCTGCATTTATGGTGACGTTTTAATGGAGAAATGCTAGTGGACCGTAGTCACCCCTGTAACTGGCAGTGCTGTATTTATAGATTCGATTTTGCAAGCCAAACTGCACTGTAATTGTTTCTCTGGGGAGAGCGGGGACCACACTGTAGCCGGATGAAACGAAAATGACGCCAGGAGTGACGGTTTGATTTGTCACACGCTGCAATTATCACTTGGCGTGGCCGCTTCCTTCACACACTGAGCAGGAAGACGTGGCGTTCCTGTCCCCTCCGGGATCGCATCAAACTGTCCACGGTGACGGATCCATGAGGTCTTTAACCAAAGCAATTAGACGGAGGATGAATCATCGTTTAGCAGGGAGCAGGGACCCCCACTCCCTCCCTCTGGCTATTTCCCTCTCTTTTGTTGTGCGTCCAGCTTCACTTCAAAGGGGGCGACTCCTGTGTGTGTGTGTGTGTGTGTGTGTGTGTGTGTGTGTGTGTGAGTGTATGTGAGTGCCTGTATGTGTGTTTGCATGTATGTGTGTGCCCGTGAGTATGTGTGTTTGTGTGTATGAGTGTGCATGTGTGCGCGCCCTTGTGTTTGAAGACTGGCCCCGTGGGCCTGACATTATTGACTGAGGGAGCCAGTCACACTGGTAGAACATTTACCCATAATAACCACAGCCTGAAAAGAGCAGCTCGCTGTAGCATAGGCAGCCTCCTCATGAGACAAAGCAGGGGCAGGCAGATAGATCTCTTTACGCAGCTCACTGCAGGGTCTGTGCCACCATATCCAGTACTGTTGTACCACTCCGGCTGTCATACACAAGTCCTAGCACCATAGTGCCGCTCTATGTATGTATTTCACTGTCCCAGTACACTGGCGCCGCTGGACGGTGTCTTATACTGATTCTGGTATCAGTGCTTTGGTACCACTGCACTGTATCTTGTACCGGTTCTGGTGCTGGTTATCTTAAGATGGCTCTGGTGACAGCAGTACCATACCCAGCCAGTTTTTAACAGAGGTTAGTTCATCTGCATTTATATTGGGTAGATCTATGGAGCACCTAGAGTAGCGGCCAAACTGTGGAGATAGTTTTGACAGTTTCAGAGTACCATGAGATTGGGACGTCACTGCTGGTCCCCGGTTCACAGCATGCAGCTGCAGATGAAGTTATGGAATGGGAGATAAGCCTCTTTCATGGCAAAAAAAATATATATATATATTTTCAACCTGCAGCGTGAATAATTCGTAATTCAGTTTTTGTCAGATAACTGTTATCCATTTTCACGACCGCGTTTATGCTCACAAGCTCTTGTGTTTAAGGTGACATCTGAACCAAAAAGTTAGTTAACCCTTAAGTAACCCTTTACAACTAACACAAGCTTATGTGTGTCATCTGTAAACTGCTAATGATGGTCAGCTTTAGTGAATGTGATTATTAAAGTACTAAATAAAGTCTCCCAGCAGGCTTCTGAATAAATCTTGATTCTCTTGTTGAATTAATGAAAGATGCCACAGTATAGTATTGTCAGGGATGTAGGGTGAGGACTCAAACGCAGACCCGGAGGTGAATGGCGGAGTGACTTTATTAAAGCCCACCACAGGAGCAGACAAAGACAGGGTCAAAAACAGGCAGGGTCAATACCGGGGAAGTCAGTCCAAAAAGCAAACAGAGATCAAGGCACGTGGTCTGGACAGGCGAGGGTCAGCAATGGGCAGGCAGGCAGCGGGGGCAACCAGAACGGAGCGGCAGGCAGAGACGAGATCCGAAGGCCAGGCAGGGTTCACAAACTGGGCAGGCAGGTCCGGAGCAGAGCAGACGGGAAGCGGGGAGTGAAGTCTGGGAAGGGGCAGAACCGGGGAGACCGGCAACAGGCAGGTGGAGATGATCAGGTGGGCGGAGACAGGGCAGAGAGTGGGGCAGGGCTGGAACACAAGGAAAAACAAAAGCACGTGGACAGGGGAAGAACACAAACACACAGCTAGGGGGGCGGAGTACTGACAAGTATGATGCATCTTACATGTTCCCAGTACAGTATATATAAGTAAAGACCTCCTAGCAGGCTCATGATTTAATCCTGATCTAATTGTTGAATTAATCAAGGCTTCCATAGTATAGTATGATGCATACTACACAGAATACATTAACTCTTTGATACAGGGTCCCACTTCAGTGTATAGAGGTGGTAAAAACCGACAAGCTCTCACTCCCAATTGGCTCATTCAGCAAGGTGCTCATCTTGAGTGAAAGCCGAGCCCTGATTCGGGTTCGAAACCGTATTGTCATCTGATGACAGTGACCGGGATCCTACAGTGGCGGAACAGATCGCCTTTGCTCCTGTAGGGAAAGTTGTGGGCAGGTCACCACCCGAGAGGTGTCGAGACAGCACTGGTAAGGTAGCACCTAGCACATGCGTGCACTCTTTAGTGTGAAAAATAGCTTGGCTTGTGAGAATCTGGATGCGTGCGAGTGAATGGGAGGATAGCAGTCGTCCCACTTCAACACTCACTCTGCAAATGCAGAGACTGTGGTGGTGAGACAAGTCTAATGTACGGTTTCAAACTCCAAGCATGCTTTTACAATGGAGGAAAAAGCATGAAAAAGCTAATAGGGTATGATTCACAAAAAGATCTTGACATTAATATTTCAATACAGTCATTATTTAAAAAATGAAAAAAGGATTCTTAAAATATGAAATATCACATTGTGGTAACTGCAAAAAGTACCACTCATAAAATTGCTATACTTAAGAATTGAGTGATATGTGCCTCATAAAGCTTTAAAAACTGCACTAGAGATAATTAAAAATTGTGTTTAGTACAATATTAATGTTAATTAAGGTTAGTGGATGTTACTAACAACAGGGGGACAAGAGTTACCAGATTTGATAATTGTGCACAGATTTACAGTGTGTACATTTGAGATTGTAGTATACAGCAAAGCAGCAGTATATATTATAACTGGAATTTTCATTATCCAAAATCCTCACACATCCTTCTTAACAGGATATTTGATAGTATATCATGCACCATGCTGGCCTCATTATCTGTTTTGTAGACCTTAGGCATAACTTCAAAGCAAAGTGATAACATTTATTTCGAGTCTTAAGTGGCACAGCTTGACCAACTTATCTAGCTATAGAACAGTCTGGCCTCACAAAAATAAGTGGTATAAACCATTGTGCACATTTCCCACTTTTAATTACAGCTGGCCAGCCATTCCGTTGTGCCTTAAACTTTTAATTGCACAACCCAGTGTTTTACCATAATTTGAATCCATAACTGTAACAGATCGTATCTCCTTAGCGAATTGGCATAACACACACAATTTTGTCCCATTTGGTTCTCTAACTGTGAGGACGGTGAAGCCCTCAAAATCATCATTAATACATCAGCTCTCTTTGCTCCTTACACGTCGGAGGGCACTTGCCAGTTATTAATGAGGAGAGACGGACCTATGGGGGAAAGACTGCTATTAAATATTGATAAGCAATTAGTTTGTAAAAAGACAGACTGCTGGAACATAGCACAGTTCCCGCCTATTATATGTGGAGCTAATTCAAAGTGCCACAAATGTCACAAATTGAGAAAAAATAAAGATTTTTAAATATATATGTATATATCAATTAGTTCTTATGTCAAGATTTATTTCAAGGTTCTCTGGAAACGACCCCCCATTCACCTCTCCCAACTCTGAACTGACAAATGCAAATCTCAGCTGGTAATTTTCCTTTTTTTGCCCAAAAGGCCTTATTTGAATTCCTAGAGCAAAGAACCATCCATATCTGACGTATCTAAGGGGAAAATTAATATTTAACAGGATTTACACCTATTCATTATGTGGAATAAAATATTAACGGGATCACACTTGAGCGTGAGAGTAGGATGTGTGCATCTGTCTTTACTCCAGGGCCATCCAGACACAGTGTGCGACTTGATGAAATGTGTCTTTTCTCCAGTGTTTAAAGGTGGAGTGTGAAGTGTTTGAATCCTTAATCCTCATTGCATCAGTCAACAAAAGAGAATGGCCAAGAGCGGCTAAAGTATCTCACTTTCCATGTGCCAAGGTCGAACCTTCCCAACACAAAACCTCAGCAAAGAATTCAATCAATATATATATATGCATACAGAATCTGTGTGTGTGTGTGTGTGTGTGTGTGTGTGTGTGTGTGTGTGTGTGTGTGTACGTACGCGCCCGTGAGTGTGTGTGCGCGTGCGTGTGTATGTGAGAGATTACCGGGGGGTGAAGTGAACTGTAAAAATTTCTTCATTTACAAATGTACACTGCAGACACCTCTTTAAAAATTAAGGCCATCATTATTTTCTATTAAATTGTGACACATTAAGCTGACTATTGCAGTGAGTCGTTGACCGTGTTTGATAACTCCGCCCATTCCAGAGTCATTTTTGGGGCCTCACTTCCCTCATCGCTATTAGACAATAGGGCCTTACCGTTAACACTGCGGGTCTGCCCAGTGTTTTATCCTGTATCCCGCAGTTTTTTTGGTAATCCGCTGTGGTCATGCAGCCCGTCGGGTTTAATCCGCTTGACTTCTGATTCAATCACAAGGCCATATTTTGTTTTCTTTGAAGTCTCATAATTATGTTTTCGCCAACAGATTCGAATACACCCTTAACTTAGCAACCGTGTCACACAGAACATCAATAGCGAAGTGGATCCACAACTGGCAAAGCCTCAAAAGTGCTCGTGTCAGAAGCAACAATCAGAACGCCATTTGGGTTTCAATTGCTTTATTATGTTCTTCCTCTGGAATATAATATTGTCTCTTTTGTTTTAACTTCAGTCTTTATACATAAGATGCACTGCCTCAACAGAATGAATGAATAGCCAATGAGAAGCTTTTCACATAAACATGAGGCGTACTGGTGTGGAGGTCGGTCAGATTGGCACGATCTTCTCTCCTTTGCACACTATCGAAGAAAATGCCTGAGCATATTTCTTTCTAAACTCATGCTGGATGGCAGCCTTAATCATGCAATTATCAGAAATCTCACAACCTCTCACAGATACGTATAACATTTCTCATGCTGAAACAACCAGTTGGGGTCTGATTTACGGAGGGAAAGGGATAGTGTGTGTATTTCGGGTGGTCTCTAAAACACACAGGGGCTACACTACCCAGTGGTAATGAGTCACATTAGGATTAAGAACTGTCTGTGAGGGAAAGGAAACATGAGAAGTCATTTCCATTTAAACAAATACAGTTCTTTATATGCATATGCATAACTGTGATGACAGTGCCAAACCCTTGAGTGGATTTTGCTGATTTCGCATTGATTCCAGGCAATACAGTATGCAATCCTCATATTTATTTGAAAATTTTATGACCTCTGGAAAAGTAGATATTAATACATGCTGTTTTATCAAGCCATCTTAAGTCCTTCAGCTGCTCCGTTTATTATGCATAGCAGCTTTATCTTTTGCATTATCAGATTCCGAGCTCTGCACTCACATTTCGTGTTTTGCCTCGTCATGAGAGAGGGGCTTAAAATCAAGGAAGGCAGTTTCTCCTCAGGGGGGTGGCCTCAAAGTGTGGGCTGGGGCTTCTTGATGTGGGAGGAGTTTCTCCACAGGGGCGGGGCCTCACTATGTGGGAGGGGTTTCTCCTAGGGGGAGGGGCTTCACCATGAGGTAATATACGCTCTGCCTGTTATTCAAAGTTGAAAGAACAGCCAGGGGTGTCCTGGATGCCTGCCATTTGACAGAGGCCCCTGTGGGGGACACTGGGTGCCACATTGGAGGCCTGGCAGGAGGGGGTGACAGGGACAGATCTGATTTGAGAGCCAGTTGTACTATATCAGTGGACCTGGTAGGAAGAGCAGCCAGAGGGACGTCACACACAGCCTCGTGACTCATGGTGGCTGTTTTCCCTGCCTGCCCTCAGAAGGCCTCTGCCTCTCCTGATTGATCTGCTATCCCTTCTCACAGTTCCCTGTTCCCCACTTAAAGCTTTATTCATTGCTCAGCTTGGAGAGAGACTCAGGGGATGAGACACTGGCTGCTCACCTCAGTTCACTGATTGTGTGTGTGTGTGTGCGTGTGTTTGTGTGTGTACACATCTACGTGTGTGTGTGTGTGTGTGTGTGTGTGTGTACGCGCGCCTGTGCATGTGTTTGTGTGTGTACACGTATACGTGTGTGTGTGCGCGCACGTGTGTGCGCGCGTGTGTGTGTGTGTGTGTGCACGTGTGTTTGCATGTGAGTGTACATGTATGTGTGCTTTTGCATGCATGTGTGCGTGTATGTGTGCATATACTTGTTCTTGTATGTGAGCATGGCAATGTATTTCTTCTCTACTGGCTAGACCTCACTGCTAGTGAAATATTGGAAAATGTAAAATATTATAATGAATCAGCCAGAACAGTTCCTTAAGCACTAAAATCACACCAAAGCAGATGCTGTGAAGGCATATTTCACACTCCCTTTCCACTGACTCTAATAGTTTATTTTAGGCACATATGCCTGTATACATGTACAGTTGGATTTGGATAACTAAAAACCACGAGTCTTGAAAGGATATAAGCAGACATGGATATTACAGGGCATAATATCATATTATACACTGTTGTTTTTGTTGGAATACATTTAAAAGACACAGTTTGACGAACAGTTGAGTCATTCCTGTAACTCTTTACTCTACTTGGATATCATGAAGTTTGAGTCTGATCTGATCTCTGATTGAATGGAATTTTGTTTTAGTACTTTTCATTTCGAAACTCAGATAACTATTGGACATTTCACATAACACCTCTGTGTCTTAACCCTATGAACCCTGCCCTGTTTTTGATGTTTCTTTGTCTTTTGGTCTCCCCTCAGTTTTCGGCAGATTACCCATTAGACTTGTCTAATGGAAAATGTCATTGGGAGCCCTGACCATGACATGATTTAACATGCCCTTTTATATGAGGAAAAATCATTTTTGCTTGTGTAAAAAATGTGTTTACTTGAATTCCCCTCCAAAAGCAAATGTGTCAGCCGTTATCTCTACAGAGACTGATAAATTGTATACATAAAAAGATGATATATTTGACACAATGAAATAGGCTAGCCTCCTGTAAATGGCCAAATAAACAGGAATTTTTTACCTAAAAAATGACCAGAGGAGAATGAGCTAAAGCTCAAATGGCTGCATTCTGCAGCTTTTGGGTTCTAGGGATTAAAGTAGACTGATAGAAAACCATGCTGGGATATCATATCCACAGCATGGCTAAAACACAAAGGGCCCACTTCAGCAAGGAAAAAATATAACGATTGGCTTGTGCAAAGATGCACAGCTTCCGTTTAAGCTCATTGGGTACCTGGAAGAGCTTTTAATAGCACACACAATGAAGAACATCAATAGGGAACCACACAAAATAAGAAATGCACGGTTCTTTTTCGTGGAAGCCATAATGTGTATCAGCCAGTAATCTTTGTGGGGAAAAAAAGAAGACCTTCTGATCGAAACACATAGCTGCCAAACTTTATGCCAGCCACAAAAGAATAACTGAGTAATTCCAGTTTTTGATGTCTACTGTGCATTCTATTCTAAGACCAAACAAGCAATCATGTCTGGTACCCTAGAACAGCAGGAATCAGACAAAAGCTAATCATGATTATTGGTCTTTGACTAAGCTTTTTTTTTTTTTTTTTTTTGCTCCTCCTGGTTTTTTGGTTGAAATGATGGGCCAAAGTAACATAGAAAGGAAACACTTCCTTAAACTCATTGTTAAAAGTTAAATTCAGGCCATAATGAGAACAGGAGGAGTGAATTATGCAGACCACGGCTGGCACCCAATAAAGGTGTTGCTCGCAATCTGAAAGGCGTGGCCGGACATGTCTCTGTAAACAGTGCCGAGAAAGGCAGTCTCTCTCTAGACAGCGACCTGTGTGTTTGCAACTATCTGGTGCCCAGCTGAAGGATTTGCGTGTTTTGTGTTTGAAACTAGAATTGTGTGAGTGTTGCTAAGACTGCGCACTGTGAATAAGTGCAATAGGGCAGAATGTTCCATTGTCTGAAGAGAACTCAGTGTCTTACTCTAGTACTGGCCCCCACCCTCCTGTGCGTGGCTGCTCACCATCACTCCGTCTGTTCCGTTGCCTAGGTAACAGTTACCGATGGAGACCAGGAGTTGGAGGAGCGCGGCTACAGAGCCTGGTGCTTCGGCGGAGAAGATTATTGAGTGGTCGGAGGGTTAACAGCGGGGAATATTGCACTAATAACTGGAGCAATCGATTTCACAATCTCCAATAGACACAAAGACAGGTGCGAGAACGGTCGGACGCTTACTCAACATGAGAGGAGACAGTGTCACAGCTGTCCTCTCTCCACCAGCGGGGCCATAACTCACTTTACCCCAGTGCACCCGGCTCTCCGTCCTCTCCAGATGTCTGAGATGCATTTTGATAATCCATAAAACTTTTTTTTCCTAAGATGCATCTATTTATGCAAAGCAGCAGCAGGTCGTTTAGCGCAGCGGGGGTGGATATCTGCTTATGCAGCCAGCCCTAATCCGGTCAGCCGTGAAATCGATCGGTCTCTGAGCCACTGCCGCCACCACCGCCACCTCCCCGGCACTGTCCGAGGAAGAGCAGTCTCCGCGGTGGCAGTCTCTCCCTCACTGTGTCACCCCTGGCACCTGTGGACCCGCTCATGCTGCAAGAACAATCTGCTCACACACATTCCGGGCCAGACCGGGTTTCACAGAACCTGGCGCCTGGCCACAGCAGTGTCCACAGAGTCAGAAACGGACACGCTCACAGCTTGCGCAGGTGCATGCTGGTACTGTTGTGACTTCTTTCTTGATCCATGTGGGAAGAAGTGTAGCATATTGTTCAGGGCAGCCATGAATCTAAGATTTGGTGTTCCAGTCCAAGAGGGAAAGTCTACTGGCATGTCCGAAAGCAAGTGACTGCATTTTTTTTTTAGTACAAACTGGGTGACAGAACAGCAGGGGTACAGAGTTGGGTACAGTCAGCTAGCTTTGATCAGGCTGTGTAAGCTTGAATGCTTGCCAATGATATTGTTCCCTTTTGGGCGTTGATCAATGTGTTGATCAATGCCTGACAAATTTAGAATCCCGCAGACGACGGACAAACATCACCAGATGAAACATCTGCTTGGGTTCTGGCTGATGGTCCCTCATGTCTCTCTGCTTTGTGCAGTGTTCACAGTTTGAAGGGAGTGGGCCTTATGCCAGTGGTGGGACAGTACCCCAACCAGACATCAGCACAGTGCAGTGGAGATTCTCCTCAGTCATTCCTGAGGTCATTTTGCCCAGAGGCCAACCCCACTGTACTGACATCCTGTTCCTTTGGGCTGAAAAAAGCTACTGCCTCATGGGTATGGTTATTATTTTTTGGGTGATTATCTAACCAGGTCAGTAATAATAGTAATACCCATTCTATGGCTTTAGACATATTGGGTCTTTCTGACACATATCTGAATTATCACCTTTCATTATATCAGAATAAAAGAAAGTTCAGCTGTTCATTCTGTTTCCATCTTCCACAGCCACCAGAAGCAGGCACTCCAGCTCGAACCACCAATCAAATCGTGCCACAAGTTAGCGGAGGACGCATTGATCACGCGGGCAGAAGCATTTAGGGGTGTGCGCAGGGGTGTTAAGAATCCCCTTCGCAGATGTGCTAAAAATGAAAGAGCCGTCGTGCATCACTCAAGATTTCCCATGGCAGCAAGAGGGGACAAAACACACCCTGGTGACGCTCCTGTATTTACGGGGAATGGTGATTGGTTGCTATGGTACAGGGACGAAAGACCCCACGCAGACGCTTCCCGGAGAGAACGGGGATATTATTAAAGTAAACATATGCTCACTTAAATGGTACTTTAAAATGAAGTCAGCCTCTTCACTCAAAGTAAATCCCCTCTGCTGAAATCCCTGATGTTCAAATAAGCATTAAGAAAACAAAAAAATCCCATCAAACGTAAGAGTTTTTTTTTTCCAACTTAGAAAACAACATATTATGCTAGGAAGCAATGGAACAGACAGTTCATTTAGAGAGCAAATAGAATAGTTTTCCAAAACAGATAAACTCCATATCAAGCTGAAATAAGGCTAGAAGATCAAACTTATCTTCAGATCAAAGGTACACATTTCCAAGAATGTGTAGCAAGCCTTGATTGCTTTGGCAAGAGTGTTACAGTTTTAATATTCTCTGGCATTGAATTTGAAGAGACTTTGCAACTTTTGTACCTCATAAAAGTGTCACACAAAGTTACAGGTATATTTGGCAAACTGTCTCTATTTGTTCTATAGTTCTCCCTTATGAGTGCATCACAGGTCTCTCCCAGTAGTGTTTCTTTCACACAGTGCAGTTATGAGCTGAGTGTCTGATAAGAAGTGGCTAAAAAATCTAGTCAACACATACAGCACCTGTACGAATCCAAGCAGGTGTTTTGGATTTTGTTTTTTTTTTTCAAATTTTCATTCTTTTTCTTTTCAGCAAAGCTGATGTGTACGTTCCCAGGCACTGAGATCCGACAGCTCTTTGGATCAGAATCCGTTGTCTTCTCAAAGGCTCCCACTGTTAAACGTCCAATTACAAATCCATTATTAGAGCCCCAAATCCTCTCCTGAACTGCGGTGCTGTTGTACTGGCATGACAAAAATAAGAAGAAATGAAAGGAGAGAAGGCAGAAATGATTATCTCCAAATCCCAACAAGCGCCTAGAAAATTCGCTATTGACATCCACAGCAGGTATGGCAGGGCCTGGAATAAAGGATTCCAATTAGATTGACCCACACCGTTGTACGAGTTTTCAGCATTGCGTGAATTCAACTGAAGGCTGTTAATTAGCAGGGTTTTGATTTGCACATAATTAGAGTCAGGTCTCGCCTATCTATAACTGGGGTGTGTGTGTGTGTGTGTGTGTGTGTGTGTGTGTGTGTGTGTGTGTGTGTGTGTGCATGTGTGTGTGCATGTGTGTGCATGTGTGTGCATGTGTGTGCATGTGTGTGCATGTGTGTGTGTGTGTGTGTGTGTGTGTGTGTGTGTGTGTGTGTGTGTGTGTGTGTGTGTGGAACCTCGTCAGGACACTAGACTGAGCCTGCTGAAATTGAATCAGACACGCTCGTCTCTAAATCTACTCTCATCAAATGGAACATGCTGAATGAGATTTGTGCCCCCAAAAGAATAACTGCCATACGCTGTTGAACGTTGTCACTTTTTCTTGTGACTGCCATTCCAGAGTAGAGGCTGGTTTATTATCTTTTCATATTAGTGTGTGCATGTTCGCGTGTGTGTCGTGTGTACTGTGTGGTGTGTGTTTGTGTGTGTGCTCGTGCATGCAGATGTGTGTGTGTGTGTGTGTGTCTGTATGAGTGTGAATATGTTTGCATGCACATGTCTGGTTTCTATGTGCACACGTGTGTTTCTGTGTGTGCATGTATATGTATGTGCAGGTGTGTGTACATGTGTATTATAAGTCTGTGAATGTCTATACCTATGTAGGTGTGTGTGCATACCTGTGTGTTATGAGTGTGTGTGTGTGTGTGTGTGTGTGTGTATGTATCTGTGTGCATGTTATGAGTGTGTGTGTCTATACCTGCACGTGGCTGTGTGGCTGTTCTGAATGTGTGTGTCTGTATGTCTGTACCTACATGCGTGTAGTTGTTATGAGTGTGTGTCTGTACCTGCGTGCATATGTGGTTGTGATGAGTGCGTGTGTCTGCGCTTGCGTGTGTGTCCGTGGGTGTGTTTCTCAGAGTCTCAGTGCGTTCTGGCAGATGGGGAGTGAGCTGGACCAGGCCAGGTGTCGGCATGCACACATCCTGTTTCCTCACAACTCCATCTGCAGTGCGGTGTAATCTGACACGCTGAAGGCAAGGCGTGCTTCTCTCAGTGTTAAGAAGTCACATTCAATCTAACCACAGCAGACTTCGCTACAACATTTTTTGTCCAATTCTCCTGGTTCTTTCATATTTCCTCTTATATGAATATAAGGTTGCCAAACCCACAAAGTTGTGTAAGTGTCCTGAAAGGTAAGGACACTGCAATGTGCACTTAGACTTGGAGCTGCCCTCATTAAGTGTCATTAATATGGAGTATTATGTGCACACATATCATCATATTAATTTGCTTAGCGAACACCCTTATATTATGCAGAGTTCATACATTTTAAGTATTATCCACTTATATGGTTTGATATTTACTTTGGCAAGTCAAAATTCCTTTTTCCACAACACTTGTGTACAATGACAGCACCACCCCTGGAAATCTAACTTTTTGGTAACAGGCTTACCTCAGTAACCACTATGTCACCCTGTATAGTGGTTCCGGTGGTTCTTGGTCTCAGGACTGTGTCACGGTTATGATTTTGAAATTGGTGTTGGGGAAAAATCATTTGGTCATGGACACAGAGGACTGGGCTCATGGTCATGTCATGGTCTTCACTTTTACATTGAGGACTGTCCCATCTCTGCAATATGATGTGAAAAGGAGCAAAAAAAAATGTAACTAAGACAACAGAAGCTCATAGACATCTTACCATCATTTATTTGTAGGCATCCTTGTCCAGGGAAACAGATCATTCAACTTGCACACATTTTGAAGTGTAACCTTCTGGTTACCAGTCTGCCTGCTTAATCTCTGTGAGTTTCATGGTTGAGTTGCATTAAATGGATCTTCGGGTAACTGTGGGACTTTGGACATATAATAACTTATTCACACAAAACCAGTAATTGAAATCACACAGCATTTTCCATTCCAATTGTTAGTTTAGAGCAGGTGTTCTTGTTTGTTTGTTTTCTTTTTTAATAGGTCTTATCATTATAATGATTAATTCAAATCTACATATTTTTAATTGCACTGCAGAGTAATTAAAGCCCTTAAAAATTCAATGCAAATGTGTCACAACGTATATTTCTCCCCTTAAACTGTAACGATAACAGATGTGAGTGCGTGTGTGTGTGCGCCTGTGCGAGTGTGTGTGTGTGTGAGTGCGTGCGTGCGTGTGTGCGCGTGCGTGTGTGTGTCTGTGTGCGCGTGTGTGTGTGTCTGTGTGCGCGCGCATGTGTGTGTGTGTGTGTCTACTTCCCTGGTTAAATTACTTTAGTGTTGATGGACAACATCTGCATCCTCTCCACTTTTAAAGTTCCCTGTAATTGCAAGCTGTTTGCACAGAATGAGGATTCACACATAGCAAGGTGTCTATGTTCTAATTCCTACTGGCCCCATATTACATCCAGACACTTAAGTAGCAATAATTTCAGTGTGCTGCTCATTTTAAAAAATTGCCACTTAGACCGAGATGAAATTGGTACTTAGACCCAATGAGAACACATCAGGTAAACCTGTTGATCACTGGAGAAGCTTACTGGTGTACAAGGTGGCTTCTTTGTGATTATTTATATCAAAGCAATTTCATGTTCTTATTTCCATTTTTTAATATGCATTTTAGAGTCATATTTAACTGTTCTGGGGGTTGATCACTACCTACATACACCCAAACTGGAATTTTGTACAGTTTGTATCAGTCCGCTGAAACAAAAATAGTCTTCAGCAACGTTTGGATTATTTGCCAGTTTTGATGACTCATACGGTTGGGCACTGAATGATTTAAAAGGAAGTATAAAACTGTGCCTATGACCGAAGCAGCGGTCTGACCCTGTGGCGTAAGAGCTGGATCTGTAACCGGAGAACCGCTGGTTTGGAGCCAGGGCATCAGCTCTGTGGTTCTACTCCTGAGGAACTATTGCTTCAGTAAAAATTTTTAAAAAAAAAGCCAGCTATAGTAACTGAGTTGAGGCATCATGAAAAGTGCTCTCTATGCTGCAGATCACAATGGACAAATAAATCATAAAAACAAGAGGAAAATATCCAGTTTGATATTGCGTGAAATGAAGAGGAAGAAGAAGACAGTAACAATAGGTTGTGTGTGTGTGTGTGTGTGTGTGTGTGTGTGTGTGTGTGTATATGCATATGCATATATGTGTATATATATATTATAATATCTTTGGTGTTTGGCCTCCAAAGAAGAAGAATGCATATCCAGTGTGAATGGGGAAGTTATTTGTGCTGTTGCAATATGCAGGGACTTATCTCCTCTGGACAGCTTCTCCTGCAAATGTTGGCAGAAACCCACGAGAAAATAAAGCTTTCTCCTCTGCCAAAGAAAAAAACAAAAAACACTAGGGATATAACCAGGGCGGAGAGGCCAGCTGCCCCAACTTCGCGCACACACACACAAAACACCTGCCAAAACAATACATGTCCAGACCACTTAGTAATCCCCTAAATGTGTCCTGCCACATGTGTCCCCACCAAAGGACTCCTTCCTGCCATGAAGGTGTCTGTTTCTTATTGGTGGACAGCTGTCAGTCGTTCGGCAGTTTTGGCAGCTGAGGGCACAGCCATGTCTTAAGGGTGGTGGCGTGGCAGGAGCAGTGACGAACTTGCCGTGTAACTGGGTAGTCAAAGCTGTGAAAACTGGGCGGGGCTTGGTCTTTAACCTTGGGCACGGTAGTGACCGAGAGTATGGATCACGCCGTCGTATTTAGGTAAGTGGCACTCTTCTCCCAGTAGGAGTCTGATAAGCAGATACATTATTCAATACATGGTTATGCAGCCAGGAAAAATGTCATTTTTAGTATATGATTGTTTTGCAGTTTAGAATCATAATGATGAATGTGATTTGTCACTGTGAGAACTCTGGTTTTCCTTAGCTGGGCAAAAACACGCTCCCATTGAGCACGAAAATACAGTAGTAAAAAAAAAAAGTCTGAATGGAAGATGAGGCATGCAAAATGAAGCAAACTCAGACCCAACTGTGGAAACTGCAGCAAATGTGTCATCATTTAGTGCGATTATATCAGCATACATTTCACTTTGGCTCCCATTTCATTAGACAGATGTGCCATAGGTGAACTAATACTGCAGTTTTTTAAGTAACTAAGCAAACTTTATTCGTCCTCTCTAGAGCACAAAACAGTCATTTCCCTCATCCCCACAGTCAATGGAGAATGGAGAATGGTTGTGTGCATGTGTGTGTGTGTCTGTGTGTGTGTGCTGTATTCTACATGAAGTTCAATATATTCTGGAGAGTATATTGGATTAACTTGATCAGTTTCACTTTACCAATCTAGTTACACTTTACACTGAAGACCCACCTCTTTAGACTGCATCTCGGTTCCACTTCTATCCCGACCCACAACACCTGCTACTTCTTGCATTCAATATTAACTTTATGTGTAGTATTATGATGTATTACGAATTTGTGTTCTAGGACCTGTTGTATCATAGTATATTTGGCTTTTGTCAGAGTGCATAATTTAACTTGTCGTAGGGCTTGAATAGTGTTATACTCACACTCACTGGTCTGGGAGTGTTGTGAACCTGGTCTGACACTGGTCTGTTGCTTGTTTAAATTGAATGGATATGTTCTATTGCAATGGAAGTCGCTCTGGATAAGAGTGTCTGCTAAATGCATGCAATGTAATGTAATGCATTTATATGTTCTACAATATGAGTTCTGTACAGTGAACAGAAGCCATACACACATGCAAACATTTTTTAGTTAGCTGCAGCGCGGGTACCCACTGAGTTGAGATAAACAATTCGGCACTTATCAGGAGAATGAAACGTAAGCTGGAACAGCGAGATATCTTAAGATGTTATTTGAAACTCGTTTCCTGAGCTCTTGTTGAGATACAGCCACTTTCATCATCTTTTCTCCGTTTCATTTCTCTCTAATGGTATTGTACATTTATATGTTCGCTTTCCACTTTTTTGATCACATATATTGACATTGCCCCATGAAACATAACTGCTTTTTATCTGCCTATTTCTGGAATATGAAATATTATTCAAATTTTAGAAAATATGTCTAAAATTCCATATGTAAAAGAGACAGTAATTGTTACATTGTTACAGTGAGCATGTACAGTGACAGCAGTATCTTTTAGCATATTAAATTCAGCCAGCGTTGTTTTATCACTTGCATGACGTATCAGTGGGGTTGTTCCCTGAGCAAGCCCGATGCATTCAAACTGAAAATCTGGCCACGGGATTGTAATCCGCCCATCTTTCCAGAATGTCACAGGCAAGGGCAGCGTTTTGTATGGCTTACGCAGTAATGCTTCATAGAAACGATTTGATAAGAGAAAAAGAAAGAGAAAAAAATTGCAGAAAAAAAAAACTGTGACGGGAGGTTGCACAAAATGTCGAATCTCTTCCCACCAGTACTAATTTGCCATCGTAATGACCGTCCAGCGAAGCGTGATGATCAGGCAATTATATTTAGTTACTATGCATACAAGGAGTATCATGGGATGTCATTAAACAAAGAAAAACACCAACGCGCCACGGTGACGAGAGAGAGCAAGCGTGTTTCCAACACAACCATTATCTGCAAATAGACCCTTTCTTTGGAGTTTTCTTTTTTCCCCAGGTTTAACAATGATTTATGTTCCTTCCCGGGGACATGTTTGGCATGGCAAATTGGGATTCATGACAGAAATTAGTTATGATTGCCATCAAAATGATGCTGTCAGTGTGTCATGACAGAACTGAGTCATGTATTCTGTGCGCACCTTCGCCAGTAACAATGGGTGTTTTTAAATGGCTGTCACAGAGGGCTTCAGTTATATTATACTTTTCACTGAATGGGAAAAGATCTTTAGCACAGTGTGCACCACTACATTGAATCAGTGTTGAATTAGTTTTCCTTTCATTCTGTTGCCTTGGATGTTTTGTTCTCCTGCATGTCTTCATAAAGAGTGTCATACGTGAAGTCAGGACTGTGGAAGCTGTCAGACTTCTTTGTGTGGCAGACGGGCCTTCAGTTTGCTTGGTGTACGCTAAAGATCACTGTCTTGCGTAACAGAATGTCAAAACATGTCTGAGAACGTGGCGGAAAATGCCGCGTGGGGCCTCAAACCACAAATGACCAATGGCGGTAATGACAGCCTGTCGCTATAACCAAACCTGTTCATTTCCGCGTGGCGTGTGTGTGTGTGTGTGTGTGTGTGTGTGTGTGTGTGTGTGTGTGTGTGTGTGTGTTATTGTACTGTGTGAGGGTGCCACTCCAGCGAGTCATTGAGACATGTCCCTTCTGACATGTTAAGTGAATACCCAAGCAGTGCTGATCAAAAATCAGAGGCTGTGGGACCTGGCTGACAGGCCCTTCTAGGACAACCAATAGCGTGGCTTCGTTTCAGCTCTGACTCCTGGCAGTGGCCGGTGAGTCAGCGGCGAGTGACGGCCAAGACTCTGGCGAAATCAGTCCTCCGTGTCTCGCACTGCTGTCCATTGTAATGAAAACCTGAAACATGGCACAGGAGGAGAGCCGGGTTACAGTAGGCCAGATTCAGTCAGCCAATAGGAAGCCAGAGCTGGGGGATTGTATCAGTGCGTGGATGTTTTTTGTCCATGCTCAGAGCTTGGTCAAAGGTTTCACCTCCTCCCTTTGGGCTAGATTTTATCAAAGTGCATTGCGAACAGTCGGTTAAAGATTCGTTTAGATGCTCTCTTTACTCCTTTGTAGGGCAAGTTTTTCATTGATTGCAGCAAATATGGCTAATGTGATGTGTTAATATTTAATTTATTTTGATGTGAAATATGGTATATTTGTTTCATGTGATGTGTTTGGCGAGCAGTCACCCACCCCCACTTTGATAGATGCAGTGTTTGAACTCTTTTGTTTTAAATCCTTGCTTTTTGAAGACAAACTCACTAAGTCATTAATGCTTCCATTGCCGTGACATGCAGCTTATTACCAAAAGATTAAAATCCTGCAGATTTTTCAGACAGAAAC